>CM035814.1:32123381-32737131 GCA_020458035.1 Magallana ariakensis | reverse complement strand
GCTCTGTATTTCGTTTGTAACTTGACTTTCAAAGTTTGGTCAACCATATAAAGCTTCAATTTACCATTCTAGACATAAAAATTGGAAAAATAATATAATTATATCTGTTTCGTATTTTAGCATGTTTTTAAAAATAAGTTGTTCGAATTGCATTAACGTCTTTTTACCCTTTCCACCGCCCATAACATATAAGCACTTATCGAAAGTCTCGCGTGACGCGATTTTAAAGGCCTTTGTCTAAAGGAACTTACCTGATGCCGGGATGACTAGGGGACTGATTTCAAACTCTAACTAACCCACCCCCATTTTTTTTCTAATCTATAAACCTTTCTCCTGCCTTTTTTGCATAACATGTCACCAATGCACACATTCTTTGCAAAGAACGAACTGCATCTACTTTTCTGCACAATTCTGCATAAACAGAAAAGCTGTTTATAAATGCCGTTAATTTAAAAAAAAGAAAAAGTATGCCCATAGAAGGAATCAAACCAGGGCACACAAAATATCGGTGTTACATAGCTAGCGGTTTAACCTACTGAGCTATTCAGAACTTACACTATTCAGTGTAAATAAAGACCACTTTGATAGAATCAGTTTCCGAAATTTGTGTCGGTTTTTTTGCAAAATTCGACCCTAGGGCCGGGGTGCCCCATATAACAATTCTATCTTAATTTATTCTTTTGAACAAAACCTATCAAAATATCTTAGATTTTTTAAGGGGCAGGCCGGTCCTAAAGGATATCTAGGTTAAAAAAACATGCAGAAATATACCATTTTACTGAGAAAATGCTGTTAAAGCCAACTTTGAAGATTAATAATAAAATTGCAAGAGCTATATGTTTGGTTCAAAATGCAAATTCGAAAAATTTAAAAATATGTACAATAGAAAATACCAAAAATAATATGATTTTCAAAAGTTATTTTTTCCGGAATATTCATCTCCCGTATAGGTCAATTCAATTGTTATTCGCAATAGATCCTTTTACTAATTTTAAATTAAGTGGTAATTTGCAAGATCCAGATAATTTATTTCCTTTCCTCTGTATTGTAAATTATTGTCAGACAGTCTTAAGTTAACAATGGACTTCATGTAGAAAGCTTTTATCATTCAAAAGTTAGAGTTTAAGCGTGCTAGAAATCTAATTTAAAGTTTTTCAAATCAACTTGAAAAATTCTTTTGTTGATTTTAGGCAAGGTTTGTTGTGTATTGATATTATCTATTAGATAAAAGAAAATTCGAATCCAAAAGAAATGTCTACTCTTGAGGATAAATAAACATTTAAAAAGGGTGAAGTTTAAAACACAACTTTTCTTTGATTCTTGTGCAAAATGTTTTGTATATTGATATTGTAGAGAAAGAAGATTCAAACCCTAAAAAATTGTCAACTCTAGAGAATATAAATCCGTTTAAGAAGGATCAAAATAGGACATTTTTACCATTTTCTGAAAAATTTACGATCTATTTAAAGGCTTTTGATATTTCGCACTTTCGATTTTGTTATTTAGTGCTATTTGATTGTGAATTTTATGTTTTGATATTTTAATTTTATTCAGGATAAATTTGTGATGTTTTTATGTTGGAATTCAATACTTTGACGTATGTTTTTAATTTGTTGTAATTTCTATGTAATCGAAAAAAAAATAATGTCACAAATCATTGGCATTTTGATACCGTGTAATTTTTTATCTAAAATTGGTCATGGTACTAAACATATTCTTTTCACTTTGAATGTGGTTTGTTTTATATTTTTATAAATATAATTTTGTCCGTTGAATTGATAATGATAATACGAAAGCCCAGAAGTTTCATTCGACATGCAGATTCGAAATACGAAATAAAGAACTCATCACATGGTCCCCGGGTGTAGTACATATACACATATGCAGACCCGTAGGGTCTAGGGTATACAACAGTAATCACAGTGTATTTATTAAGATTTTAAGTTTTGTTGAATATTTCGATTATTTCAAGTACATTGTAATGTAATTCATATCACTTATTAAATAATACCTTACATATTCTCTCAGACTTTGAGAGGTCTCATTTTTCTTCTCAAATCTACATAACATTTTAAATTTGTAAATTTGTAAATAAGCAACATAAGATATAATATTATTCGACGATTTTACCTTACAATTATTTTCATACTAGAAACCTATAATGATATGTTTCCACATAATATCCAATTGCATAATCGTTTTGACCCTATTTCATTGACATTGTCACATTCAAAAATTAGATGTTTAAAATTCTCTGCTGTGTCTTGACAATAAATACAACATTTGTTTAGTCTTAACTTTCATTGATGTAAAAATGAATTGCAGCTCAATATACATGCATTATTCAATAATTTGTAGTTCAATTCAGATATGTTCTTATCACATATGTTTTTAATTTATCAATGTATATGCTTTCCAGTTTTCTTTTGTAAAGTTAAACATGTTCTTATAATTGGACTGATAATAAAAAAGGACAATAATAAACTGTCAACCATCTCAAAAATCAGCGAAATACGATTTAAAGCAGAGCAACGCGGACCCCTAAAAAGATAGAGGTGGGATTAGGTGCCTAGGAGAAGTAAGCATCCCCTGTCGACCGGTCGCACCCGCCGTGTGCTCATTATCAAGGTCATGAAAAGCGGAAGAAACCGTAGTCAGTCCAGTGTATAAATAATGGTCTTACAAGTATGAAAAACGTCATTCAGCATGTGTCCTAATGAAACATTGTACTTACTGACAAGGTCATTGTATCGACTTAGTAATCAACTTTTCATAGAAGAATTTACATTTTTGTCTGTTATTGTACGACATCCTAACTGAATGTGTAGCTTTTCACAACGGATAGGTTGGTTGTTGTGTATTGACTTATATGTCATATTAAAATTCACGCATTGTTGTCTTGTAACGTTTGTAAAATATTCACATAACCAATTACATTTTTCCGACAAAATATCAGCTTAATTATTTAGTGTTTTCATTTTTGCAATCTTTCTTGAAAAGATCTTTTACATACAATATTCAACTTTTTATCCATCTTAAAAAACACGTTTTGTCTTTATACTTAATCAGTTCGTTTTTCCATACAGGTTGCTGTACAAATGTTACATTTGACATGTTAAGAATGTTTTTTTTTTAACCATTAAAACAACAAAATATTTCTTGATAAAATATAGGAAGATGATTAATAACTGTAAAATCTTCTACATATCTCTCAGTCGTTAATAATATGTAATTCAAATTAAGGTTGACCCTTTTCAAATAAACATTAATGACCTCATTAATGAAGCATGTCTCCGTTAATCTATTAACCCAATATGCTTTTAGTTTTTTAACTTAAGTTCTGTGTCTATTACACCGATCCAGCCGTCTTCTTTTTTTTTTTTTTTGCCTTTTAAAGTGTTTTGTTTAATTCTGTCACGTTTGTTCCAAATAAAATTGAAAATAGCTCTATTGACTTTCCTAATAAGGAATCATTTTTTGAGTATTATGAGGTGATAATTTTGGTCGGGGCGTGATCAAATCCAATAAAGCCCGTAGGGCATTTTGGTCGGGGCGTGATCAAATCCAATAAAGCCCGAAGGGCTTTATGATAGATTTGATCACGCCCCGACCGAAATTATTATCTCATAATATTCAAAGAATGATTCCTTATTACTTATATTTATATAAAGTTCAGCTGTTGTACGATTAAATATTTTGATATAAATAAGCAAACCCCGCTGGCGCCCCAATTATACGTCATTTGAAGTTATTAGACTGTATAGTACAAAATCGATACGTAGTGTTATCAAAGGCAAACACACGGAAAATGTAAATATTTTATTTTCAGAGTGCAAATCCCTTTCAACTTTACAAAAACAATTTCTACCTACCAGGTACCATTTTTATTATTTAAGCGGTATATTTAAGCATTGAATGCTTATTTTTGGATGTCGTCAGTCCTATAACACACCAAGGCGATGCAGACAAAGTATCATACCGCGCGTTGTTGTGTATCGTCGCTTTAGACCCTTTATATTCGCTCTTAGTCATGGATATGAAACATACATGGAACAGTCATATCAACATTTTATTTATTTCGCTTCCGCGACTAAAATATAGTGCTAGAAACTTTGTGGAGAAAAATCTTTTTTTTTAACGAGTAGATATGATTTAATTATTATTTTTCATTAGTACATTTCAAAATAGGTATGTTAGTTTAAACGTTTCATTTAATCTTACAATAATGAATACGCTCAAAAAGCGTGATGACTCATGGCGCACGAATATGCTAAGTGTGTTCACAGAAAATTGAACGTCGCACGTTTCAATGCAAACATAAGGGGAAATATACACTGAGTGTAAATATAAAGAAAATATAAAGAATTGTTTGAAATATGTTTAAGTGTTGCCAATTTCTAGTGTCAGAAAGGAAACGAAATTAGACGATGTGTACACAGTTTTCAAATATTTTACACATGTGAATATTTTAAGATCAACTGTAGGGATTCCTAAATATGAATTATAAAAGCGTTGGAAAAAGAAGAAGTTCTGCACTTATCGACCTATGCTTTTCTCCAAAGAGGATGCGGATATTCTCTATCAATCAGTCTTTTCCCCCACGTTTTCGTCTTGCAACATTGGATTTTATTCCCCTATGTCTACAACTACAATTTGTACCGTACACGCTTCACCTTGAATGCAGTGCACCGTATATACCAGATAATAATATGGAATCTTATCTAAACAAAGCTTGTAAAGAAATATTACCTACCATACCATCTCGACTCATTTGTTTACAAAAACATTTATTGTGCTATTTGCACACAAAAATTTACAGAGCTAAACATTCAGTTCAATTCGAAGTTAAGCAGGGGTACAAATCTACTGCCTACCTTTTTAGCACTGATGGATTTTCAGCAGATTCCACAAGAACCAACCAAAAGGGGCTTGAAAATTAGTGCATTTTGGTTGGTATGTTGGTACATTTTTGCTGGCTTTTTCTCGTCTGCTGGATGAGTTTATCTTCTTTTCAAGTCTTTCAGACATTTACATCTTTCACTTTTAGAAAAGTCAACGTGACTTCAGAGTTCTGGTTTTTCTAGCGGTAATCTGGCTATATGTTCATCTTTGGTGACTATCAATGTAGTCGTAAGGTATGTCAGAAGTAATGGAAAAAGCTTTAAGTTAGGTTATTCTCTAATTACCTGTTATATCGCTGACACTAAATTGGTTCTATTTACCTTTGTACTTCCTGTAGGGTTGCTGATCTCTATAAATATTTTCATGTTTGCAGTAACGGTTTTGAGAATTTCTAAAAGAATAGAAGTTCGGAAGTCAAAAGTTTCTTTACCTAGCTTTTGGACTGTCGCTTACCATAAAGCACATTTTAAGAGCCATAGTAAAGATTTGAAGAGCGCAACCCTAAATATGTTTTGGAAATAAACCCTTAAAAGATTGATAAACGCGTAATCGAAATCCCCCCCCCCCCCAATAAAAAAAAGAAAGGAAACGTGTTTACCTTTACAACTTTGATTTTTCAATCGCCTTATTTTTTTTAAAATTATGTGTTGCTTTCAATTTGTATGAAAGATGAAATTTTCTTAGGAATAAATTAATTCCTTTTTCTACAGGTATAGTAAGAAAAAATAATATTAGTGTATTGCTTGTTTCTACAATACTTTTCACGTAGAAAAAAAATTACATATATCCATATAAGAATCCGTGATAACTATGACTGAAACTACATTCATATGGTTTGCAAGAAATCAAGTTCCAAGAACAGAAAAAAAAATGTGTTTTTGCATTGAATAGAATAATAACTGAATACCTTATATTAGTTTTTAATTATTTAGATGTATTTGTGTTAGAGTCGTGGCATACCGTCTGTATATACAAATTACAAAATAGAAATATCTATTACATTATAAGGGTTTATTTTATTTAGAGAGTGTAGTTAATAGGTTAGAATACAAAAGAAATACAGTGAACGTATATATAGGCTTTATTTATCTATATATATATATCTATATATATATATCTATCTATCTATCTATCTATCTATCTATCTATCTATCTATCTATCTATCTATCTATATATATATATATATATATATATATATATATATATATATATATATATATATATATATATATATATATATATATATATATATATAGCCCTACGTCATCATCAAGTTGTGTCTTGTTTTATACATAAGCCTTCTTCGTTCTGTGAAAATTCTAGTATTCACTGAATCAATACAGTATTTAAAAAAAAAAAAACGACGTCGAGGTTAAATCAGTGATCAAGTATCGCAATCTATAAATGGCTTCGATCATGTAAAACGTGATTAATAACAGGCTAAGTGGTCTTCCTTTAAAAGGCGCGAGACGTTGGCTTTTTTGTATGAATGAAAAATTAAACTCAGTGTGTGAAAACATTTTTATGCACCTTTGTTGAGCACACAAAACAAAGTCACGTCATATAGACATTAGAAATCATATGATCAGAATTTTGCAATTCTGATTGTAAAGACTTCCGATTGGAAAAAGTATTTAAACTCCTGTCCAAATCAGAATGAGCATATCAAATACCAATCGATTAGTTGAACTCGTTGAAGCTAACTTGTTGTCAGCATAACTTAACGTATCATGCATAGAAGAAGCGCAAGCTATGGTATGCCCGTTCCGGACATTGTCATTAGCGAGGTGAAATGTTCAGGGAACGAAACAAAAGTTCCGAGAAAAAGCACAGGGGCTCGGTTGTCGGATAGTGGAAGTTTTTTTATTATTTGTTCCCAAGGACTAAAATGATTAAAATTAGTAATCTTAAGTGTATTTCTGTCTATTGCATTAAAAATATTCACCAAAAACCCCTGTTTCAATCATGTTAAAAAAGTGTATTCAATGTACATTAAAAAAAGTAAAGGGACGACACTCGCCATCTTGGATTTATAGGGGGTCCTCGGTTCACGCTATGATTTAAACAAGTTCTCCAATTTCTCCAACGATTTCTGACGAGATCTAGGTTGGAAAATGATCAAATTACTTATCCCTGTCGTCTGACTACACATGTGTCCCACAGAATAAGCGCATCGTGTCGAAATGTACTAGATACTCGCCAAACTTATCGAAAGCAACGGAAGTTGATAAAAACTCTCCATGTAATCACTGAGGCGATCCGAAAGCATACGATAAACCAAGAGGAATATCTTTTCGCGGATTTTTTGCTCTCTCTAGACTTATCATATGCTTTCGGAATATCTCAGTGATTATATGGAGAATTTACGTCATTCAAATGTAAACTTCCGTTGCTTTCGATAAGTTTGGCGAGTATCTAGTACATTTCGACACGATGCGCTTATTCTGTGGGACACATGTGTAGTCAGACGACAGGGATAAGTAATTTGATCATTTTCCAACCTAGATCTCGTCAGAAATCGTTGGAGAAATTGGAGAACTTGTTTAAATCATAGCGTGAACCGAGGACCCCCTATAAATCCAAGATGGCGAGTGTCGTCCCTTTACTTTTTTTAATGTACATTGAATACACTTTTTTAACATGATTGAAACAGGGGTTTTTGGTGAATATTTTTAATGCAATAGACAGAAATACACTTAAGATTACTAATTTTAATCATTTTAGTCCTTGGGAACAAATAATAAAAAAAATTCCACTATCCGACAACCGAGCCCCTGTGAGAAAAAGGCCTAGAAGCGCAGATCCACAGCTTCAGTACGTTAATTCAGGAGCTATTCCAAAACAACGGTATTCCCTTGAACTTTTTCCATTGGATGTTCATGCCAAAAAAATGGTGGATGGCAATTACAAAGAAGGCATGGATAAGTTAAAGTCCAGAAGTCCCTCTTTGAACTCTCTTAATAATCAATCCCCAAACAATTGCGTGTGTGATAGGAACTCGTTGGTCAAGGTGTCGTCATCTGAGGGTTTAAACGGCCAGGATCTGGCTTCTTTCTTTAGTTATCGTGTATGGCAGCGACGGTCTGAAGAAGATTTGGCATCCCGATGCCGACTAGAGAAACCCATGTCACTTCAAAGAAGCCAACCATATAGAGAATGTGGTTGTTTAACAAGAAACCATACTGAAAATACTCACTCTTAATTGATTATGATTATCTATCCATATATGTGTTCAATTGTTTAACAATAATATGTAAACCTGTTATTTACCTAATTTGCCATTGTTTAATTTTTACATTTTCATTTGTTATTTTTACCATTTCTATTGCAATTATATGTTGCGGAAAAATATTCCAAACACATTTTCTTTTGCATTTAACATGATTCTTTTAATGTGGAAGTATTATATATGTTATCAATAAACAAGTAAATGTATTAAACATTGTTTTGTTAAAATTTTAAGGTATAATATAACAAGAGGTTGAAGGGGTCTTTTCATATTTCTTTTTTGTGCTGACATTTAAAGCATATTAATGAAGTAATGAATACAAAAAATTAAAATTTAAAAGGAATGAATATAAATTTTCACAATATTCTTGATTTAAAATGGAATCAATGGATTTACTGACTTCCTAGCTAATATTTCATGAATACATGTATATAAACAATTTGCAAAAAAAAAAAAATGATTTAAATAGGGAATTAAAAGTTTTCAAAGAGGGCGTTAACCTACTCAAGATGGAAGCTTGCTTTGAAAATTGCATTATTGCTTGCTTGGAGTCAAGTCATAAATGAAAATGATTACTTTTAATTATATTAACACCAATATGTATCAAAAAAGGAATTCAAAATCTTCAATAAATGCAAACTACTAATTATTTTTAAACTTTGGGTACCTTTAGTGATTAAGACATCACAACATCTATTGGGTCACTCGATGCCTACTTTATTAAGTCCAAATGTGAGTTTGTGAACATGATTGCCCATTAGAAAATGATACGTACATATACGCGAATAATCTTTTTCCGTCATTACATTCTATTTTTTTCTGCACATACGGGTATTATACCATAATTATTAAAAAAAACTCGTGTTGACACTGAATTCATGCAAGAAGATAAAAAAAATCATGGAATACATATATCAATTGGTTTTTAAGAAATCAACAACGAAGAAACAGCTTAGCAAGAATTTTTTTGAGAATATTCATTGTTCACGTTTCGAAATCATTTCGTTCATACATATTCATATGAAATCTTTAATCTAAAACATAAGGCATTCAACATTTTTAAGTGTCTTTACAACATGACTTATTCTGATTTTTAAAAAAAAATAATGACTACTAAGTGTTTTAAATATTTTTACAACAGGAGTGTCATTCTTACAACTAATGAACTGCTAGCTGAATATAAAAAAAAAACACCATACGACTCTGCAATCACCAGCACGTGCCACGTTTTGAAGCCGTGGTAGTGTCTTCTCAATGAAATATACTAATAGTTATCTAAATAACATCATAGGAACATATAAAAACATCTGATTGACACATAGACGCCGATCCAAGAGTTCATTCTTTTTCTTGTAGTCGATCTGATTGACTTAAATCAGCTTAGCCTTGTTTGCATTTCTCGTCCATACTTTGTTAGACTGTAGTAGATGACGTCAGAGATCTGCTCCCTTGATTAGTGCTATTTTTAAATGGCGTTCTTTAAATATAACATCATGAATATTACCTTTTGTCCGTAGTTACGTACTTAGACATTTTTATTTCGTGTCAAAATATCGGCCGGACTCAAAACGAAGTAAACAAGGATTTAATATCACATCTATTCTGATATTTTGTTAGAAACCTTGCAATTAAGATACTAGTACAGTCTATTTTTATCATGTAAATTTGATAAATAAAAACGGTTTGATATGTAAGTCCTCTGGAAGTTACTGTCGTAAAAAAAAGAGTAACAGTTAACTCAATAATGGACATGTTTTCATGTCTATATCAAAACAAATTTTAAAAAAAAATTGTGACACAATTTTGTTTACATGTTGTGTATGGAAATGGTTCATTTCAATAGGCTTTCCAACGAGCTTCAATATTTTGAATGCATGCTTTTATTAATCAAGTCGTCGCAAGTTCGTATCTTTTGCTTTTTTTTTTAATTTTCTTTAAAAAATGCAGTAATTGTTTATCTACTAAAACAAAAGATTTGTGTTTCTAAAAAATAAAATCATTTTATCCATTAAAAATCGAGTGAAGATGTAATGAAATTCATTAAAAATGAAAGGGAGATATGATTTTACGTTTATGACATCGTGAGGGACATATATGTTCCTCTCGCAGCCAGCGGTAAAAGGACTAATAGAATCATTCATTATTACGAGCGTGGGATAGTGAAATTCCACCGAGGGGACAAGATTCACGGTCTAGGACGAGGCTCTGCCGAGTCCTAGACCGTGAATCTTGACCCCGAGGTGGAATTTCACTATCCCACGCTCGTAATAATGAATGATTATTTTTCTCGCATTATTTTACATTTAAAAACGATGTCTGACAACTTTCTGTTATGACGTTAGAAAATTTACGTTCGGTTTACTCTTCCGCGTGCTTCAAATAGTGCAAGTCAAAATAAGAGCATACGACATTTTTGTACAATAAAAATACGATAAATTGTCACACTGGACAAACAGATCTAATGCGAGAAATATATTTCTCGCATTATCACCGGTGTGAGATCGGTTTGTCCAGTGTGAGACAGTAGTGTGAGATTTTTCTGTCTTACACTGTGTATCACTACGCCACTTTAAAACGTAAACAAACGTTGTCTGCTGGTGGAAAATGCAAAATTATTGATTGAGATTATCCATTAAGTAATTGATTTGCTTAATTAATAACAATTTATCGTATTTTTAATGTACAAAAATGTCGTATGCTCTTATTTTGACTTGCACTATTTGAAGCACGCGGAAGAGTAAACCGAACGTAAATTTTCTAACGTCATAACAGAAAGTTGTCAGACATCGTTTTTAAATGTAAAATAATGCGAGAAAAATAATCATTCATTATATACTCGTGTGGAATAGTGAAATTCCACCTCGGGGTCAAGATTCACGGTCTAGGACTCGGCAGAGCCTCGTTCTAGACCGTGAATCTTGTCCCCTCGGTGGAATTTCACTATCCCACACTCGTAATAATGAATGATTCTATTAGTCCCTCTCGCAGCCAGAGGGTTAAGAAGAACTATCTGCGATAGAGTCTAATTTCTGCCCCCGTGTTTTATAAATTTGATAAAAAAAAAACAATAATGATTTGAAAAAAAACCCATCATATCATAAAGATATTTTGATAAAATATAAATCTGAATATGCTTGTTACAGAAATTTACGAGTTTCTTTTTTATAATCGATCATTCCCCGTGCTTCTATGACGTCACGTAAATGGGCCATTTCCCGCATTTTCTCAAAAGCATGAAAATTTCATCAGTTTTTTTTTCATAAGCAAGAGTAGGAGGTATAGAGCGCAATGTTGCTCCAAAACCATTTTTACATATATTATTGTTCATATTATTTTGCTTATCATATTTAAAAATGGTGTTGGAGCAAGCATGCGCTCGATGTTTCCTTTTTAAAAAACTGATAGAAAATCTCCCATTTATGGCTAAAATATTTAATTTTTGTGAAATTAGCTTATTATTAACATATCATATTTCTATTATGACTTCGATTAGACAATAGCTCTATTCATAACTTTGAATTTTGGGGCATAAAAACACTTTATCCCGCACATAGTTCTTTATGATCATACACCATTTTTGTAACAATTCCCCTAAAAAGACTTTGATCCAAATTACCTTGTTCATTTGCGTAAACGTTTTTAAAAATGTACGCAATTAAGTTTTAAAAATGTGTTCGTGGACCAACAATACACAATATTTGGCTTTATATTTTTACAATTTTTAACAAAATTTCCTGACTTTTGATAATGAAAATAAAGGGGACGTTTGTAAACATAAAAAAGTCATACAACTCTACTCTTTTTCTTAATTTGTTAACACAACGAAATTGGCATACCTGTATATATAACAATCTACAAATGCCCAACGAAAGAACTACATATATCAATGTCACGTGATTTCTTCTTCCTTTTATTACCTACATAAAAGTACCACAGTTTGGTTCCTGTAATATCACTCAATTCACGTGTAGCATTAACATCAATTATAAATATAGTCATCTCCATGCAATATATACATGTGTTCAGATGAAGCGCTCGGGGGTCGGAAAAAGACATAAATCCAAGGCCAGTCTTCTTTCTGTTATTTTATTGCAGATTTTATTTGAGGATATAAAAAACCATAAAGGATTAATTGTCTCATTTTTTTTATAAATTTTTTTTGGTGGTTGACTTTGGAGAAATACATATTTTTGTTGACTTGCCTATCTTCGGTATACCAGTTCCTACTTTTTATGCTTAAACCTTTCGGAAGACATGCAAACGTACACGTGCAGCAAACTTCAGTCTGATATAAACAAGATTGTTAATATCATATCAAAAGGATATCAATTTCATTTGAGCTGATATAATTAAATTTACAATTGTAAAAATTGGCATGCAACATATGCATTAAACTGATAAACAATAGAAATATAGAAACGCGATCCGTTTATGATGACAGGCCAAAATCCTGCAATGGTGATACAGCGCTTCATTTTGGAAGAAATAGGTTAACCTTTAAAGGGTGAACCCAAAGCTGGATAGTCCTGTGTCAATCAATTTATTGGGAATCAACTTAAAAAAAAAACACTGGAGTCAACATCAAATTGAGAAGTAAGATTGATAAACAATAGGATCGGAAGCGATTACTAAATCGAAACTCAGTGTCCCCCCCCCCCTTTTGAAAAATTGGGAAATAATCCTAAAAGAGGTTTTCTTTAATTAAAAAGCACCCAAATCTATTTTCCCTGGGCAGCGTTGATAGCCATGATAATTGAATATTCACACCGTATTTAATTCAGTTCCTTAATTAGGCGCTTAATTTTTTTTCTTTAACTTTACAGTACTATTTAAGATGTCATATAAAAATAAAATATTTTCATTAAATGCATTTACCTGTCACTTTAGACATGCTATAGCCGATAGTCTTATGATGAAGGGCATTTGTGTATTTTGAATGTTGTCATTGCTAGCTTCGTATCTCATTAACTTGATCGACAGAGTCAGGACAAACTCAGTAGACAAAGACCTAGTGCATTACCCGGTCTAGAAATAGAACAAAGCTCTTATCGCATCAGTAGATCGGGTAGTCAAGTACACCCTTCCTCTAAATTGTGTTACAGCTGTCACATTGTATAAGAGAACTTTTTTATATAAATTTTTCATATATTTTAAAAGACCTTGGCTGCCTGAATTTACGATGATTCTAATACAATGGTTGACAACACTGTTAATCCTTTTTTAAAATAAATATTACATATAGAGTTTCTTTTTGTTTTCACCTGTATATTGTTAAATCAGGGTGTATATTATTGCATTATATTGATTGCTTGCAATGCGACACTTGGCAATGCCAATGTTAACTAATAATGGAAAGTTTGGAGCATGATAAACCATATACTGGCTTTTGTTATTTCTACCAATCATACAGGTCTTAAATGGATTGATGCAATTCTTTCAATTAATAACGTTGCATGTTGATGCAATGATTTGCAAGCAGTCTTGCGTTTCATAAAAAAGAAACATTACACACGAGTTATAATAGCATGTTGGAGGGATTTTTACACGTGCACGTGTGCTTGTGCCCCAGGATCGCCAACGCTTCTAGTACCTTCAGTTGAAAAAATAGAACACTATGTCTCGCTTTTTAAAAAATGATTTAAATTTACAATTGTAATAAATTGCTGCATACAAAGTATTTATAAAATAAAACCATCAAGTATGATAAAGACAAATTAAGATATCTTTAACACCATTGTTTACCCGCTGGGACACTTAGTTCGATCAATCAGATCAGAGAAGTATGAGGGAATAATGCCAGAACGAAGTGCAGAATTTAAAACCAAACCCAGCCTAATCGGGCCTTGTATCACCCCAGATCAAAATCAGGGGATGCATCTCATGCAATTCGGCTATCTGATATCGTAAGACGAGCGTGTAAATTGTGTCATGACGTCAATGTTTAAAACCCTTGTAGACTATATAAAGGAACGAGCAGTGTTCATCTTCAAATTCGCAAAACACTGACAGCCTCATTAGTGAATATAAAGAAATGGGAAAGACAACAGCAGAGCTCTCTGACGATGGGGTGACCATTCCCCTGATTATCATAGACAACTGTGAGGATGGACGGGTTATCCAACGCAAGCGGCATAGTCTCAAGCAAAGGAGCAAGAGTTCCGAGGCTTTCCAGCTTCCAGCGAAGGATTCCGAGTCAAAGGACCCCCCGGATAGTTCTCATACAAGACCAAAATCAGCAAGCGTGTTCGAATGTGTTTCCAGACAGTCCGCCATAGACAGAGTTACTCCAAAACGAAGCAGTTCATTCTCCTCAATCGGTTCTAAAGACACAGTGTGTTCATGTTCATGCCAGGATGCTTGCTCTGATCTGAGATCTACGGACGGAGTTAATGGTCAAAATATGGCGTCATTTTATCAGCTGTGGAAAAGAAAACCCGTGAATGACATTGCGTCCAAGAGCAAACTTGAACCCCCGTCTTGGTTGAAGAGAAGTGACAAATATCGACACTGTGGTTGTTTTACGAGGGAACACGCGCGAAAGATGTCCAAATCTCCTTGCCGGTGTAATTAACATTAATTAAGAGGACGCCAATGACCATGCGCGAAAGGAAGATTGTACTTTCTACTCTCCGCGCAAATGACTGTTCATCATTTCATTTATCTTAATCATATTTTATACAAGTGCTGTTGAACAGCATCATTTTTGTTCAGTAAAAATAAATATTTATGTAAAGAGTGTTTTTGGTTGTGTTTTATTTGATTTCTTGTTAAATAATTGCAGCAATGGAATAGATAACTGGTATGTCCTCCACGGTAATGACATCATAGTTACCTATGGAGGGTAATCGTGTTCAAAAATCCAGTCATGTTAACTTGTAAATTCGAATATGCAATCGTGTTGGTGTGTGAGCCTGAGTATGAATGTGTGTAATTCTGTTCGTGTAATCTATAAAAACACTCTAAAGTTGACTCCGCAGACATTCTATGTAATTCTTCCCACAGATGTACATTTGCAACTTTAAAATGCTGTTTGTTATTTACATGTAACGTGTCACTATACTACACATCTCTGCATTTATATCTCCGTTTTCCGGAAATAGTAGAGTTGACATGTTACAAATCGACAAATGTAAAGTCTACAAGTTTGTCGAATTTTGACATGACCATATATGGAAACAGTGACGTCACAGATAGCTGCAGGAAAAGGCCTGCCGTAATCGCCGGAATGGGCACAGAATGAATAAAAATATATATATATCTTATTATTTCTGGATAACAACATTTTTTTAGGAAGTACGATTTTTCAAACAATAGATTATAAGCTCGGTGTCCATTATATCAAGAGAATCCAAAAAAGATGCGAGTGAAGAATTCAATCGGCATCGGATGTCTTAGATCTGGAAAATTTTAAATATCATGCTCTGTTTAAATGTATCCGCGCATTTCTATTGTCTTAAAGTATATTTAACAAATCGTGTAAGAATACTTAGAGTTCGGCTGAATAAAGAAAATATCACCAAAAGCATCTTTATCGCTACCACAATGTTGAGACAAGAGCCCCCCACCCCCCACCCCCACCCACAAAGAAGAAAAAAATCACGGTGTAGGGGGGTCGGCCTGCTGATTAATTAAAGAACTGAATTATCGATAAGAAAAACTATCTACCTGAAAACAGTAGTTTTAAGATTTTGATTAAGATGAGACATGAGTAGCATCTCCTCTCCTTTAAATGAAAAAAAAATCCAACCATAAGGTTGACTGTAATAGCAAAAATCTTTTGATGTCAAGCAATTATTACGGGATATAAGTATGGCGTCCTGAATCTCCATTCAACCCAGACACACTCAGTGAAGTTGTTTAATCAAAATTTTCCGGAAAGCTTTACAGCTTTACAGCCACTTGTGAACATGTACTGATTACCATAAAGTAGCTACTTGGTTTTGTAAAATTACTGTCATTACAGTATATATTTATAAGATTTTAAAATTAAAACTCTACCATTTCATATAGAATCATATCTGTTTAACCCACCTGTTCCTTAATTTCAGAAATTCGATTTTCGAAGAAAAATTATAATTATAAAAACATACTAGTATTCCTTATTTATTTCTTTAGAACCTTTCAATTTTTGACAACATTTTGTACTTTAATTAATGATTATAAAACTTCTTTCATAACAGTTTCAGATTGTTTTATTATGTATCATGCACTTGCACAACAAAGTCATTTTGATATTTGAAAAAAATATATAGATACATACATTTTTCCGCGAAAAATTACCAAATATTTTTGCAAGTCGTTTAATATTAAAGAAATGAGGAATATAAAATTCACTCTCAAAATTCTTAGCATTTAGGTAAGCAATGAAGCTTTATGGGATTCACGGCGGTCTTCAAACCCCATGCTGCACAAAAGATATTCACCCCCTAGGAAATTTCTTGATCCGTCTCATTTCTAGAAAAGAGCACGTATTCAACTTTATATTTTTCAGTTTAATTACATGTCAAATTTTTAAAGCAATATTGGAATAGATTTTAGGCAATTTTTTTTTTTTAGTAAAGTTAACCCTTATCGTATATTACATGTACCAGTGTCCATGGGAATTATATTACAGAAACCAGCGCATTCGTCACATCGGCACCGATTTTTACAAACATTCACCTCTTCTTGTTTGGTCCAGTTTCAATCATACCTCAAAATATCCTTTTAAATAAAAAAAAAATATTTTTGATCCAAAGAAAATAGTATCGTTCATCACAACAGTTTAACTGAATTTTATGTTTATTTTAGTCCATCCGGCGATTACGGCATGCCTTTTCCCGCAGAGAGCATTTGCATTATAAGGTCATGTCAAAATTCGAAAAACTTGTTGTAGACTTTGCATTTGTTGATTTGTAACATGTCAACTGTGCTATATCCGAGGGTTAAGATACAAATGCAGAAACTATGGATTTAAAATGTGCAAAGTTGAAGGGTTAAATTACTAACAAAAACAATTAAGCAGCAAAATGTGCATTATACAAAGGAAATGAGTCAAATCTTAAAGTGTTTATGCTCGAGTTTTTATAGGTTACACGATCAGAATCACATACATTCATACTAAGACTTTCACACCAATACGATTGCATATTTGAATTTACAAGTTTACAGGTCTGGATTTTTGAACACGATTACCCTCCATAGTTACCTGGATGTACGTGTACCTGTTCAATCCATCAATTACGAGAGGGATCGCGATATGCAATGATTATTTAAATAATTATATAAATAAAAAACGCGTTAAGTTATCAAGTTTCCCGGGTTATTTACTTAGCACCTGTTGTTAATTTTATAAATTGATAAAATATGACTTGGTCATTAGAAAACCCAACCATACACTGAGTACGAACGACAACTCTGCGTAAGAAATCGGACTCGATAAAGCGAAAGTAGATCTATGCAGGGTATTGTGGTTAGAGTCTGAGAAGGTTTCCTCTGATATTCCTTTAGTTTGTGATGTTGTAAATTTGTTCTTATTTAATCCAGTTGAATGTTTTATTGAAAGGATTTATATTTTTAAAGTTCTAAGTAACACGTTGATTTATACGTTCAGTTAAAAATCAATTGCATTCGGTGTTGCAATATATTTCGTCAGGCTTATGTTTGGAATATTCCAGAATACGTGATACAACATATAAAAGTGTATAATACCGTTCATTCAAAGTTACAGTGCTTTAGGATAAACTCTCAAAAGGTATGGATGTTTTGTTTTCTTGTTTTGTTTTACTAAAAAATCAATAATCGCCAGTCGATCAAAACATTTATCCTGGATAGAAGGATTATCAATCCATATTAATCTGGATGCAAGTATGTATTATTTTTTGTGCAAAACTAAATCTGCTATTTCTTTGCTTTGTATGCATGATTTGTTTCAGATTCACATAAACTATGTCTTGTATGCAGACTATAGCTGGGTTCCGATCCGGAATGAAAAACAAGACTGTCGAACTTGCATCGTACGTACACCGTATGATGACTTTTGCGAGACTTCTCTGATTTTAATATTTTTCTTCAGAATTATCGAAATGTCCGCCAAGATTCCTCCAATACAATGTATGTATCACGGAAACCGGGTTCAGTTCGCAGTGCTGACGACAGAATTGAGGAAGAACAGAGTTATTCCCAAGCAATACCTCACACGCCTCGCGTCTGCCGTCTGCTCATGCAGAAGACATAGTGAGTTGTTGATCTTTTATTGTACATGTAGTTAGATTTTCTTTTATGATAGAAAAAAGCACTTGCTGGTTGTCATAAGATTTTGGAATTTTAAAAAAAATTGATCAAAACATAATGTTAACTTACGCAATCGAGATAAGTTTTCCATTTATTTCACTGAACATTGAATAATTACCTATATTAGTTATCTCTGATGCTGTTACGTTTCTTTTAGTTGACAGCAATTTCTGAGAAGTGGACAGGCAGAGCCTTCATCAACGAAGTGAATACTGATATAAATTGATTCTTTAACTGTTTTCAGAGACAAGCATTCTTCACCTTATGACAGAAGAAGACTTGCTTCATGTAACCAAACATCTTGAAGAGGTGGAACTCCCAAAAATGACTCCAAATTTGAGAACTTGCATTCGCAATGTAATCGAACAAACTTTTTCTTTGGAGCAATACTGCGAGACAAAGCTGCTTTACATAGTATACAGAGCTTTGGTGGACAGTTCGTATGATGAACTGACGTACAGTGCAATAAACACGAACCCGAAAGCATTCACGCCGGAAGAAAAAAAGCTAGAACGAATGACCAAGAAACAGTTTGACAGCATGAAAAATAGGAAATTGAAAAAAGACAGCAACGTAACACGTCTTGTACTTCCAATGTTTGCTAGAAATATAAAGAAATTTAAAGAATCTCCTGGATATAAACAAGTGAGAGATGACTTTGCTCCTGACGGCTTATTTGTTTTCTTTTGTGATGTAGAAAACACAAACTTTATAGTTTCCAACGAGAAACAGACGGCCGTGAAGGTTTATTTGAAAGACATTGAGAAATTCCCCGTTGTTAAAGCCAAGATGATTGAAGTAGCCAATGAGCTGCAGGAATCTGAGGACCTCAGGCACAGAAGTTATAAAAGGGTACTGTAAAATAGTCGGACACGGTTAAATTACTGGAGCTCATATAATAGTACATAGGGGGTGTAAACTTGCTTCTTGGTGTTTTGCAGCATGTTCGCCACAAGTACTGGAGCACTGACGATTTTGAAGATGCTGTTGGAACTATAACTGATGTCGGTAAGTGTTTGCAATCAACATACATTATTTTAATCAAATGTTGATGGTTTTCAGGGTATGTTTTATTAAGCCTTATAATCTGCTCATCACAATGTGGGGGCGGATCAAAGATTTCAATTGGTCAATGTTCCTATTTCGTATTGCAGCGTTAAAAGTCAAAGAATCATCGAAAGCGGAATTTAAAAAGAAGAGGACTAATAAAAAGTATGCTTTAGATGTATATGTTATCGCAATAGAGTATGACCAACAGATCGAGTAACCATAAGATCATTTTAAGAACTGTTGGATACTCTCAGAATTAAGTCTGGTTTTTTATTCTGATCTTCAGAAAGTCCAAGAGAGCGTCCGTTCTGTCTGGTGGTCACTGCCTGCAATGCTTAGCTCCCTTTGTCAACATACATACCAACGACAGAGTTTGCAGGCACCATCCGGGCTATATAGGTACGAATGCAAAAAGGCGTCCTTCATTTATTTTATGATTTTTGTTTAATCAAATAAAGTACAAGATGAAATCATCTCTGGGAATTTTTTAATAATTTCAGTGCATCCTGAACTAGTTTGGTCTTGTTGTGATGCAAAAAGTCAAGATTCTAGTGTGGATTACATGATGCACCAGAGAACGGGGCAAGTAATTTTTTTCCAGAAACTTTTGTTTAAGTTTGACAACATTGCTAACAAGTATTGTTATATAAATAGAACCTGTTTGGTAGGGTAACAGTTGAAATTGACACCCCGAGAAAACAATTATCAGCCGACGCGAAGCGAGGGGTGTCAATTTTAACTGTTACCCTCCCAAACAGGCAGTATTTATTTTATTATACTGAACGTCTTAATTTAAGGGGGAAATTTCTGCTTTTATATTGGTGAATTTAACGGCGAACCGTACGCGCATAATTTACGCGCATGTAACAATTCGTTGTGTTACCCGTTGCCAAGTGTGTTGCTAACGCTGAGGGTAATATAACGGATTATCAACTGCGTCTAAACAAATCAGATTTCAGTATTTAACATGAAAGTATAATAAAGTAAAATGATACATGCATTTATCACTTCTTACAATAAGATAACATTCTCTGATATTCCGTTTGTCTCTTGTAGGTGCAGAACATCCCAACACAACTGGCGGCCGCATAAGAGGCATCAATCAAAGCTGGGGAAAAATCTGGTTTATGAGAGCGATTTCAACATATAAACCTTCTATTCCTAGATGCAATGTTTTATTTCTGCAGTTGTAGTTGTTTGTTTACATTAAACATTTTTATACATGTTTTTGTATCAATAGTTAATTACAGTAACAAAATTTACATTCCGAAAGTGTGTTTTCCTTGCTTTAAAAATGCAAGATAAAGTGTAACTGTCAATGATTACTCAGTATTCAAGTTATGTGTAAATAGTGTGAACAAGTACTTAGTCTAGTAAACGTTGAATTTTATTTCTGATCTTGTTATTGGGGGTATTTTGGATATCATTTTCGTCGGATTTGAACACATTTACAGTTCAATCTTTTTGTTATTTCTCTATATATATTAATGCACTTTTAAAACCAATATCATTAACACCTCTCTCGGTGTGAATAAGACCGCCCATCCACCTATCAATCAGACAGTGTGTCGGAGCCAAGACTCCCAATCCCAGTAGCGGAAACACGAGGATTTGTATTCACTTGGTGAACAACTCCAAATGAAGTTCCATCGTGTTTCTCTGAATTACTTGATTGAAATTCTCTCCCAAGAAAACCTATATCAAAAACACCTGGGATCTGTCTATTGGTCTCGTCTCCTAACTTTCCGATCCCTGTTGCATGGGCTGTGTCAGTTCCGAACAACTTTGTTTGTAGTGATGGCGTCTTGCCATTCACTCCGTTGTAGCTGACCCTTTGGTCGGTAAATGGCGTCACTGTCTTGATAGGTTGACTAGGTTCTTTTTTGAAAGTAGAAGGAAGCTGTGCAGACAGAAATGCAGACAGCGACTTAGGGGCAAGGGATCCTTTGCTAAGTGCGTCAGAAGACAGTTTTCCAATCAAATAGTTTGCAAGCTTTTCGTCGGCTATGGTTTTGATAACGATGAACTTTCCCGGCGTTTCTGTTTCTTGTACGAGCACATGTTCTCCTTTACTGTTTAACACAATATGGTAATGAGGTAGATTTGTGTGAGTGTTACTGCCTGTAGTTCCGGCAGTGTTTTCCCCGTTTCCAGTTATTCCTGTTCCCCCGTTAACACTAGATGTTACACCAGCTTGTGGTCCATTGCCATTTTGCGTTAATGTACCCCCGTTTTCCGTTTCCGTTCCTCCATTTTGATTTCCGCCACTTTGATTCACAGTTCCACCAGCCAGTGGTTTCACGCCATTCAATGTTCCACCATTATTCTGTACCCCCGTTCCACTATTCTGGGTTCCAACATTCGGCTGAAAAGTCCCTCCTGTCCACAGATTTCCGCCATTCTGAGTCGTGGTTCCACCATTTTGTAATCCTGTTATACCGATGCCACCATCATAGTTGGTTGTTTTCCCGCCGTTTTCACTCGCTCCGTGATTCCCGGTTCCTGTCCCGCCGATTTGGACCGATGTTCCATGATAATTGTTGGTGGCCCCTGTTTTACCACTATCCAAATTGTTAGAAGTCTGTGTTTGTCCAGTTAGAGAATTATGATGTTGACCTATGATTTCCGAATTAACAGCTTGGGGACTGTAGTCAAGGTTGTGAAACAATTCATGATTTAAATGGTTCGGGTTAAAGTTGGTTTCCATGTGCAAACCCCCTGCTAGCTGGTTTCCAGACAGCTCGGGTACACTCATGGCGCTCACAGGGGCTGCAAACGCCGATGATGAGCCTAAACCAGGCTTAAACTTATGTTTGTCAATGGCTGTCATCAAATTACTGTTTAACGCGTTGGCATTGAAGTGACCATTGAGATGGGTTTCTGAAGGCGCCCCTTGATTTAATCCCCCTTCCGGTGTGTTAATACTTCCTAGCGAACCGACGTTCGTCGTCTCCGAAACATAATTGTGTATGTTTTCATTGGGATTGTAATTGGAAGCGAATTTCCATATTTCCGATTGGTGTCCGGCAAACATGCTTTCTCCATTTGGATCAAAGCCATTCGGAGCAACAATGGCGCTCCCTGGCCGGGGGTTCCCTCCCGGAGAATCGCCTTTCTGGAAGTAATCCTTTGCTGCCTGCTTGACGTCCAATGGATTGTAAGAACCGAAAGTACTTTGATCCGTCCTCAGTTGCATTAATTGTTTCATAAGTTTATTTGGGTCAAACGCTCTCCCTCCACCCTCGTTGTGACCATTGTTCTGAGCTGAAGCATCTGGAATAAGTTTGATTGAAAAATAATCATGATTGCTTAAAATACATGATAATTGCTATTACTCCCACACCAAAATCTTCATATACCACTAACTGTAAATTAAATGTAACTGAAAAAGTTGACTCAAGCGTCAAAGTAATGACTGCATGCAAATGATTTGTTTTAATTTTATCAACAAAATATATTTGAAAATAAAAAGATCGAGATTTTGCAGTACATTAAAAATCCACTCGCAGACGTACAATGTAATGTGTAAAAATGTGTAAAAAATATGTAAATCTGCCTATTGTTTTTTAAAATAATAAAAATTCGAAGAAACACAATGCCATATATTGTTCAACTACACGCTGTCTCTAAGCAGAGCATCGTTGCATAAATACAGCTTCTTAATTGAGGATCCTTCTGGCATCCGGTAAAGAAAAAAACTACAAATATGTTATAGGATAGAAATTTCTAATACAGTAGTAAACTACATTTCGAAATAGTGCGTGTAAAAAAGAACCTAACTGAGAGTTTCAATGCGTGATTGCCGATCTCTTCCTGTCACTGAAGTCCAATAAAATCGCACGATCTTCTCGATTCTTGTTAAATTTTATTTTTATATATGATATTGATTGTCATCTCAAACCCGACAAATAAAACACAAAGTACATGTAATGAAGTTTTCTTTTAAATAGATATTATTTCATATCAATTCTCTTTATGATTATTCTTAATATATAAATATGACCAACTATTAATCACTAAAGTCGTGATTGAAACTTGATATATTCTACTTTTTTTTCTTTAATTTGTCACAAATTTTAAACAAATTTCTCAACCGATATGCGTTGAAAATCATGAAAGTGTAGACGCAAGCTTAAAGTTACTGAGATATTTAATTATTTTTGGCAACATAATTTCAACACTCGTTTTCGATATTGTAAACGAATCTCACGTTTTGGTAAATTAATTTTACACGTGATTTGGACCAATAAACGATCAGCGTATTTTAAAATTAAAAGAATAACAACTTCCAATGTTAATAATCATAATTTTATGACACCTTTAGTTTACTTGTCACATGAATTACAAGATAAGTTTAAAGAACGTTTCATAGACGCGATATATACATTTATAATTACCTTTGAGGAAAGGTCCAACAAAAAGACCGATACAAAGGATATGTACAGAAATTAAGATCATGTTCTTCCAGCTCGTGTTCCTCTACATTGGCGACCTGAGGGCAGCTGCAAAGATATCTTATGCAATGGTTCCTCATGACGACAGGTAGATAACAGGTGCGCCTCCCTCACTCCCAGGTGATAGCGGGTGATAACCAACTCCAAGGCTACCTCTAAGTTCTCCAACAAAGTGTCTTTTATTTGCATATTTTAGGAAGTGAAATGTCATGTTGGTTAACTGGTTTTCGATTGTGCTGTTTGCTGCCTTGTAGATTGTTCCTCCCCCAAATTATTCTACATCAATACGTAAATGAGCGGATCAAGAAATTTTTCATAGGGGGTCCGAGGGATAAATGAACTTGTTTGCGGGAATGGGGGCGGAGGTGTCAGAGGCCTATTTCCAGTAGATAATTTTAATAAGCGTATTTTTTTTAAGTTAAAATTTTTGGGGTGGGTGGGTGGTGGAGTGGAACCTCCATCCTTACGAAACCTCTAGATCCGCGTATGCAATGCAAGTTAAGAACTAGGTACCGTTTCAGTCATATTTGGCCCTGTTTTAGGGTGATTTTTAAAAATGTCACAGGAAATTGAAATGTAACGTTTATTTACACAAGAATACCCATAAAACAAAAATCTTTAAATACTTACCTGATTAGACTTTTACAAGGTTAATTGTGACGTCACAAACGGTGCATTTTCCCGTAATTTTCATAAAAATGAGCAGAAGACACCAGTTCTTAAGTAGTTTTTTGAATAGAAAAATATGTCCGCAGCTGTCGCCCACGATGAAACTCACATAATAACTTTATCATGTGATATCACATAAAATATATTAATTTCGTTGTGGGCGACGGCTGCGGACACATTTTCCTCTTCAAAAAACTTTGAGAAAATGTGCCATTTTTCATCATTTTTTACCAAATCTTAGAAATATGCCAAAATGTTGAAGCCATAATCATTTTTTGAAACAAGATAAAAGTGTATAACTTGGTACTTTATATACACACATGTTCAAGATGACGTGTGTATTTTTATGAGATTTAAACAACTTTTGAATTTTATGGCAAATATTGAAGGAAACTGTACCTTCTTTAAAATATATCATTTTATATAACAATCAAGATAAATCTGTGTCCATGTGTTTCCGTTATCTGTGATTTTCCTCAACAAGAGGCCCAGGGGCCACATTGCTCACCTGAGCAACAATGGCCTTAACTCTGATCAAATTAGCATTACAGTATCAAAATCAAAATATCTTGACAACTAAGTACAGTAAATCTTGCTCAAAAAATGTTATGGTTAATACAAAGCCCCTTTTGTTGTTGTACCTGTAAGAAGATTTTTCTCCATTCCTATATAGGAATGGCCTAATAGATTTTGAGAAGAAGATTTTTGAAAAATACCACTAAATATTCCATATTTCTAAATAATCTCCCCTTTAAAGAGGGTGTGGCCCTTCATTTGAACAAACTTGAATCACCTTCACCCAGTGATGCTTTGTGCCAAGTTTGGTTGAAATCTACCCAGTGGTTCTGGAGAAGAAGATAAAATGTGAAAAGTTTACAACAATGACAACACCAAGACAATGCCAACAGACAACGGACAAATTTTGATCAGAAGAGCTCACTTGAGCTTTCAGCTCAGGTGAGCTAAAAAGAAAATAGCTGCTGTCTCGCCCTGATTGAAACACCTCAACAACAGACATTACAGGGGAGAGAGAGAGAGAGAGAGAGAGAGAGAGATTGTGAGAGAGATTGTTTTGCCAATTTTCATCAGAACAAACAACCCAACTATTCATTTATAATTCATGCAACAAAATTATATCAAATAAAGTCCTTTCAAAAGTTAGAGATTTGACAACAAAACAGTTTAACAATATTTACACTTGTAAATATGTTTCCTTATATGAACCTATAAAATATCAAAATTGTTCAATTCTGTATGAACTTTTTCATGTCACATCACAATGATCATAGCACGCGCTTATCCTTGGATTATTTTAAACATAAAATCTCAGTAATTTTTAAAATTCTTTTAAACAATTTACCTTTTCAATTGTAAATATAAGTTAAGTAATAAACAGCAAGTTAAAAAGTTCACTGGGATATGTACTTGGTTGGTACGTGATCAAATCTTCTGAGAAACCCTTGATCACGTGACCAACCAAGTTCATATCCCAGTGAACTTTTTAACTTGCTGTTTCTTTCTTAAAACTAATAAGAAAAAGAAAGAAGGTGATCTTATTCTATTTTGCTATCTTCATTTTGTTTTGTTTTTTAATTTAAGTACAACAGTTACTGTTATACATAATTCATTCAATGCAATCAATCAACTTGAATAATGAATAATTACTAACAACAAATCTAGTCATAGCATCTAGTGTGACAATTCATTTCCTCTATGTAAAAATATCATGTAGTTTCCTCTTATAAAAAAAATTGTTGGACGGTACATTTTGTCACTAACATATATATACGGTATACACGTACAACACATCTCCTTTTGAGAATCAAATATTGTATAGCTTCATTGTATAACATCATTATGGACGGGTTAGTCTGAGATTTCTAGCATACCAATAAATATAAAAGAAAAATAAATACATGTTAAAATAACGGCACAAATGAATGGAATGTTCCCACAGACAGTCATGATTGGTTTCGCTGTATGTATGTAGGTAGGTATCGGAATCCCAACCCTAGCCGGCGTGAAATCGCAACATGTAGCACTATATCAGGAACCGTTCGTCCACTAGTGTTTTCTTAGCCAAGTTCTTCCTTCCTCCATGATCCCGTATTAATGCAACAATCTACAAGACCAAGGTGAGTAAAATAAATAAAAGGATAAAATGGAGGAAGTTTACGTATACAAAATATAAACAGTCTGATTACTGTGGAATCATTTTTTATTCCTAGGGGTCAATGTTCCTTGGTAGTCAAAATTTTCCTAGTTCATGGGGACGTCATTTTGTTGGTGGTGTAATTGGGATAATTTTAATAAATATTTAACAAAAGACTGTGTATAGGTTTGTGGGGATGTAAATTCCTGGGCAAGAATTACCCACGAAAGCCATGAACATTGGTCCTCCACGAACAATGATGATTCCACAGTATATCAATTTCTTTCTTTAATTGTTGATTATTAAATTTCAAAGGGAGGCTGAATTTGATCAGACTGCCAAATATTAAATTACATTAGTCCTACCTCTATTATTACATATGTGATAATTCCTGCCAGCACAAAATTTTTAGCAATGAGATCTACGATACAGAATAGTAGCGTGTCAAAGAGGAGGAGAGTAATCTCATTCCCATAGAACAGGCACTGGTCAAACGAGTGTCCATTATCTGTAAACAAACAACGAACACATATTCTTAGTAAGCAAGTTTATATTAAAAAAAATCTCCAAAAAGGTTGCGTTTAATGCATATAAAGTATTAATTTACTAGTTTATAAGTTTATCGAGTTTTGTGATTCTTGACTTATTAATTATATATAACAATATGTATACTGCTAGCTGTTTCTTTAATACTCTATTTAATAGATGAAAAATTACGCAACAAAGACTAAATATCATGGACATTCAAGACTTGAGAGAGTGTGTATACTATACCATTGTAAAAATATCCTTTTTCTGAAGCATCCAGAAACTCGGTGTCCATGATGCTCTCTAACAGTGTCTTGTCGCGGACCTGGTAGTCCAGACTCTTCAATGACTACAATGAATTTTAAACAAATGCAATTATCAACACAGTAAAACACGCTTATAACGAAGTCCTAGGGATGGGCAATTTTACTTCTGTATAAGCATAATTTGTTATAACCGTCAAGTTTACAACATGTAATAAAGTCACGAGGAACGAAAATCACTTTGGCTGTAAGCGTCAGTTCATTATAAGCGTGTTCGCTATACCGGTAACCGTGTTTTACTGTACATATTGAACAACAAGGAAATGTGGGTTAAGAAGGGAACAAGAAATATGACTACCGTCATGAGAAAAGGGCCCTTAAGGTCAAAATTTCACAAACTCACTTTTTTCTCAATTAAGATTAGTCAACTCTTTCTGAATACAAATATACAAAGATATCCAAGATCATGTGTGTTTTAAGCATTTTATGACAATTTTAGTAAGCCATGTTAACTAACACGACTTTGACGTAGCTGGTCGAAAACGACACAACGTCACGAACGTCAATTATTATTTTATTATTATTTATTATTAATTATTTTTTAATTATTTATTATATAAATTATTAATAGTTTTCAATTATTATTATCGGTATTTAAACAAGGCCATACTCTAATTATTCAAAAAACACAACACAGACACAGAAAAAAAAACAGAAACAGAAAATAAAAAAACTGCGTTTACAATGCCGCTACTATGACGTCGTTTTCTGAGCATTGTGACGTCAAAAGATAAGGGCCCTTTTCTCATGACGGCAGTCATATATTGTGTATGTACATCTGTATCTTAAGCATTTCTGAATGTGTATATAATATTCAATCATGTATGCATGGCATTTGTGATGTTTTTATTTTTAAAAAGTGGAAACTGCTTTCCAATAAAACTGCTATTAAAATAGAATATTTTTTTAAATAGAATAAAATATACAGCCAAATTTAACGTTTTTACTTTAGAGATACCAATGTCTTTACTTACATGGTCAATAAAGGTGGACAGGAATTTATTGATGACATTGTAGGCCTCTACTTGTTTTTCAGTGAGTCCACCTTTCTCTTTCCCTGCTTGAGGCCCTGCAGCACTCTGAAAAATAACATCAAAATGAGTCAGTCCACTGATTGCATGTGCAAAGTTCATATTATAAGTAGGGCATTAGACAGAGAGAATCATTGGGTGTACCTCTAGCGCTACAGCCAAGAGAACTTCCTCGTACTTCAGACGAAGTTTCCTTGGAAGTGTCATTACAAATGTCTGTTGCTCTGTATTTGGAAGAAGCCCTCTTTGGCCCACAAGGTCTTTCTGAAATCAACAAATAGCACATATAATGAAAACAATTGTTGATCTACAGAGTACATAGCACAGTATTTTACCCAAGTACTTAAATCTATTCAAGAACTCATAATATACAGAGTATTATAGATATTGTGATCGAGTTCCATTGTTTTTATTGGAACTAGTTTTTATCATATATGCTTATTCTTGATTGCTTAATCTTGATTATTACAGTCTAATATTACAGTATTAGGAATTATGATAGTTGAAAATCCCTAAATCCATGTTTAAATACCTTTCCCATAGAGTAATACAAATACAATGGCTAAAACTTTGTTCATCAGAAAATATAGTTTCAGAAAAATGAAAATCTCCAGTGGGCTTAAAAATAAAACTTCCTCAAGAAATTTCAAATCAGACTGGTTCGATACCCTCTTTTGAGTTTGTGACATACCTCCTCTTTCTTCATCATTTCAAACATTTCCTTCATGTTTGTGTCTGCCTTGCCGTACACAGAGCGGCCATGTATGTAGTAACCGTACTGAGCTTGGTGCATGATAAAAACACTTATGTTGGCCATAGAGCACAGATCCACAAAGTCCCGGACCTTGTCCTCAAAGAATCTTTCGTAGAACAGGGTGAAAAATAACCACTGTACAAACGCTGCAAATAAGGGATAAATATTCTTATGAAGTTATCAAATACCCATAATAGAGAAATTGATATAAACTTAAAAAAAATAAATGAGACATATTCAACAGAATAATGATCTTCTTACAATATTAAGAGCAATTAATTAGTTGGTACACAAAAAATTATACTAAGAATACCTGGTGTGAGATAATACAATTTTTAATATGAATTATCGGCAAGCAAATAACCTACCAACAAGTAAATACACCAAAGCTGCTATAGCATATCTAAACATCGGGTCTGACGGAGCCTGGTAGTCACCAGAACTCTTCACCACTTGGCCATTGGGGTCTTTAGTGGCCGTGTTTTCAAAACCTACATAATTCAGGAAGAAAACTACAGCAAAGATCTGGAATATATGGTTGATTTTTCTGCATGTTTGAATCTCATTCCACTCATTGGCTGCAAAGTATGTCCTCCAAATGGATACTGGGTTCTCTTTCTTGCTGCCATCCGCTTTGATCCCGAGTGTGCCCTTTGGTTTTTCCCAGTCGATGAAGAAAATATCAATTGTGCACTGTGTCGCCACCATGTGAGCCACTTGTAGACATTTAAGTGCAAAGGCTGACCCAAAGAGACCCAACCATTCCTCATAGTAGCTCCCCTCCAACAAGAAGAGATACACAACACTCTGTCTCTGTAACAAAGAGCATTGACTGATGAAACAAAGTGTTAAATATCAAAGTGTTAAATAGAAAGGATATACCTTACATTTGTTTTATTGGGCAGGGCAACATCTGGTTAAAGCTACCAAAGTTTACTGAGTCATGCAGACATTTTAAAGAGGAAAATCCCCAAATTTCATTTTTCAAAAACTCTAGAAGCTAGAAAGCTTAACTTGTTATCAAATAAATGCTATACATTTAATATCAATTAACTCTTAAAAATCTTAACATCTGGTAATAAAAGTTCTAAAAAAATATGACATGATATTCAAATTAATTTTATAATGTATTAATTGTCAAAGATATTACTGCTGTTAGTATCATAAAATTAGTAGATGGGGAAAAGAGAGATAACCTCAATTATACATAATCTAAATAAAAAAATCTCTATATGAAACATTGTTTATTATTTTAAAAACTACCTTTATTATTAAAGATGAACAATGTCAATAACCAATTACAATGATGCTTTGTCTTTGAAAAGTACAGCATACATAAATAAATATTCTGAGTACAGTCCTTACCTTGTAAAAGATGAAAAAGTAGAAAGCTATTCCAAACGTGATGACAAAGAAAACATTGGATAAAACTCCACTAACGAAAAACATAAAATTGACAATGGCCGCAAAGTCAATGGCCAATCGTCCAGCTCTCTTGGACCACGCCCATGTTTTATATCCAGCAAAAATTACACCAAGAGTAGATAGTGTTCCCACAGCAATCTGGAAGTCCTTTAGGTAGGCAACTAATGACATGCTGTATTTCACTTTGAAGGTGGGCTGTAAAATATAATTATAATTCATGTAAAAATTATTAAAATATCTACATTTTTGCCCTGAGCAAGATAAATAAATGTCATATGGCATTTAATTCTATATGAAAGCTTTTAAGAATTTATGGCTATTTCAACTGGCTGTACATACAGTAATGGTGGCCCCGGCCTGTGCATTCGCCAGTGACACTTGGTCATAGGTGATAGTCATCAATGGAGGAAAGATGCGTCCATTTCCCAAGGTACTGTCCAGGGTGACAGAGATCACAATGTCCTTGGCATATCTCACATACTGAGGCGCGGTGGATGTTGCTGCACCTCCTGTAATGTACAAAACGGTTCATTTATTGAAAATGCACACAGATCTTCGTCCTATTTGGAAATATATCTTAGGAAATCTTCCATTCAATTATTTGATACACCAGAATATATGAAATCTTCAATTTAAATATTTCATATTCTGTACCAGATGTGTCTGTTCCTGTAGAAAGCATGTTATCCACCATGAAAAATCTGCGACTCAGAGTCCATTTCTGCGAGTCTGTGCCTAAAACACATACCAGCATTCAGTATTTGGTTGCTATACATAAACTTTATAAAAAGAAATTCAGCAGATCATATTTTAAAATATGGAGCCTATGTTGCATACATTTGGACAAGAACAATGCAGGTGTTTTAAGCTCTCTAAGTATTCAAAACACTTTGTTTCCAATGGGAATTCTTATAAAAAGCCTACCATACTTCAGTTGAGTTTCATGCAATTTTGTTTACTGTTTGTATTAAAAGGGCTCAATAGCTTACCAGTACATTATTTTCATACTTTTCACGTATCTTGGAAAGGAAGAGCTTTGTGTTTTAGTTTTAAGAAAATATACAAATTACCAACCCGATTAAATTTTTAACCTAGAAGAGGAGGATATTTTCTTAAATAAAAAATAGTTCATAGCAAGAAATTTATGTTTGAATTTAAGTTGAGTCTGATGGGTAATATAATGCCTCTATAAGATTCTGACCACTAGGTACCTCTGTTGTCAGTATCCCCCCTGTTAACCTCAAGATTGTTGATCTTCACGGGGGCTGCATATAACTGTTGTCCTCCATCCCTTGTAAACTCAATATCTTGTAATGGTAAAGGACAAAGTGTCACAAATCATTAATAACTTGAGCGTGGTAAATAAGGTCAGTTAACATAAATTTAACAAGCTAACTCCATGTTTATGGCAATATCTACTGAAAGGATACACAAATCATAGAATTCCATCGGATAGGTCTTGGTGTCCCATAGTTCTATGGCAGGAATGGAACACTGAAACAAAACACTGCATTGTTTAGAAGTTCTACAGGAAACAATTTCAACAAACAAGGACAACTGCTCCCTTTCCTATATACATGTACATGTCTTTCAAAACTCAATTATATAATATACAGGTCACTTTATGAGAAAAAGACTAACATAAAAAATAATGAACAATACTGACAATAGATCAGATGACTTGAATTTTTAAAAAATTCAATCATGTATAAACATAGGATTCTATTTTTTAATTTGAATTTGTGAAATATCTCTTCAGATAAAAAATCTTACTGTTTGTTCATAATAAGTTCCAAATGTGTAGGCGGCATTGAGTCTGGAGGTTGTATCGGAGCAGAGCTGTAGTAGACCCCCTGTCACAGGTGATATCCCCAGGTATGTCCCGTTCAGGGTGTACCTCCCCACTCGATACTCCAGCAGAGATGCTGGAGAGAATGTGTACTCTGTGGTTAGTTTGTCATCGTCCAAAACCCGGTTCCCCTCTTGTGAGTAATAAAGCCAAGGAAGGTATTTTTTTCTGAATAAAAAAGGTCATAACATGTTCCTTTTTAAAATTAGAAAGTTCACTCCAACAGTGATTCAGGTAGACATCTAACATTAGCAAAGGGCCAGTAAAAATTGAAAATGGCAAACTAAACATCATTTGTCAGGCCAAAACTGACCAAATAAATACTGTGTGACAGACAAATTGGCTGAATCTTTCAACAGTTTACTGACCACACAACATTTTTGTACTTGTTTGTGAATATTGTTTACAGATTCGATTGAATTTGACAACAATAGTTGTTATTTTGTGGTTTTCGTTTTCAACACCTACTGAGAGTCATCTAGAATCTGTCTGTACAGGTTACAGGTAGTGGTTGTCCCAGGTGAGTCATCATACCTGTACCACGACAGGACACACAAGTTACTCAGGATCTGGCAGGCGGTCATGTTCACAAAGTCCTACAACATTCACAAACAGGTAAACTCAAAGTCCTACAGCATTCACATTTCACAAACAGGTAAACTAGGCTAAATCCTGTACAAACTGGTACAAAAGTCATACTGATTATAATTAAACACATAAATCAAAGCTGATTACAATGAGGCTTACATTACACATCAAATAAGCTGCCTGAACATTTTCCTTTACATATGCCGATTCCACTGATCCACTCTGTAAAACAGGAAACTTGTGTTATTAAAGAATAAGAATAGAGACGTTAAGCATTTGAACATGTACGTCTACGTGTGGGGCTACAAGTATGTTTACATGCAGGTACGCGAACCAAAATTTGGTTACGTTTAATAAACTGTATGTGTACGCGTACATGTAAAACAATTAGATTTAACATTTTCAACATGTTCAGCTTTCTCTAACTGTTTTTGAAATAATTATATGACTTTGATGAAACCAAGAGCATTGTCTTTCTAAATTTATTGTCTTCTTTACATAAAACAATGTCTGATATACACTAAGTCGAACACTATTTTTATCGAAATTTTTTTTACCTCTGTGTACTTTTGATTCTACCGGTACACGTTTTGTACAACTTGTAGAATTACGCAGTATGCAGAAATTATGATGTAATATGCATAAAATTAGGGGATTCCCCTAGTTACACGTACTCGTTTAAATGCTTAACTTCTCTAATATAAGATTTGAAATTCTATTGATAGCTAACTGTATTGTGAACTGGTTATTTCCATGTCCTGTAATTCCTGAAAATTATTTTGATTAAAGAAAGTTTTTAGGAATAAAGAGTTTATCATGATCGAGAAACCTATATTTATAATTTTTTTCGGATACAAATACATGTATTAATGTATTACTCATTCACCATCTGAAGATCCAATGAATTATGTTTCAATATGCTTGAACATTGATATACATGTACTTCTGGTAGTCAAAAGTGTCTATTTAAAAGAATTCTCTCAACAAACCAGTAAGTTTTACCTAATCCCTGAAAATAAACCCCCTTTGAATATAGCGGTAAATGATACATGTAGTACATGTACACATATATCTCGGCCTGTGTGATACTTACAGACAAAGGTAAGGTGCTGATCGTGAGGGGGTCAATGGTTCTAGGAAAACAAACTCCACCTGTCTGTAAGAAAATAAATGAGTACCTAGTCATGTAAAGCAACCTAAAACTGGAGCTTACATGTACATATTATAGATGTTCTCTGCCTGGCATGGAAATGTATGAAAGTATGAATTGTAAAATATTAGAAGCTCCTTTGAAATATTTATTTACCAGGTATTTATTTGAGATGTTTAGAACAGAGACTCTCTATCAGTGATACAAAGAATGCTCACCAGATTCCTTGGGTCACAACTGCAACGTCTCACAGATGGGTTCAGTTTCAGGAGCATTGTGCATCTTTCACATCTACATGTACAAAGCAAAACATATCACATTAGTGGAAGTAAGGGAAATTGAGTTTAAATCGAGAGAGAGAGAGAGAGAGAGAGAGAATGAATGAGAGAGAGAATGAGAGAGAGAATGAGAGAATGAGAGAGAGAGAGAGAGAGAAAGAGAGAGAGAGACACAGAGAGTCAAGACAGAGACTGATAGGACTGCTTGCTACAGCTAGAGTATATACCGGTAAATATAAATGTATAAGGAGGGGATATATACAGAATTGAAAATGAATCTCATCAGCAGCCCCAGAGAGAGAGAGAGAGAGAGAGAGAGAGAGAGAGAGAGAGAGAGAGAGAGAGAGAGAGAGAGAGAGAGAGAGAAATAGGATATGTTTGTTTTCTAATCCTCATTGAATTTCTTCAATGAAAAATGTTTAAATCAGAGTACATGTATATTTATGAAGCAAGAAGTACCTGTTGCCCTCCACATTAGGACTGGTGTCTTCACTACAAGCCTGGCAGCTCCTGGCTGGAGTGTTCCCAGAGATAGTTATCACTGCTCCATCAACCGTCCTCTCCACTACAACAACATGTGTAATGCTATATACATGTATAACATATGGTAAATAATGGTTAAATATTTCATTTCATTTATCAAAATTCCAAAATTGATGTACTGGAATTTACATAGTGATAACAGCCACTCGAGACCAACTGGCTATGGTTGCCAACAGTTGAACTAACATTTTGATATTCACTAAGAGCTAGAGCCATGAACCATCAAAATGTGCCTTAAAATTTCCCAAAATGTCTAGTCTGCAACAAAACAAAAGTGTCATATCTTATATTCTGAGGCACAATGCCCTGCTACTCTACTTCTTTTTTACACATTGGTTGCACCATTAAGCACACACTTGACTTCAAACACACCATGATCAATGAAAAAGGATGGAAATGGAAAATTTAGGGCACATTTTGATGGTTCATAGCTCTAGCTCTTTGAGACACATTTTTAATTCAAATTTTTTATTTACTCATTTTGCTGGTTTTTTTTTTAATTCTGTTGCTTGTGAAAGATGACAGATCAAAGACAAATAGCAGAATAAATGATATATACAGATTGAATTATAAAATTCAAGAAGAAAAGATTGAATATCAATTAAGCATAAGATATATGATTTGAGAAAACTAGTCTAATCTTCAGTGGTGTCAAAGATAAATCATAGGTGCTTTGTACCTGGAACATTATTGGCTGCGCAGGGCACACAAGTCTTTGTCTGATTATTAAATGTTGTTCCAGATTGACAAGTAACACATCTCCAGCCATCAGCTGATCTGGCCTAGTCCACAAAAACAAGAAGATTATCTAATAACTTACTATTATTACCTATATACATTATTGTAACTGTATCTTGATCAAAAGGATCAGATCACATCAAGTTGACAAGCGCTTGATCTCATGATCCATGCCTGGCAACAAGATGTGATCGGGCTCTTTGGATCAAGTTACTACATGTATAATGATGTTTAGTTTATAACATACCCTTGTCCACTTTAAAGTTAAAATTACAAAATTACCTTCTAACAATCAATTGTAAAATGTTTACTTTAACTCAGCAAAGCCATTTTTAACAAACTCTTATTAAAATGTGCTAAAAAGCAATCATTTTTATTGTGTACTACATCATCAGTTTCAAAGAGGGGTGATATGGATTCAGAAAACCACAGTGGGGTGATCCGGAAAATCAGATCACACTCTTTAATAATAAAAGTATTACCTGAACATTATTTATTTTACAACGATTGATAAACAAGTTCTACAACTTATATTAATATCTTTCGTTGGCATGGATGTTAGCGCGAGGGGGTAATTGATGTGGGAAGAAGCTGGAGTGCCCGCAGAAAACCCATGTGTCCAAGCGGGTGACCACCATACCCTTTCACATACAACCACTGTCGATCACGGGGACCGAAACTCGGGTTGCAGTGGTGAGAAACGAGTGCATTGTCCACTGCACTACCTGGACACCCTAGTACTTATAAAAGTATGAAGAAAGGAAAATTGATATATCATATATATGACTTGTCTGTGGTGACAGGATTGTTTCTTCACTGCAGAGGAAAGAAAGAGGTACTGTAGTAGTGTACAGTTGAAAAATATTGTACTGAAATCCTAGGTACATTGATTATGAATCAATTGTGGTTGTTCCATCTTATTGATTAGAAAATCTAAGTTCCATACCCAGAATGATCTATTCAATTAAACTTTTCTTTCTTCTATAATATTTTCCAATTCATTACAATACTGTACATTTGAACCATCTTTGCTTTTCAAGATACTGTAAACTTTACAGCTATACCTGTTGTGAATTACACGCAACACACTGAATGTTAGATCCCCCAAAATCCTTAGAATATCGGTAGCCTGGCCTGCATACACAAGAATAACCTGTTAAAAATAAAATTGTATATATACCATATATACTGCCATTCAGTGAAAATAAATATTTTGTCAAATCGATTGAAAAAATATCTTAGGTTAACTTTTAATCAAAGAATTGTACTAAGAACAAGAGATTATTTCACCGCCTACCCTAGAGTCATTATTCATAAGTTGTCCGAATGTAGATATCTATTCAATATTTATTCATGAAGACAATCACACAAATCATAATGAATTTTAGGGTGTAACAATCCCACTCCACATGCTCCTTGTGAAATTTTTTTTTATCCCTTTTAAGGCTGTTAAAGATTGAGATAAATAATTTTTTTTATATTACATGTACTAAATATTTTGTTGATTTCTGAAGAAAAGCATATAATATGTTGAAATCAACAAAAAATATGGTAAAGATGTGCATCTTTAAATATTTATTTCAAAGTAATACTGAAATTATAATCAAAATAAAAAACCCATTATTAATATTTTTTTAAAACATGACATAAATTCAAACAATTCAGAAGTTTGACCACATCCATGGCAAGCCACGTTACAAAAACAAACTTAAAACATAGTTTTAGTTGATGAATTTATTTATAGTCTGTCCCAAGTTATCATGGTTATTGCTTCCATCACTTTTTGATGATTTTTAATAAAAATACACATACCTGTGAAAGAAATACAGTTGAAATCGATAAAAGGGAAAATATCCAAAATATCTTCATTGACACATTATCATTTTTCAATTATAAAAGTTCACAGAAACGAAATCAAATTTCTTACGGAGATTTATAATGGGAAATGTTTACATCTTTTCACCATTCGGAACTCACTCGGAATACCACAATTTTTCAACTTTATCATCCAGGCTTAATTATAGCTGATGCAATGCAAAATCCCTGTTGACTTTCTATTTTAGGTTGTGTATTAAAACCTGGAGCGGTAGAGGGGGCGTTTCAAAACAGATAATCTGAACATTTTTCATATCAGTGAATGAACGTAGTTTGAGCTCAAAGGTATTTATGATTATCGAAATATCAATGCATGGAAAAGTGGTGGAAGCAAAAACTTGGGACAGAGTATAGGTTTATCATTCATCAATTTGTAATGAATAGTATATTGGCAATAATAAACTGATAAAGATTTTCAAAACATTTCCAAAAAATTAATCAATTATTTTTCTTTTTAATAATGCATATCTTTATTTTTTATATATCTGATTAATCATAACTGAATAAAATAACTGAAAACAATGAAACAGCAAAGTTATTTTGTTGTTATTGTCATGTTCTGACATGTCTTGCCCTATAACATGCACATTCCTTCTATAAAATAATCATCCTGATATAACTATCAAGCTAGACAGTGGTTCTTTAGTTATCCATATTTAGTCGCTTTTCTTTTTGAATATCACTTTAATTCTAAAAATGTGCTATGCCAGTTCCCATCGCTTACCGTCAGAGCTAACGTCTTGGAATGATGTGTTTTGCGAACATTTCTTGCATTTCATCAGCGATGTATCAAAATATTGTTTAAATTGTTCTGTTGAAACTGTTTCTGTGGTACAGTCATCTTTAGTTACTAACTGAAAATATTCATTTTCTTCCTGACCAAAAACAAACGGCAAACAGAGAAATATGCACCAAATCATGTTCACCGCCATTATTGTTTATGGTCGTTTACAAGGGTAACGAGACGTTTTCGTCTTGAGATGTTTGGGCCCGATTGATGTTTCGGCCCAGCCCAAATACATAATCAAGAACTGATCAAGGATTAAAGTTTTGAAGTGGGCGCCAGTTGTAGGTAGGGGTCTGGGGGCCACCTTGAGGTCCCCAGTGGGCCAAGGACAAAGGCCTGGTGGGGGCCCAGGGGACGAGGCCACCAGCAGGCTAGCTGCCGGATTGTATAGACTATGATTTTGTAGGGTAAAAATGAAGTCTTCAAAGTTAAACTTTTGTGATATTTCTTCTCGTGATTATACTAAAAAAGTAATATATGTAAAGTTACAATTTTTAAAAGGTTTGTAGATTTAAGACCTGTAGAAATCTCCAGAAATCTCATCAAAAATCAGTTTTTAAAAAATCAAGTTCAATGGGACGATGTAAATGAAGCTTTAAAAAAAGATAATCATGCCAGCTTTTATTAAAATAAACATGGAAGTATGTAACGCCATAGCTGCCTTATGTGGCTATTTCATGTGAAGATGGTGCTTTATTATAATATGCTGTGGTTATTTCATGTGAAGATGGTGCTTTATTATATGAAGATGGTGCTTTTTTTATGTGAAGATGGTGCTTTATTATATGAAGATGGTGAATGTATGAGCCGATGGTAGAGAGTGGGTTGCTTCATCATTGGTCACATGAACCCACGGGTTTTCTTCATACGATGTCGTTGAAATCCGTCCGGCTAGTATAATGTGGGTTTTCACAAAGTTGGTAATTTAGACTCGCAAGTTTTTTTTTTTGCAGAAAGAGTATGGTTTAACTTTATTGAATTGGGGGGGGGGGGGGGCGGATGCGCCCCTCTTTAATCTGCAAAGAAGTTTTTTTTAACAGTATCTTCCAAATAGTTGTAAATTGTGTTGTGCATCAAAGATCATTTCCTTTCTAATTATAGTATTTATTTATAAAATGGTTTGATGGATGATGCATAGAGACATTAACGGATTCTTAAATACCTTATAATGTTTCATATACATATATATGATTCATGTCAATAGATACAAACTACCGGTATAGTACATGTACGTACATCCATATTTGAACATTTAATCCAAAACTGGGTAAAAGAGTTAATTGTTTGGATAACTGGATAAGAATATAAAATCTCTTAATAGCTAGATTGATGCGCCGTTATTATTTAAGGTCATTTTCCTGATATTACTACGTACACAATCGCAACTTCTCGGGCCTTTCCGGCAAGCTCGGAAAAACGCCTCGAATGTATTAACATTCGAGGTGGTTTTCCGAGCTTGCCGGAAAGGCCCGAGAGGAAAGGCCTGAGAAGTTGCGATTGACTACGTTCACTCACAGGCACCTGACGTTATAAATTTTTCTCATAATAAAAATAAATACCCTATATCTAATAATACACAAGGTACCCATCCCCGCCATCTTGGATTTATTTCAAACTGTCACATCAGCTGGAAGTTTTGCTTGAAACTCATCGGTAAACTTATTTTGCGATCCTCTCCGTCTTCCGATCGGTCATTCAACATCTAAGCTTACAACCAATTCAACCAAAACGGTGCATTACAACTGTCATTAATAAAAATCACCCCTCGATCTGCATCTACTGCCTAAAATATGCGACAAAAGGCTAAAGGGTGGACGGAAGTTGACATAAATTGCATCATACTTTGGGTAATCCCTTCCAAATATAGCACTGATACGAATATTCAAAAGGTGTCTATTTTGAATTCGATCAACATACAAGTTACAAGGTTAGCTTTTTAAAAAGCTAAGAAAGTCAGCCAGCGGAATTTTAATTTTAGGTCAAAAGTAAATACACAATCTATGTTATTATACTTTCATGTTAAATACTGCAATCTGATTGGTTTAGACGCAGTTGACAATCCGTTCTCTCTCCCTCGCACGCTTAGCAACGGGCCGATAGAACGAATTGTTACATGCGCGTTAATTATGCGCGTACGGTTCGCCGTAGAATTCACGTCTTTTCTATATAAAAGCAGTAAAATTTGCTATAAAAATTAAGACATTCAGTATAATAAAATAAATAGTGCCTGTTTGGGAGGGTACCAGTTGAAATTGACACCCCTCGAAAACCATTGTCAACCTCCGCTTCGCGTCGGTTGACAATGGTTTTCTCGGGGTGTCAATTTCAACTGGTTCCCTCCCAAACAGGCACTATTTATATAGTGGCATAGATCTGCCACCACTTGTCAGATAATAATATCGACTTGTCAGATGATTATGTCGACTTGTCAGATATTTATGTCAACTTGTCAGATCTTTATGTTGACTTGTCAGAAAATAACTATATTGAATAGAAACTCAATATTTTGTTGTCAAAGCCTGTTAGTGCCACTAACTGCCATTTACTTGCCATCATACTATCTGACAAGTCGACATAAAGATCTGAAAAGTTAACATAATTATCTGACAAGTCGACATAAAGATCTGACAAGTTTACATAATTATCTTACAAGTCGACATCAAGATCTGACAAGTTAATATAATTATCTGACAGAAAAAATAAAATGGACACTAGTTTGAAGAAAATTATCATTCATATTATAAGTCGACTTGTCAGATAATAATGTTGACTTGTCAAATGTTATGTCGTCTTATCAAATAATTATGTCGACTTGTCAGATAATTATGTCGACCTGTCAAATAAATGTATCGACTTAAAAGATGATTATGTCGACTTGTCAGATCCATATGTCGACTTGTTAGAAATTATTATGTCAACTGGATGGCACTAATTGGGCGTGTAAACGTTATGGTGTTGAATGTTTAAAAACGTGAATAAGTGACAAGTCGACATAAAGATCTGACAAGTCAACATAATTATCTGACAAGTCGACATAAAGATCTGACAAGTCGACATAATTATCTGACAAGTGGTGGCAGAAATATGCCACCATAACAATCTTTTAAAATACAAGATACAAGTTAATAGTTTCCAGAACAATAATAATATGCGGGTGGCGTGCACATTTAGTTTGCAGCCTTATTTTTTATGGCTGTACATGTAGGTGACGAGATAAGCGTGTAGCGGTGTACATGCAATGTATGACTGCACACCTACTTTATACTTAAAGTTGTAACTTTGCAGACATATCTTTCTGGTTTTTATGGTCTCGTCGCAAGTCACTATTAATATTTAATATTTACTTTTCAATCTCACTAAGAGACTAAAAACTAAGAAAAGGGATACTATAAACAGTCAATTATATCTTTTGTTACACAAAGTTTATATAAACATGTTTATAAATGCATATCTTTTGAAATATTGAAACAAACACACGGTGCAGGGAAATCTCATTTACATATAAGATACCAAGATTTATTGATATCAATAATTTCATGGTATCGGAAAATACCACAAAAATATTAAAACATCGCCTCATACTCATCGTATCTAGAGCGAATCGTATCTGGAGCGAAATTCCATGGGGGTGGAATGCCGGCATACCCATTGTTTCAAAGACCGCCGATAGAAAAGCATGTTCAGATACAGCTAAATTTTGAATGACCAAAAAGTTATTTCATCTATTTTAACTTTATCCACATTCATTTGTCTGTTGAAAGAAAATATATTTATTTTTGTTGTCGTGGTTGCGTTTGGACTAATCGTATGATCCGGATAAAATTGGAAGATGAGAAAAATCGGAAGTTTTATGAAATAATGGAGCTAACGTATAGTATAGGAAAGAAAAATAACGATACATCATTTTTATAAGCTCTTGTATTCATAAAACTTCAGAACCCCTATGCCAGCAGCAAGTAGTATCGCTTTTCAAATTATTTCCAAAGTAACGAAGGGGAGGGGGCTTAAGAAAATTTCGGGAAAGCCCCCCAAAATGCGAAACGTAAACCATTTGCCATACAAGCTCTAATTTCCATCCACAACAAGTGTATAATTTTTTCTTTGATATATAGATATAAAAAAAAGAAAAGAAAAGGGTTTACTTCAAACCCGCATCGTCGGAACCCACGGGTTTTCTATCCGTTACACTGCTTTCAACGGATAGAAAACCCGTGGGTTCCGACGATGCAAACCCGCAACCCCAAATCTACGTTTCTACGTTTTTCGAGTTTTTCGAGGAGTGCAACTGAGTGACCAAATATTAAGAAACTCCACTTTACAAGTAGTAAAATCACTGATACGATAAATTATCATTGATTTATCATTTACTCTTGTAAATGATTTCCGCAAAATATGATGTTATAAATCCGATACGGACACGCGTACTAAATTTATAAATTAATTTCCGCATGACCGTTGTATATTTTAAAAAAAAAAATCGGATTTAAAAAAAGATTGTGGGAAATGCGACTATGATTTTATACAAGTTAAAGACATTGTTAACTACGGAAGCGTATTAGTGCCACATTGTAAATTTTTTTTTCTTTAAAATTCCAACTTTAAAGTTGATTTTTCCAGGAAACTTTAAAGTTGGAATTTCCAACTTTAATCTTGGAATTTCCAACTTTAATCTTGGAATTTCCAACTTTAAAGTTGATTTTTCCAACTTTAAAGTTGGAATTTCCAACTTTAATCTTGGAATTTCCAACTTTAAAGTTGGAATTTCCAACTTTAATCTTGGAATTTCCAACTTTAAAGTTGATTTTTCCAACTTTAAAGTTGGAATTTCCAACTTTAATCTTGGAATTTCCAACTTTAAAGTTGATTTTTCCAACTTTAAAGTTGGATTTTCCAACTTAAATCTTGGAATTTCCAACTTTAATCTTCTGTTGTTATTACGATAGGTTTTTCCATTTCAGACGAATTTCTTTTAATAAGTGATCTTTATTAACGCCATGTAGATACAAATTCCAAGGCTTTGTTTTGATCTTAATTGTCTCTTAGTGTTCTTCTTTCTAATCCTGCATTTAATAAACGACACCCTCTTGTTTTACATATTAAGATAACATTTATTTGATTCAAAATTATTTCGATATTTAATATCTGATACTGCATACATTTAAACGTTTTAATCTTATATATATATATGAAAACTTCTAGTTCAGACATACACAACTATAAGTTTATGCACAGTTTGCCTGTAATATAATGTATACTGTTATATATATATTCATGTATTTGATTCAAAATTATTTCGATATTTGATATCTGATACTGAATGTATTTAAACGTTTTAATCTTATATATTTATATGAAAACTTCTAGTTCAGACATATACAACAATAAGTTTATGCCCAGTTTGCCTGTCATATAATGTATACTGTTATATTTACAAAAAAATAAAGTCAAACAAAAAAGTTGGAAATTCCAAGATTAAAGTTGGAAAAATCAACTTTAAAGTTGGAAATTCCAAGATTAAAGTTGGAAAAATCAACTTTAAAGTTGGAAATTCCAACTTTAAAGTTGGAAATTCCAAGATTAAAGTTGGAAATTCCAACTTTAAAGTTGGAATTTTAAAGAAAAAAAAATTAGAATGTGGCACTAATACGCTTCCGTAGTTAACACAGAATATTGTTAAAAATAATAACTGTATAACAGTCTTTCAATTTCAGTGTTAGTTTTGTGTCAGTTAGCACGATTGAGACATTAATAAATAATATTATAATTATAATAACGGAAACTGAAATAACCATACCAATATTTCACTTTTTTTTTGCCATTCTGATTTATAATTGTATCGTTACGCGTTCCGGTTATAAAGAGTCTCATAACGTGTGTCGATCAAGAGATTTTTACTTGTGAAAAATTTATCGGAACTCCACACACATTTAAGCCAATACTTTGCAATCAATTACTTTTCACTATATCGATAAAATCTAGAATAGTTCAATTATTGGCTATTAAACTAAATTAAATAAAAGTGATATCAATAGGGTTTTCTAAAAAAAAACAAAAAAAAAAAAAAAAAAAACTTTACTCTATTCGTTTATATCCGGATATTTCTTTTTCTTTTCTATCTGTAGCATTTTATGCGCCATATTGGCAAGGAAAATTTACAAAGGCAGGAGAACCCAACCTACAGTTTATGTAAAGATGGTATTTTGATCGTGAAAGACGTCTGTATTTTTCCATAGAAGATTGTTGTACAGGTACGGAAATTACAAAAAGTCATAGCCATGATTGCAAAATTGATGAATTCGCCGACATGTGAAATTATAGTGCAGGAAGGGTCGGATAACGTAAATATACAAACGCATCGACAGTTTTACACATCTGATAATTTACAAGCAATTACAATTACATAACACCGCAATTATTTTTACTATGCATCAAACAGTGTTAAAGAATGTTTAAAAAATGTTCTGTAAAATTAATATTAATTAATATCATCACGTGGTTTGCACTATAGCTATACATGAGTTATCGTTCCTATCCTATTTTTTAAAAACATAAACAAAACGAATGAAAATAAATACTTTTGATTTATCATATAAATATTGCATTACTTTAACATTAGTAATGTATCTTCACCTTGTGCTATTTTCGAAACTAATCCACACTTTACAAAAGTTGTGTCCCTTGGTCGCCTTCTCGAGGTTTCTCACTGTAGCTTGAGACAGGTTTGTAACATTGTCATTTGACATTTAAAATTTGGCTTTGGTGATGTATTTTAATTGTATGACGAGGCAACACATTAAAGGAATGAGTTAAATTCAAAGATATTTCATCAAGGGACGAGCAAGGAATTTTTTTTTTCTCTTTGACCCTTGGGTTGACCCAGCAAAGGGAAACAACTCAATCTACTTTTGCAAAGTGTGAATTGGTCTATTATGGTTACTTTTATTTTGTGATAACTTTTCCAAATTTGATTCTTTGTAAACACAACACACATTTAGCAAATTCTTAAGTTTTTGTTTTAAGGTAAAGTGAATTTAATGTCATCATAAAGTGTTTTAAACAGCTTAAATTATAGTAAAAAACATGTAATGCAAAATTTATGTAAAGAATAACAATGGCTCTTGGTTGTAATTGGGGCTGTTGAACTATTCTAAAGAGGAACCTTTTTCCTAAATTTAAATAGTTCATTTTTACTAGATATTTTTACCCACCAAAATTAAGAACATGTGGACATATATTAATTTAACTTGCTACTGTAGTTAATGAGTATTTCAGAATTATTACAGTATTCATACCACTGGAGAAAAACTGAATTATGATGATCAATTTTGATATTAATATGAATTTTGCATAAAAATCCCCCCCCCCCAATTTTTTTTATTTTAATGGCCCGCCCCAGTTTAAATAAAATGTGGTGTGAAAGACTGAAAGCTTTGCGAAGAGACTTTCCTGATTGCATTTTGACACAAAGCACACAACATTAAAAAAAAGATTGTATCTTTACATGATTAATGAATAACATGATAGAAATTTTATTCTATATTAAATAATATTAGACAAAGTAGTACTGGTAAATATGTTAGGGAATACAATTACATGTATTATGATCTTAAATGTTGTCTTACTTTGTAGCTTAAAAGTAATCCTCCTGATAATAATCGTAATAATCTTGCACTCTTAACTTATTGCTTTTAATTAATTTGTGATTTTCATTGAATTAGGCATGCACATCAAAGAAGACAATTTTCACACTTTTTATAGCACTTTCTTTAAAAGTAAGTTAAATTAAGAAACAAAGGAATAAGAAAAGTAAGATACTAGATAGTAAATTTCTACAGGTGTATGTTTAATGCTATACTCTGTCCCAAGATATCCTTGATTCACATTTTGCTTAATTACTCAATATTTATAAATATCTCAGGGTTCAAACGATGTTCATTCCAAAGTATGAAAAATTTCCAAGATTTCTCAGTTGAAACGCCCCCATTAGCTTATCAGGTTTCAATGCACAGCTAAAAAATGTGAAGTCTACAGGGATTTTGTATTGTAGCAAGTCCAGATGATAACGTTGAAAACGTGTGTGAGGTATTCCGAGTGACTTACGAATGGAGAAAAGATGTAAACATTAAGAAATCGGTTTTCGTTCCTGTGAATTTTTCCAAGTGAAAAATGATAATGTGTAAATGAAATTATCTTGGAAATTATCTCTTTCATCTCTTTTAATTGTGCTTCTTTCACAGGTATGTGTATTTTTATTAAAAATTGTCCAAACGTGTTGCAATAATATCTTGGGACAGACTACAGTTCTTGTATACGATAATATACAAAAAAGATTTACTATACATAATACAACATGATATCTGAATGAATATAAATAAAACTACATAAATGCTATCCAAGTTTAATTGCAACAATGGGAATTTAAAGATTTGGAATTAATTTTATACTATTGACAACCTAACACAAATATTTTTTTAGAGTTCATAAAAGACATACAAGTTACAATTTTTCTCATGCCAGTTTGATTTCCAAATACACATGGTATTTTGAAGTAATTCCTTTTCAGGTAGATTGACTTTGGCTTTGAAGTCTTAACTAAAGTATTATTTATCTTCAATGTAAATTATTGAAGATACAATACATGTATTATTTGCCATTAATTGCCAATTATGCAGTCAGCACGCTTATCTTTCTTAGTTTTGTTGGAAAATGGTTATGCAGCAATTTTAATTGAAGCAAATTTTAACAATGAATAATTTTCTTCAAAACTTTCAAAACTCATGTAAACAATGAGCTAATATTAGTGTATTGTCTTTGCTTGGAAAATCAGAGGACAAACATTTATCCATTGATTTCGTCATCCAAGTTGACACTGTAAACCTATCAAAAGATTTGGAGGTTTACAAACATTGCAGCAGCAGTAGATGTGTTGTATCAATCATTCATTAATGGCTGTTGAAACTATATTGCTCAAAATGTAGCACATTGAGTTAGCAACAAAAACACCGCACTGATACATTATTACACAAGATGTTTAAAATTTAAAACAATAGATAATTTACCTCCTGACAGTTAGTTTTTCAAACTTTACTTGAAAACTTTTCTCTGCTCAAATTTTGATAACCTATTAAACTTGTAATACTAGATGGCTGAACTATAGTTATTGAATGTTGTTACATATTCTGAATTTGCTGTTATGCCAGCGAAGGTTAGTATTTGAATAGTGTTTATCCCATCTAATCATTTACAATTAACGTTTACTAAATGATTTCAAGTAATGAAACCCACTTAACCATAAGTCAACAGACATTTTGATAAAAGAAATGAGATTGAAATTGTGGTAAAAATGTAAACATTTGTAAAGAGTAACAATTAAAAAATTGACGCATCATTAGAATTTGAAAAAAAAGGAGAAAACTTGGAGAGAAAAATTGGTGGCATGAAGTTCTAGAATTATACATCTTAAGCACGTACAAGTATTTTAGAAATCTTTCCATCAATGACAAGACTCGAGGATAATAGCAACAGGACAACATTTTTAACAAATATGTTATTAATTTGTGACAAACCCAATATATTAACTGTAAGGTCATCATGAAGCAAACATCATGTTTTGGAATCTGACAAACACAGATTGTAGATTGGAGATTAGCCTCTGAGTAGGTCAATGAAGGTCTGATCTGGACTCTTTTTCACCTCTGGATTTGGATCAAGCACAAAACCAGCCATCACTGACACAGTTCTATTGTAGAATATTTTACTGGCCGTGATTATGAATATTTTTATCAACAGATATAGAATTAGAAATCTTTCTGCATTTTAAACTGATATAGAATTAGAAATCTTTCTGCATTTTAAACTGTTTAACAAACATTTTTTAAAAAAATCTGTACAATTGTACAGTTTGAACAGTCTGTATTGAGGCAAAAGAAAATGTCTACTGTACTTACTACTTGTAATTCCTACATGTAAGTACATGTATATAAACTTCACATAAAAAAAGTACAAACTACATTTTTGTAAATTAACTAGTAAGATCAATTTGTTTTTAATGTGTTTAATTTGACATTATATACCAACTATATTTCTTTATAAGACAACTAACATTTGTTGTTGCTTTAAGCCTCAGTCTCTCTCTCTCTCTCTCTCTCTCTGTCTCTCTCTCTCTCTCTCTCTCTCTCATTTTCATTTACAACAAAATGATACAAGTAAATACATGATGCACAGGTATTTACCTAAGAGAATTTTTATTTCTTTTTCTCATGTTTTAAGCTTGTTTCAAGTACTATTAATGTTAAATACTGGTTTAGACGCAGTTGATAATCTGTTCTATTTCCCTTAGCGTTAGCAACACACTTGCCAACGGGTAACAACGAATTGTTACATGCGCGTAAATTATGCGCGTACAGTTCGCCGTAGAATTCACATCATTTATATATAAAATTAGTAAAATTTTCTCTAAAATTAAGATATTCAGTATAATAAAATAATTAGTGCCTGTTTGGGAGGGTAACAGTTTAATTTGACACCCGTCGAAAACCATTGTTAACCTCCGCTTCGCGTCGGTTGACAACGGGGTGTCAATTTCAACTGCTACCCTCCCAAACAGGCACTATTTATATACCGTACTAAGCATAGGAAAGAAAAATGACAAACCCTATCCTTCTATCTTAGTAGATTTGCATTGATTTTGTTTTAAGTAAAATACCAAAGAGGGTCAATGAAGATTATATTTTTAATTCAAACAAAAGTAAAGTTAGCCATTGAATCATATAGAATTTCTTGTGCTGCAGATATGTGCTTTATGATATTTCTGCATGTATTTTTTTCTTTTATAATAAAATTCGAACGAGTGTTTTATTTAGCAAGAAAAAAATATATTTGTTCATACTATGGAATATATAAATACATGTAGAGTGACCAAAATGTAACTTCGCTTCTAATTACCTTTCCCCAATCATGGAATTGCAGAAGTTTATAAGAAATAATCATTGAAGTAATGAATTACAGTTTTACTAGTAAGATTGACATGAAAATAGCAGCTCATATTTTACAAAATTTAAAGTTCACACACATTCATTAACGCGCCTCGTGTATAAGTCTTCCATTACGGGATTATAGTGGCATCTAAAACATGTTTCAATAATTGTCTAGCACAAACAACATTTAGAAACAAAATTCATGGGATTTATATAAAACAAGGTAGTTCTTGTATATTCATTCCATGAAATGTTATGATATTGCCAATATACAGGAACATTGCTGAGGGACGGATATGCATTTCAGTAGCTGAATATTTGGCTCTTGGTCTGATTAATGTCACACAAAGACTATTTTGGCGAGTTGCACCGCGCGCCACTTTTTTCCATGATGCTAGACTAGTAAGACAAGCCTGGAGGAAAACTATAACATACTTTAATTTAACTTTCCAACTCTGGCATCTTCCACAGATATCTCTACTTTGATAGTTTGTCTGATAAAAGAAAAAACAACAACTTGTAAGAAATAGTTGTAAACTTTCAATAATTTTATAAATGATAAATTGTAACGTATTTGGAAAGACCTGTAAAGTACTCCCAACGAAAGTAATAAAAAATATTAAAAGCAAACAAATGCAGTTTTTACACTATTTTTCATATGTGATCCTTGGAATGGTATGGCCGATATATATCGGCATATTTTCTTTGGAGACTCGAACTACATGTCATTTTTTCTGTACATGCATCTGTCGGGGATAACAATACAATTCAGTTCTATTTTCCAATTAATAATTGGTACAGAAAATAAAATGGGCATGTTCAACAGAATGAGAATTAATCGTATACATTGTTGGCCACCTTACCATGCACAAAACTACTTTCAACGATATAATAATTGTTTAAAAAATTAATCTAGATGAAATGTAATTATAAGGAATAATGGCAGCTTTTTGGGTTTATGACCTCCATAAACCCAGTATGTACAGTTATTCCTTATTAGTTTTAATAATGTATGGCCGTTTTACGGTTTCTCGTCTTTGATATCAGGATGTTATCTTGAGAACCCTTTGAAATATTTCTTCAAAATTTTGATGATTTTTCGTTGGCTGACGGAATCTAACTAAAGCATATTATGATTTATAAGGATTTCGCGAAAATTCGTGTCTTCGGACTTTATAATATAAAAGTTACTTTTTAAGACGGGCGACTTGATTTGACGTTTTACATCAACGACTTGGAGATTACTGAGTGTACCGTAGTTTTGTATCCTGCACTGGAAACCTATATTTTAAACATGGAATTTAGAAATGTGGAAGCTTTATTTGTACACATATAAGCCTTGTATATAGCTGATGAGATTTCGTAAATATTGCAGTTAAATTCGGAAAAGTATTTCGTGAAATTTAAACATGCATTTAATGATCACTGAACGCACAGGGTGTCCCAAAATGTAAGATTTTATTTTGGGGGTTATTTTTAGAAGCTAAACGACACAAAAAATAGATTTTGAAGTATTAATCATTCATTGTTTTGAAAATTAATGACCTTAATTTTGTTTTGATGACGTCACTGACGTAAAACAAAAACGGAATTAAAGACTGATAACAGTTTTACTGATGTCTGGTTTTCTTTTAAGGCGCTTGTTTTTCTTTAAAAGGATAAGATTGATTGGTTAATATCATAAAACGAAAGTGTCTGGGTGGGTAGTAGATTTCGGCACATCTCGGCGTGGATACAATAAACGGTGTGGGCTGCCATGACGTCATCGACTCTTGTGTATGTTACAATGCTCAGTAATTGGACATCTGAAACATATCCAAGGTTTGCGGAAAAGGAGGCATCAACCAACAGATAACTTGGTCCAACAGGATGGTTCAACTTTGTACTACAAGAGAAGTGGTTGCAAAGTGAATTTTACTTCAAATGATAACTCCACTTTTTAGTGAAGGGTTCTCAAATCAGCACAAACGTGTCTTCATTTTAGCCATAGTATTCTAGCAGATGCATGATTTTAAATGTGACATTAAAAGCTATTTGGATGCGAGCAATATTTTCTTAGTTATTTGAAATCGTAAATAAACTGGGGTGGGTTTTTTTTCGCCGTGGTCGACCGTAAACATCCAGCTCCTTATAAACTAATAGGCATTCCTTATTAAAATTTAATATGATTTTATGAGAAAGGAAACATAAATATGAAATTCTAGATTCAATTTTGTTGATCGGGCATCTATATAACAGATATAATTAATACACGATTGTGATTAAAAAGGGTTGCTTAACCAAAATTTGGAAATTTATGGCCCAATGTCAGGAGTACCATAAATCAATCATGCAAACTTTTAAATTCATGGTAAGATTGTTAAATATAATGTCTTTACCAAAATTGTTAAATTCATCATTCATCATTCCTTAATTGAAGTCTTGGTGCCAGAGATGGAGAAGGGAATAAATTATCATTAATGTTAGAATGCTGTAAAATATTTCCATACTTTCGTTTTTTTATTAGAGTAAAAGGTAACAAAAAGCAAAGCATCTACCACACTCCCCATGCATCAGTATTACTTGTATCTGAATTGTCATATATTCTTTTAATACTCCACATTTTATTCGAATGATTGTCTAACAATTTACTTACTATCACAACACTCCCCCCCCAAAAAAAAAATGAAAATACGCACAAAAACCCTATACGTCATATTTGATCATAGCCAATCCTTTTCTATGGATCTTCTGCAGGATTGTGTTAAAACCAAGTGATGCTAAGGCCCACTGAACTCGTATAATTGGTCAAATAGTTGAGAAGCCTTAACACATTCTTGCTGTTCATTTCAAGATGCGTTGAATACTATAGTAATCTGTAAAGCAAGTTTCTCAAGGTATCCCAGATCTCAATTTTTTCAAGCAGTCAACTTGAAAAAATCCTTAACTCTTGCATTAAAGAGTGACAAAGGGTCGTCCATCGTCACTTATTAAAGTGATTATTACTAGTACATCTTCCAGATAACTATGCCCCTGTGCTCTATACAAACCAATTGCAAATGTTAACTTTTACAACATTAATCTTAGATTGGATATATACTTTTAACAAGGTTACATTCTACTGTGATAACGGAAACATTCGATTGACCTGTTTGGTAGCCGACACGGATATTTGATTTTCTTCTTTTAAAATCGGTATTTCGAGCAACCTAAAAAAACAAGGAAATTCTTCTTGCAGTGACTTGGTCAACCGTGTCGACACCAGAGAAGAGGGCATTTGCTTTCTTACATTTCTTCATTAGTAGTGGGACCATTTTACTTTTTTTAGTTTGATATTGGGTGAGAAATTTACAATAAATGGAATATGCAGTAATGAAGATTGTCGAAGAAATCAATTCTGTTGTCTTTGACAAAATGGCATCAAATACATTGGGACACCCTTATTGACAATATTAAAGCTGTTTGGTCCGATTTCTTAAGCTATTACAGTATTTATCATGCAAACCAATCATCTTAGGATGTTACAGACTTTCACCTATTTATACACCGTCAAAATCGGTCTCATTTCAAAGATAGAAATAGTCGAAGTAAATAAAAATAATTGCTGTATGGTAATACAAAAACAGAACTCGGACGTCATGAGGACATTAACAAAAGAGAACCCGTAAGGTCTCATCCCTTGATTGCTTGGGTTATTCAGCCTGCAATGTTTTTATTGATAGGGGTAAATAACGTGTTACCCGGTGCTGTAATGTTTATTTTGAAAACATACTTTTTACATTATTTTTTACCATAAAAATTTTGCTTTTAAGATCTGTAAAATTAATGCATTGTCTTATTATACACATTCTAAACAAAGCCGTCTTTTTACAACGTACATAGAATTTAATACGTAATCTGACCAAGCAGCTTTAAGACATGCACACAATCGGAGTGACTTTCAGTTTCACTGCGCTCCCAGAATCACAAGGTCATCACAAAAGATATCGAAAAAATATAAGGGACTGGTGTTTCTATCATCGTCTTCGTGGTAATTGAATCTTTACTTTTTGCTTCGTCTTTATCATTGGACTGCGATTTCTTTCATGGTTTACGGACTCTTGAAAAAAAGTTGGATGACACAGCTGCTGGATCAAAACCACGTTTGTGTTGTGTTTAGAAGAGTATAATGATTCTCGGAAGCTTTCGCTAGGTTTTGACGAAGGAACGTGAATTTCGATTCTACATATTTTTTAGGTTTTTGAAGTTCCAAATATTTATACAATTCATGTAGAAGCAAAAATCAAATCGCCACACTCGGTCACGGTTAAAGCGCTTTCTTACATTTTATCTAAATGTGAGAATGACGACAATTTTGCTTTTATACATGTATTTATTTACTTCTGTTTAGAAGCCAGTGGCGGATTTAAAGGGTCGGAGGCACCCGGCGCCCCCTTTTCCCTCAAATTTTCAAATAAAGTTAAATCATACTCCTTCTCGCAAAGAAAATGAACAGGTCGTGAGTCTTAATGATTAATTTTGTGGAAACTCGTGTTATTTTCTACGTTAGACTGATTTCAACGGTGTAGTATGAAGAAAAACTGGGGGGCGGGGCTTAATGATGTAACGTATAGGAAACCCATTTTAGTCACGCCTACTGTGGGTTTGAATGCCGCTGGGTAATTGGTCATATTAGCTAGTGTTTTAAATGACTCTCTAATGCCATAAAAGCTAGCATTGTCATCCTTTTGAAACGTCATTTACATCGTCCCATTGAACTTGATTAATTTTCAGCCATTCCCTTGACAGATAAAATGATATGTTTCTGGTATCTCTGCATGGCAGAAGCTTTTTATTCAGTGGCGTCGGAAGCAAATTGAAAGATTGTGCTAGACCTATCAGAAATCTTGACAAGCAAAAAAAAAAAAGGTTTTAGGATATGGTTATGTTTAACTTTGCACAAAAAGTGGAGGGAAGGGGGCATAGGCCTCCCTTTCGGTTCCGGCGCTTATGTAATGGGTTTACTGCAGGAATTAAATCTAGAAATCTTTAAAAATTAGTGAATTTATTTTTTTTTAAAAATCTAATCACGGAAGGAAATATCACAAAAGTCTCAACTTAAAAAAACTTCATTTATACCCTGCAAAATCTCTAGAATCCAGGAACTTTCGGGGGCTTCTACTCCTGGGCCACTGGTGGCCTCAAGGCGCCCCCACCCCCACCCCGACTCCTTGCCTACAACTGGCTCCCCCTCTAACTTAAACACCTGGATCCTCCTATGAAGAAGAGATCTGTATAAAGATAAAGTAAAATGCTCAAATTTTAAAAATCATATATTATGTAATTTTTTCTGTATTATTAAAAATATTTGTTTATTGCCAAAATAATAATACGTCAAAATTCAAGAGAGATCTGATGGTTAATTTTTTGCCCACCCAGTCTCCTTTAGGTGGTATGGGACACCTCCATATTGTGACGTACTGTTTATCGAAATAAATAATAAAGTCAAGTATAATTTTATTTACAAAAAATTTATTCCCCTAAAGTGTTACCTTACAGCGTAGCGCATCGGGTTAGAGCGTTAGAGTCATGAGTTGGAATCCCGCTGGGGCTTTTATAATTTTTACCTTTCCAAAAATTTTAAAAACTAATTTTTTTGTCAAACGTTGTGTTAATTTTTAAAACTTGTAAACCGGTGAAATTGTTTTGATTATAATGTATTTTTATCTACATTAATATAGATCTTTAGGTGTCACATACCACCTTAAATTAATATTTTACTCACCAAAGCTGAATTTATGCTCATGTGAGTTTTTTCTATTAAAAACAAAAAAACGTCGTGATTCGATGCTCCTCGTTGCATTATCACACCTTCATTTTTTATATGAGGAACAATTGAGCAAAATTTAACGATACATGGTACACCCACCATTGATTGATGGCTGTGAATTTCGTTCAACGAAAGACCATACCAGCTATCAAGTGGTGATGCTTTTGAAATATACGCGCACATCTAAAACAGGTGTTTGTATGATTTTAGGGTAATATTTTTAATTTTAATTTTTAATAAGTCTTTATATTTTCACCCCTTCCCTCTAAAGGTAGTGTTGAATTTTTTTTTTGATTGATTAAAAAATTATCAATAAAGAATTAATGCGTTTATTGTGGGGTCCTTACAATAAATGCACCAATTCTTAAGCACGTCGTCACCGCCGCATGTGGTCAAATGCTGCTGCAGTGCCATACCGGTATTGAAAAGCGGAATAACTCAATTTCAAATTAAAATGAAAAATGGAGTTATTTCCCTTATTCAAATCAAACACTTGACTGCCGCATTGCATTTTAGCCTGTGAACCGACACATTTTGTTGTTGTTTCCTAATATCAACCTCAGTTTAACAAACAATCAAGGTAGCATTTATATGTTTTAACTTTCTTTTTTTATTTTTTATTTTTTAACTATTTATTATCTTAACCTTTTCCGTAATATTGAACTGTGTGTATGTGTGTGTGTGTGGGGGGGGGGGGGGGTAACATTACCGTAATGATGCTAATGAAGGAGATCCCACAGTAAATTAGGCTTTACAATGCAGAACATAAATTGTTGGTCTTGTTTTAGCAGGTATAGTCTAAATATCGGCAAGCTGATTGTTTGTAAGATCATGTTGTCACATCTGCGGCTTGTCAATCCGATTTTTCACGTAGAGCTACAGATCAACAGTATAGATATCAGTCTATAAGAAATTCCAAAACAGCACAATTTACGCTTCGGAATTCTCATTTACTGTCATAAAAACAATCAACAGATGAATATAAGCATGGCAAATAAAGTTCATTACTTTGAATATTATATTTCACGAACTATTAATATTGCGTATGTTTTATTTAAGCAGTAAAATGCTTTTTGGGGTGATTCATGCGGGTATGAAGGTAGTGTTAGCCGGTTATGTAAATTGTGTCTGCAATGTCGCTACCCACATGAATCACCAAAGAAAGAATTTTCATGTTTAATGAATCACAATAAGTTTTCTTATAAATAGGTGCTAATACTCGGGAGATGTAAAAATTAACTGCTTGAAAATGGAATGCCCAACATACCTATTTTCTTAATGCCAATCTAAATATCAAGCTCAAAGCTGAACACCGCTCGTAAATAGGCACTGATCGCCATGTTTCTCTTTTACCACCGCTATCCCAACACCCCCCTCTATATAAGCCGCATACCTCTTAACAGTTTAAAGTATTTTGCTGTAGAGGTCTCGCCTTTGTGAACGTACATCTTGCCTCACCGTGTTACTCGGTCGCGATGAAATTAATATCTTTTACGCACTTTTTTCAAGCCATGGGAATACCCGGGTCGATGCATCATTTACAAACAGAATATGCACATAAAATAAGAAATAAATGCATAAAATCCAAAGACCAAAAGGAATATTACACGTCGGCCACGACTATCAGGTGTGCACCCGGGGTAACGTACTCGAAGGGTTAATACGTGTGTAGTAGGAAAGAAGGAATGATCAATAGATACATTGAAAACATATGACTGGATCGGGAATCGAGCCCGTGATCACTGCAACTCTAGTCAGGAGCTCTACCACTGAGCTACCCAGGCCGATATCCACGGTCCATATATCTCATACTACTACAGGTGCCTATTTACGAGCGGTTCTTGATGTATACAAAAACGGAAATAATAAAACTATTGTTTGAAAGTTTCCATATTATTAAGTTTAAGAAGATGGGGGAACAAGATGGCGTAAATGCCCATTTGGTTTAGTCGTAAAATACAATTTCAAATTTAATTTTTTCCAACTAAATATACTTGAGTATTTATAATACAAGTTTACAAAAGCACATTTTCTAACTATATTCAATTTTGAATATTTTAACAAACGATAAGAAAAAAAATTTCTAAAGTTTTGGTGGTATCCACCCCACAACCTAAAACCCCTAGCTCTATAATGTTACGTAATGTCTGGAACTCTAACCACTGAACCATTTCAGTTACAAACTCCATTGTTAAATGCTATATGTGACTGACTTGTATTATTTTTCTAAAATGTTCAATTGTTGCGATACAAAATGACATATTTAAAGTAAAGTGGGTCATCTCTCCACGTTTTCGTTGATTGAAATCGGTTTGATCTCCTTTAAACCTTATATAGACAATGACAAAAATATAGAGCTCAGACCCACTCTATAAAAGAAAAGAAAAGTTCTAAAAATGACACTATTTGGAGGTTTTGACTCGCATACACCAGTTTAAATAAACCTATTTCAAATATTTGACATATTTAAGGATTATAAATCTATGTTATGGTAAATATACATTGTTTTAAAAAATTTGGAAAGAAATGAGATTTGTTGAAATTTTAATTTTATAGTATCTTATCAATCCTCATATAGGCAGTTAACACGCCTTATTCACCCATCTTCTTTATTAAAATTGGATATACAATTGGACAAAACAGCTTTGTAAAATGTCAAAAAATTCTTTGGATTGAGAATAATTTAGTAAGAAATGGTTTTCTTGATAATGAAGAGGTATTGATCTGTGGAATTGTCATGTCAGAATGCTTATTTTCAAAGATGATATAAATACTTTATAATAAAATATAATATAAAAATGAAAATAATGCAATTCTACCGCATCAGGTTGCAATACAGGACTAATAAAAAGTCTTCGTGAATTTTCATTGCAAACGACATGAAATGTACCCGGATAATTGTGTTCAAATTATGCGAGATGTTTCGAGAACTTCCAAATGGATAAAAGATGTCGGATTGTTCTCCAAAAGTTTTTTTTTTTCTGTTAAAAGACATCGATAGAATCATGGAAACTTTCCCCAACAGTGCATATAAGGACGGAATCGAAATTAGAAAATGAAATACATGTATAAATTATTTTAACTACAAAAAAGTTCTAATAAAACAATAACCCGAATTCTTAAAAATTTCCACACATGAATGCAAAGAAATAGCCTCAGCAGCACAAACTTAAATGATTAATTAATTAAAAAATGAAAGACAAAATGCTGTACCTCTAGCTAAAGTATACGGTCCTCTCCCATGTGGGAGATAGCTATGCGGATTCCGGTCCTTGGGATCAGACGGTGGGTAAACGCTTGATAAGCGGTCTGTGAAGCACAACCCCCATAACCCACTAACTCCCCCCTCTCGATCTGCAAATGAAGTGGACATCACGTTTTTGATCCGTCCGTCTGTTAATCAGCTGTCCGTCATTTTACAAAGGACACATAACGATACTTAATAGCAAATAAGAACATATGAAGATGAGCAGTATTACTGGAATTTCTTATTCCGTTAAATTTCCGAAAAGTTTGCTCCCTTTCATATTCATTTTTTTTTTTGTGAAAATATTGTAAGCGCCTCTTTAAAGAGACATGGTGACGCACAATACCATGATTTATCTAATATTGAATTTTTACACGATTTCCACATATTTAATATATCATATGAAAAGATGAACTTTTGAAAAATGACAATGTCCAAAAGTAAATAAATCCATTTAAAAAGAAAAAATAGAACTAATAGTTGGGCTACCACATAAATATTGAGTTTACCATCCGCCTTATAGCCACGCAAGCGCATGGTAATGCAAATACTGTAGCGTGGCAAATATCACGAGTTAGCGGCCTCTCGGTGAAACCTGATATCTTCAAGAACTAGTAACATTATTTGTTTAATTATTAAGATACACTCTCTATAAATGCATATATCTTACTACAGACATCGAACAACTTCAAATTCCAATTCTTATTGCAGTGCGTCAATTTTACTGTAACTATTTTTAGACAGCAATCGCAATCACGTGACACTCATATCAATGTCAAAAAACAGCTCGGTTTGTATACATGAGTAATTCCGGTTTTAAGGTCTTGTAAACTGATAGGTTTTGACTTATAATGCGTGAAACCTCCCGTATGACAACATTTCGTATATATCTTCTTATATCTGTTGTAAAAATAAAAAAAAGTAAAACATCTTTTTTGAGAAAAGAAATCAGTAACATATGTTTTCTGTTAACACCGCCTACGATTATACAAAATGACTCTCAATCAAAAATAAGACTTTTAATTGCACGTCGGATTTAAATATATGTTGCATAATACAAAGGTTTGATCATGGAGTCAAGTAAGATGTACCTTAGTGAGATTGCAATGTCTTACCTTTATCAGATTTGTTTTATGATGAATGATTTGAAAAAGAATGTAGACATAAATTCTGTAAAACGGTGCAACATTTTTTATTCTAGACGAAAAGAGTGTACTCATTTATTGCAGTGCAAAATGCTGAAAAGCTTTAAAAATGTTTTATCCCGAAAAATTCATAAAGACATTTCAAATAGGTAAAGGAATTTAAGCAACTTCTCAATTAAGATCCGCCGTACTCCTGTACATGTACGATGCTCGGTCATATCCTGGTTCAGTTCCTTCCCCTGGATGGATTGAACGCACCAGCACTTTGAGATTATACGTTTGTTGATTACAAATTTTCTGCTTTTCAAAAGAAAGTTTTCTAAATACAAGCGCGGTCATGCTTTGCAAATACATATCAAACCCTACCTAATCAAAATGTTTTTCAATATCAAAGCTAAAAAAGAAACTACGGTACACAACTTCCAAAAGACTTTCATGTTTTGACACCATTGTGTCGTTTTATAATTGAGGACACGTTTTAATTTAAATTACATGTAAAATTATTATGACAGAAAAAGAATGAACATAAATAATTTTTTTAATGCCTTTTTTTTTCAAATATAAAATACTGTGTTTATCTAATTTATCATATCATCTCCTTTGCCCTATTTATAGACCTACACTCGCATGCCAAAAGTATGTAATTTTTTACTTTTTTCCCAATATATTTCATTGAAAACAAGACTTATTTTTAAAAGGTTTTTTGTTGTTATTTTTTCTCAGATATTTAAGAAATTTGTAGTGAATAAAGAAGATTCAATTTGCGCTTTTTGACATTCAATGAAATAGTTTTTTGACAACTCATTTGTAAAATTTGATATTTCAAACACAACACTAAGATAATTTTTACATAAGATTTACTATTATATCTTTTCCAACAAGTGAGCCCAAAAATCTTACTTTCGATTGTTAATATCAAATCTCAGGAACTGAAGGTTGAGAAAATATTTAAAAATGATGCAAAAAAGCTAGAGAAATTCTGAATTTATCAATCAAAGTCTTTTTAAAATCGGTCAATGGGTTACTTTTTAACAATTCTTTGGAAAATGTTGGTTTTCAATGAAATAGATGGTGAAAAGAAAAAGAAATTGACATACTTTTGACACTTGAGTGTATGTAGTTTATATCATTTGGGCTGCAAGAACATTTAAACATTCACAATACAAATGTTTGAGGCAAGAGCATTAAAATTCATAAACAATAAGGTAATTCCTATATTCGAGAAAAGAAGTTCTTATTGAAATTTAGGATACGGTATCGAAAGACCCATTATGCATGTAGGCGACTTCTGTGCGGTATAAAAAAAACGGTTGAGGTTGGAAGATGTGATTTTTCTTTTTCTTTTCTTTTTTTTTGACATTAATCAAAATTTGAAACTCCTAACAATAACCAGATGTTACACCACGGTTATATCCTTTTTCAATTGGTATGATGAAAATAATATTATCCTATTAATTTTACAAATACGATACGTCGAATTCAAGATTATACAACAGCTAAAACCGTTGTGACATTCCAGAACATTTTTATATAACTGGCGATAATGTTATACAAAGGTAAATTTCTCTGAGTTCAAGAGTAATATATGGATATACAAATCACGTTAACTACAAGTAGTCCAACTTCGTTATCTCGAACTCTATGGAACCGAAAAAAATAGAAATACCTTCCTGGTTTGGAACTTTCCAAATAGTTCGGCATATCCATCGATTTTTAATATTAATTTCGAGTGCATCTACACACAATATCTCAAGAGTTACCTGGTAAAGTAAAGGTACTGCAACTAGTTTGTAGTAACAGATAAAGTTAAAAATTAGCAGCATTTCCTCCAAGTTAATTAATCGTCTTTTGTTTCAGAATAAACACCATGTCCGTCATCATCCGTCTTCAAGGACTTCCTTGGTCGTCCAGTGCCGCCAGCATACGACAGTACTTCAAAGACCTGAATATACCACCAGGGGGTGTTCATATTATCGGCGGTGAGAAGGGGGATGCCTTCATTGCATTCAGTACAGATGAAGACGCCCGCCAAGCTATGATGCTGAATTTGGGTAAAATTGATGGAAGTCAAATAATGCTTTATCTTAGCAGCAAAACACAAATGCAGCAAGTCATTGCGGAAGCAAGAGGACAAAGTGCTGGCGAGCCATCGTTTCCACCTCAGCATTCGTCTTCATCTACCCAACAATCCTATCCATCCCAAGAAAGCTTGGCTCCCACGGCTTCATTGCCTTCACAGAGTTATTCATATCCACCATCGCAAATGGAAGCTATTCAAAGTCATGGGTATCCCAAACAGGAGTCACTTGAGAAACAAGCCCCAGGGAATTTTGATTATGATCGATATGATTCAGTTTACGGGCAGGTTAGAGGCTATCCGCAAATTGATAGTTCTAGCAAGGGTTCACTTTCATCAGAAGATAGCAATTCCAGACCAATGACAGCATTTGAAAAGCGCCATCCGACCCTCGGAATGAGTCAGATTGATAAGGATACTCGGAGTGAACCAAATACCCAGTTTGATCCACACAAGTTAATATCCGATTTATCAAAGTCTGGTTTGCTTAATCCGGGGATGTTTAGTAAACCTGAAAGTGATGAACAGAAGCCACCACTTAAAAATGATGCAGCATTCCCCAATGAAAGATATGGAAATAATTATCCTCCCGATTTGTATAATAGAGACCCTTATTCAAGGGGATCTTTTCATGAAGATGGTAATGAGACACTGCCTAACAGGAATATTGTTCCACAAAACGAGTTTAACATCAGAGGTAACTACGATGGAAGACCGGACGAAAATAACCCACAAGTATTTCAACATCCCGGGGGCATCAGGGATCAGTACCGTCCTGATCGAATGGAAAATAGAAATTTTGAGCCAAAGGATGGAGATCAGCGGGCATATCCACCCGAGGGACGTGTCCCACCTAATATTGCTTTTAATAGGAATGACAGTCGAGCTTTTCCACACAGTAGACCGCCGCCTCTCCTGGAACGACCTCCTTTGGATGAGCATCAAAATCAACAAGATTCCTACGAATGGAACCCTGACAACGATCCTCCATTTGAGAGGCGTGGACCAGATCAACCACCGCATCGTAGATCACGATTTAATCCACCACCAAATCAACCTGCAGAGGACAATTATCGGTCAGATCAACCACACTACGATATTCACGAACCTGATCACGGTGGACCACATTCAGCAGACAAACGTCCATTTGATGGGACTCCAAATTCCAGGCCTTTATTTGATAGACCTCCAGTGTCAAGACCATTGATTGATAGGGCACCCGACTCTAGACCACCGTTTGATCGACCTCCCAATTCAAGGCCCCAGTTCGATGGACCTGATTCAAGGCCTCCGCTCAATAGACCGAATGAATCTAGAATTATGCATGAAGGCAACCGAGAACATTTCCAAGACCGAGGTGGACCAGCTTTTGAAAGGTTTCCCCCGAATCAAAGGCCTTCATTTAACAGAGAACAACATTTTCCAGAAAGGGAACCCCCTTGGAGGGAATCTTCCGCGCCACAAGATGAAGAGAGATTTAGACCACCACCTCACGGAAGACCTCCGTTTGAAAACGATATGGATCGGCCTGATAATGACGCTCGGTCAGGGGAAGGATTGCTAGGATCTGGGCCTCCAGGTGCAAGACCCGAAGGATTGCCTGAAAACTATCTACCTTTCAGTACATCAGGAGGTCCTAGAATGACACCACCTTTTCGCCATGGAATGAGGCCTCCATTTGATGGTGATGACGGTTTTAATGAAAGACGAGGACCACCCAGATTTGGTATGCGAGGAATGGAGCATCGAGGACCAAGACCACCACTCCTCAGACCAGGAATGCATGACCATGGACCTAGACCGCATTTAGACCAATTTGATCGTCCTCCCGTAGATCAAGACCGTCGACATCCACCTATTGCTCGCATTAACCCGAATGACAGAGTTTCGGGGAATAATATCCCATCCCTTTTTGACCAAGAAGTCAGTGAACCAATTAAACGACAGGAAGACAACAGGCCGTTTGAACCACCCAAGAGACCTGAAATCCCAAGTGATGCAGATATGAGAGATCCAAATAATCGGCCACGAGAAAATAGAGAAAATAAAGACAGCAAACGATCTGATTCGGATATGCGAGCTAAATCGAGTGACGATCGTAGAGAGTCTAGAGAAAAAGACAGTCGTGGATCAAGAGAAAGTCGTGAAAAGGATTCGCGTGAAAATAGAGAAACAAAGGATTTGCGGGATAGATACAGTCGGGATAGAGACAGAGACAGAGATCGAGATAGAGTTCGTGATAGAGACAGAGAAAGATCGCGTGATAAAGACCGAGAAAGATCGCGCGATAGAGACAGACATGTTAGGGACAGAGATAGGCGCAGAGACGATGATCGCAACAGAAGAGATCGGCGAGATGAAAGGAGTGATCGTGACAGAGATCGTGACCGTAAAGATATAAAAGATAGAGTTAAGGACGAAAGGCGAGATAGCAAAGGGCGTGATGAGTTTGGAAGGGATGTACCTCGTTCAAAAGAAGAACTCGAGAAAAGAAATTCGGACAGTCAACGTACTTCATCTAATACCAGTAGCAACCAGAAATCTAGTAAATCGTCTGAATCAAATAGCAATCCAAATGTTCCAAAGCAAGGAAAAGCACCCGAAGACACAGACTCTCGAGGACAAAAGCGACCTTTGACCTCAACCGAGATATCAGAAACAGATATAACTGTAAAAGTTAAAGGTATGCCTCTGCATACAAATTTTCGCGATGTTCGTCGGTTCTTCACTGGATGTGAGATACCATGGGAGGGTATAAAAAGTGAAAAAAATGAAAAGGGACAAATGACAGGACTTATTTTTATTAAGTTTCAAAACCAAAGAAGTTTTCGGGAAGGGTTGAACTTTCATGGAAAAATCTTCACTGATGGTAGTCGAATCGAAATTTTGAGATGTAGTAATAAAGAATTTGACAGTTGCGATCCAGCTAGTAAACTCCAACAGACGCCAGAACAGGAGGATCCAAAACGTCTTAAAGTGGGTGTAGCTCTCAGAACATCCCAGTACATTGTCCAGATGAAAGGACTTGGTATCAACGGAAAGAAAGTGGACGTTGTAGAATTTTTTAAGGGGTGCGAAATTGCAAAAAATGGAGAAGGTATCCATATTGAGTATGACATAAAAAATCGGTGTACTGGTACAGCCTTTCTTGAAATGTCAACGCTATCCGACTTCCAGACAGCTTTAACGTTCGATGGGAAAATGTTTAACTCTCGTCTAATACGCGTTAGCGCGGGAAGTCTTAGAGATGTTGAACAACTACATGAACGTATGAGAGAGATGATGGCAAACAAGCAAACCGAGGAATCGGATAAAAAACCTTTACTGCCAAATCCTACAAATGTAGAGCCAAACAGAATTTTAGCACCAGATGGTGAATACCGAAATCGCATAACAACAAATCTCCACTGTGTGCACCTTCAAGGATTACCACCTCATGTTGTAGCGAAAGACATTGCCAAACTTTTTGATGGAATCGACATAGCCCAGAGAGGAATCCACATAGTTCATGATTCAAATGGAAGGCCTTTAGGAGAAGCATTTGTTGAGTTCACGGACAATTCAGAATGTGAAAAGGCATTAAATATGCCAGATAGAATTATTGCTGATCACGAAGTTAGCCTAAAGCCTATTCCAAAGTCAGAAATGGTAGACATACTAAAACAAATCAGACCCCCTTCACGAGGAATCAATTATTCTCCAATGCATGGACCACCGTCTCACGGTATGGGCCCACCCCATGGCGGACCACAAGGACCAAGGGGTCCACCCCCGCACAGTCCACACAATGGCCCACCAATGCATGGTCCTCCACCCCACAATGGACCCCCGCCACATGGTCCTCCACCCCACAATGGACCCCCGCCACATGGCCCTCCGCCCCATAATGGACCTCCGCCACATGGCCCTCCATCCCACAATGGACCCCCGCCACATGGCCCTCCGCCTCATGGTATGCGTCCTCCACTTGGACCTCCGCATGGGCCCCCAGGTCCATTTCAAGGAAGGCGATTCCCTGTTCTTATAAAGGGCTTGCCTTTTACTGTATCCGTTCGTGAAGTGTCGAGTATGGTACAAGGATACAGTCCAATTTTGGAGTCTGTCAGGGTAATGGTTGGAAAGGATTCTGGTGGAACTTCTGCCTTGGTGTCTTTTAGATGTATAGAGGATGCCGAGGGCGTTATTCGAGATATGAACAATACTTACTATAGAAATAAACAGCTCCATGTTTCACCAGCACCCATGTAAAGGAGAAAAAGGTATTATTCTGATTTTTAAATTCACATATTGACAGTACTAACACTTTAGAAAATAAATGAATCGTGTTCAGTGAAGACAAAGTAGGGGACAATTTCTTATGAAGATTGGAGCTTGCACTTGCATGCATATATACGGCGTTTCAATTTGAAAATCGTCTTTTATCACTATTTCAAGCGCATTAACAGTTTTTAATTGGGGATGTCAATTTTACTCGTAGAGACTAATCGATTAATCAGAGGCTTAAGTCGAGCGATAGTCGAGTACTGGTTGATTATTGATATGATTGAAAAATTATACAAATATCTAATCGAAAACTTGAATGGATATAGAAATATCAAATTGGTTTCTTCAATTACATGTATGTCTAAGTACTTTTTTTTTAAAATAATAATTTTATCTACAACAACAGACCAATATTTTAGCCTCTTAAAAATCACACCAGGGTTTTCGATAAAACAGACTTAGTTCCGAATCAAAATGCTGAGAATATACAGCTGTAAATTTAATTCGTGGCCAAAAACTGATGCATTAAAAAAAAGATTTTTACTTTATAACGATTAAGCGACTTAGAACATTTTAGTCAATGATAGTTATGACCGAGCGATAGTCGAATACTGACATCCCTAGTGTTAATCAAAATCTATAACAATGTGGGCATCAGTGAAAAAGTATGAGAGCTATATTCTTTTACCCATGAATACATGGAACCAAGTTGATATTTTATGACTGAATGATTTATTTTATACACACTCTGCTTTCAGTGCAAGCAGAGATGTCAGTTGCTGGGACCACTACCTGTTCCGGTCAGAGTTATGTCTCCACAAGAGTTGTTAGTTTTTGTTTGTTTGCACAAGAATATTTTCAGACTTTTTATCCATAAAGAATAATGGTTATTTTAAGCGTTTCTTTCTACATCATGATTTGATTTATATCTTGTCTTTGAATAAAGAGACGATTTCTTATATTAATTGCTGTTGTTACTATTGTAAATCTTTGGTCGCGTAGTTCTATAATGAAATATTTACAGTCAGTGTATATTTCTCTTAATATTTGCATTGGAAATCTGCTGTTGTAAGACCGACGTCATCCAAAAATAAGCAGTCAATGCTCAAATGGATGGTTCATTTGTTTAAGATGTAAATGGAATTTGAAATTAGCAAACCCCAATGACGGGTCTATAATAATTCGGGATACAATTAAACCCTTAGCAATCTTTGGTGTATTTTTACATAGGTAAAATATCCCCAAAATACTTCCAATCCGTCTGTCTGCGTTGCTAAAATTAATGCTGTAGCATCAGTATCCTTTATATATTCAGTGGAGTTCAGTGCATCATGTCTATTGGTATTCAAATGAATTCTATAGTATGTACCATGTTTTCCATCTTTACAACAAATGCAATATGTGCAAGTATATTATATAAACCGATCAATGCTGTCTATTGAGTTATTCAGAATACAAAGGAGACAGGACTAGGGTGCATGTTTCAGTATCAGAAATACAGCTTCGAAAAAGTATATCAAACACCCATTTACACTTTTTTTTTTATTCCAGCATTTTATATGCACAACATATCAAGAATTGTTCTAACTGTTATCAACATTTACCAACAACATGACATCACAAGCTACTTGCAATATAATTGGAACCACCAGTTTGTAAGAACAGTAAATATGCCAGAACTTAAAAAACTGATTATAATAATATTGATACAAGTGGCAATCTGCTTACTTTCTGTTTTATTGCTATCGTCAGGATTAATCCTTTAAATTATTGCTTCCAATAAAGATTCACATAGAATGAATATTGTCTTGTAGAGGAAGTACTTAGTAGTACAGATTAATACGACATTCGGTGGCAAGCTTTACATTTCTATCTTCATTCTTACAAGACTGACAAGTCTGAATAAGTATTGAAAATTAAAACACAATGTAAAGTGTATGTTGATGGTGTGCATACAACTCTTATAACAGAGAAAGCTGTTGTATTGTGTTGGATAAAACTAGATTTTAAAAAATTACAAACAAATAGCACACAGTAAAATGAATACTAAATAAGACTTGCACTACATGAAAATTGCACTATGTATTATTGAACCATGAAGTGTGAGGATTTGTTTATTATGGGATGAAATGATTGACCAGACATGCACATCACACAAACAACTCACACGCATCATTGCTGTACACTCTCTCTACGTGATAGTAATTTCAACAGTTTTCCCTGATGCTAATATATATAATATGATGAGATTGTTTTGGAAGATCAATGAATACACGAAACCAATGGCATTAATGTACAATTGTTGGCACACAAGAAATAAAGAAGACAAAACATTCTTACTGAATACGACGTTAATAAATGCATGGATAGGCAAACTTTATCTTCAACACAAATGTTAAGAGTTATCTTTAGTAGTAAATCAGCTGAAACTAAGAACTCTGCAAGTTAATAAAGCTTGCTAATTATCAGAATATCTTAACATTTTATATTTGTGAAAATTTAATGACCAAACATGTATTATGCAAATTAAAATTGTGTGTTTTGAAATGCTGATTTTAGTCAGAGTAATTGCACCACAGTTAACAAACAAAACACACAAGTACCTCAGATGGGAATGAAAAACAAAACTGATTAATAATTGCCTTCATATCACAATGACTTCATCCCCAGTCAAAAACTACTATATAAAAAATAAGTTAAAAACGGACTAAAAAAAACCAGTAATGATGTTTACAGTGGCAAATTACTTACAGCAGTTAATACACATAAAATTAGAGTGTCTGTGTATGAACATTACATGTTCTGTTTACATGATCTGTTCATAAAATAATAATCATAGAAATAGTCATTTGTTTTTTGTTGACATCAATATCATTAAAGTGCCTGTTTCCAACTTTCCTTTGGTATCTGTCAGCACTCGGAATCATTCTCACTGTTTGACACTTTACGCAATCCTTTCAGTTCTGACACTAACGAAGCCCTAAGTTTACTCGGATCTGCCCCTGGGTGTGCTGGTTTGGGGTTTACTGGGGGAGGCCGCTGTACAGCAGGGGTGCTGTACACTTTCTCCATCTCCTCCAGTTCAGCTGCTGAGGGAGGGGGAGGTAATTCAGGATCTACCTGGACTAGTTCTGGTGGGGGTGGGGGAAGACTATCATCCTCCTGGTGATAGGGGGCATTCAGTGCTGAGAACTGGGCATTCAGCTTCTGCATCAGTTCTGCCTGATTTACACTGGGGGGCTGGTAATGTCCACTTGGTGGCATAGATCTATTCCCATACTGGGAGGGAGTAGGAGGGGCTGAGTAAGCTATTTGCTGGGTGTCCACTGACGCGTATGGACTGGCCTCAGGTTGATACTGTAACTGTTGCCGAGCATGAATACTCATTTGAATTGTTTGTAATTCAGCGTATGCTGGTTCTCCCCCTGAACTGTTACTTCTGCGATGTAGCGATGTACGATTAGAGTCCGAATCCTGACCATGTGAAGTTGACTGAAGTTGTCTAGGGGGAGTGTTTCTGAGTCGCTGTAGAGTTTGTGGATTTGCTGTTGTGATGGAGGAGGAGCGTCTGACAGGGGGTGGTGGCTTTGGGGTGTTCATTGAACTGCGCCGTGTGATAGGGGCACCTGTTTGTCTGGACACAGGAATACCTACAAGCAGTGAAATGATGTTACACACATCCCACATTGATAACATTTGTTTCAAAAGCACGCTTTTATAAAATCTGATTATATGCAAATGCTTTAGAATACTAAGAATAATAGCATACATATTTTGACACATAGTATTAGTCATTCTGTCTATAATAACAAAAGAGTACACATACAAAGACATGCATTTCTGTATTAAACACAACATTTAACGACATGTGATTGATTAGTTTTCACATTCAACAGGACCTAGTGCCGTTTAAATCTCACTCCCAACACACCTGCAGTGGAGGCTGGCCGCTTAGCCTGCATTTCAGCTCTGAACATATTCCCTATTTCTGAATTACGAGGGATGGTGAAATATTTTTCATTGCCAGATATGCATTCTGAAGTATTATGATCAAAATCTGCAAACACAATGTCATAGGAAAATATAGTGAAAACACAAAGAGAGAAAAAACAAACAGAACTTCTGGAGGTATCTGAGTACAAAGAGAACAGATACTCTGAAGAAGTCTCTCTGGTAGAGCACAGCACAAAGTTTTTAAACAAACCATGCATTAAGAAACAAAGGTGAATATTCCAGCCAAGTCAAATATTTACAAGACTTTTTTGAAGCAGGTGACATGCTGAGAGTCTGCACATAACGTCTCTTGAGACTTCCTGAGAATATCACAATATAAGGGTATAGACAGAGAATTTAATAAAATCATTCTGATTAACAGAAAAACTCAAACACATGCCTGGATTAACACTTAAAAGCATTATATTACCAAATCATAAATCAAGATTGGAAATTTAACATTGAATGCACTAAAAAACTGAACAAAAACTTAATCATTTAGAAAATACCAAGGAAACAATGCCCTGATTGGCAAGGCAGAAACTCTCACCTCCCATGGCTATTGTGTCCTGTGAGTGAGCTGGTGTGTTGTTCATGGTACCGTAACCACTGGAACACTGCAGGGAGTGCTGACTAGTGTTGCTGTCCCCATCATACGTGGACTGGAGTGCCGCTGTGCTGGCTTCAAGCTCCTGTATTGCCTTTGCTAGTTCCATTGTGTTTCTTTTCATCTGTACAAACAAATTACAAAAGTATCTTCAATTACTGTACAGGTCGCTCAAACAAATACACTACTTTCTCTGTTTCTGTCTCAAAGTAAAAAGTAATAAGAGTTCTATGATTCTGTCAAGCATGAACGGAATGCTATAAAATGATTTTTTGTGAAATGTTAGGTAAAACTAATACTTATGCGTTATGTATATTTTCTGTTGTAGTGTAATCAAATAAATATGGTGCATGGTTTGCCACATATATAAATTCCAGTGACAATCTAATTATCTGATTAAGTTGTCTGGATAATCGTTTAACACAGTCAGAGTGAGAGCTGTCTTAATCTCCAAAGAGTGAGTCCAACTGCAAACAAGTGATTGTCATAATGAATCTTACTTTTATACCATGGCATCTTTCATTATCCATCTAATTTTCAATTTAAAAAAAAAAAAAACTAACTAAAATCTATCTGCAAACAAATCATCCACTAAAATACATAGTCTGCTTTTTTAGTTATTTGTGAAATATGTATTACTCTAGATCAGTGTCAAACTTAAAACCCATGCAATAAAAACATGCAAGCAAACAATAAAATTCATATCCTCCCAAAATGTTTCGCAAATACTTGATTTTGATGCAAAATATCAGTGTATAGATCACAGTACCACAGAGAACTACTGATACACCTGTACAGAAGTGAAAATAGATAAAATATAAGTAGTATTCCCATTTCACAACATGGTCACATTACAATACAAAAGTGCAGAGAAGTTTGAGAGATAGCCAGCACCCTTCTACTGATAATATAGAGTCCTTGCCTTGGCTTGGTGCTTCTCTTCCTCTTGTTCGTACTCGCTGTTTAAGGCAGCGGTAGCACTATCTAACTGTTGCATTGCTTCCACCAGGTCGTCAGGGAGCTAGTAGTTTACACAGAAAAGAGTGAAAGTTCAAAAGACCACAGAAAATAAAATTGTAGGCAATAGTGAAGCAAGTTTCATTTTAAGCTACAACCAGAGTTTAAGAAGTCTTGATATTTTGTTAAATAGTTATCAGAAATGTTCCCTGGCACCAAATTACTGTTTCCAATTTCTTTTATTGAATTACTTGTTAAAAAGTAGCTTAAAACTCAAAGCAAGTTTCCAGTTTCGTTCAGCACCTCATTTTAACAATGTTGAATAGAAAACTATTCTAATTACTGGTCACAAATCTGGAACCTTTGACCAAGTGATAAACAGATATAAACAATATTGGGTATAAACAAAATCATAAACACATAAATAGGATAAAATAAAATAATACAAATATTGGAACATAAATTTTAATCTCATGCTTTGTGCTGTAGTTGAATTAAATGGTTCATTTCCAAGCATATGTTGATAATTATATTAGCTGCTTAGCACATGACAGTTATAGCAATTAAAGGCTTTTTAGAAAGCTAAAAATGTTTCTCATTATCAAATGAGAAAATCATGCAAAATAAAATTGATAATTTGATGATCAAGTTTTTTTTCTTTATTCAAGCACAGTTCTAATAATTTCCCTAAAACATTGGAGCTTACATAGAGCTGCAAATAAGTGCATTCGTGTACTGATGGCAACGTTTCTGTGGACGTTAAGTAATGACACTGGTGTTACTAAGAATACCTCAGTAGACCCGGGCTGTGGACTTAAATCGGTTCCCGACTCCCTCCGCCTGTTGGCAGCCATGTTTGCGAGATCATTCATGTTCACATAGGCTGGTGCCTCTCCTAAAAACAGGAATACACAATAAATCAAAGTAAGGGAGAAAATTTCTAACCAACATCTAATTACTGAAATGTTTTCAGGGGAAAAAGTGTAATACATGTACTGCAAAAGTACTATTGACAGTTAAATACAAATAGTGGAATACATTTGTACATGTTAAAACAGACCTAATGTTGGGACTTTGGGTGGTGGCACTGCCTTGGACTTTGGTTTTGGGGCGAGGGGTGGCAACACTGGCTGCATTTTGTTAATGGTGGCAGACTGTGGCCGGGCATAGTGTCCCGATCCAGAACTGGACGAGGAATTTGACCTCTCGATTTTCCTGTTCCTCATCTGAACGTCTTCTTCTTCTGCCATTTCTGAGGGTGGTTCAAACAGATTAGCAGACAGGGCGGGTCTGTTGTGAGTTTTTTCATAAGCCGAAGATATTGTGTGTGGTCTGTTGTCCTCTGACTTTGAGTTGGTATTGGGTGGGTTTGGCCAGTTGGTCCACGTGGAGCTTGCAGACGGCGTGTTGTCTGAGGGTGTTGAGGACTGGGAGTCCGCATCAGCATTATCTGTACTGAGCTGATCAGCATCCTATGTCAAACAACCAGATGGCACACTGTCATAACTTAATAAGTCACTGTCAAGATGATATTTTTAAGGACTCACAAGCAAAGAAAAGATAGTAGAATCAAGTGTACAAAAGCTGTTTTAGCTTTAAGCAAACAACATCAAATACATAGAATTCAAAAATAAAAAATAACACTAAATTGATTTACAATAATTTCCGTAAAACCATAAGAAAATGAGTTAGACTGCCAATTAAGAAAATAAAGCATTTTATTGTCAAGGCAACAAAGAGAGAACTCCTATGAGAATACTTTTAATAAATATATTGACCATCCAAAATTAATATTTTATATCATGTTCAAGACATGAAAGGATAGGTTTTCTGTCATATCATTAAATCATGATATTAGGAATGTACTAGGACAGTTTGCATGCTTATTTTTTTTTCATGTCAGCCAAAATTGCAGAGTACTAGTTCTTACTATTTTTACTACAAATCTAACACCTATTTATTCAGTAAAGCTTTTAAAATTTGAGATTAATGCATGGATTGATGCGCAGATTCAATCAAATACATAGGATGAATGTAAACTTTGTTTTAAAATCATTTTGAGGATTTCACAGGGTTTGGTGATGGTCTAACTAGCAGCATGCAATGGTGGAGAGGTAGACCGTGAAGCTTTACACACAGGAAGTAATGGACTGTACCTTTTGGCGAATTTTTAATGACGTGGGAGTAGCAGGTCGCAGAAACAGGGTATCTTGTGACGTAAATCCGGAGTCCTGGGAAGAAACGCTCGTTAATCGTGCTGTACCCATTGGTAATGTCTGATTATAAAAATAAAGCATGCAACTGACAAAACTACAAACTCCGAAGCCAAAAAAGACATCGAGAAGAATAAACCAACTGTAAATGAAACTGAATCCAAATTTGCTTTTTATTGTACCACTGAAACAGCCACTTGGAAAATAGAGAGCTACAGTCTATCTGTCACAAATCTGAACAATTTTCTTTCCTCAAACAAATTGAGAAATGTAATTATAAACATTCACACCTCCACAAATATATCATGCACACTCCATTGAAAGAGGGATACAAAATGGTTTTAAAGGACTGGTGACAATGTTAGTGTGGTGCAGGGGTTACAATACCACTTACTAATCGAAATCTGGGGAGCAGCTGAGAGAATAGAAAGAAGATTGTTCAATTCACACAAAACCATAGTCTGCACAAACTTTATGAGAGTTTGTCTACCTATAATGGCATTAGCAACTACATGGAAGGTTATATGGGAAAAACATGCAAAAGGGAAGCTAACCAAGCAACGTAAATCTTATAACACAAGAAGAAAATGTCATATTACTTCATGGTATTGTAGGGAGGAAATAGGATGTACATGCAAACCAAAGGAGTTATCTCCCTGTACCCGACATCTTTTTCACCACCACCTTTATTGTCGACTAAATGACAAGGGTCACCACATTACTAATGGTACACTGACTTGAATTTTCATAAAGTAAATCTTAATAATTTAAAACAAAACCTAATCCATTCTTGTTTTAAAATGTTTGTTCAATCATTGTCAATTAAAAACTTTAAAAAATTGTAACTTTTAATACAAGAACTCTGACCCACATTTCCACATGCTACAGATGTTTCGATGGTAAAACACTGATAAGCTGTGACCCTTGTCATAACTACAGAAGGAAGCCGATGATGGGAGAGTGCAGCACTAACCTGAGCCGAGTTTCGGAGATGATTGAGGTGACTGGGAGAGTGTGATTTGATGGAGCCACTGGAGGAAGAGGTAATACTATTGATGCTGCACATGCTGGATTTACGCGATCCTATTGAACTCGGAGAGCTCGGGGGTGAATGCTGAAAGCAAAAACAAAACAACTCTGGATATCTCTGATGGGATGTTAAGTTCTCAACATCTTTTGATGGCTCTGAAAATAAGTTGTTCTTGAATATACATGTATATAAAAAAGGTTCCGTTTAAGCTTGAAATAATGCAAGGAAAGGAGTGAATAATAAATGACACTTGTTTTATAAATGTAGGATGAATAACATATATGGAGACATACTTGTGAGAAGTTCCACACACTACTGCTATCGAATCCCTTCACATCCATGATGACCTGTTCGCTGGCTGGGGGCAGGGTGTGGGGGTCATTACACTGCATACACAGGTGCTCCATGATCTCCTGTAGGTGCGTGATCTCTGTCAGCAAACTCACCTCATGGTCCTACAATTCAAATTCATTATCTCAAAATTTCTACACCCATACTGGTGTTGACCAAGCTTAATTTTCACATGTCAACATATGTACCTAACCAAATGTTTATGTAGACCCTCTTTAACAAATAACTATTAATATGTACATGAACAAGAAAAAAAACCTTCATGATAATAGGGGAATCCCCTAACCTCTCATTAAAACAGATAAAAATGTCTTTAGTTTATACAGTAAATATATAACAGGCATTAGTTTCTTACAACAAAGGGCCTCAGGTAGCTAATGAAAAAACAGAAGCGACTGCGTTCTTCAATCAGGGCTGTGCGTACAGCGTTCTTTTCTGCCGTTTCCAGTGCCAGGTATTTGTTGTTAACATCTTCCATGGCATTGTCCAACTTTAGCTGCATCTCATTCTTTCCTGAAAAAACAACAACAGCCTGTCAATGGTAAGCAGGTACACATAGTATACATGTATAATAAGGTTAACTTAGCTGCTGAAATCATCTCTGCGCCATCTTCAAGTTCTCAGATATATCAATTTCAGAATGCATGATTTCCTTTTCTTTCATTAAAACTTTTTTTTTTCATCAATACCTTGCATGACTAAGAACTAAAATTCTTAATTTATCTCTCTTTCTTCCAAGATCATTATTCAAATCAGTTACACAGTAAAATCATGATCAAATTTTTTAAGCGTTACTTTCTTTGGTTAAACTTTTCTCTGTTTAATATGTAACCATAAAAAAAATTGTTGTGACCAAACACAAAAAAAATCTTGAGCAATCTCATATTGGGTTGTGGGATATTCCTTGAAGAATGAGCAGCGCTATTAGCAGAGTTTAAACAATTCCCAAGTCAATATGGCCCACTTTAATTACGATGATGCAATTTCAGGTACTTAAAGAGCTCAAGGGAGCCGCCAGAGCCTGTTTTATGGAAAGAACAAATACAAGGCAAACTTTTGGGGTCCTTTACTCGTTCTGTGTACCGTTCTGTGTACCGACAGAGAGAGCAATTTTCCCTGCTAATGACATGCCTTCTATTTTAGTTCCACAATAGCAGACTTTGCTGATATTGTGATGTATTGGTGTGTACTTCAATCAATCAAAGCTGGCTTTATTTATCAACACATTGCATTAGTCAGCTTACATACCGACCCCAAGGTGACAGGTTATCAGTGTCACAGTTAAAAATGCAGGTGTAGGTTCTGTTAACTAGCCCCTATTCGCGCCTAGATATTGCATCACTGAGTAAACCTGTATGGGAAGGTGTAGGCCTTCTTCAATTACCATGTATCCTAGCTGTGATTGATCATACCATATTAACATATAAAAAAAAATATATCAATACCCTTCTTAACATTTTCTCCAAAAGATTTTCCTTCAGCAAACTGTCAAAATAAGAAGTACGAGAGAGAGAGAGATAGATTCTATGTCCATGAATAGAGTACTTCAAATACAAAATGGGTCAGTGTTAGCTGGATAAAATCAGGGCTGGCTTAAGTTACCGCTCCATCAATACACAACTGTAGAGCTAGCTGACAGAACTGTCCCCATACTGTTCTGTCTAGACAAATTTTTAGCTCTCTAGAAGATAACTGACAGCAAGAAACATTGCTCTCAAATTACTTTGATGTAATCGCTAACTCAATAACTCCTGAACAATGTGGTGTAAATTAATATATTTACAGAACTGATCCACTGTAGTGTAACATCCTGCTATTTCCACCCAGTATACCTCAGACCAATTGTAACAAATTACAATTAAAAGGATTTCTTCCATTTGAAATACAACCTTTTGAATTTAAACACACAGCCAAGCACTGTGGTTTCTTTTTCAATTGACATTAAACATTCCTTTCATTATCTTGGTTTGTCTCCTAATTTTACAAAGTTTCCATACATGCAAACATTACAATTGATAAGCACATCATACAAAATCCTCAAGTTTACTCAGATTTCCTTTTCTGACTAACTACGTTCTAGAAATATATCTATTTATATAAAAGGAAAAGGTTCATTTCACACATTTCCTCAAGTATAATTTACCAAATGGATTAAACTTAACCACAACACTATTTCTTTGTCCTCCTCTGAACCAGAAACATTTAATGTACATTTTACACATGAGATACCTTTGAGGAGGTAAATTAACTCATTTCAACAGAAAACAACAATAATGCTTTTTTTATTAAGAGCACACAAAACACGCAAATACACCAGTACATACAAATACAGTGTACTACTGTATGCCATCTTTCATTTCACTTGGGTTCTGTTGAATTCTGGGGATGACTTTAAAGGATACACAATTTTTATCAGTTCAATGACCCCCATCAGCTTTCAAACCCAGATCCTTATCATATAAAATCATTAAGCACTACAGGATCTTTTTGAGATTTCCTCTTTTCAAACACACCCTGATAAAAATGGCATGCTTTGTCTGTCAAAATTATTAAATTCAACATTATTTGTTCAAACAAGTGCAGTTGTAAAATGTATTTTTGGGGTTTTTTTTTTTGGTCCTCTCTAAGTGCACAGGTTCCATCTTTTTGTGTCATGTTCATAACATCTATATATCACACATGCAGAACTGAAGTACCGAGGCCTGTTAGTACTGAAGTATCACACCAGGGCAGGATCTAGCCCTCCTTGTCACAGGATGTTCAGATGTGTAAGTTTAGGGCTATCAAAAGTTCAACGGTTCTCCCTAACATATGACATGTCAGCTGTTCACCTCCCCTTTGCTACATCTTCAGAGAGCTACTGGGTTTTTTCCATCCACTTTTGTAATACATCCATGATTTCTCTGCGTTTTATCTATTTTTACACTATTATACAGATACTGGGACCAGTTTCTTAGTCACTAATACCTCAAAATTAAACTTACAAGTAATACTCTAAAGGATAACCTCTGGGATTTAAAGTTCTGCAAGTTGAAGTGTTATCACTTTTTAAAAAATATTTCATTTCTCTAACATTTTTTATATATGTATAATCATGATAAAACAGTCAGCCATTTTTTTTACAATCAGAGAGATACACAATTTCTAAGAAACATATCTTGCCTATAGGAGTATTCTTAGACTTTCTACAGCTCTAATCTCTGCTGTATTCTTTTGATACTGTGTCAATCAAATAAACTAAGATTTATCTGTTAAATATAACACTTGAGGAAAGGTACTTAACATTATACAATCTCTAGAGGAGGGAAACACTTTTCCACTGCTGCAATCTTTCATTATCATTCTTTTTTTTCTTTTTTTTTTTTTATCAAAAACAGAATGATTTTGCATCATCAAACTCCAAATAAATGACTACATTCCAACAAATATTACTCCTCTCCATTTATGACCACATTAATATATCAAATTCTGTTTTCAAACAAAATCTGATGGACTGGGGGCAGATAATCTTTTATATCTTTAACACTAGCAGATGCTTTCAGCAAATAGGTAAAATTACCTTTATGCAGAAATCACTGTTAAATAATTGTAGTTTCACTTTCACAAATAAAAAAATCATTTCCCTATAAGAACCTCACTGACCTTTCTTGACCTTTTTCTGTAGTCTGATTGTGTCTGAAGCTGCCTTCTTGATATCCTGACGTGCTTTTTTGTATTCTGGAAAAACGAAATTACACTGTAGATATAACATTCAATCACAAGGTTCCAACAATTGGCCATAGAGCACTAGAGGTTACAACAATTGTGCAAGTCAATATCAAACCTCAAACACCGACCATTAGGAAGTCTGGCATTTAAAACTTATTTGACCAGCATAGAGTTAAGATTTCAACCAATCAAAGATATCAAATGCTGTGGAATAGATTGGAATGTCCTTAGAAAGTCTCCTACCTTTAGCATGTTCTTTATCTAACTGGGCAACTGATTTTTTCCATTCTTCACTATGTTCCTGAACTGGATTGACTAGATTATCAATTATGGACCTGCAGAATGAAGGAAAGTGCATTAATAAAAAAAAATCTCTAAACATTTTATCGGCACACATGCGCGGATCCAGAAATTTTTTCCAGGGGGGGTCCGAAGGGTAATTGTGTTTTCCATGGGGCGTCCGAGGCATATTTGCGATAATTTTACTATGCAAATTTAATAAATTTTAATTTTCCAGGGGGGGTCGGGACCTCTAGATCTGCGCATGGGTACATGAATTGCTCATTCCAATCTTGCTAAGTGCATAATGAATAATGATTCAAATGTAAATATTTGAGTTACAATATAAAAAAAAGTATTGAACAGTGGGCTTTCTTAATAATATAAATGGTTAACGTAACTCGGAGTCAATTGAAACATATACCTAAGTGGACAGTCTGGGGAGATTCTATTTAAGAAAGCCTGATTTGCTGATTGCATTTAGAATGGGATGAGAAACTGGTTATGTCACTGCATCTGTCTTTACAATGGCTAACTTAAATCAAATACAAGAACAATGTACTAAAATTGGGGTAAGAACTGATGAGCTGCTGATGAGCTGCTTCATGGAATGGATACATGTGACCTTTGTAAAGATACTCTGAGAGGATATACAATGGAAGGCAGAGGAAGAGTCACTTGTGATGAGGAACTAATTAAGGTCATTAGTCCTGAGCTGTGTGTGACTTCCTGTAGGATATTGCCGTTATTGAGACATTAGAGAGACTCTAGTTCTACTGTGTCATAATGTCAGATTTTATCTCCAGCTCAGCACAATGAGAATCCCCCTATTAACAGGCCATAACGTTCCAATAAAACCAGAATCAAACAGACTCTGGGTCCAGTTTACAGGCCTTCACCACAAGGATTATACTACAATTGAGTGAAGCTGTGTAAATCTTGGGGGGTGTTATGGGACTCACAAACTGTCAAATAGAAAGCTGTAACTGATAGGGAAAACATCACCCAGGTGTGAAGACCAGTCACACACAGCTATCAAATAATACCACAACAGACAACGCAGTAAACCTCTTCAGTAGAGCTCATAAACAGGGCTAGGTCTCATCTCTCCCTGTACATGTACACATACATTTATTATGACACAGGATTTCTTATCTAAGAAGTCACAGATTGATGCAGAGCTCACATTGATCTACAGACAATCAAGGAATGGTGAAAGAGAATAATTAAGTACATGTATTTACTAAAGAAAGGAAATCTATGGCCAAAGTTAAAAGATGCAAGTCAGATTTCTGAGGCAGTGGAAACCATGCATAATTAAAGGAAATGGAATGTGGAGAAAAGAGTAATTACTTACTGCAGAGAAAATATTTTTCTAATTTCAACCCAGCACCAATTTCATCAATAAAATACCCCAAAATACCAATAAATGTGCAGACAATAATCTCTTCACTGCAAGAGAACAGCTTACAATATTCTACCGATCTAGCAGCAACATATTCAACAAAACACGAAACATATCACGAAAATGCTGATATTTCACTCTCAATGACTTGCACCCTTTGAAAAACAGAACAAAATATGTGTACTAAAAAACTGTGTATGTATTAGATTTAAAATATGAGACAGGGTGTTTACAGGGTTACTACATCCCAAAGCCAGACACTGTCACTACTTGAATTCAGTCTGTGAAAAAAAAAGGACTTAATTACATAATGAATAGTATGTCGCATAGAATAGACTATGGGAAAAGGGGCGACTGTCACAGAACATAATTAGCCATCGTTATGTGATTGCTCTTACACCGTGTTATCTGCTACTGATAGGGGGTGGGGACTAGGGGGAGGGGACTGCTGAGGAACTTGTTCTCTGTACTTGTGTTTGCAGAAAGCATGTGCTTTTGTCTTATAGTCTTACCCTGTTAACGCCTTCAGCTTAGCCTCTATACTCTTGTGTCTCATACACAGTCTTGTAAGAGCTGAACCAATTTCTTTTGTAGCACCTGAAAAGTAAAGGAATTAAATCATGAATGTTGCTCATTTAAATACTAGTCAAAACAATTCACTATAGTATATTGAATAGTACAAATATCAAAGCTATCACAGATGCTGTTTTTTCTTTGATGAAGTAGAAGAGAGTGAATGTGATGTAATGAGTCTGTACTATAAATATGTATAAGCCTATTAACACCTGGTCGTCTGATAGGCTCAGACTTATCAGGCACTGAGAAACAGGAACTGGGCTAGATAATCCTGCCACAATTATCAGAGACTGCAACCAGGTGAAGGAAGCCTTGCCACTGACCATGGAGGGTCAAAGTCTATTTATAGCATGGCAGCATTCATATCTATCTACACAGTCACAATTCATATTAACAAGTACCAGTAAATAGGCATCTACTGTACACAGTACATGTCTAATCATCTGACTTCATGTCTGAAGCATGCTGAATAGCTGGCCACTCAAAAATAATGGAGGAGTCGACCCTGCTGGTAACAGATGTGGTTTCATTCAAAATGTACTGAGCACTTTCTTCCTGCCTGAAATCATGTCCCCCCTTCGCTGAGCTGAGAGGATGAAGAAAAGCCATTGGGTGTAGCACAATGAGCATATTAAGAGAAAACAAGACTAGCTCATCTAACTGGAGAGGGATAAGCACCCTCTCGCTTGTTTCTCCCATTATTATTTTGTCAACACAGGATGCAGTAAAGTCTCAAGTACCTTTCCTGTTTATATATATATTTAACAATTTACCAGCACTAAAAGGATTTCATAAATTCCTCAAAATAATACAAGTTTTCTTGAAATATTTTATGTTTTGAGCTTTATGTAATCGGAGATTTAATCTTGACTGGCTGTCTTCAATCTTAGCACAAAATGAGGTCACTCCTTGGCAGACAATTCAATGCACAGACAGGTTGATTTCTCCCTGGTCTTTACTGCAGCGTGCTTTTGAATAAACATCATAGCTCTATATCTCCTGAATGCACACAAAATTTAAATAATCAGCTTCGACCTTCTACAAACAGTGCAACAGATACCATTTTATACAGAGATCTGATTTCCAAATCTGTCTGTATTGATAAAATAGAGAACGGTTCTACTTCACTCACATGCCTGCATTATCAGGTTCAGGACAGAGGGACAATTCCCTAGATAAATGTTTGTGTTTGTTGCACATATAGCTGCCATTATTGTCAGCCAAGAAGTGTAATTGATGACATTTACTACCAGTAATTTACTGCACCGAGTAATGCACATCTCATCCTTACACTATAAAACACTGCACATGGTTTTGGAGTGAGCTTGCTTTTTCCCAGTATTGATTCCACTAAAATAATTAGCTATGGGATTAATTTAACAAATAAATTCCTAAAATAGAGCAGTGTGTCAAATACTGCCTACATCAGCTTTAATACATGTAAATTAGCTGTCAAAATATGACTCCCCATATTTCGACCTTAATACTTATGTCCTGACCTTGTCGTTTTGTCTGATGTGTAATATACAGTCTTGTAAACTCTACACACCAGCCCACTCTGGCTTTCCCACACAGGGGTAACCAGAGAGTGTAATTTCATTACAATGCATGAGATCCTGCTCTGATGGTCAGGGTTAAAAGAAGTTAAACCACATGGCCTAAAGATTGCTGCAAGCTTTGAGATCTATGCTGATTTATTCATTGTATCACATCACAGAAACGAAAATCTATACAATTTCTCTCTCTCTCTCTCTCTCTCTCTCTCTCTCTCTCTCTCTCCAAAAAATCTTCTTTTTCTAAGGCACCAATATTTGAACAATTTAGTGCATGCCTTCTGAGTGTATCTATTGACTCCACACATCAGCATTCCAGAGAAATGAGAGATGACTGCATGTATACAGCTCACACACACAGGGGCTCAAGCTCAATAGCTGGGGATATACTGATTACGATTTCCTCATGTATCATACAAACATCTGTATCATTTTGTATCCCAAACACTAAGCTTTGGCTTCTTTTTCTGCCAATTCTCCCTGCATCACTCAGTTCTTCTGCTTCATGGAGCAATCCATCATCAGCCTGGTATCTTATCAATGGTTTTCACATTCAGCCACACAACCATGCATAATCTTAGCAATCTCCCTCACTGGTCATGCACTGTAGAACACAAGTTGTGTTCACACCCTGAAGGTCATGGGGTCACAGACCCTGCTGACATCAAAGACTTAATGCAGACTATAAAACACATCCTTCCTTGGCACTCCTGCCTGTTTAATTGGACACCACCCCACCAGCACCTAAGGGCCAACTTGTTATTTATTGATGCTATTTCAGTGACCCTGAATAAACTTTAATCAACTTGTAGCATCCAAATTGGAAATCCTGTGACCATCCTGTTTCACTGCTGGTTTATCATTAAGGACATTTCATATCTGAGACAAATGTCCTCTATGTCTTATCAATGTGTGCTACTTCTTACATCTAGCATTCAATCAGGTTTAATTCTATAACTAAGCCCTTTAGGATGACTTCATGGCATTATCCTATAAGTTTCTCTTCTCATTCAAAAATCAATTTCTGCAAGCTCAACAACATTTTGTAGAGTGTTGTCCTTCAGAGTCAGCTAAGGACATCTTACAGGACAGGGCAGCTGTTTATCAGGTCATAAATCACAGCAGTCAGGGGTGTTTAAAACTAAAGCATGTATGCCAAAAGGTCGATTAGTGAAGATTGCAAATCTTTTTATGGTCTATACTAGTACATGTACCGGTACTGGTATCTCAAACAAGTACTTGATCCCTCAACTAGAATATAAAAGAGACAACAAGAGGTACAATTGCCATATAATGTCCATTGATTAGCCACTCTCTATTTACGGTTCCTGGTTATTAAGGATAAATGTCGACAAACACCTGGTCCTCTAAAAAGTACTACAGACTCCTCAATGCAATACAATCTATACCTACTCATATGACAACATTTAGTATTTTATATGTCATCTTTTATCGTTTTTCAGTCACAGATTTACCGGTCACATTACTTAATAAATATTTCATAAATAAAACAAGGAAAGGTCAAATAACAGCTAGGGGTAGTCTTGAAAATCGACCAAAACCAGAGACTGCACAGTGCAAGTAGATCTCTTCCTATAGTCTTGATCAGTGATATACAAAGTGGCTGTACAAGTCAATATAGACTCAGGTCGGGCTGTCATGGTGTAGCTATTGATCGTCACATACTGCTGCTGACAGTGTAAACAGATACCCCCCCTCCTCAGATCAATGGCTGCCACAGAACAATAGGCGACTCCACTAATCACATTAATTAGAGGGCCCAGATTAGCAACTGATTTGTCCCTCTCCAAGATCAAATTACACAAAACATATTTTTTTAAGTTCGTAGAAGAGCAAAAATAGTTTAGCTGAAGAAAAATGTGTAACACTTCTACTGGTTTTAATATAGACAGAGAGCCAAAATCTCAAAATGTTCTGATACATGTAAAAACTGTGATGTTCAGATGTCCCCCCCCCTCTCCTCCCCCCCCCCCCCCCTAAAAAAAATTTTGCTTTCTAGAAAAACAAAATCGTTCCTTAAACCAGACAGGGTAAGGTCATAAATGATGGTCCTACATTAACTTCAGTGAATCAAAGCAAACTATGAAATCAATACTTGTTATCCATTCCTCCTGTTTGTATGAAATACTGGGGGTCATCTTCAGCGTCGCAAATCACAGAAACATCATGCAAGCACCGAGCCATTTAATTTAATTGGCGCTAATTAAATTTGTGTTGTGCAGACCCTACAGAAAGCTACATGTAGCCTTGGGCCAATCTTTTTAATGATGAAACCTTCATTGTAATGAGTTCATCGGTTGTACATGAATAATTGACTTGATTGGATAAGAAATTAGTGTTGTGTCTCACATTCCATTACATCGTTCCTAAGATTGCAACATGACAAGAAATGACCTGGAAAATTTCCCTGCACCAGCAGACCCTTACTAAATACTAGAAACTGACTCCATTCAAAGTAAACTCCTCCATAGTATTGTTGCCAGTGTTTATTAGATCTTGGGTAATCTATACAATGCTTGTTAACTTTATTACCTTAAATGTTAAATGTTGGACCAAGTCATTCAAGGACATTACATAACAGCAATAACACACTCAAGTCTTTATGTATTCACCTCTATCGAGTTCCCACCCGAGATGACCGCCTTAAAACCTAATCCAAAAAACATGGAATAATCCTTTTCTTAAACTTTTTTGTCTGAAATACCTACTTACGCTGGGCAAATGTAAATGTTTAAAAACTGATCTGTGAGATTACATTGGACAGAGAGTTTGTGTGAGGTTTAAATATTGGAGCCATCTTGCTCTGTAGTGTTGGTTTCTTCCACATGGTTGAACAAAACAGTGTGAAAATCAATCAACAATTCCATCAAAATATGCTTTTACCAGTCAACCATAATGGGATTTAACATTGATCGAGGTCATTTCAATGGTAATTAAATCCCATTTCCTGTGTGTCCCTATCTGTTCACTAAGGGAACACTCGACCCTCAAATTTTGTATAGGAAGTTATCAATATTGAAAGATCTGATTTTCTGAAGTTGCACAAACACACTTAACAAAGAATAAAAACATTTGTCTTTTGAAAGAACCTGTTGTGATCCATTATTGACTATTTGCGGGTAGGATCCAGTGTAAAGTTGGGCTCATTTAGCAATTTTCTCATCAGTGACAGAACTGTGTTGAGTTAGGGTAGACCTTGTTTATGGGTAGACGAGTGCACGGCTCGGATTTCATCCGATTCTTACCCAGAAGGTAATGGCTCCAAGTAGGTGCAGCCTTGTGTAACCAAACAGAAGATTAAGACACTGATCATGGTATCAACATGAATAATAATTGGCACCTGTCAATATTACACAAAGGGTCTTGAAATTAAGTCTTCATCTTTAAATGGTAGAAACATGGCTTCAAGTACATTGATTGTATTTTTAATACTCCTTTTTTCATACTAAATTACCCTCCATATTTTAACACTACTGCTTAAGATTCGTACTTGTATTTTTGGCAATAAATAATAGTCGTCCAATTACAACTTGTAATAAACATGTACCGGGGTACAAGGAAATAACAATGTTTTCCATGAAATAAAAAACTATGTATTAGCTAAAAGGTATTTCCTCGGGTGCGCTCATTTCGTACGTGCCAACAACAGACATTAAAGTACAAATTGCCACATACTGCATGTTGTAATATTTTATAGGTGTGCAATTTCAAAACCACACAGCAGTTGTCCAAATAATGAAAGAGATCAGTGGATCGTGGCAAGACAAAGTCTGGGGATATGACAAGTGGATAAGAAGCACTGATTTGTAATTATGATTTATGAGAGCTATGGGAGTCAATGAATATCAATCCTAGTGGGTGTACATGAGGTGTAATTGTCTAGACCAACCCTACCAATAGTATGTATGTACATTATAAACAAATAAGATGCTGTAGCAATGAGGCAAACAAGACACCTTCCCTCTGCTTTAATACATCCCCTACATACATTTTACATGTATAATGAGGAGTGACAAGAATCCCATCTTCCACACATTAAGACAAAGTAATGCTGTTATAATGCCACAGTCCTTCTCTAAAAGCAAAACATACTGATTTATGAGAAAAAAACTGACTCATTTATTTTCAAGTTTTTTAAAAAGTGATTTGTTTCTTCACATATGGGGCAAGAGGTACATTTCTAAAGCACCAATAAGTCATCAGATCTCCACCCAGGGCCCGTATATTTCTACCAACATATTACATAACATGAATCTCTAACTGTAGTTATCTATATCAAGCAGTGATAACATGTCATGTGGTTTAGATAAGGCCTTCTGAGACTTTCCTATCAAAACGCAAACTGTAGTAATCCACTATATTGTAAAAAATAAACAAATTCATTTACAGAAAAAACCTAGCAGTTTTTTTTATATGAAGGATCATTCAAAATGTAGAATACACCAGTCTTTCTTGTCTTTATCTCTGATAACAGTTTCAAACCATGGTTTAGACAAAAGCAAAAAAGACACTTCCATACAACTAAGTCATCCTCCACTGAGTTTGTAAATAAAAACATCCTTGAAAGTGTTACAGGTTTTTGGTTACAACATGTTGTGTATTTGTTATGATCTAAAAACTTGTTAAGAACCATATGTTAGGTTCAAACAAAAGTATGCAAACACCAACCAGAGCCAGTGGTCTTTACAAAACCACTTAATAACCAAACTTTTGTTAATTAAAACTCTATTTTTAAAGAGTGAATTTCAAGGAAATAGGACACATGTACGTTAGTGCTACTCATGGCTCATTCCCTGGTTAACAATGTCCTTTTTTTTCTTTTTTTAATTATTTCCATGTATATCTGACTTCCCTCTGGTGCCCTTAATTAATTAAGACTCTCTGTCCATTTTAATCAGAGCATTGCTTCTTCCATTCCATGATGTGGTCGGATATATATGCCAGATGATTAATATCTTGATGAATCAAATTTGTATATGAAATGTACTTTCTCTTTTCATAAAATGTTTATATTGATGGAACTCTATACGCAAAATTATTTTACAGATGACAAGCAGGCCAAATCCTCCACTGATAAAGTACAGGTGGCATTTGAACATTGCATGATCAAGCCTCATTATTTGAGATGAAACATCCTGCCTCATTTATTCTATGGTTTCCTGGCCCAATTTTACATTTCAAATCTTTGACATTTCATACATCATATAGCAGTGAGTAGACTTCCTGTTCCTTGCTGAAGTGTTTGTTAATGTAGCTGTCCAAGATGATGACGAAGTCACTGGGTGGAGGACACAGTCTTCCTCTCCTTTACCACAACAACAGCAACAAACAACTCAGGCCACAAAATAAGCTCTATATCAGACACCCAGTAATCAAGCTCTTGGCTGCCAAGAATAGAGTACTGCCACTCATTACTAATAACAGCCCTTCAGTATAGGAAAAAGGCAATGCAACAATGAAAAACTTCCTTCATCTGGCTCTCTGTGCCTCTGGATGTATTGCTTTTAAAAATGAATTTCATATGCATCTCAAGGCCATAAATCCTATCAACATTTTTTTTTTTTGGTTTTCTTAGTGTTTGGGTGAGTTTCCTTACCTCTCGACCCTGTTGCCATGTCGGCAACTTTCTGAAAGGCTTCCAGGAACCCTCCAATGGCAGCCAGTGTGGCTCTGAAATTAAAGAGTGCAAATTGTTTACTCAATACTGAGGGTTGATTATACAATTTATTTATTATCTGACAGCTGTGATTTTAGATGGGATCTGTTTTCTTTTTTATCAACAAAGAAGCTATATTCTTACTTGAGAGATGTGTGAAGTTTGGCTGCTTTACTTGTAAAATCTTCCCAAACCACAGAACTGGCCTGAAAAACAAGTTCAAAAATTTTAATTCAAAACTAAAATTGAAATTATACCCTTTCCACTAAATCCATAGTTGCTGAAACACTTCTGTTTGCTAGCTTTATTTCTACCATATAAAGTCAACAACTACAGTTATGTAAACATTAGAATTTAGTCGACCATCAAAGGATGTAGATTTATTTTTTTTAGCACACACATATTCATGCAAGCAATTTAGCCCTAGTTTGGGGAACACACCAAACAAACAATTACTCTACTAATACATATTAATATAAAGTTATTATTCTAGAGTCGACTCTAGACCAGTACTTGTCAACACAGATAAGGCTTCAACAGTTTGTGTACAAGCACACTCCCCTAATCAGGAAACCCCCCAATGTTTACTCTCAGAGTCCACAGGAAAATAACAGGATTTTCCCCGAGGACACTGCCCCACACTGGTCAGCTTAGATAACACTGGACAAAGACAAGACACAATTCTCAGGTCAATGAACCTCCATCCCAGGGGGCCACTATCTCTATGTAATCTTGAAGGCTATCAAAATTCCAAGACTATTTCTTGGTTCTTCTTAGAAACATGTCATAATAAACTGTTTTATTGTAGCTTAAGTTGCAATAAATCCAAAACCTTTGTACATTTACTTGCAGCATGGACTGATTTAGGAATCGATCGATTCATCTCCATAAAAAAAATAAGTGTTTACTAAAAATCTACAAGATTAATAAAATTTCCTTTGATGTAAGAGCAATGTCTGAGCTATTGATATAACTGCAATATCCCTAAATATAATGCATCTCCTCATTGCAATTGTCCATATATTTTCATGTATAACCTAATTTTTTTCAAACCTCTTGCAAACTTTTTCAGGAGAGAGTCTTTGTATGATCTAGCCTCCTTACAAAATGAAAGCATAGAAGACTGAAGAACATGATCTGACACAGAGGGTGCTTTTCTTCCACTGATTTTATTGCAGTGCTGCACAATAAACCCCACCATGTGATTAAATATTGCCGATATTTTTTAACATGTACCAGTTGATTCTATACCCCATCGACCAAAGGATCAATTGTGCATGATACAACACTCGCTGCAGGTGTGTGTTGCACTTCCCATTCCGACAAGCCACCCGACATTTTGTCTACATATCAAGTGTGTCTAGGTACAATACATGTATACAATTACTAGGATGCCATGTATTAGGCATTTTACAAGGTCCTGCATTGGTGTTGACAAGAGATAAAATTTACCCTGTCAAACAGCCCAATGGTATAAACCGATGGTACACTAGCTTTCATGGCTGATGTTTACATTCTACAAATGTTTGTGCTGTTCTAAATTTGGCCTAACCGATGTTATCAGTCTCCAAATGATTGTTCAGGTAACTTTTTAAAGGTGCCCTTCTCGACTTAAGGTCAAAAAGTTCTCTTTCACTTAACACTGTCTACAGCAACTTACTTACAAAAACGAGATACCGGTAACTCAATAGAAATGTAGATCTATAACACCTGCATTACCTATACATCTTGCAAGGACCCCTTTCTATGGAAAAAAAAAACACAAAAAAACCCAACATATTCATGACCACCGGTACAATGTGTACACATAAAACTAAAATAAAAGGGAATCGTGTTTCCTCGATGCATGATACATTAAAATATATTCTATTTCAATACATGCAGCAGCATGTACTCTATGTTTAGAAACAACCCATAAACAGCTGTTTTAATGCATTAGAAAAACTAACATTTTTAAATTCAAACTTAATACACATGTAATCTACTGTCTAGCTGTCATGGCTGAACGATTTCTTGATTCCTTTAAGGATTGCTTTATTTTAATAAATACCGGTAAATGATAAAGTGACAGACAGGCACAAGGTCGGTTATTTCATCAAACAGCAAAATAGTTGAGTTTTTGGTACATATTATTAAGCCGCTTACTAATATGACAACATTACAAAGGTAGGATGGGCGGCATATGAACATTACAAATACTAAGGACAATATAGCTCTAGCATTAGAGGTCTTTGCTGATTTAGGATTATAATCCTACACCAGGACTCTTATTTTTTTTTTTATAATCCAAGGGATTAAGATTAATCAATCATTGATCTTGTTAATCTAATCTGACCTAGTTAAAGATCCAATGTCTGAGTCATGGTTTTTTTCTTTCTCTTTGTAAGGCAAAAGATAGCCACTAATCTGTGTATACACGAGGTAAAAGGATTACTGCCGAACAGACCTGCTGAGGTTCTTAACACATGTCTGATCAAAATAAGTTGAAAACAGATGAAAGTTAATGAATCAAACAGAAAGCAAGGAAACTCCCTGATTACGAAAAGAATATTTAACAACAGTCAGCATGGTCAGCACTTTTTGAATAAATAACGCATACAATATGGTCATAAATTGAAAATGCAGCTTAATTTATTCATTCAACGATCTCAAAATTCAGAGAGATTTGCTTTAGGTAGGTTCCCGAGCTGAAATTTGAATTGAATTATATTGAAATACAGAAAATATTATAGCATATAATTTTAAGAGTTACTGTCATAAAGAGAAAAAAAAACCAATGTTCTGCTTGTCGTTTGCTGTTTATTTTGAAGATTTAACACTAATTAGGTCATTCAATCAACATCATCCATTCATAATTTTGCAATTGTCATGTTCAATCAATTACCTAGTTAAACATCTTGACTGGGTAATAACAATAGCACGACCTGATAGGTCCAACTTACCCTCATATCAGTTATGATAGTTTGAAACAGCCCACCCAGTGCTGTACAGTCTTTTTCGATTCCACCTTCCATTTTGTCTTCGACAACCACAAAAATCAATCGGCTTGCAGGCGACAAGTGAAATGAAACTGCTTTTCAGAAGAGACTTTCGTTAAAAACAATGCTGATTTCAAATTCACAGATACCGCCACGTCTGGAACACTTTTCCATAAATACAGCGTCACTTTGTCTACAGTTTACCTAGATTTAGCATAAACAGACTTCAAATCTTAATTCCGCAGAGTTTTCCACTAAAATAATCCATATTTTGTGTGTTTGGTTATCCACTTGTCCTCATGTGTAACGTCCATGCTAACATAGACTGCATAGAATGCATTGAGAACGAAACAAATCCACGTGGGTTGTATTACGACATCTGATTGGACGAAATAGATCCACGGGGCCCCAACAGGGCTATTTGTTCTAAAGGCCAAAATATTGTCCTTCGATCTACCTGTGAAGTAATTTTATTGACAGAAATCATTCGAGAGCCAATGAAAATTTCAAATATTTTTTATTTGTAATAATTGACAGTTGATAGCGAGAAAGTGCCGATTATAATAAGATAGATATATACTTTTTTCAACTTTAAAAATACAAATTGCTGAATATTGTGTGTTGCAAATTTAGGGAGACCCAAACGACACATAAAAAGAAAAAATAACCTAAATAGTTTTCTTTATTCATATGTTTTGTCAGAGACATAAATAACATGTTATTTATGTTTCTGGTTTTATTTGTCTAACAATATCAATGGTACATGGATTAAAAAACAAAAATATTTATACAAATGAATAATGCAAGAATCAAACACGCAGCATGTGCACATTTTTAAAAGTTGTATAGGCCGGTATATCTACATGTCTTTTGAGAGAAAATGTCTATTGGTTGATTTCATTTTTTACTTTTAAGTATATATTGTTGCTATTTATTTCATTTTTTACATCTTTTTTATGATAAAAAAAAAATGTGAATTACATGTATATTAGGTGAAGGGAATATATATATATATATTTCTTTATAGGAAAACTGAGATATAACATCTTGAATGCCCCATCCCTGTAGTCAGTGAAAAACAAATAACAGAAATAATATGCGTTTTGTTTTAAACAGTATTGTAATAGTGAACTGCGAATTAACAGATTAAGTTGCGAGAGAACAAAAGTTTCTGTATCTTCTACGCATATATATACGTGTACGTGTATCGAATATATTGCAACCTTGAGAAACATTGTCTATGCGCGGATGTACCCCCTGGAAAATGAAAATTTATTTTTACATAGTAAAATTATCGCAAATTTGCCTCGGACAAACACAATTATCCTCCGACCCCCCCCCTCCTCCCATGACAAATTTTCTGGATCCGCGCATGTTGTGAATGGTGATCCCAATACAGTACTGAAATCATGGAAATTATAGGTAAATTAACACGGTGATCCCGATCAGCTTATGATTCGTATATAAATCACGGACATACTAACGCAAAAAAATGTCCGTGAGGTTTAGACCATTTGAAAGGGTATCGACATTTGCGTATGTACATACATGCCAAGTTTAAGTTTATTTGCAACAGTAAAAAAGTAGAAGTTTTTTTTTTTGTTTTTTTTTGGGGGGGGGGGGGGGGGCGAATAGACAGTTAGGACAAAAAAAAATGCCACCGATCTTTGGTCTCTTCGGAGCAACAAAACAAACGTTATTCAAAGTATCTGATGGGATTGACCCCCCTTCCCCTACGTTGATATTCGATGGGTCTTTAGCCCCCATGTTCTTTCATAGCAGTAATTAAATTTTCTTAATTTATATTAAATAAAGGATGCCAATAAAAGAACGTGTAAAAGTACAAAGTAGTGCATGGTGCATGTACTTTGAAAATTCCCAAACATATCTCATCAAAAATATCTCAATCCTCTCGATTAGATTTATAAACATTTGTGTTCTATACGTGTTAGTCATAATAACACTGCGTGAAACAACTATTTAAATCAAAGGAAATATACTCTCTTCTCCCAACAATAACAATTCAAATTTCAATCCTTTTTTTTTTCTTTTTAAAATGTTGACCATTAAAACCAAGAAAAGACGAATGCATGGTTTACATGTACGCATGCATATAGCTGAAACATAACTCTTCAATTATGAAAAGCAATAAAACTTTTCGGCGTAATATTGGATATCAAACTATGACAGATAGCACTCAGTTCTCAAACTTAATTAACCATCGTAGGCTGAAGGAGTTGTCTATCTTGTTGCTCGCTGAATTAACGACGATTGATTATTGATTTGGTAATATTTTTATCATACAAAAATACAATTGGAATTGGGCACAAGTTCCATATCTTAGACCGCCTTCTTTTGATTAGGCCACTAATATTACGACCTCAACACGTGAAATACTTCTAACATTCCGACAAGATTCTACAAGTGTCCGTCTGTGGTTATATCGCCATTGTTTGCATAAAACGCGCATGACTAGAAGAAAAATTAAACCCCGCATGTCCTTTGTTTAAAACTGGTGACAAAATCAATCATCGAGTCAAATTGACTGAATGCGTGTTATAAGGTGATCCTGGATATAAAACTGGAGCGGGGTCTTGAGAGATGTTCCAATGATAATTATAGACGATCGACAAAGTTTCATGAAGTTTAAAGTAAAGAAAACTAACACGCAAGACAGTCCAAAGTTGTTTCATACACCGGCATGCATGGAGACGACCTAATTTGCACTCATATAATATGCATGCGATGTCTGAACGCTTATAACCAGTCCGTATATTATTATCATCAAAACTGAATTTATTGATCTCAGACCTGCGGATATCACCCACCGAATATAATCTGTTGATTAAACTAGCTGCATTTCTTTTGTAGAATGGTTAGATGAAGAAATTCATATAAAGATGAAGCTTTTTTCTGGCATGATAAGCATATTCGTGTCTAAGTGGACTTTGATAACAAAGTCATATGTACATGTATTGTATTTTGAAAATTTACAATTTTTACGTGTATGTATACTGATTGACATCATATCATCTATGTCTAAATTTCTTATGCATGTACTCATATATGTTCTGTATTCATCTGGCATGAAATTGTTTTTCTGCCTTAGAATTATAACTGGTTAAAAACCTTTATTTAATAAACTTTTATTTCATACAAAAATGGCATAGAAATGATAAACTTTTTTTTCCCCTATACATAAACATTTTGCCACCTTAAAATTTTACAAAAATATACTTTCCTGAAAGACAATGGGTCGGAATATTATGTACAAATCAATGAACATTCTGTATACTTCTTCTTAAAACGAGGAACAAACTGATATAGATGGCTTACATTTAAATGCAAGTATATACAATAATTAAAAAAAGTTCATCCAAAAACTTAAAAAAAAACCCATAAAAAACGACAACATTAAATACGAGACATTATACTCATGCACGGATCTATGGGGGGTTGGGGGGTTGGGGGTTGGAAAGAGGGTAAAGGAGTCCGGACCCCCCACCCCCACCCCAAGGAAAATCAATATTTATTTAACTCACATAGTAAATTTACTAAAATTAGATCCGTGCATGCAACTTAATACTAATCCATTATAAATACAATGAATATTATGCATTGATTTTCTATAAAACAAACTGACAAGAACATTAAGCATGTCATATGTAATCACAATACTGTAAAAAAAAAAAAGAAAGGAAAAAAAACAAGAAAGAAAACAATTCAAAGCAATACAATATATGAACATAGTACTTATCACAATCAGAGCGAACAGCGAAGTACATTTTGCTTGATATACTCTAGGTAAAATCTTAATGTTACAGGAATAAATGTTATACTGTATACAGGGTTATTTTTGCCCCATGTAATTTTCGCCCTTCTACACTTTTAAACAGTTTCGCCCGTCTTGAATTCGCCCAGACACAGTTGTGTTTAAAGAGAGATCATTTAAAATATTGTTAAATTCGCCCACTGACAAAAAAGGCGAAAGGGGCGAAAATAAAACGGGGGTGAATATTTCCCTGTATACAGTAGTGTAACCCTCTACAGCTTGTTTACCCCCCCCCCCCCCCCACTCCCCACCACACCCGAATAATAAATTGAGAATGGCTTCCTAGAACAATACGTAAAAATATAATTTTCTATCTCTACGACCAGACATCCCCATTGAGCATTGAGTATCTATATCTTAAGAAGCAAGCAACACGTTCTTATGAACAACTGCACAATGTTCATTCTCCTTTAGACGCATCACGACTCCTCATTTCCTACAAAACACGGCATAATTACAAGTAAGATAATACATGTATATGAAAAATGCAGAGAGAGAGAGAGAGAGAGAGAGAGAGAGAGAGTATCTACCAATCAATGTTTTTCTATCCATTTTCGAATCACAAGGATCGTAAATTGTCATCTTAACAGAACTTTCGTTGACTACAAAGGTAAAATGCACAAATAAATAAATAATACTAAATATTAATAGATAAATTTAAATATACACTCTTCAGTAGAGGGAAAGTAATAGATATACTTACTGGTGTATACTAAGTGGGCCTTACAGTCCCTGGGGTTAGTGCACTGCTTTGCCGACCGTCGTCTCCAGGATCCAATCTTATTTCTGAGACAGCAGTAACAGATGACGCATATCCAAGCTGGAATGGCGATACTGATGAGGACAAAGTAAACCGTATGGTCCTCTGGAATATTCACAACATTGAAAATCATTTTTTTTTCTTGTTATCTCTCATGTGTATTCATGCAGTTACTTATGGTGTAAGTCAATCTTCCACTGACCCTACCTTCTTTGAGCTGTTTTCGCCTCCCTCTCCCATGCTCATCCATAGACAAACAGACATTGTGTTCAGCCGCCTTGAACCTTTGTCAAAACGAAACAAGACTATATTGAAAGCACAATGTGAAAAAAGCAAGACTGAAGGAAAAAAAAAGGTTTTAAAGATTGGGTCTTTCAATTATAACAATCAAAATATCTACCATTTAAGTGTTGCTATTAGGATATGATAATGGAGGAGGCTGTATCAGGAAATCATCGGGAGGTGCACTCACCCTTGCAGACACTGTCCACAAATCACGTCTTTTTCTCCGTCACATTGTCTCACGATAACCCTGTTTTGAATCTCACAGGATATCGAACAATTGACACAAAGATGGCCTGTCTCGGGTCCAGAAAACTCACCAGCCGAGCAAGGCGAGCAGGGCGGGCACATTGTAACGTCCCCGGACAGCATCTATTCACACACAAAAATATCATTTTGAGCAATTCTTAAGTTGGTCGTCGTTGTTATATTTTTTTCTTTAGCTAATTTTTTGGCCATGTTTGGCTTTGACCTACCTGTGAAATCCGGAGACCATTTCCTTTAGAACACGTACATCTTACACAGTCACCGTTGTGATAACGTTCTACACCTATTTTGCATTTGATTTGAGCACATTCTACATCGATGTAGGAAATCAGCTGTAAGAGAAGGAAAACGAATAAAAATTTAAGATTCCCCATTTCAAGTTTTGTCAGTTTTGATTACGAACTCACAATCAAGTTAAGATATTGGTTTGACAGAAAAACGTCATGCTCTTTGTTTATAAACAAAGCTCAAAACGAATTTGAGTGGTCCTGAACAAATTTGTTTTTTTGCATAATTTACTGTCGTCCAATGAGAATCTGATCATGCACATATCACGACATTGGAGAAATCGAAAGAAGAATAACATTGTTTACATAAATAATATGATGGTCGTCCGCGGATCCAAAATTTATTTTTTGTGGTAAAGGGGTCCGACAGATAATTATTTACTTGCCGGGGAGTGGGGGTAAGGGGTCCGATGCCTATTCTCAGTAACTTTAGCAATATATATATACAGAGGATACTCCAATAGTTAATAACCAATTGTTCTCCTTCCCAAATCTTTGTTTAGAACATAAGTAATCATTGATCTTTACTCCAGTTTTTTCGGATTGTTGGCTCAGAAATTGAATTGTAGATCTTTCTTTTCAGAAGGTATTTATGTTTTTGATTGAACTCAATGAATTTATCTGAATAAACGTTTGTTTTTAACTGATCACGCACAGATCACGAATTTATAGAAAACGAAAGTAGAATACTTGTTTTACTTATTAATAGGTATATGTATAAATAAACAGTTGGAAATAACGATATATAAATACGACCAGGTAATCGAAAAAATAAAACAAGACAAGAAAACTAAACCAACTTAAATGTTTTCCGTAGTAATTTCTCTAATGTTGGCTGTTTGATATATTTTAAATACATATATACTGATAAGAACATGAATGTGGATTCAATATATTGGACTTTTTGCCGTCCATCAACTGATCAATTAATTATTCAATATGCTGCAAGTTAAAATTAACTTTCTGTGATCACAGATTTGTTCCGATTTATCTCTTCGAATCCATCATGTTTAATCTGTTGGTCAAGAATGTTGACTAAACTGAGTTTAATTACCACAGCTACACATAGTCTCAATTTAAACAACACATAACTCGACCCAGAAACCCAATAATTTGACAATATCATTTTTTAAAACAAACATTCTAAGAAAGTTTAGAACCTAATGTCGTGATAGACAAATATTCTAATTTCATACAATTAGCGACATTCGTTAAAAGAAGCTAGAGTGATGTCTACTGAAATTAATCAAATAAGATACCAAAAAATTAACTCGAACAAAACAAAATGAACATTCAATTATAGTTCCTGCAAGAATTTAAATATTAAAAACTTTCAAGGTTTTACGTTTATAGGAGGCGAAAGAGAACTTTATAAATTTTTACAACAAATATCAAATTTGCAAATACCAACAAAACTTTGTTTATAGTTCCCATTTACCATACAGTGCGGTTCGAATGTGTGGGGTTATTATAAAACCGATACCACTATGCCTTTGAAACTTTTTTTCAACAGTTGGATAAAATAATGAGAAAAAAATCAACGAGCTAAATTTGTAATACATTTATTTCTTCTAGACAATGTAATAAATCTGAAACTTTCAAGCCTGTACAAATAATAACAAAATTAAAGCCACCTATCGTTATTAAAGGACTGTATAAAAGTAGATATTATTCATAATTTCATCAATGACAACTTTCATTCATTCTAGTAACATACATTCAACAGATAAACATAAGTGTGCGACAATCATGGAGTACAACATCCCTCTTGTGATAAAAATTAATGACCATGTACAATGATTTGATAATAATAAAATCATCTGCATTGATTCGGCATATATTGACAGTATTCTAGCTTGCCATTTCTTCAGAGAAAGCAAACTGACAAAATGTGAGCATTGACACAGCTTTGTTACTTATGGATGTTCCTTAAATATCCATATATTCTTATATAACTAATCTTTATATGGGCATCTCTCTAGAAGAGATGTACATTGTACATGTGTTTTTTAACATAAAATATAATGAGGACACTTCAATGTACTTAGCATCCACGAGATTTGACCGGATTGAACACAGAGCGTATTATATACATTATACTCTGCATGGCAGTAATGGATGGCAGTAACCAGTTAATATTTACATTAAAACACACCCCTGCGAATGTTATTGTCAACGTGGTTTTATTTGACCCTTTCAGTTTCGCAGTAAAAGTCGTGACTCGTGTTTATAGTCTATTTCCTAATATCTATGTACGTGTAGTCAAATATAAAATATAGACGTTTATTGATTTAAAACTTTATCTTCATTAATTGGTGGATAAAATGAGTTCTAGAAATAAATGAGACAATAAAAATATAGGTTTTTTCTGATGTTGCAACAATTAACATGCTTAGTAGCGATCCCCTTAAGGATTAATTTTCGACCCGCGCCTGACCTAGTAATAGCATCAATAGTGAAACAAACTATACTATTTTATGCGGAATGTTCCTTGAAAATGGCTCGATATACTAAGTTTTTATAGAAAACAGACACACATTCTTTTTTTTTAAAGTTTGGTATTGCACACCAAAAGCATCAAACATGGCTATGATTTTATCAAGCAACCCAATGTTTATAATTCCAACCACGTGTAGAGTGGTTGAACACGAACGATAACTCTGTTCTGAATATCATTGTTTAGAATAAATAACCGCTAGATGATGAAAGAAGACACGTATCTTAATAGATATTTCATGTTTTAACATAAATCAAAGTAGGATATGATATGAAAAACGACGAGTACTTACGTATTTTGAGAATATTATCTGAACACTTATACTTCCGCTCGAAATTTCACAGGAACTGAGCAAATCTCGGTGAAGTCTCGTGAACTTTCATTCGAGCACCTCTGGATTTATTACATACTTAGCAACGATAAAGAAAACATTTAGAACAAATTCGCAGGGGTGGAACAGTCGTTATTTTAAATCTTTAGTGCAGTGATTTCAAATCCAGGCCAATGAACAGTTCAACACCTGAAGGCACTGATTGGATCAGAACTCAATGAACAAAACTACATGTATATATATAAAAATAAGAAAAGCATTAGGAAAAAGGTTTCTAAAAATATAGATTTCTACAAGAGATAAAGGTGTAAAAGCTATATTATGCATCAGATTAAAAGTATTTGTTAATTTCATCAAAATGTACATCAACAATTAGACTGAGTGTCACGTAAAATAATATCACAGACTGTGAACATCTGAGCATTCCAAAAGGCCATGTACAGAACAAACTGTGTGGCCTGTTGAAAATTTTTCTCTACCCACTTCTGGAGGACTGCTAGATAATACTCAGAAATGTATCGCCCCGTATGATTTTCTTTTTCTTGAAATATCGAGCCTCTGCTTATAGCCAACTGCAAAAACGCGGGTTCTGGGTTCTGGTCGATCTTGGTGGCGATGGTTCGCAGTAAACTACCATCTCTGTCGACAACGATATTCTTCATTCTCTGAGTTATCTCTGGATCTAACTCTGGATATCTCGGTTTCTGGCCAGTAGGAGTTACTGCGTCCATTTCCAGATCTGTACATAAAATATTTGCCAAACTTTATCAAACGTGAGCTAGCACATACAATAAACCTGTATGTATTCTAGAAAACAACCCCAATACACAGACTATATGAGTTCAATGCAACCACAATATTGACAATTTTTAAAATAATACAAAAGCGACACATGAGTTGTCTTTTATTAAAACAGTACTTAAAAGCAGTTTTTGTTTGCTGTAAGTTTGTTTATCAAATATAACAATCATCTAAATAGGAACGAAGTATTACCCGATACTTAAATTTTTGCAGCACAATATTCAAAGAATATTGTCATATACACTAATGAATTACCGTTTGCCATGTTATATTTCAACAAGGAGCCAGATGATCCATTAGAACCCACTGTTGAGCCAGATCCAAAATTTTGAACTACCCAGTCCGAGATGTTGCAGCACTTTGGAATACATTTGATAAAAAATAGTGCTACTGTAATAACCAGTACAATTGTAACTATACAAAGAGTGACCACAATTAGATGACTCCCTGAAAACAGGAAAAAAAAATCTTCAATATCAAATAAAAAAACCAAGAAGAGTTCAGTGCAGTTGAATGACAAATGTTACAATTAACTGTTTTTGTTTTCTTCATACCGTTTGAGTGTGACGTGATGTTGATGGATCCAGTCTCCTGATTCTTTGTCCCATGAGATTCCACAAGAGTCGTTTCCCTGTTAATATTAATGGGCGGGGCTGTAGGAATCTGAGGGATGATTTTGCCGACACATTCAGCTCGATCTACATCGTTTGTGCATGGCATACACGATACATCTCCAGGTAATCTCTCAAAGTATCTAACGCAAGAAAAATATGGTATTATAAAGCTATAAACTCGAAGAAAAGTTATGGAACTATGAGCTAATAACTCGAAGAAAAGTAAGGTATTTTGAAACTTTACTAAAAAAAAAATGGACCCTTTTCCAAATATATAAGGAATAGGAATGATCGAATAGGTTCATTGCTGCCTTACCCCTCTTTGCACTGTCCACAGTCAACATTGTCTGTCCCATTACAGGGTACTTTAGTCAGTCTTCTTCGTTCTTCGCAGGGTGTCGAGCACTCTACACACAAAAAGCCTGTCCTACCATTGCTGAATTCACCGGGGTTACAGCGTGTGCAGTTGGGACATTGAAGAGCACCCAGAACTTTGTCACGGGGAATATCCTTTTATAATTTAAACATAGGAAATTAGTACATTTTATTACCAATAAGTGGAATACTAGAAACATGCAGAAACATGCATTCTCTTTTTTCATGGACAAAGCATAAAAAATTTATCCAATTCAAAAAATGTCACAAAATTGTGTTATAGAGGTTCCAACTAGAGAGGTTCTTGTACTTGTTGAAAAATCCGTTTACTTTTTCTAGATATAAAGCAACGTAAGATGATTGACCAACCTCCCTGCCTGACAGCTGGGTCCCCTTTGGACACCTACAGCGGACACATCTACCTTTCCCCTCGGAGTACTGCCACCTGCCTGACTCACAAGGAGGTTTCTTGGTCAAAACACGGTCCACAAATAGAATACTGAAGAAGCACAGTGCTAAGATCAGAAAGAAGGGTGTGCGCATCGTCAGAAAATCCTGAAATTTTGGAATACATTAAAATTGTATCTATTAATTGCTCCACTTGTGTTAAAAAAAAAGAACAATTTTAGCTCTAGATAATACTGTAGACTATGAATATATAATATGAGATTCGGTTTGTGTCATCAATTCGCTATAGAACATTATCACAAATCAAACTTACTGTACCTGATCTTTTGTTACAAATATTATCTCATAAATGATATGCACACACATTATGGATCTTCCATTTTCATTGATACCTTCGCTTTATTTTTACCTCAATGTCGCTGGCATTTTGCCATTTAAACGTACGCCAAGTACATCGAGCTAGTACACGAAGTATACATGTATAACTTTGGAACTGACTAGACTATCCTTATTTAGTTACCAAGTACATATTTACTTATCCCCGGATCAATATACATTTTCGTTAATGACTTTATTTAAATATGAGGTATGATAAATAATTAAGTTTATCATGCTTGTACTCCGACGTAAATCATTTGATAAATCGCTGTTCGATTTCTCATGAAAATGCTATGATATTAACAAATATTGATACACAAGAAAACATTTTTATACATTCATGTATAGTGTGTACTGAATTAAAACATTTTTTCTTTATAAACATAAAATATCATTCATTTTGGCTTTAAGCCAAGTAGGTTACGAGGCAGAAAATAAGGTTAAATCATGAAAAATGACAACATAAAATTAATAAAATTAATTGAAATAGACTTACATGTCTGTGCTGATATACTAAGCAACGTTCTTGGATATTTGGATCACTTGGTGTTAAGAAATTGCACGAAACATGAGTTATGACGATTTCAATGTCGACAATGTTTATGTTTTGGTACGGACTTTGAACCTTAAATATTTACACGCATGACAATGCAAGAACCCCGTATACTCTCATCTGGATAATTAAAATCAATAATCTTACCAACATACATATTTGAGAAAATAGTTAATTTAAATCAAAAATGAAAATTAAAAGAAAATTATCCGTTTTACAGTAGCATTTCTAACATGTTTAATATAAAAGAGGAATGACGTCTAGTATGCTGTTAGTCGCATTGCATTGTGGGTTACCAGAACACACCGATGTGTCATACATAGGCACATATGCCCAAGAGAGAGAGAGAGAGAGAGAGAGAGAGAGAGAGAGAGAGAGAGATTGAGAGAGAGAAAGAGAGAGAAGTACATATGCCTTGCAGTAGAGACAAGAAAAAGAATACAACTAGTAGCGTAACCACAAACTACATATGAAATCAAATCACAACATTTTTTCTGATATTCTTTAAACATAAGAATTACTGAAGAAAAGATTCATATGTGTAACGTAAATGTGGGAAAATGTCTATTTGACAATAGCAATGTCAATACTTTATTAGAACTGGTGTAGTAGTTCCCAAATTTTACTACATGGTTTCGAAATATTTGTACACGTCTAACGTCGGTGATGAGCTAAAGATTCAATCTCCCCTAGGATTGACCCCCCCCCCCCCACATATTTGAGAATGTGCGGCCACACACACACACACACACACACACACACACACACACACACACACACGAAAGTGTTTAATATATGAACATAATTATACACAACAATTACAATTCCATGCTGATACCCTAAAACCTTGAAAATAAGCCGCGGCTTATTTTAACTTTTGGTAAGAAAGTGGGGGCTTACTTTCAAAACCGTCTTATTTTCAAATCGCGGCTTATTATCAATGCAAAATTCCCGTTAATGATGAGATCATAATCACGGCTTATTATCAAAACAATTTAAATTGTAATGATCGATTGTGAACTATTTGACGGTTCTAAAAATGATATATCCAGGTAAACACCTGTAGGAATAAAATGGTAAAATGTTTTTAAATTCAATTTTATTTCATGTATTGGAATATTTATTCACTCCGGCTGCTGTTCCTTGCATCCAACAAGTTCACGCCAGTGTAAATCGCCATTACGTAACCAGCCACCTGTTGACTCGTCGCGTGGTCAATGTTTAACAATTTCCTGTGTCAGAGGCATATACTGACCTGTCGGACTTCACAGTTTATATGTGTATAGGAAGCAATAATTATGATTTGATTAGAAAAATTATTTACCTGATGTCCCGTTATGCCGTAATTGGTTTGCATACCGATGGCCACTTTAAAATAGACCGATCATTTGTACGACTTGATAATGTCGATAAACAATATAAACAGACGTTTCTGTACAATGTTTATTTTAAAATAACAGTGGGGTTTTTTTCATCAGTTACAACTGAAACTTTACGGTAGTCTAAAATCTTTCCAAACTGGCATTGTCATGACTGGCTTATTTTCAAAACAGGCTTATTTTTGAGTAATTTTCAGTGCAAGAAATAGGTGGCTTATTTTCAAAACTCAGCTATGTTAAGGGCGTCCATAAAATAATAGCGGTATTTATCACATAAAATATTAGCCTTTGAATAATCTTGATATTATATTCCAAAAAATTGTTACACAAAGTAATTTTTTATCAATATACATATTAGATAATTCGCTATCGCATGAGCAATTTTTGAGTCTCTTGGGAATACCCTGTCACGTGATACTGCTTAAAATAGATGAACCAGGAATAATACGAGAAAATGCATAGTGCAAGGGCTTAACATTAACAAATATAATTATTTCTTCTAACTTGTAAAATGAACATCTAAAATTTCGAAAAGTGCTGGGAGCTTGAAATATTCAAGTAAGAACAATTATTAAATTCAATATAAACAGTGAATGAACAGAAATTTGCAGGGAGTTCCCACAATTAATGCTTATTTATGTGAAATGCGTAGCGATTTCATGTAGCTCCCAGCACTTTTTGATATAATTGGGATATAATGGTTACACATGTAAAATTTCAATATATTTGATAAAGTGTATGCCCTTGCACTACTGCATTTTATCTGACCCATCTCACTTTCGGCGTCATTTGCGTGAAATTCAAACGCAACACTGACTAAGATCATGATTTTAATTTTCGTTCATAAAATAATTACACGCTGTGAATTTCATTAAAATAATGTTAGGAGTTTGTCTTGTTCACACCAGTCATCATTACCAAATTGTTGAGATTGGAAAAATTAATGCATCTGTTGCCCTCACCAATAACTATTGATATAAGGGTGGTCGGGGGGGGGGGGGTGGTGGTTTAAGTGTAAGTTTGTAATTTACACATTTATGTTTTATAATGGTTTATGTTACTCTGCTGCTAAATAAATAAGAAATACCTATAATATATGACCAGGGTTACTTGTAATTATAGTTAATATTTTTGGTAATAATTAAAGAAAGCAACAAAAATCAATCTTTATCTAGAATTTATTATAATAATCAACTTGACAAATACAATGTACTATATAGAGATTGTTTTTCGATCTGTAACAAACTGTTCAACAAAACTAGTGTTTTCTGATTTTCAGTATTATTCAGTCATGATGTGGAATCTATGTCAAATGACCATATTCTTTCACACTACATGTACTTCTCCTCTTGTCTTTTTGATGTACATTGTAAGGAGGCAGTGCAGTTGATAAGAAAACCAATGCCTGAAATTATGAATATTTATCAATTTCAAATTTAATTTCAATAGATATCAGTGAAAGATATTATGATAGGTTACAATATAGTACAGAGGGTTCCACTTAATCTGATAGCGGTTAATCTGATAATTCGGTTAATCTGATATGATATCAAAACACCAAACCAATTCTTATATATCCCTTTATATGTTTTCCTGATATTCTGATAGAAAAAAATGTCACTTTCGGTTAATCTGATAGGATTGTGACCGTGTAATATTGATTTCCCACCCTTTTACACCTGTATACACCTATGTTTTATTGGTTGACACCCCTCTTGTGTACACAGTAACTCTTTACAGGGCATTAGTTACACTTCAACGCACACAAGGGGCTCCTTTCTTTGTAAGATAAAAGCTACCGACATCGATAATTGTTTCGGATGACCGCACACAGGACTGACCTTACCTGTGTACAATTTTAATTGTTTGTTTACTTACCAATCGCTTGTGTTAATTTCATGCTGGGATTGCACCATTAAGAATTATTTAAACGTAATTTCTGAATCAAAAATGACAGGCTTTGGAGCATGTGACATCGAGGAAATTCTGACTACTTTCAATTTCACATCGTGGTAGAAAACTTATAAATAAAAATCAAATATTTTTTTATCATGCATAATTAATTATTTAAGAGCATTTTATAACAGAAAAAGAATTAAAATAGATAGTTCAATTGAAAGAGGTACTGTTCAGACAGCCATTTCTTCTTATTACTTCCTGTCAAAATGGCGGCCATTTTAAAACCATCGCAATGAAAAGAAACATTTTCTTTTGGGCATTTACAAACAAAATAAAGACTTTCATGCCATTTCATTGCTATTGCAAGGTAAATTATTTCATTTCAAACTGTTGACATACAAATTATATCCTTTCATTGATAAATTATGTCTTGAAACAATTTACATTTAATTCTATACCAAAATCAAAGACTACAAAAACGCTAAATCGGTTATTCTGATTTTCGGTTAATCTGATAATTTTTCCCTGACAAATTGCCTATCAGATTAAGCGGAACCCTCTGTAATATGATTTAAAAAAAAACCCCAGACCAAATATACATGAAGTTAAAGGGTAAAAGAAATATTTATAGAGTACCTACTTTTTTATCAACACCCCAACAAAGTGTCTCCATTGGACCATTTACTGCTTTAATAACCCTGAAATTGAATAATGTGTTATAATTAGTAAACTATTGTGCTGAAGATAATATGAAAATGGAAAATTACTTTATCATTGTGCATACTAATGGCAGTTTTAATTTCATTAATATTCTAACAGGCATAATCAAATGTTTATTTTTTAAAATGTGTGGAAAATCAGTTCAACACTGTAATTTTGTTTATTCAAACATGTAATCTTCCTGATAAAAAAGGCTAAATGAAATAACACATTTCGATTTACATAAAAAACAATACAATCTTGTCTATATTCAATCCAGATTCTCACAGTAATATTTGTAGTGCTAATACAGTGTTTAGACTTTCCATTGTTTACATTTTCTTTGAACACGGAGGAAATGCGAGCTAATGTTATTGCGATATAAGAGACCAGTAAAAAGCTACAATGAGCCTCATTACTCTTAATGATCAAAATTAGCGAATCGCAGAACATTTCTTTTGCCTGATTGAGTCACCAAACTGATGTATAAACACAATATTACATGAAAAACAAATGTAAACAAGTAAACAAAATCGAAGCCGAGGAATTTCCCTTCGTTTCTGTTTCATCCTACAGTATTAGACAATATAAAACAATATCTAGGGAAAGTACAGATAAATCCTACCTTGTTCAGTTGAATCCTCTACCGATTTCCGTCTAGGCTGGTTGTAAATGAGTTAAATTCTCAGATATATCACTGAAGTCCACGTCCACATGTTTATTCTGATCACAGCTGCAAGCGCCGATGTGACGTAGTCAACCTCGACACGTCATCAGACGACTAAGGAATTTCATAATTTCGCAAGATATAAAGAATAGTTGAAATTTTTATTTCAGTACATCTTTCTTGATACAATCAATCCCAATAATTAATCATATTTATTTTTGTAGATGTTTGTTAATTACCGTAAAATCTCATGAATAAGGGGCGGGGCATATGCAAATTTTCCTAAATCACACGTGCTAGAATTCTGATACCTTCCTTATTAACATAGCTGAGAACCGGCTTATTATTAAATCCGGCTAATTTTCAAGGTTTTAGGGTATCGTCATACGTACACACTGTAAAAACTATAATGTCCTAGTTTCGATTTATTAATAAACATATTATATGATATAACTTTGATTGATGCTGCATACGTCATATAATCTGAGTCTTTAACTTAAAAAAAAATCTTTACTATATTATGTTTCGTGTAGAAAATAGTGTGCTCAACAGCTTTGTTCGACACTTTGTGGGAGAGGAACTCGTAAGTTATAAGAACCAACTGAGTTTATCAATAAAATATGTTCAAACCAATAATCGATTAAACAAGTGCATAGTTATATCAAGTCGAACCGTAAATTATTTTACTGTTTACTAAACCGTAACAATTGGAATTCCCCTAAAATCACAAGACACGTTGACCCAGAAACCTATATTGAATCAGATGTTTACAAACATTGCAAAGCATTTTTTAAAATGCCCTCACTGGCTCTTTAACTACATAGTGAAGAATGAGTATTAACAACAGTTCAAATACCTTTACATGACATGTATAACAAGGTTATTAAAATTTTTTGATAATAGTTACACACATAATACATATTATTGTAAGTCGATTTCGGAAGTTTCTGCATTTATAAAATCATTACATAGACGAAAAGGTCAAACATCAAACTTGAGTCGTTACAAATATTGTACCACATGCAAAAGTATAGTCATAAGATAAATAAATAGAAATGAACACTTTTTCGCCAATTGAACAACAGTTTTGAGTTGCATTCTTCTTTTAAATACACAATCTCTCATTGCAACAACTCCAAAATCTTCAGGTATTTCATAAGAAAATATGAAATTTCTAGCCCCACTTCTTTCTGTAATGTTGTAATATATAATCAACAGACTTAACATTTCTATATTTTGAGATATTTTGGTTCATATGCGAAACTAACTCTATCACTATGACATTTGATTTAATTGCATAAATTTACATTCTCTAGTGAACAGGGAGGCGAGAGTTGTCTGGATTACTTTGAATTTAATGAAAAAAAAGTTTTCTGGTCACTTCTTATTTGTAAATTAATGTGCATAGACATGTTTTTAAATGATATCTTTATATAAATGGATTTAAATGTTTGTTGAATTATAAACATAAAATTAATAATTATTGCATTACAAGGTTTCTATGACATTAAAATATTTTTTAGTGTGCAAACCACTACCACAGTATAGAACACGTGTTTTCACGGCCAACCATAGCCAATCCTTCCAAGACAATGTTTCATGCGTTATTATACATTGCAAATGTATTGAGTAAACAAACTCTCAAAACTCTGCAAAAATAAAAAATACAAATACAGTTAATTCAATGCGAGCATAAAACAAACATCATCTTATATAGCAAAGACACATTTAAATTACTTAATATAACAAAACATATTAACTTAAATTCATAAGGAGCGTTGCTTAAAATACGACTATCATTCTTTATATTTACCAAAGAATATGTTGGTCTCTCTGTAAGTTAAGCAGAATATACAATGAATAGAAACCAATTTTTATATATACAAAAATGTAAAGCAATTCTATACAGGTTGATGTATCTTTATCACAGCGTTCAGAGGACTGCCGTTTGTGTTTCCTAGATTTCTCTTAATGAGCTGTTTAAGTTGATGAGATGGACTGTAACAGATTTCACAATGATTTTGCAACACGTTGAGCGCGGAGCAACGCCGTCTGTGTTTGGAAAACACATTATAATAAATTTTTAACAATCTGTTAAAACAAATTATCATGAACCTATTGGTTGTCAAGTAAGGAATCTATTTCAACTTCTCTATAAGCATCCGAAAAAAGAAAGATCTGTGATTGCTAAATTGAAAGCTGTTACAGTGTTTTAAATTAAGACATTTTTGACCATATACATGTAGAACTTTAGCACAGGGAATAACGTTCATTTTTAATATGGGAAATTAGATCCTTTTTAACAGTTAGTAAGTTAATAAATAGTTTTACTAACACTATAATTGCTTAGTCAATATAGGGATTTGTCAAATGAACAGTCTGCTGACAGGGATAGAACATGATTTAAGCAGAAAACTTTAACTTTTATTTCATTTTTAGCTCACCTGAACCGAAGATTCAAGTGAGCTTTTCTGATCACCTGTTGTCCGTCGTCCGTCCGTCCGTCCGCCTGTCTGTAAACTTTTCACATTTGTGACTTCTTCTCAAGAACCACTGGGTATAAAAGGAAGATAATTGCAAAACAGTGAAAATAGGGTGTATGTCTTTAAAAATCTTCTTCTTAAGAACCACTGCACCAGAAATGCCACTGTTTTCACCAAAGCTTGTATATATAGTGAAGACTATGAATTGTTAAAATCGTGATCGCCGGACCAATACTGAGGCCCCATTAGAGGTTCAAATTTTAACATATAAATATTAAGGGAAAATGTTTAAAAATTTTCTTTCCAAGAACTACAATGCTACCATTTGTGAAATTATAATGCAAGCATCCTAAGATCATGTAGATTCTAAATTGTTAAAATTGTAATCACTGGACTAATACTGGGGTCCCAAGAGGTGTTTAAAGTTTAACATAGAGATATATTGGTACAATGTTTGCAAAACTAATATAAAATCATACAAGGAACTGTTGTTAAGGTTAGCGATGTAGTCCATGGGCCTCCTGTTAATGTCTAGGGTATTTCACACAGTGTAACTCAAGTAGGCTTCCAATTATCTTTTTTAGGACAATTAAAAATTGTAAACGTTAAATACATGTGTTAATTACATTTAATTTATGATACCATATGAAAGATTTCAATTTTTATCTTTATTCATGAATGGACATGTAAAAAGTTTTAAACACAAATTTGTCAGGGAGTCAGAGGTTCTAATAAGGAATTCAAGTCAATTTAATTTTACATTTTTATTTTAAAAATAAGTAAATAAAAAACGTTATTAAATCTATCTTTCAAAGTTTTACGTTTATAAGAGACAAAAAAGAACTTAATAAATCTTAACCGCGCAAATATCAACAAACTTGTGGCTACAGTTCCCATTTACCATACAGTGCGATTCGAACGTGTGGGGTTATTATAAAACCGATACCACTCTGCCTTTGAGACGAATCTTTATACCATGTACGCGACTCTTTTAAATATTTGATGAAACTTTTATCAAGATTTGGTTAAAATAATGCGAAAAAATCCATTTATCTCTTCTTGACAATGTAATAAATCTGAAACTTTCAAGTCTGTATACATAATCACAAAAGCCATCATTATTAAAAGACTGTATAGAAGTAGAAATTATTTATAATTTCATCAATGACAATTTTCATTCATTTATACATCATGTATTACATTATGTACTAGCAACTACATTAAACAGAGAAACATAAGTGTGCGACAATCATGGAGTACAGCGTCCCTCTTGTGACAAAAATTAATGACCATATACAATGATTTGATAATAATAAAATCATCTGCATTGATTCGGAATATATTGACAATATTCTAGCTTGCCATTTTTTCTTTTCAGAGAAAGCAACCTGACAAAATGTGAGCATTGACAGAGCTTTGTTACTTATGGATGTTCCTTACATATCCATATATTCTTATATAACTAATCTTTATATGGGCATCTCTCTAGAAGAGATGTACATTGTACATGTGTGGGGTTTTTTTTTTTTACATAAAATACAATAAGGACACTTCAATGTACTTAGCATCCACGATATTTGACGGATTGAACACAGAGCGTATTATATACATTATACTCTGCATGGCAGTAATGCATGGCAGTAACCAGTTAATATTTACATTAAAACAATCGTTATTTTAAATCTTTAGTTCAGTGATTTCAAATCCAGGCCAATGAACTGTTCAACACCTGAAGGCACTGATTGGATCAGAACTCAATGAACAAAACTACATGTATGTATATAAAAATAAGAAAAGCATTAGGAAAAAGGTTTCTAAAAATATAGATTTCTACAAGAGATAAAGGTGTAAAAGCTATATTATGCATCAGATTAAAAGTATTTGTTAATTTCATCAAAATGTACATCAACAATTGGACTGAGTGTCACGTAAAATAATATCACAGACTGTGAACATCTGAGCATTCCAAAAGGCCATGTACAGAACAAACTGTGTGGCCTGTTGAAAATTTTTCTCTACCCACTTCTGGAGGACTGCTAGATAATACTCAGAAATGTATCGCCCCGTATGATTTTCTTTTTCTTGAAATATCGAGCCTCTGCTTATAGCCAACTGCAAAAACGCGGGTTCTGGGTTCTGGTCGATCTTGGTGGCGATGGTTCGCAGTAAACTACCATCTCTGTCGACAACGATATTCTTCATTCTCTGAGTTATCTCTGGATCTAACTCTGGATATCTCGGTTCCTGACCAGTAGAAGTTACTACGTCCATTTCCAGATCTGTACATAAAATATTTCCCAAACTTTATCAAACGTGAGCTAGCACATACAATAAACCTGTATGTATTCTAGAAAACAACCCCAATACACAGAATATATGAGTTCAATGCAACCACAATATTGACAATTTTTTTAAATTATACAAAAGCGACACATGAGTTGTCTTTTATCAAAGCAGTACTTAAAAGTAGTTTTTGTTTTCTGCAAGTTTCTTAATAAAAAATAACGATCATTTAAAAAGGAACGAGGTATTACCCGATACTTAATTTTTTGCAGCACAATATTCAAAGAATATTGACATATACACAAATGAATTACCGTTTCCCAGGTTATTTTTCAACAAGGAGCCAGATGATTCATTAGAATCCACTGTTGAGCCTGATCCAAAATTTTGAACTACCCAGTCCGAGATGTTGCAGCACTTTGGAATACATTTGATAAAAAATAGTGCTATTGCAATAACCAGTACAATTGTAACTATACAAAGAGTGACCACAATCAGATGACTCCCTGAAAACAGGAAAAAAAGAACCCTTGAATATCAAATAAAAAAGAAGAAGAGTTCAGTGCAGGTGAATGATAAATGTTACAATTTACTGGGTTTTTTTCTCCATACCGTTTGAGTGTGACGTGATGTTGACGGATCCAGTTTCCTGATTCTCTTTTCCATGCGATTCTATGAGAGTTGTTTCCCTGTTAATTTCGATGGGCGGGGCTGTAGAAGATGGTGGGTTGATTTTGCCGACACATTCAGCTCGATCTACATCGTTTGTGCATGGCATACACGATACATCTCCAGGTAATCTCTCAAAGTATCTAACGCAAGAAAAATATGGTATTATAAAGCTATAAACTCGAAGAAAAGTTATGGAACTATGAGCTAATCACTCGAAGAAAAGTAAGGTATTTTGAAACTTAACTAAAAAAAATGGACCCTTTTCCAAATATATAAGGAATAGGAATAATCGAATAGGTTCATTGCTGCCTTACCCCTCTTTGCATTGTCCACAATCAACATTGTCTGTCCCATTACAGGGTACTTTAGTCAGTCGTCTTCGTTCCTCGCAGGGTGTCGAGCACTCTACACACAAAAAGCCTGTCCTACCATTGCTGAATTCACCGGGGTTACAGCGTGTGCAGTTGGGACATTGAAGAGCACCCAGAACTTTGTCACGGGGAATATCCTTCATTAATTTAAACATAGGAAATTAGTGCCTTCTATTAACAATAATTGGAATACTAGAGACATGCAGAAACATGCATTCTCTTTTTTCATGGAAAAAGCATAAATTTTTTTTCCAATTTAAAAAAATGTCACAAAATTCTGTTAAAGAGGTTTCAAGTAGAGAGGTTCTTGTACTTGTTGAAAAATCCGTTTACTGTTTCTAGATATAAGGCAAACGTAAAATGATTGACCAACCTCCCTGCCTGACAGCTGGGTCCCCTTTGGACACCTACAGCGGACACATCTACCTTTCCCCTCGGAGTACTGCCACCTGCCTGCCTCACAAGGAGGTTTCTTCGTCAAAACACGGTCCACAAATAGAATACTGCAGAAGCACAGTGCTAGGATCAGAAAGAAGGGTGTGCGCATCGTCAGAAAACCCTGAAATTTTGGAATACATTAAAATTGTATCTATTGAATATAGAATACTATTGAATACCGAATTGTCCACGGATTTTTCTCCGTTTTTCCCGATCATGATATTTTCCCCAAATTACGACATTTACCCCGATAATGACTTTTTTACCAATATGGCATTGGGCGCACGGCGGGTGTGACCGGTCAGCAGAGGATGCTTACTCCTCCATGGCACCTGATCCTACCTCTATCTTGGAGGTCCGTGTTGCTCTGCTTTGAATTTGTATTTCGTTTTATGGATTTTTGAGATGGTTGGCGGTTTGTTATTGTAATTTTTTCATCTATTCATTGTGATTTCTCCACTTGTGTTTGAAAAAAAAGCCATTTTAGCTCTAGATAATACTGTAGACTATGAATATATAATATGAGATTCGGTTTGTGTCATCAATTCGGAATAGAACATTATCACAAATCAAACTCACTGTACCTGATCTTTTGTTACAAATATTATCTCATAAATGATATGCACAAATATTATAGATCATCCATTTTCATTGATACCTTCGCTTTATTTTTACCTCAATGTCGCTGGCATTTTGCCATTTAAACGTGCGCCAAGTACATCGAGCTAGTACACGAAGTATACATGTATAACTTTGGAACTGACTAGACTATCCTTATTTAGTTACCGAATACATATTTACTTATCCCCGGATCAATATACATTTTCGTTAATGACTTTATTTAAATATGAGGTATGATAAATAATTAGGTTTATCATGCTTGTACTCCGACGTAAATCATTTAATAAATCGCTGTTCGATTTCTCATGAAAATGCTATGATAATAACAAATATTGATACACAAGAAAACATTTTTATACATTCATGTATAGTGTGTACTGAATTAAAACATGTTTTCTTTATAAACATAAAATATAATTCATTTTGGCTTTAAGCCAAGTAGGTTACGAGGCAGAAAATAAGGTTAAATCATGAAAAATGACAACATAAAATTAATAAAATTAATTGAAATAGACTTACATGTCTGTGCTGATATACTAAGCAACGTTCTTGGATATTCGGATCACTTGGTGTTAAGAAACTGCACGAAACATGAGTTCACGACGACTTCAATGTCGACAATGTTTATGTTTTGGTACGGACTTTGAACCTTAAATATTTACACGCATGACAATGCAAGAACCCCGTATACTCTAAAATCAATATTCTTTCCAGCTTACATATTTGAGAAAATAGTTAAGTTAAATCAAAAATAAAAATAAAAAGAAAATTATCCGTTTTATAGTAGCATTTCTAACATGTTTAATATAAAAGGGGAATGACGTCTTGTATGCTGTAAGTCGCATTGCATTGTGGGTTACCAGAATACACCGATGTGTCATACATAGGCACATATGCCTATGAGAGAGAGAGAGAGAGAAAGAGAGATTGAGAGAAAGAGAGAGAGAAGTACATATGCCTTGCAGTAGAGACAAGAAAAAGAATACAACTAGTAGCGTAACCACAAACTACATATGAAATCAAATCACAACATTTTTTCTGATATTCTTTAAACATAAGAATTACTGAAGAAAAGATTGATATGTGTAACGTAAATGTGGAAAAATGTCTCTTTGACAATAGCAATGTCAATACTTTATTAGAACTGGTTTAGTAGTTCCCAAATTTCACTACATGGCTTCGAAATATTTGTACACGTCTAACGTCGGTGATGAACTAAAGATTCAATCTCCCCTAGGATTGACCCCCCCCCCCCACATTAAGAATGTGCGGACACACACACACACACACACACACACACACACACACACGAAAGTGGTTAATATATGAACATAATTATACACAACAATTACAATTCCATGCTTATATCGTCATACAGACTGTAAAAACTACAATGTCCTAGTTTCGATTTATTAATAAACATATTAAATGATATAAATTTGATTGATGCTGCATACATCATATAATCTGAGTCTTTAACTTTTTAAAAAAATCTTTATTAATAAGGTGAAGTTTAATATATTATGTTTCGTGTAGAAAATAGTGTGCTCAACAGCTTTGTTCAACACTTTGTGGGAGAGGAACTCGTAAGTTATAAGAACCAATTGAGTTTATCAATAAAATATGTTCAAACCAATAATCGATTAAACCAGGGCATAGTTATATCAAGTCGAACGGTACATTATTTTACTGTTTACTAAACCGTAACAATTGGAATTCCCCTAAAGTCACAAGACACGTTGACCCAGAAACCTATATTGAATCACGAGACTAGCTACAGCTGTTTACAAACATTGCAAAGCATTTTTGGGGAGTTTTAATCAACTCTCCTATGAAGTTACTCAAGCAAACCGAAAGTGAAACAGTGTTTGGATCTAAGCACAAATCAACACCGCTGACAACATTTAGTTCTTGAAAATAATCAATAAATTCTATGTAATGTATTTTAAAGCAGTGTTTTTCAAGGAAACTTGTTTATAGATACCTTGTAAATAGGCAGATTTTAAATGGTACGAACAATTTAGATATTTTTTGTAGTCGTACTTTGTATGTATTCTACGCCAGAGTTCAATATAGTCTCGTTCAACCAGACGCTCGGCTGTCTCCGTAAATCTCCGACAAGCAGAGAGCCTTTTTGCTTGTCGGATATTAACGTAGACAGCCGAGCGTCGATCTGGTTGAACGAGTCTAGAGTTCAATATTGCTTGGATCCATACAATTTCTCAAAACTATTTCGATTACTGATACGTAGTTTGATGGAATTAATTCTTTGAGTATTACACAACATGAATCATATGAGGTTTTAACGTAATTGCTGTCGGAGAATTCATATTATAAAAAATGTGTGTGATTCAAATACGTATAGGGAACTACTTGCCATACAAAATAACATATCGTTGATTTTAAAATAAATAATAATCGATTAAATCAACTCCCGTCAGTACTTCAGTACTTTGATTTTTAAATGCCCTCACTGGCTCTTTAACAACATAGTGAAGAATGAGTATTAACAAAAATTCAAATACCTTTACATGACATGTCTAACAAGGTTATTAAAATTGTTTGATAATAGTTACACACATAATACATATTATTGTAAGTTGATTTCGGAAGTTTTTGCATTTATAAAATCATTACATAGACGAAAAGGTCAAACATCAAACTTGAGTCGTTACAAACACTGAACCACATGACTCTACTTGCAAAAGTTGAGTCATAAGATAAATAAATAGAAATAAACACTTTTTCGCCAATTGAACAACAGTTTTGAGTTGCATTGTTCTTAATACACAGTCTCTCATTGCAACTCCAAAATCTTCATGTATTTCAAAAGAAAATATGAAATTTCTAGCCCCACTTCTTTCTGTATTGTTGTAATAAATAATCAACAGACTAAACATTTCTTTATTTTGAGATATTTTGGTTCATATGCGAAACTAACTCTATCTCTATGACATTGGATTACATTGTATAAAATTACATTCTCTAGTGAACAGGGAGGCAAGAGTTGTCTGGATTACTTTGAATTTAATAAAAAATAGTTTTCTTGTCACTTCTTTATTTGTAAATTAATGTGCATAGACATATTTTTAAATGCTATCTTTATATAAATGAATTTAAATGTTTGTTGAATTATTAATATAAAATTAATAATTATTGCATTACAAGGTTTCTGTGATATTAAAATGTTTTTAAGTGTGCAAGCCACTACAACAGTATTGGACATGTGTTTTCACGGCCAACCATGGCCAACCTTTCCAAGAAATGTTTCATGCGTTATTATAATTCTCAAAACTCTGCAAAAATAAAAAATAAAAATACAGTTAATTCAATGCGAACATAAAACAAACATCATCTTATAATAGCAAAGACACATTTAAATCACTTAGTATAACAAAAACATATTAACTTAGATTCATAAGGAGCGTTGCTTAAAATACGACTATCATTCTTTAAATTTACCAAAGAATATGTTGGTCTTTCTGTAAATTAAGCAGAATTAATATACAATGAATAGAAACCGAGTTTTATATATACAAAAGTGCAGAGCAATTCTATACAGGTTGATGTATCTTTATCACAGCGTTCAGAGGACTGCCGTTTGTGTTTCCTCGATTTCTCTAACTGAGTTGTTTAAGTTGATGAGATGGACTTTAAAAGATTTCACAATGATTTTGCAACACGTTTAGCGGGAGCAACGCCGTCTGTGTTTGGAAAACACAATATAATAAATTTTTAACAATCTGTTAAAACAAATTATCATGAACCTATTGGTTGTCGAGTAAGGAATCTATTTCAACTTCTCTATAAGCATCCGATGCTTTTTTGCCCATATTTGCAATGTTTGCAGAAAACATTGAATTTTACATTACGATGTGCTTTAATTTGTCTTTTCAGATATTGGCAAGATGTTGTGCATTCAAAAAAAGAAAAATCTGTGATTGCTAAATTGAAAGCTGTTACAGTGTTTTAAATTAAGACATTTTTGACCATATACATGTAGAACTTTAGCACAGGGAATAACGTTCATTTTTAATATGGAAAATTAGATCCTTTTAACAGTAAGTTAATAAATTGTTTTACTAACACTATAATTGCTAAGTAAATATAGGGATTTGTCTAATGAACTGCTTACAGGGATAGAACATGATTTAAGCAGAAAATTTCAAATTTTATTTCATTTTTAGCTCATCTGAACCGAAGGTTCAAGTGAGCTTTTCTGATCACCTGTTGTCCGTCGTCCGTCCGTCCGCCTGTCTGTAAACTTTTCACATTTTTGACTTCTTCTCAAGAACCACTGGGTTTAAAAGGAAGATAATTGCAAAACAGTGAAAATAGGGTGCATTGTTTTAAACATCTTCTTCTTAAGAACCACTGCAACAGAAATGCCAATATTTACACCAAAGCTTGTATATATAGTGAAGACTATAAAGTGTTAAAATCGTGATCGCCGGACCAATACTGAGGCCTAATGAGGGGTTCAAATTTTAACATAGAAATATTTAGGGAAAATGTCTAAAAATGTTCTTTCCAAGAACTACAATGCTATCATTTCTGAAATTATAATGCAAGCATCCTAAGATCATGTAGATTCTAAATTGTTACAATTGTAATCACTGGACTAATACTGGGGTCCCAAGAGGTATTTAAAGTTTAACATAGAGATATATTGGTAAACTGTTTGCAAAACTAATATAAAATCACAAGGGAACTGTTGTTAAGGTTAGCGGTGTAGTCCATGGGCCTCTTGTTAATGTCTAGGATGTTTTTCGCAGGTATTTCACACAGTGTAACTCAAGTAGGCTTCCATTTATCTTTTTTAGGACAATTAAAAATTGTAAACGTTAAATACACGTGTTTATTACATTTAATTTATGATACCATATGAAAGATTTCAATTTTTATCTTTAATCTTGATTGGACATGTAAGAAGATTTAAACGCAAATTTGTCAGGGAGTTAGAGGTTCTAATAAGGAATTCAAGTCAATTTAATTTTACCTTTTTATTTTAAAAATAAGTTAATAAAAAAGGTTATTAAATCTATCTTTCAAAGTTTTACGTTTATAGGAGCCACAAAAGAACTTAATAAATCTTTACCGTGCAAATATCAACAAACTTGTGGCTACAGTTCCCATTTACCATACAGTGCGATTCGAACGTGTGGGGTTATTATAAAACCGATACCACTATGCCTTTGAGACGAATCTTTATACCATGAACGCGAATCTTAAAATATTTGATGAAACTTTTTTTTCAAGATTTGGTTAAAATAATGTGAAAAAATCCACAAGCTAAATTTTGTAATACATTTATCTCTTCTAGACAATGTACACAGATGTACACATAATCACAAAAGCCATCATATTTAAAAGATTGTATAGAAGTAGAAATTATATATAATTTCATCAATGACAATTTTCATTCATTTATACATCATATATTACATTATATACTAGCAACTACATTAAACAGAGAAACATAAATCTTAGAGTACAGCGTCCCTCTTGTGATAAAAATTAATGACCATATACAATGATTTCACAATAATAATAAAAACATTTGCATTGATTCGGCATATATTGACAATATTCTAGCTTGCAATTTTTTCATCTACAGAAACCAAACTGACAAAATGTGAGCACCGACACAGCTATGTCATCTATGGCCTCTCTTAAATATCCATATATTCTTATATTACTAATCTTTATATGGGTATCTCTTTAGAAGAGATATACATGTATTTTTTAACATAAAATATAATGAGGACACTTCAATGTACTTAGCATCCAAAAGATTTGACAGGATTGAACACAGAGCGTATTATATACATTATACTCTGCATGGCAGTAATACGAGTACATGTCAGTAATCAGTTAATATTTACATTAATTTGAAAACAATCGTTATTTATTCGCTATATAATGCATCAAATTAAAAATAATTGTTAATTTCATCAAGATATACATCAACAATTGGACTGAGTGTCACGTAAAATAATATCACAGACTGTGAACATCTGAGCATTCCAAAAGGCCATGTACAGAACAAACTGTGTGGCCTGTTGATAATTTTTCTCTACCCACTTCTGGAGGACTGCTAGATAATACTCAGAAATGTATCGCTCCGTATGATTTTCTTTCTCTTGAAATATCGAGCCTTTGCTTATAGCCAACTGCAAAAACGCGGGTTCTGGGTTCTGGTCGATCTTGGTGGCGATGGTTCGCAGTAAACTACCATCTCTGTGGACAACGATATTCTTCATTCTCTGAGTTATCTCTGGATCTAACTCTGGATATCTCGGTTCCTGACCAGCAGGAGTTACTGCGTCAATTTCCAGATCTGTACATAAAATATTTCCCAAACTTAATCAAACGTGAGCTAGCACATACCATATACCTGTATGTATTCTAGAAAAAAACCCAAAACACAGACTATATTGAGTTCAAAGCAACCACAATATTGACAATTTTTACAAAAGCGACACATGAGTTGTCTTTTATTAAAGCAGTACTTAAAAGTAGTTTTTGTTTTCTGTAAGTTTGTTAATCAAATATAACGATCATTTAAAAAGGAACGATGTATAACCCGAAACTTAAACTTATGCAGCACAATATTCAAAGAATATTGACATATACACAAATGAATTACCGTTTCCCAGGTTATTTTTCAACAAGGAGCCAGATGATTCATTAGAAACCACTGTTGAGCCTGATCCAAAATTTTGAACAACCCAGTCAGAAATGTTGCAGCACTTTGGAATACATTTGATCAAAACTAGTGCTTTTGCAATAACCAGTACAATTGTAACTATACAAAGAGTGACCACAATCAGATGACTCCCTGAAAACAGGAAAAAACCCTTGAATATCATATACAAACGAAGAAGAGTTCAGTGCAGTTGAATGATAAATGTTACAATTAACTGTTTTCGTGTTCTTTATACCGTTTGATTGTGACGTGATGTTGACGGATCCAGTTTCCTGATTCTCTTTTCCATGCGATTCTATGAGAGTTGTTTCCCTGTTAATTTCGATGGGCGGGCCTGTAGAAGATGGTTGGTTGATTTTGCCGACACATTCAGCTCGATCTACATCGTTTGTGCATGGCATACAAGATACATCGCCAGGTAATCTCTCAAAGTATCTAACGCAAGAAAAATATGGTATTATAATGCTATAAACTCGAAGAAAAGTTATGGACTTATGAGCTAATAACTCGAAGAAAAGTAAGGTATTTTGAAACTTTACTAAAAAAAAATGGACCCTTTTCCAAATATATAACGAATAGGAATCATAGAATAGGTTTATTGCTTCCTTACCCCTCTTTGCACTGTCCACAGTCAACATTGTCTGTCCCATTACAGGGTACTTTAGTCAGTCTTCTTCGTTCTTCGCAGGATGTTGAACACTCTACACACAAAAAGTCTGTTCTACCATTGCTGAATTCACCGGGGTTACAGCGTGTGCAGTTTGGACATTGTAGGGCACCGAGAACGTTGTCACGGGGAATGTCCTTTAATAATTTAACATATGAAATTAGTACATTTTATTAACAATAAGTGGAATGCTAAAGACGTGTAGAAGCTTTATTCTCTTTTTATGGACAAAGAACGAAACTTTTTTTCCAATTCAAAAAATGTGTCACAAATTGTGTTAAAGAGGTTTCAACCAGAGAAGTTCTGGTACCCGTTAAAAAATCCGTTTACTGTTTCTAGATACAAGGCAACGTAAGATGATTGACCAACCTCCCTGCCTGACAGCTGGGTCCCCTTTGGACACCTACAGCGGACACATCTACCTTTCCCCTCGGAGTACTGCCACCTGCCTGCCTCACAAGGAGGTCTTCTGGTCAAAGCAAGCTCAACAAATAGAATGCTGAAGAAACATAGTGCTTGGATCAGATTGGAGGGTTTGTGCATCCTCAGAAAAACCTGAAAATTGTTCATAAGTGATTTTTTCGCTCTTGTATAAATAGGGAATTTTAGCTTTGATATGTCTGTAGGCTATGCATATATGAGAATCGGTCTCTGTTGTCAATTCGCAAGTAAATAGAATAGAATATAATCGCAAATCAAACTTAAGGTACCTGAACATTTGTTACAGCTATTTTCACACAAATGAATTGATGTGCACGCATTTTATTATTATGATTAAAAAAAAATTCATTGATTACCTCCCTGCATTAATCAATGAAATCCTTATGAACGTCGCTGGCTTTTTGCCATTTTAAAAGTACACCGAGTACGCCGAGTATGTAATGTAAACTTTGGAACTGACTGCCCTGATTTAGCGACCAAATAAGTATTTCTTTTTTGTTGTCAATATCGATATACATTTTCATAAATATATGATACAAGTTATTCATTAATGTATTACGGATGATAAATCCCCTTTCAGTATCTCACGAAAATATGAAGCTTTTTTTTCTCTCAAATATTGATAGAAAATAAAACAACTGTTAACACTCATATAAAGTATTTACCGAATTTAAACATATTGTCTGTCAAACATAAACATCATTCCTTAGTCTGTATAATATAACCAATTGGCTCTAAGCCAAGTTGGTAAGTCACGAAGTATATTAAATAAAGTTGTTAAATTATAGAAATGACCACAGAAAAATAAGAAAATAGTAAATCAAATATTATACCTACATGTCTCTGCTGACATTCAAATCAACGTTTTTGGATATTTAGATCACTTGGTGCTAAGAAATTCCACGAAACATGAAGGACGGCTTCAATGTTTATGTTTTACGCACTTGTTGGATCCTTTCTCATATTTAAATGACAAAGCACGAACTTCGTAACCTCTAGCTCGTCTGTTAATTTAAAGTAAGATCATTACGACCAACATTCACGTTATAAGAAGCTCAGAATTGAGAAATTTTTTTTATTAAATCAAATGTTGAAAATAAAAGAAAAAAACATCCAATGTAAGTGTAGGATTTTTAAAGTACAAGGTTGGATTGAGATCACATTGAATTTGCATATATTAAATTTATGTTAATATTTAGGACTTTGCGTTGCATTTTGGGTAACGTTGCCCTTTATATTAAGATTGTCCCCTGTAATGCTTCCCTGTATACTATCGTAACAAATTAAATTCACCTTCAGATTGATTATTTAATCTAAGGGTTAAGAAAATTCGAATAATCCAACATTCCAAAACGGTAACAAATAGAATCCCACCTCAAACCAGACGCATTGACCCCATTCGATCACGAGACTACTGTTTACAAACTTTACAAAGTTATTTTTAAAATTCTTCACAATCACCTAACGCTAAATTTAAAACGATATGTAGAGATTGAATATGACCATGATCTTGTAACTTAAATTTCTTTTCCAAAACAAACTAACAATAAAGGTCGTAGAATTACTTGACAAAGTTTCTGTAAGTATAGAATCATTAGATAGACGAGGAAGTCAAGACAAACATTGAACCACATGCAAAAGCAGCGTAACAAGATTAAACTTAAGGAGGCTGGATGGAAAAGCAAAATACGCACCAAATCGGCCTTAAACTTTGAAATACTGTATTTTGGTCACAAACTATTATTTGATAAAGAAAAACCCCAAATATTTTGGTTTAAATTTTTAAAAACTCTTTTCTATATGTTTATACAAAACTCTTCGTCTAAAGAATGTTAATAAAGCCAAAAATTGTCACGACCATCCAGCCCTCCTAAATCATATTTCAAAATCAGCGAAACAGATATCGCCAAAATCAGTGAAACAGATATCGCCAAAATCAGTGAAACAGATATCGCCAATCGAACAACAGTTTGTTCTCACTCAGTTCTGCTATTCGAAAGAGCTCAAGGATATATAAACGATTAGAAAAACCCACGATTTTTCTAGCCCAACTTCTTTCTGTATTGATGTAATATTATAATAGTAGATTGAATCAAAATATCTAGATCTTCAGATAATTTGGCCCATATATAAAAATCAACTATAAGTCAATAACAATGAGTTTAACTATATTCACCCTCAAGTGAACAGAGAGGTAAGAGAGTTGTCTAGCTTACATTGATTTATAATGAGAAAATTGTCAGGCCACTTCTATATTTAAAAATCTCGTGCATGAACATATTTTCAAATTTATCTTTAAAATGAATTAAAATATTTATTTGATTATTTATATAACTGCATTACAACAGTTTGTGATTTTTTTATCAATTAAACATCTTTAAGTTCATGTGCAAACATCATTGCTGAATGGGACACGAATTTCCACACCCATCGAATGGATTAAGGTGGTATGGGACATCTTTATATTTTGACGTACTTCCTATCGAAATAAACAATATAATCAAGCATTTTTTTTTAATGAATGTTTTCTTTCCCAAAATTGTTACCTAATAGCTTAGAGCAATGGATTAGAATGTGAGCTAGTAAGCTCGATTCACCTGAGGGCTTTTATCATTTTTACCTCTCCAAAATAAAAAAAAACCCCGTTTTTTTGGTCAAATATTGTAAAATAATGAAATTCTAAACCGGTGAATGTATTTGATTATAATGTACTTTTATCCACATTAATATCGACAGACATCCCATACCACATTAGAACCGACATACACTCCAAGACAATATGTCAATGATAATGTTTTGCGCGAATAAAATCTCATTCTACAAAAGAAAACTAGTAAAATCAATGATTACATGAAACAAACCAAAGACACACATTCAGCTTAATACTATAGTGTAACAGAAACATATAAACGTTAAGTATTAAAAATCAACCATAATTAATAACACGGGGGTTTTCAGGCCACTTCTTTATTTGTAAACTTTCGTGTATAAACATATTTTAAAATGATTATCTATATAATAAATGGAAATATCTCAGGATTTAAAAAATTAATTCAGTTTGATAAGACATCAATACAGACAAATACAATACTCCCTGCTTAAATTTTACAATGTATGATGCTTCTGCTGTTTATGAGTGTGTTAAGGCTTCGACTGCATGAATGTCATATGATATAAGAATTCCAAAAAACTATGTACAGTGTGATTTTTTGTTAATTCTTAAACCACAACCTGCATGAAAAGCTTAGGCTTTTGACGATTGCTGTGATTTGATATAAACTACCAACTCCCTTCACTAGGGTAATTTCATCTCTGAGTATTCTCTGGACCTAATTCTGGATATTCCTGAACTAAAGCCATGAGCAGCAGGAGGATCCAGATCTGTGAATAAAGTATTTACTAAATATTTTATTGATTTTGTACGTCCATACATGATATTAATAACACAAATAGTTATCTTTGTAAATTACAAGTTTGTTAGTTTTTTTTTTTACCAAACTTACCGTCAAAACTGAATATGCACTGAAACCAAAAAATATGTTGATATATCTAAAAATGATAGGCAGAGTTGTATGCAGCATAACCACAGTGTTCAGATGGACTGCCTTTAGTTTGAGTGTCCTCGATTCATCTTCCTGTGAGAGAAGACGTTCCCCCTTTTTATGTTAATATAAGGGAATTAAACAAGACTAACACTAACTAAGAATTGTCAATACTTTCATTGCAATAAAGATCATCTATGTTTGGAAAACACGATGCATGGCTTGTAAATCTAGGACAAATATTTATGGACCTTTGATTGTCAGGTAAGGATTTTATTTCATGCTCTTTAAACAGATCCAATACTTCGAATTCTTTGACTATTTTCAGTGTTCGCAGAAAAAAGATTGACTTTTACTCTACAATGTACCTTTGTTCGTTTTTTCAGATATTGGCAAGATATCGTGCACTTGACGAGAAAGCCAGATCCGTGATTGCTGAATGAAGGTATGTTGCCGTGTGCTCAGAGTAGTCAAGATTTAGTACTAGTAAATGAAAGGTGCCTGCAAGTGTATGAAAATTAAGATATAAAATAGTACAGCTGAAAACACGTGTGTTTAACTTCAGATTTACCCATTGTATCGTTAGGAAATAAGAAATAACGTTGATTATGACAGTTGAAGTACATAATTAAAATCTCTTTCACATACCTAATTAATGTAATTATGAGCTTCCGGAAGTTTAAGGGTCGTTCAAACCGGATTATTCTTATAAATCGTTTATTTTCACCACCTGGATTTTGATTGACAGTTATTGACACGTGCTGAAAACTACAAGATCTTCGCCCGACTACGGTAATCATGAAATATGAGGTAAAAGGGACTCTCTAAACGGAACACATCATCACATTCTCGATAATTTATTAATGGATTACCAATTTCAGTTCATTTTAAAATGAACTAATAACCCCTCAACTGGCCTCACTTACAATTGTAACAACTCCTGTGATAAAAACGCAAAATGCATGCTTACAAAATAATAATTCTGGTTATTTAAAAACTTGGAACAATTATTACCTGGGAGAGGTTAGAAAGAAAATTTTTTATCAACAAACCTCTCCAAGAAAATCTTCGCGAGCCCTGCATGTGTTTTATTTATAGTAAATACGCATGCGTAATAGTATAGAAGGCGGAACCCCGTAACACGTTGCGATGTATATAATTATGGGTTATATATAATTATTAATTTTAATGAAATAATTAGACTGATAACATGGAGAAATTCGTAAGTTTCTGAAAGTTTATAAATTGATGAGTAGTAATAAAGTACCGAACCCGATCGGATTTTTTTCCCAATTCGGTATTTTAATAAGATGAACCGTACTGTCTCTTTAATGGTGCTTCATAATATTCGTTTTCTTCAATAGGTTGTGTTAGATATTTGGTAAACACAATGAAAAATCATGCATTGAACTGTCATTTTCTATGAGATATGAAGAAATTATGTAACAACTACCGGAGTTTTTCCATGTTTGACAAACGAAATTTATCTAGAATGCCTACAGTCTCTCAAAAAACATTTAACAAGCTCTTGACCTCCTTTTTAAAATGATGTCAAATTGAATATATCGGTAGGTATCGGGATTACTCCTGCCTTGATTTAATATAGAATGGCAAGAAATTGTTTCATTTTCTACATACATGTATTTCCTTTAAGGAGGCCGACTTTAGTTTTCATTGCGCATGTTTTTGCGCATTCTAAAAATACCGTGTATTTATATCTTTTATGAAAAATTTCGATACCATTTATTAAATTAAACACAATAAACAAAATACAATTAAAAATATTAAGATTTATAAAGGAAATTTTTATTTTTTGAACGATTTCCCATGGTTCGGTAGGTGAGCGTTGACATTGTGCTTTTTTGACGTTATGATAGGATTAAGCTTTATATAGGAGTACGTTATAAGAAATAACATAAAAGAAAAAGTAAAAATCGTAGGCCTTTGAAATTTTATACACAAAATAATGCTATTCTCTGGGAAATTTTTCTTTATTTTTGAAAGAATCCATTGTACCAATCTAAATGTGTAATACTCCAAATACTGTGGAATCATTATAATTCATGGTGGCTCATTTTCGTGGTATTCATGGGCAGCCTTCTTTCACGAATTTACATCCTCAACAAAAAATAATAATAAAAGATATAGTTTTCCTACTGAAACTGAATACCGACGCATCCACGAAATTACATATCCAAGAATAAGCAAAACTACCATAATCCACAAAAATTGACCCCCACGAAATTAAATGATTCCACAGTATTTTCTTGAAACTTCGCAAATAAACTAGAGTTGGTGTAAATTACATATGGTAAAAAAATAAAGTGTTTTGCTATTGTATTTTTTATACCCCCCCTCCCAAATTGGCTTTCATAAAGCATTAAAGTACCGGCAAATGATTTATCAAATCAATTATGACTTCATAATGACTTTAGCACCAAAATGACACTCTGGAATCATGCATTTACTAGATCTTGACATTAAGACATTGTTGAGATCAAGAACTTTTTCAAAGGGAATACGTAACGTTAATTTCTAATTATTATCAGCTCCTTCTAAAAGTAGTTAATAAATTCTTTAAGTGCCACTATAACTTCTCAGTCAATATATGGATTTGTCAAAAAACTGTTTAAAACGACAAAACACGATTTAAGGAATAAGGAAGATATGATAGATTTGATTACGCCGCGGCCGAAATTATCACCTCATAATAATCACAGGCAAAGGCACTGAAAAATGTAAAAATAAAAGCATAAAATTTCAATTTTTTTCAAATTTGATGTCTATGATGGGTTTTTGCAGGTATTTTATTTCAAGAAGGCTTCCAATAAGTTATCTTTAAAAGATATTTAAGAATATTTAACGGTTTGACAGGGAGTCATGGTTTCTTATGAGGATTTCAAGTTAATTAAATGTTGTCTTTTTCAATTTAAAAATATATAAATAAGGACCGCTTTTAAATCTATCTTTATTTTATAGAATGTAGTAGAATCAATAAAACTTTGTAATAGAACAAAAAAAATCCCCCGATTTACATAATTCAGATGTTCATACATCATTTTACAATATAGCTATGTCTTGGTTCCGTTTCCGAAAATTCCAAAAGAAAGACAACGTAGAATTCGTCTCCATGAATTTTATTTCCATATTATACAATATATCAAGATGTTAATTTCTCTATTTTTAATGAAAGAAATTTTTTTTACAATTCTGCTGACATAAATATTTTTTGTTGCCATCGATAATTCTGGTAACTAAAACATTATCAACGACTGAAAGCACCACAGAAGACTTTAAAAAACCCAAACTATACTAGATTATGTTTCAAGTTTATTAAGTTTTTAACAATACATGCTGAAAATAATAATAAAAATTATAAAAAGTATATTTATTGATAAACATGATGAACATACATTCAAATTATACGTGTAGACTTGCCATGCAAACATGATGGTATGAAACGAAATTCAGATACATTAAAAATTAAAGAATATTTGTTTTAAATAATGAAAATTTATTACGTTATCTTTTCATTTGCACTCTTCCAACCCGTGTAAAATATTGCCATAGATATTGCATAAAATATTTTTTTTTTAAATTTTTTAGTTTTTTTGTTTTGTCTTGTTACAAGACGACTTGGATCAATAACATGGATACAAGCTGACTCGGTGCTGTATAACTCGAAACACTGTTAATTGTAGTTGTTAACTCCAAATTCGTTTTAATAAATTTTCTAAACAAAGAAGTACAGTGTAAGATTGAGAGTTATCTCTCATACAGTGGCATAGCTATTTTTAAAATCGGTATTTTGAAATATTGGTATATAGTTTAAAAATTAGATTTCCTCAAGTATCTATGTTAAAGTGCTCTCTTTGATACCTCTAAATGATGCTAAACATATATTTTTGATGCCATTTAAGTATGTTAGAGAGCAAAAATTAAATTTCTGAATCACGGTTTTGCAAACAAATTTTGAATAAAACTTATATATTTAAAGTGGTAGAAATATTTGTTAATAATGCATAGTGGTAAAACTAAGTGTAGCTAATACATACAGTGGTACGTGCAGTGGTACAAATAAATGTAATTTAATACATACAGTTGTACACATTTTACAGAATTATCATGCATCATATGTAAACTGTATTACATGTATTTGAACCTCTAGGTTTCATCTATGTTTGTGAACAATAGAAAAACATTTTGCAGCTAAGATCCATAGACCCAATTTTGTATTACCTCAAAGTAACAGTTCGGTATCTATTATGTTTTAGTCAAGCCCAAAATGGCAATTGAAAAGATTATTTCTAGCATTAGAATATTTACTACAAACAAAGAAAAAATGATATACATCCTCTTCTTTACCGCAAAAACAAAGAGGGGTATCTATAATATTGCGTCTGAATAAATCCATATTAGGTAAGCAGTTGAGTCTTAACTAAATCCGATTGGTACAAAAATAGATCCCAACGTATGGCATGCCTTTACAAATAGTGTGTAAAAATTTTAAGCATCTGCAATAGATAGTTGCTGAGAAATCTTTGACGAAAAAATGTTTGAAAATTTAGGTTAAAAATGAACAATGTCGTCATTTACCAGGAAGTTGACGTCTGATACGTATAGTTGCTGAGAAATCTTTGCCGAAAATTTGTTTAAAAATTTAGACTAAAAATAAAAATGAAGTCGTCATTTAACAGGAAGTTGACGTCCGATTGGTACAAAAATAAATCCCATAATATGGCATACGTAAACAAATACTGTGTTAAAATTTTAAGCATCTGCAATGAATAGTTGCTGAGAAAAATGTGACAGAATATTTTGTTACGGACGGACAGACAGACACACAGTGGTAAAACAGTACACCTCCTTCTCCTTCGGAGCGGGGTATGAAAATGGTGTTGGTTTTGAAACCGTTATATATAAAGTCTTACGAATTGTATCCCCCTCCCCCATCTTATTTCAGATAGAAGAGAATATAACAAATAAATACATAGATGCAATAGGTGAGTGGCGAAGGCATAGCTGATGGTATCTTCTGTCCAGTTAAGCTCATCTGATCCGGAAGTTCAATTAGGCTCACTCTTGTCTTTGGTGCCTCTACAGACCACATTTAGATAGCAACTCAGAGCGTCTTTTGTCTCTTATGTCTGGTATCTTGCTGCCATGTTGTAAATTTTGAATTTACCGGGTGACAGTAAAGACAAAATTTAATTTACAACATGACAACTAGATTACCCCTGTGTATATCGTAAGGGAACAATAAAGGGCACTTGCCGTTAAAGAGGTTCGCTCCTTGGGTTTTGGGTAGCCATTTTGGGTCACCTCTAGTCTGAAAATTCTGCATCACATATTAATTATAGTAGTATATTAATATTTTACAATGCCAAATAAACTTTATTGAATAAAATTGTTGAAACAAAATTACATTTTTACAGAATTTAGTAAGGGACTATATTTTGTAACGGAAGGTTTTCAAGAAGGAAATGAACAATTTTCATAACTCAGTAGTTTTAGAGTACTGTTACTTTAGCTTCCTAATTTTAAGCGCAGACCAAACTTCTAGATAGTTTGTGTATTACGATATATTCATGATATTTTCTAAAAAACGTATTTGAACAATATTTTGATATTTCTATCGATATATTTTGGCATATTTAGCTTATATTTCATAGGAGTTAAGAAAAACTTAACTCCAATTTTGGTCTAAAGATAATTTACTAGTATCTCATGCTAGATGTGACCCCTACTTTTTTTTAAATTTAAATGAGAAATTAAATGTATGTTTATTTGTATGCAAAGTTTTAGAAAGATGACATTACTCATTTAATAATACTTTTTTTTATTTGCGTTATAATTTGATTACTCCAAAATTTTGTAACATTTGTTGTTGTGTTCATTATGTACTGGCCTTTGAAGCCACCAGTAAAGCAAGATTTTTTAAACTTTGACTTATATATTTCTTTTATAGTCACTACATGTGTTCAACTTCATACTGTATTAAAATCATAATTAAATAATAGTTCAAACCATGAATATCTGTTCAAATAATCAATTTCCATGCAAAAATTTCAGGAAAAATATCGTTTCTGTTTGTGGCCATATATTTCCAAAAATGGCATGTGACATGGGTCACAAATAAAATAAATGAACATTCCAGGTCCCCATCTTTATATTCAAGTGGTTTTTGGATGAATGACATTGCGTGTATTTCAGGTGCCAACCTCCTTAAGATGTTAATTTCTCTATTTTTAATGAAAAAAAAATTGTTACCAACTGGTGTTGCCATGTTTTCGGCTTAATACAAATAAAACGTAAACTTGAAGGAGTTCTCATGTTTGCAGACAAAACGACTTTACAATTATTGTCTATAATAATATGTCGTTGGTTCTTTCAGTTTCTTGAATTTTGTGTAGGTGAATATTCTTGTTTGTGTTCTGTTCAAAACACACCATTTTCACTCCATAAAATCAATATCAAGTTGTATCAAAGTATTATATTATCACTTATTTTTTTTCTTCTTCTGTGTGTTAATATAATATAAGTAACATGTTAAAACTTCTTAAAAAGGTGGTAACGTGAAGTAGTATCCACATGTATTGAGCCAGCTCACATACAATGATGGTTCTTTTCACAGACTGATAATGTGGATTAAGTAACAAAAATAAGCGATATTACCCATGCATGAGTCTCTTGTCAGGATAAATCATTTAGTTTTTTGTTTTGTTTTGTTTTTGATTTTGTTTGTTTGTTAGCGATGTGAACCATGGATCTCTTGTCGGAATGTAGGTTTTTTTTGTTTTGTGTTTTGGTTTTGTTTGTTTGTTGGTGTTGAAATGAACAATGATTTTGAAATAAACAATTGCTATGTGTGCATGAAATTTTGACTTGGAATTGTAATGTTACACTTCCGTCAAGAGACGTTTTTTCTCAGATGAGCAACGTTGTCCATGAGCCACTGGGTCTAAGATTATTTGGTTTGCTTGATTTTTGACAGGATACATTATGATAGTTCACTGCACCAATACTTGTACCTTTTTATACACAACGTCACTAGATATAAATGTTTTGTTTAATTCTTTGTATCAATTGATTTGGTTGAATATCATCAAAGTATCGAGCTTGTGAACCACCTGGGACTTTTGTTATATTTACTGAAATTAATTTTTGCATATTATTACTTAATTTGACTTATATACTTTTTATGCATTATGCCATCTTTCACAATCAAGTGATTTTCTGCTGATTTGAGAAACTTCTTCAAGGTCTAGTGAGCTATCTTAATTGGGTTAATTGAAAAATCAATTTCGCACAAGAATAAGTGCATGTTTGATAAAACTGATCGAAAACTGTGACCTGGATAAAAGTCGTATTTCTTATTTAAATCCATTTGATCTCCGATGTATTATTAAGAATAATTTGGGGTCTGGACCATCGTGTTGTATGTAACCTTTAACACACAAGGTGTAATCAACATACCTAGAGTGTCAAGCAAACTGAATGCGTCTTAAGTCGATATGAAAAAGTTTTACCTTCGTGATAATACAACTAATTAGGCCAGCAAATACTAGTACTCTTCCGGGTCTAAAATGGAGAGCACAGGGTGTTGGAATATATTTGTTTTATTATTCCTTCACAGCCGCTGTACGTGGAATTAGTATTTGTCTGGTGCTTTGTGGAAATCCGTGCAAACAGACGGTCGTTATTCCTTACAAATAAAAAAACTAGACTTCCTGATTGAAGAAAGACGAGCTCGTAACAGCTGTTTTTGAAGTCATAAATAATCAAGGCCAAGTTTTCTATTTGCGTGACAACAAAACCCTCTCCTCATCGAATCGAAATTGCTTATGATGTAAATTTTTGTAAATTTATTGTTACGAGATAAATTTAATAAACTTTGGAACAAATCTTTTTTTGTTTCCTTGAAACCCCCCCCCCCCCCCCCATTTAATTTATCAAGTTTGTCCAACATTGATATTTTACATCATAACAATGAGTAATATTGAGATGCTTGGATTCTGGAGAAAATAAATTTAGTTTTTATATCATTTCTTCTTATAAAACACTCCAAACCTTATCAAATCTTCCCATATCTCTGATTATTGCGAATCGTCATAGAAATTCCCCTTACAAAGTGCATTATCTTGTATCTTCTTCCTTGTCAACACGTGCTTGATATGTAATGGTACTTAATGGTATTATTATTACACAAGCCGTATGAACTGCATGCACAAGATATGGTTAGAGGAGAGGTACACAGATATGCTGAAAATAACCCTTCAAAGGTCCACGGAGAAACAAAACCAAAAATATAGAGACTATCTAAGGCGGAGAGAGTTCAGGTACAACATACAGAACTGTATGACTAGCTCATAATTAAAGGCATAACGCATATGGGGGTTAGGTCCATTGTAAAAAAAAAAAAGAAAAAAGAAGAGGAGATTATTAAATAATAAAAACTTTGTTCATACTGGTGAGCTCAGTACTTAATCAAGACATATGATACACAAAGACAAGTCTTACCGTTGTTCATAAGTATTATTGTGCAATTATTTGAAAACACGTCTCATATATTGATACAAGCGATTATATTATACAATATATTATATACAATATTTTTTCGATAAATGAGAAAAAAAGAACTATAATATGCAGTTGGAAAGTGTATATTGTCAGCAAAGCCTTTGTAACCGCCATATATCCGACTATGGTTTGCATTACAGGCAATATTACAATATTCACGCACTTTGACCTTGGGCTTCTGTTTTCATGTCCGACAATAGTATGATGCCCGCCGGGGTTATAATTAAATGAATCCAATCAAATAGCAAATAACTGTATAGTGCAGCGTTAGATTAAATCAGACACGCAAATCGTCCTATTCCCTTGATATATATATTGAACTCTGCTGCATCGAATGAAATAAAAACATAAAATTATGGTATATCACATTCTTAAAATTCTAAGCGCTTTTTATTATAATACAAATTTTATTGCGGCTGATCAAATATCTAATTTAACATTTATTAAGATTGCTGAAAGACATAAAAATACTTACTTGTGCACGAGAAGTGTCATGACGGAAATGCCTTTCAATATTTTATTCATAAAATTATACCATTAATCGTGGCTCATGTGCAAAGTCACATGTAGCTGATACCGAAAGCAGGTCAGCCTACAGTACATTATTATTTATTGGTCCACATTTCCTTTTTTAAAGTAAATTTTGACGTTGCATTTCTGTGTAAACTAAGTACTAATTACTTAACCAAATCAGCGCCGCTTTGTACCGTAACATTGGTGGTCAGTCAATGAATTGACAAAGACAGGTCATCCTGGTATATTGTTTTTCAACCAAATGTTGTATTAGGATTCGTGTGTAAAAATGTTGATCTAAAAATAAAACAAGATATAAAACTGGTGTATACTTTAATGTAAACATAGAGCAACATAAAGAAACCCTTGCTACTGTATTTAAACATTAATTTACAGATAAAAAAACCCAATGCAAAATCAATCAAATCTACAACCTGTCAGAGAACAATGAACAAAATTTTCGCTTTCTCTCTAAAAATATTTTGTTTTGAGTTATATAGTTAGATGCATTGCTTATTAAAAATGATGCACACACAACCGCAGAGTATATAAACGACCTTTTACTTAAACTTATAAGCGATACAAAATACACATACAATGCTGGCAGGAAAAGGTTTCAAATTGTAAAAGCAAAATAATATACGTAAAATACTTCGACGATTATCTTAGAAACACTTCGGCAATATCTTACAAAAAATATGACGTCTATTTTGATTAAAGTTTGATAAGACTTCCGTTTGACTATTCGTAAGAATAGAAATTCAAGTAAGTTTACCTTTATCGGTTAAGGTTTTCGCAGTAGGAACGACGTACATACGTAATGTATTTTACAACAATACTCTTTCTGCATAGAGAGTATTTCGTATTTCAAAAAAAATATTTTGGCAACGTAGTTTTAGCAACTCAAAAATGTACCTAAGTAAGCTTTCCCCGCTCCTTTCTGATATAAATACATTGGCAATATAATGTTACATGCATGGTAAGCCGAACTCTTACTCTCAGAGAGTTGGTAAGCAGGGTAATTATTCGACTACAATAGGACATAGTAGGTTTTAGCGACCCTGTGGTTACAATTATACAAGAGCACGGCTAAAACCGACACGGAGAGAGAGAGAGAGAGAGAGAGAGAGAGAGAGAGAGAGAGAGAGAGAGAGAGAGAGAGAGAGAGAGCCTTTGGGGGAAAATTTATAAAGGCATTGTATATCTTTAATATAAATATTCTCATAAGTACACTTAGATTAAGTAAAATTTCAATTTGAGTTGAAACTAAATCGTTGGTCATTAGTAATTTTGAAATGACAGAAATACTTCTTTATAAAATAGTGTCGTAAACTAAACTGAATTAATGTAACATGTCTTTGCGAATTTGACTACAAAATATCATAGTCTTTGACCATTTACACTTTGTATCTTTAGCTGGACGGACTGGTCTCCCACATTTCTTGTTCTTGATCCACTGCAGATTGAGCTTACTCACGTAGCGGTCCTCTCCACGGATTCGCGGGGTCCAATCAAAGCCCCCACTGACGTATCCGATCCGGAACTATCTCGTAACACATTGACGTTTTGCGGGCCATCCACTATGACTTCTTCCAACGGTATACTCTCTACTGTTCTCGGAGTTGCGTTTAAAGAAGTTTCCCTACTCTCTGATTCTAGCCTATAGGTCTGTCGAGGAATGAACTCTCGCATGCCGTTTTGGAGAAAATGTAAATTGGGAAAGTTTTCTTTTGTTGTCTCTTTTCTGTTTGTGTTAAGTTTCTCGTCATCGACCATGCACAAATTCTTATTGTCATACCTGCGGAGGTAGCCGAGGTTGTTTCTTGTTGTCAAATGTGAGTGACAAACCCTTTGAACGTCATGAATCGTTTCCGTATTGTCAATCTCATTTGTTGTTTTGCAGAAGGACCTGACTAGTCTTTGAATAGTCGCTAAAATTAACCAAACATTTATCACAGAGAAAAATATAATACTCAGAAAGAATACCGTTAACGTGGTATAGTGCATCACGAAGGGGGTCTCGTGAAACATAGCTATGACCAAGAACACAACGGGTACTACTCCACGGAACACTAGGGTTAAAGCACAATTAATGAAAGAGAGTTTACTGTACCACTTTGTCCGATTTTTACCCATTTCTTTCAGTATTTTGGAAATTTCGATTATTGTCGAATTTGTCTCCATCGTCATCCCTACCAACGACAACAACAGATTTTGGTGATAAGCCAAGAAAAAAGAATAGCACACAATAGTGACCACGTGATGCACGGCTTCCGTTTTTATCCGGGACGACTCTCCTTCTCCGTAGAGGTACACATTTACCGAAATTAGGTAGATATATCGCCCAATGTTTATTGCTAAAAGAATTCCCACAAAGTCAGTGATCGATGAATCCGAGCGTCCACTGAAAGGGTAGCGCGTTATATCTGATCCTAGAAGGGCAATCAGACTTAGTACTACCGTCACCCAAACAAACAGCTGCTCTGTCAACCTGCACAAACAGAAGAAGAAAAAACAATTAAGGAGGCTGAAGAGTAAACAATCGGCCCTCAATGGCGTCTCAAAAATTCACTTAATTATATCATTGTGACACATTGTGAATTGTAAAAATCAATTGAATTCTGTTCATTATTTATTTATTCCATGTCATTTTAAAAAAATATTAATTTCTTCATTATTCATATAGAAAAGTACTGTTAAATGACAGCGATCTCTTAGCCTCGTTAAAGATTAAACTTAAAGATTTAGAGCAATTTAAAACAACCTGAGATGCTATATTCAATATTTATTGTAGAATTGTAATTACTATTCACTTAATAAGTGACAAACGAAATTATGGTTTACACATATTTTAACTTAGTTATATTTTTGTGGAAAAAGCTATTTGCAGGCTCTGATTGGAGCATATTTTACATTATTGTAGTCATGTACAAAATTGGTTTGCTATATTATTCCACTGTACAGAACATTTTATCGTAATACAATGTAATGATTTATAATAAAGGTTAAAGTTACACACAAAATAATCATATTAGCATGTTTTGGCAACAAAATAAAAATATTTTAAAAACAGCTTATATTTCTTTAAGTACTTTTATTTGTTATGTCGTTGAAACATTGGCTTAATTGAAATATAATTAAATTTGACACAAACAAATTAATGCGACCACAATGACGTCAAGTAGACAATCCTATTTTGCTTCATATAAGCAACTGGTGTTTTAAAAACAAAGATAAACTAAATAAACGATGATTTTTTTTTCACAGAAATGTTTTCTGACAACAGGGTCGGCATCATGGGTGATCAACCAAATTTAAAGATACTCGTCAACTGCTGGACCAGTTAGCCATGCATGTACGATGGTGAATGAATGACTTACAAATTAAAAGTGCTTGTATAAAAAAGAAGTTAAGAACCTGTCTAACTTTACTGAATTATAAGGAGTCTTCAATTGATATCGATACAGCAATATCTCTAATAAAACATTGATAAGAGTTTCCCCCTTAACTTTGGACAAAATTACAGCTGTCAACTTCTTTTGTTTACAGAAAGAGAATTGATTTTCAAAAATGCAATTATTTGATGCGTCTAGAGTTCTCATGGGAGGTACAACTCAAAGCATCTATTTTCGACGAGACAAATATCCCGAGGAGGATTTTCACTTCTATTTAAGAAGGAAAATCAATATCATGGACATTTTAGCACTGCTTCTCTTACAACTAGGTAAAGCTATCAATTAACCAAGATTACGTGTTTCATTAAGAAAGAATCATTAAGTTATGGTCTGAAGTGAAGGCGCAGACCCGGAAGCGGAAACAGACCTGTCAGTTCTATAGACATATCGATCGCCGCTTTTTATAGTACAATGTACAATGTAATCCAATGCCCTTTGTCTCAATATTGACTCACTTTCTTAGGTGATGTTTTTGACGTCTACTTGCATACTACTATAGTACCTCTTAGCATTTAACGTTAAGTTTTCTTTCTTTGTAATATTTACACTAGAACACTCTGGTTGAACAACTGCTTTGCAAAGGAAGCTCCGTTGAATCTATTCTGTGATAAGTGCATTCTCCTTCAAGCTTTGTTCATTAATTTGTAAGCACAATAGTCGCTCTTAACAGTTCAATTTGACGAGAAGCCTCCACAAAGCTCCGTGATTATCTTCTTTTCTAAGAATAAAAGGAACTAGAACATGCACGGCTTTTGGACGCAAGCTTAACTTCCAGACTATAGGTCGTAAAAAAATCACCGAAGTACTAATTATTATAAGTATTTTCATATTTCCTTCCTCTAGTTACATGTACAACAACAACAAAAATTCACGTTTAACAGATATAATCATTCCAATTCGGGATTTCCGTTTGACCTAATAACAGGGGAAATTGCAATACAACCTTGAAATACTGCCAACTCCTTCATCTTTACTCTGTATTCGCATCAGTGTTAAAATAGTTAAACAATTCACAAAATTATTAATGCAAAAACAAGTTAATATACTCAATTAGACAATTAACTAGGAACACAATTCTGCATGATACATTACGTATATACTAGATTGATATTAACTTTGTTTTACGGTATTAAATGTGTTAACATGTATATACACGCAGTAAATGAATGATTTTTTTTTTACAATATGATACTTATATATGGCAATGTATGTAATGTATACGCCAATAAACTACTACTACTACTACTACATATACCTAGTTCAACAATCATTAGAATTGACATCTATTCGACTAACAAGGCTCTTTCAAGATAACCTATAACCTACTTAAAACACTTGAACTGTAGCTAGTCTCGAACCACCACGCTCTTCTTAATATGACTTAATTAAATCCGCATGAGCTTACGGAATATGTAAGTAACATGTCAGAGAATTAAACAAGAATCTTGACTATACATATGATACTCTTCAAGTTTGTCTATCATTTTCTTTAAACTGTAGCTAAAAAATCCTAAGATTGTTAATAAACCAGCTATAATCATAAAAATCCTTGAAGAATTTAAAGTTGATTTTAAATAACAGATTCCATGTGTTATAATAATTGTAATACCGGTAACATAAAGTATTTTAATATGTAAAGCTGCATTCTCCGATACAGCAAACTTTTTATCAACGGATTTGGATTTCTTTGATGACTTAATTATTTTAGTGATTTTGTTCCAGTTTAGGAAGTAGTGTAGAGTTTAAGTCTCGATTTGGAAACTTTATGAGGAAGCTATTTAAAAAACTTCTGTATTTAAAATCCCCTTGCATTATTAGAGACAAAATACGAACGCACTGAAGCAAGCCAAATGTTTACAATCTGAAAATCCTCTGGGCCTTAGTTCCTGGTTCTGGGGTTTTTTCTACCCCAATTGTTGCTGTATGTTAATTTTTTACAGGTAATTCTGTGATATCAATTGGGTTTCAAACTGATAAAGACGAGACACTCAAAAATAAGGAAATGCGACATCGTATGAAATAATGCTGCATAACCAAGCATACTGATATCAAACGAGAGTAGCTGGAACCTATAGCATAATGTGATTGGGTTCTCCGATGATTCGTCTGATAACGGCGTTACTTCCGGGCGCAATGATATAGGCATCATATAACCACATTTTACAAGATCAATACAACAATGCAGATATGAATTAAAATGTTTCATGAAAATTGGAGTTAATCCTCAGATCGAACAGTAAATGTTTATACATAAGAGAGGAAACGGACTTTCATTTTTATAAGTGCACACTACACAGTTTATATCAAATAAGATTCTTTGCTCCTTAAGTTTCTATTGAAATTGAAATGGACCCACCCTTCATATTTGGCATATTTAGAAGAAAAAAAAAAGAGAATTGTGTGAGGCGTATAGTGTCGCCTGGAATCTTATTACTGCAAACATCAGATAGCAACGCCGATCTACGTAATACAGACAATGGTTGCCAGGAAGTATCGAGGTCTTGTGTGTTTTTAAAACAGAAGACACTTTAACTTGATAAATTGACAAGACTAAGTTTGGGTTGTGTAATTTAAGGATTATTTTATCGATAACAGACTTACAGCTCACTGATAACAGATAAATGATAAGATTGAAAGTTTGTATGAGATCTCGTTAACTAAAGGAAACAACAGAGAATGTATGACTGATATTTAAATCCATCGACCATAAGTACTTCCATAGTTGTTTTATTTGTTTTGTTTTTTTATTAGGAAATTGTAAACAAAGCGATCAGCTGGCTTCCCGGTGTGACATTAGTGCACAAATGTGCATCAGTACAATTTAGTGCACAGTACAGTATCTTGTCAAAATCGCCAAATGTAGGACTACACCGCATGTTACAGTCATTCAGTAGGCGAAACAGCGGGAAAACATGCCCCACATTTTCCCGTATGTTTAGTACTTTTATTACATATCTGATTAAATTGGGTTTATTCGGATAAATATTGTCGATATTACCTATATGTTTATTTTAGTTAATATGTGTTTTTAAATAGTAATTTCAGGTAATAAAATAATTCATTTGAAGTAAGTACTCAATGTCAGCTGCATTCAAGATATATCGATTTCAAACTTTATAAATGATATTGTCATTTTTTGTCGTACAGCTTTATAAATATCCTCATTTATAAATGTTGTCATAATAATTTGTATTCTGGCGAACGAATGTCTTATTACTATTTAGCTACTACCTGAGGTTTAAAAAAAAACAATTATTTTGCACTTCAAAGAGAATAATTTGAAAATATACGTTTACTTACACTTTTGGCAAATAGTGCGGCTTTGACCGGTACGTCTGACATACAGTTACGACAATGCCACATTTTTCACAGCAACATTTTGAGGAGAGTTTGTTTTGGAATCTGATGACGAGACAGTAAAAGATGACACAACAGTTGACCGTGAGGGACACGGTCAGAAGTTCATACGGGGTAAACATCTCGTTGTCCTCAGACGAGCGGAGAGAAGTCCACAGAATACCCAGGCAGTTCTGAAACATTGGTCACCTATCCATGTATTATTCACGTCTTATCCAAACTTCCTCCTCCGGTTTTCATCTAGGTCTCAGTGCTTTTGTGTCATTAATTTCAGCCTTCACTCATGTGTCTACTGTCCTTCATCCATGAAACTTGCCATAAATAACTATTCAATTTTATTTTTTTTCCCTTGAGTTAACCTTGCGTTAGAGCGAGCAACTTTTTTCTCTGTACAGAAGTACATTAGGATCATCAGAGGCCACTTCATCGATTCATTTTCTCCGCTAACCAATAGCTGAATAGACGCAACTTCCTTGTTCTAAAAATAGACGTGTAAATATACAAGCCTCAACGACGGCATGCGATTCGTGTAGGTGGGATTAACAAAAGTTTTGCTAAATACAACCTCGAACTATACAGTAATCAAGGAAATTACCGATGATTTTTTTTTCCAATGGATCCTTTTGGTTTGATAAACGATAAATCCTAGCTGCTACTACTGTCCAAGCTATCTATCAGTTCGGAAAATTAGATAAAATTCTAGGAATCTATATATACCCGTTCTAATCGATCCACTCATGGGATTTAACGTATGATCATACGAGATTTTTTTTTATTGACATACACACGTACATGTACGTACGCTTGTATAAAAAAGTAATGGTAAATTGTCAGAATTAAAAATGGACCCCTTCATTAATCTTCCTCTCCCAAAGTCGGTTGATAATTTCTGGACTTACGCAATTCAAAACGTCTAGCTATTTTAATAATGTTAATCATCTTACGTAACATTTTAAATTGATAGTCATTTGCATATGATTCAAGGCAACCTGCTCATTTTCTAGAAAGACTATGTACATTGGCTGTACATGTATTTAGCAATCAATGCATCGAATCATAACTGTAATTTTTCACAAGTGTGCCAACAGGGTTTGACGAATAATTTGTATAGTACTTTTAATTTACTGCGACGTGTGTTTTTCGCCAGGTAAGATGGTTTGAATACATTTCCGAGAAACGCCTACTTTTGTATAGATTGTCTATTCATATCTGACTGTAATCTTTATCAGTTATCACAAATATACCAGCAATTTAAAGACAGATCGTCTGCAGTCACAATTTTTAAATGGAGATGATTTCTATAACTGTTGATTCTGCGTGCTCTTATAATGAAAATGCGCTTACGCATAGATGAATTTTTAAAAAGTTATATACAACGTATAAGGATAAAATTTTACATTTCATTGTTTGTATTTACATAAGATTAAGAAAAACCAGTCTAAGGCATACAATCCGTCGATACATTCTACCATGATTCACTAAAATTTAAAAAATCGAGACCTAGTGCTGCATTATAAAAATATAATGTCAGCCATTTCAAGGGTTAAACCAATGTTGATCATTAGCCGATTTCTGGGGAAAAAAAAGAACCGTATTTCATTGTTGCTTTTGACTGACTTAGCGAGAAACTATAATTTTATATATAATATTCATGCTCGTGAATCTAAAAGATCTCAAACACTATAAAACATGTCAAAATACAGTTACATGTATATCATTCTGAATATTGTTTTACACTTCACATTCTACAACATTATAAATAAAATAAACACAAAACAACAAAACATAAAACACAACATCTCACACAATATATGTGTATATATTTAATCGTCTGTCCCAAGTTATTGTCATTGTTTCTATCTCATTTGGACAATTATTAATAAAAATACATGTGAAAAAAGTACAATTGACATTGATGAAAGGGAAAATATCCAAAATATCTTCATTGACATAGCCGAAATATCTTTATTGACATATTATCAATTTGAAGATTTATAATGGAAATGTTTACATCTTTTCTCCGTTCGGAAGTCACTCGGAATACCTTGCACACTTTTTCAACGTTTATCGTCCGGGTACTTTCATGGTTTTTGCAATGCAAAATCCCCGTAGTTTTTTTTTTATTTTTGGTTGTGTATTGAAACCTGAAGCCGTAGTGGGGCATTTCAAAACAGATAATCTGGACTTTTTTAAATTCATTTTAGTAGATGAACTTAGTATGGGCACAAAGGTATTTATGATTATCGAAATATCAAGCAAATAGTGGTAGAAGCAGAAACTTGGGAGAAAATATAGATATAATCATGCTATATTACATATCTCAATACATATTACATGTTCTTTATTTTATCACTTAAACACATCAAACTACAATATACATATCATATTATATATCATACAACACCCATAATGTATATTAAATTGATATATATTATATAACATCTCGTGTGTTCCACACTTACATCCGTCCTATGTTCCTTCTGAAAAAAATGAATAAATACCACTCGACATATCATATGATACATGTCAATCGTATTATCATAGGCATATCACATATCATAAAACAACAAACAGCTGTAAATATCACACCATTTATCAAATTACAAATCTCAAAATTTTTAGTTATCATAACTTATAAACATAGTACAGCTGTTTTACAAGACCGTGGACTTTGCGTAGTTGAGTTAGACAGCATTGTGACGTAGGCATGTATATTTTGCTGTCGGCCATTCAGTCAATGCTCGTTGGAAACAGCAAGATTTATCCAATATTCTAAAGTTGTGCCTACGAATTTGATTATATCTTGCTTAAGAACAGCGTCATTTTCAACTTGTTTTGATGCAAGAGATGGATTGTTACATCATACCAAATGTCCATAGCCTTACAAATAGCTCTTACAGATGTTAGAGAGGTTTCCAGCTTCCGCAAAAACTTGCAAATTCATTCAACAGTCCAAATATTGCATTACATATTGTAATACGTAAAATAATAAATGAAACATTCGATACGACTATTCTTTGCTGTCTTCATTTGGGATCATTCTACCTCCCTTTACAATATATCTACTATAATCTACACGTAACCAGTTCGATGACAATGAGCTATATAAAGAATTATATGAAAAAAAAGAAGAGGCACTGGTTAGCTTGTACTAATATTCTTACATAATTTAAAGGTTCGTTTCAACATTTATAGACAAATTCAGGCTTTTTGAAACGCAACGAAATGCTATAACTCGTAGAAAATTTATAAATGCTGCAAAGTTGTTAGAAATTTAATAGTTTTGTCAATTTTTGGGGAATATACCGTATATTCATTAATCATGTTTAAAGTAGATACAATTCACGAACCCTTTCCGGTGGTTTAAAATTTGGTTTTGTTTCCCGATGCTTTCAAAAAATCTGCATTAATAACTAGGGAATGAATGTTGATGTGGTGACTTAAGCGTCGACTCGCCAGTGAATATCGATACAAACGTAGTGATCACTTCAGGCTTTAGTAAAGCAGAGAGGCATTTCCACCATTGTCATAATTTCATAAGGCACAAAGCGTTTCTGGGTAATTTGGTTATCTGGGTGTACCAGCACTATTGCAGGATTTTAGACTATCGAGCCGATGGTGAGGTCTGAGCCCTCGTTTGATCACTAATAGTTATATGCGATGCCATTAGAAATCGCCGACAGTGGATGTTGCCAGTGCATGCTTTAAGTTCGATCGATCAGGTTCAGAGAGTGAGATAGAGTGGGCGTTGACAGGAAACCAATGGAATAAGGTCGGGAGATTATCCTCTTATTCTTCCTGGCATATTTCTTTATTCAATATGAAATAAAAAAAAAGTTTTCAATCAACAAACAAAATAAAAAAAACCAACAAACTTCGAAAAAAAACAATGATTACATGATTGTTTTAACCATTGTAGACTTTTTTTTATAATCAAAAGCTACACAACTATTAAAACCTGGTGTGTGTGGTAGTTGGGTAATGATACGCCAAAAGTCTGCGATATGGAAGTAAATGAAGAGAAGTGTACAATAATAAACAAAGTAACCAGATGTATCGTTACTATTTCGTGACGTTACACAACAATTTACACATTTGAGAGAGAGAGAGAGAGAGAGAGAGAGAGAGAGAGAGAGAGAGAGAGAGAGAGAGAGAGAGAGACATATGACAGAAACACAAAAAAGAGTAAAAATGTAAAAATTTGGAGAGTTTCCAACGAAGTTCCATAGGAATGGTGTTCGATGCTTTGTTTACTTCCTACAGTTTTGCTATTTATAGTAACATTTGCGTTTCGCCAGCACACAGCTAGTACTTTCCTTTTAGCTAAGCCCGGCTAAATATATGTAGTCTTCAAAAGCGTTATTTGCTTATTACTAAATCATGTCACTTTGACCTTTCCTTCCAAATTCATGAAACAATAATATGTGCTCAATATATAAAGGTACAATTATGTATATTTTATAGTAAAGAATGAACAAAACCAAAAATCAAAGTCATAGTGTCTTGAAAATATTTTATTATTATTTCCAAAGTTTTGTACAACAAATATATATCCAATCAAATCGAGTTGAGTTTAGCTCCCTTGAAATCTGAATACAATCTTCTAGTGGTACCGGTTGAATAATGGTCTGCAACATAATAAACGACGTCGCCTTTCTGAAGGAGAAGGGTTGCAGAGTTGCTACCACTGTTGTTACAAGCTACCCAACTTTTGATTCACTGTTAACATTGAGACCGGCGTGTGGCATCCGTCCGTGATTGCTAAATGAGGCGTAGGAGAACGTCCCCGCTCCGGTGTGATGAACTTATTTCCTGAGGTGGCGCTGTATTGTGGATATAAGCGACCACTAATGACTTTATCATAAACCCACATAACACCTTTTTCAACTGTTTTTGTAGTCCCCATATAGTGCATGAGAGCCAATTAGAGCTAAAGATGTCAGATAAAAATAATGTAAGAAGGTGGGTGGTAGGATCTCTTTAAAGTTCTGGTAAATGTTACAAACTAGAGAGATATGTATATTAAAGGGTCACGTTAGTTTGAAATCAAAATAATTTTTATTGAATAATTTAATCATTTAGGCCTATAAATATAATAAAGCAAATTGTGATTCGCTCGATAAGCTAACAATTTTTGTTGTTGCAGGAACCATCCACCACAATGGTTCTCACAGACTTTTGTATGGCCTGTATTTGGTCTTCAAACAGCTTCAGGGTCGTGTTTGTGCAATCTCCTCTCACAGGATTGATGTGGAACAACAAGGAAATTATATTTGGTTGTATATACAATCTACAAAACCTCACTATTTTTACATTTTTTAATTTCTTAATATTATATGTACAGCTTACATGCACAATATTCTTTCTCTGCTTTTAGTTCTTAACAGTGGCCATGAAAAGATCACAATCATAAGCCCAGAGAGAAGATTGACAGTCGTTTACACAATTCTTTGTATGTTTAAAAGAAAGGAATTGTGTTACAACCACTTAATCCTTTGATATTTTCATATGCTTTAACATTTTATCAGAATTAGTCGGGATAACAATACCATGCAGAAATATTTTTCTTGATAATCTTCGTTGATTGTGAAAGATGTATCTTACCATTCTGAATGTTTCCTAACTAATGATATCAAAAAATTGGAAACAGGTGTTTATGTCCCACCAACACAGACGTCCTTACTGCAAACTACTTTGACAAGTCTTATTATTACACCTCTAAGTGTAAGTAAGTAAAATGACCAATGTTTTACTTAAATTCTTTACCTGAGGTTTTCTTCCAAACATGTTCAACAGTCGAGAACATAAAAAAAATGCATGGTTTCTAGCTTTAAACATCGGTTTTTATACACAATATTGTTCAAAACTTTAACTTTAAAAGTTGTTTAGAGCGGAATTTGTCATGCATTAAATCAACTATTTTAATATTCGAGTATTATATACCATTAATCATTGATGACTATTTTATTTACTTTATTTGCTTTTTTTTGTCACCAAAAGGTTTTAATTTTTTTTTTAATAAGAGGTTAGTTCCCGTGTTAGTTGTTACTTTTGTTTGTAAAACAATTTAAATTATTAGTTTTCAAACCAAGAACTTCAAAGTATTCGTAGAGGTGATAAGGGTGGGGTTTTTTTTTGCCTTCTTCATATTACGCTTTATAACATACCATTAGTTGAGTTGACATAGATATTCGACAGACAAATAATTATCGTTTGTAGCCACTCAAAGTCCATGAAATTCGTGGATACTACTAACTCACGTTTCAAAGACTGTATATTGACAATTCAACCCGCAGCAGCTTTTACACCCTCCCTAGAATTTTTTATGCTATTTTAAAGCTATTAAAAATAGTTATTTTATTTTGGAATAAAGTTGTATTCAGTGATGTTTCTCTCTCAATTCTGAAAAAACACCTGTTCAGAAACCAACTTACGTTGGATAATTCGATTATATTGGTAATGCAACTTGACAGATTTTAAGTGTAGTTTGCACCGAAAACGTTATAACAATTTGCTGAGATATTGACCGAGTGTCCCTGATAGCAAAATAGAAAAGACATATAAAAAGGATCTGTGAGAATTAAATATCTATTCTGAATTGGAATGAAATCTCAGTATAAGTAATGCGTTTTTGTGATTTTAGTAATACAAATAGATATATATGTATACCGGTATTGTATCATATAACAGTAATTCTGATGGTTTTTTTTTTTTTGGTTTTTTTGGTAGTCTCTTATATACCATAACATAGATTTTTATTTCAACGAAAGCCCGGCAGAATATTAAAACTTTTGAGACGCCTCTTTAAACAATCGAGATGGTAAACATATGGTTTCTGAATAAATTCCTGCAAGAATTTTCATAAAAATATGTAGGGGATGAATAAAAAAAAGAGAAGGTCTCAATCAAATTGGCTGGCTTGTTCAGAAATTTTTAGTTATCATGCACAAATATTTAAAATAAAATTTACGTGGAATTTAATAAAATGTCATTTAAAACGTACAGCCCAATTTTGACACTTAAGGACGACGGACCCAATTCAAGATTTTGCACCTCTGCGCAGAAACCCCGCATATGCTATAAATATGAGTGTCGTAATTATGTACATCAGAATAAGAAAAAAATAAATAACAAAAATTATTATACTAAACATAATTTGTGATGCCAAATTATTTTCGGTGGAGAAAAACTAAAGCTGCTTGGTCCGATTTAATGTCGAATTTTGTGTACGCTTTTAAACGGTGGTTATGCTAAGTATGTGTATAATAATAGATATTGCAGTAGTTTACCCGGTCAATTAAGCCACATTTCAATGAAAAAAAATATGTACAAAATTTGTTAACAAAGCAAATGACATAAAAGGTATCGCGTTATTTCGCCTCATGTTAAAATTTGCCCCTGACGTCGAGACCGGTATGGTTGTATTACGACTTTGACATCGCTATAAATAAAGGTCATAATGTTCTGGCAAATTAAAATTAAACTGTGTACTTTTTGTTTGCTAATATGTCTGAAGTTTGCTTTGTTTACAATCGAATCTGAATCGATGCATAACATGCGGGTTGAATAAACCCAATCATTCGAGGGACGAGACCAAACGGTCCCCTTTTCTAAACATTCCCGTGATGCATTTTGTTTTGTTTTTTCGTTTGCCCAAAGAGAAATTATTTTATTTATTTGAATATTTCTAACTTTGAAAGGAGGCCGATTCTGCTGGTGTAAATAGGAGAAAAGCCATAACTTTCTAAGATAATTGTTTTGTCTGGAAAATTATTTGATACTGTAATAACCAAAAAATCGGACCAAGCAGCTTTAAGAAGAAAAAAATAGTCCGAATTTCCTCTGTTTGCGACAATTTTTTTAAGTCCGTTATATTTCCACGGTTTATAAATCATTCAACGCCGAGAGGCAGTTTATAGTCTTATATTCTGGTAGATATTGAATTTATACATTAACTTAACAATATTTATATATATATAGCAGTCAATGTAACGTCATGCAATAAATAATTATGTCCTTTTTTGAATGACATTTCTGAAGAAAAATTACCCATGCAGTGAACTTTGACACAACCCCTCAAAAAATTTAGGTCGATGACCTATATTTTTTTTCTGATAATCGGTAAGGTAATTGACTTCTTAATATTACAATTTAGTTATAGTAAAAAAATCAATTGCAGAATTTTTAAAATATCAGTTTTTATAACACGCCCCAGAAAATTCCCATTACTTTCTATTATATCTGCCGATTTTCGTACCCAAATTTTGTTATGCTACTAGTAAAAAAGGAAGTCGGTGATCATGTAATTTTTTATTGATTTTCACTCACCGTTAACTAATTAACATTATATAAAAAAGTTGAATAAAAAATCTATTGTAGAAATGAATTGGGTCCGCCGTTCTTAAGCGTGATTCTCTTGATCACAAAGTAGCTTGACGTAATTCTCACAGATAGATAGTTTACTGTGTTATTTATGGAAAAAACGTGTTGACCTCTTTAAAATTGGTTTCAAGTTTTAAGCTTACATTCAGCAAGCTTCATGTGCAAAAAAAAGACACGAACTTGCAATAGAATTAGAGCTTACTCATAAAACAAGTCCTCGGCGTTATTAGTGTCAACAACAACCGATCATTTAGGGGAAATAGGGGAAAAACTAGTAGCGTGCCACTGTTGCGTTGGTACGATGAATAATCTCAAGGTAGGTCATTTTTACCTAGAAAGCTGTGGGAAAACTCTTCTTAACTTAGAAGAATTATACATGCACATTGATAAGATAGCCATGGAATAGTTAGATTTTTTTTTACATGCCTTTTTTTCAGTACAAAAATTACCATAAAAGTTAAAACCAGCTGGTTTTTTTATTTGATAAATATAAGAATATGTAAGCTTTCGTTCTTAATATATGTAAATTATGATAAAATAAAACCATGACAAATATGGGGGAGGGGAAGGGCTGTAGATCTGCAATTTGTCTTTCTTTTTCTGTTCAAACAGGTGGGAAAGGGAATTTTTAAAACTAGTCTCCTCCGTTAAAGAATTGGAAATTTCAAGACTTTTGTCACCTTCCACAGTGAATTTACATATATTTTGTCAACAAAAAACCCACAATGTGGCGAAAAAATCAATTTTGCATTGAAATGAATAATCTATATACTCGGAACAAGTAAAATCTTTGCACCACAGGGTACAATTCTCTAATTTTCGCAATATAATTTTGTCCTAAAAATAAAGCTAATACATTGACTATATATTTTCGTTCAATCCGTGCGTTTTAAATCAAGAGTGACACAATCGCATAATCCAGATGCCTGCATTTGATCTATAAGTAGTAGTTTAATGCAGGGATTGGTTCTAGAGAAATTCATTTAATGTCTGAATTGGCTCTCGATAGGGTCGTTTAAAGGGGCATGGTCACGATTTTGGTCAAATTCTATTTTTTTTTATTATTTAAAATGCTTTAGGAATGCATGTCTAATGATCAAATGAAACTCGAGGGTCAGTCGTAAAGTTATTAGCAAGATACAGGGCTCACAATTCTTTGTCATGTAAACAAGGCTCGTGCCCTGTTTTTGTTTACATAGATTCAATATACCAGTAAAAAATCTTTTTCAAGCTGATTTGTATATCTTCTTATTGATTTTGAGCATAAATAAACAGTTCATAACGTTTAACACATTCATTTTAGGTCTAAAATTGAAAATTTCACTAAAACATTCAAAATGTAAACAAAAGCGTTGTTTACATAGCAACAAATTGTAAGCTCTGTAACTCGCCTATAACTCAATAAATGACACTCAAATTTTGGTTGCCTATTCAAAATGCGTCCCTGAAGCATTGTTAACAGAAAAATTGGAAACATAATTTTTGACCAAAATAGTGACCATACCCCTTTAATACCTGCATTTACGTCGTTTAACGCTTGCATTGGCTCTAGAGTGAGTCGGTTATACCTGCATTGGATCAGTAAAAAGAGTGCCTTCACTGGATCTAAATATATTAGCCGTCCAGTGCAAGCATTGGCTCTAGATATAGTCGTTTAATACCTGCATTGACTATACATAGAGACGTTCAACGCTTGCATTGGCTCTAGAGTGAGTCGCTTATACCTGCATTGGATCTATAAAAAGAGATCTAGAGATAGTCGTTCAATGCAGGCATTGACTCTAGATTAATTCAATACCTGCATTGAATCTAGAGATAGTCGTTTTATGTCTGCATTGGCTCTATAGAGAATCGTGCAATGCCTGCACTGAATCAGAGATAGTCGTTCCATGCAGGCTTTGAATCTACATGTAGAAAGAGTCGTTCAATGTGGTACATCGATTTACCAAAATGACTCAAAAAAGGACCCAAAAAGAATTCAAAAGGACCCAAAGGAATTAAAAAACCCAAAAGGAATTCAAAAGGACTAAAAATTCTTCGACTTTATTTACAGACAATAGCTTAATTTTACTTCTATATATTTGTAGAAGTGAATTATTTCACCTGCAATAAAAATATATTGATAAAGTTTAGAGGTTTTTTTTTAACAATATCATAATGCGTAGAATTCTGTTAGGATGTAATTCATCTTCATAGGTCGCAATTTTGCAAATATCACAGAGAATTGTCCATAGTTCTGTTTTATTTGCAAATTCATTTTTTCGTATCAGTTAGTTTAGTTTAAATACGTATGTTATAAATATTTTAATGTGTGAAAAATCAAAACATCTCACATTTTACTATGGATGTTAATGCATGAAAAATCAAAACATATCACATTTTACGATAGATGAAGATCTCACTGTATCTCACTGTACATTTAAGTTACCTTTTAAAATTTGAAAATAAACATAAATTAACATAAAATAAAGTTAATATGAAAAGTGTCAAATGACCTTAGCAGGGGTTTCGGGCGGAGAGATAATATTCAGGTGTTTACTTTTTTACGTAACATCTTGCGATATAATTTGAAAATCACCGATAAGAAATGTCATAAAACGTTTCAGGTGTAATAATTACCTGTTGCGAAATGTTAGTCTAATATAAGATATTGTATTGATAATTGGCAAGATTGAACTGCGCTTTGGGACAGAACTTGAGACAGAAGGATTTAAAAAGTCTCCATTCGCAATTCCTAACTTCAAGGATTTTTGAAGACGCTACCGTTGTCATATCCTCAAAAGGGGTATGGAGTGATGTTTGAAACATCGATATTAAATCTAACCCTCTTTAATCTATACTAAAGAACGGTCGATACATACCTTGCTATTCATATCTAATCTTATTGACGTATAATGCACAAGTTGATGAATCTTTCTTACGTCGTCACAAAATCTCATGATGGATTGGTAGTGTTGTCAAAATTATGTAAAAATTGGTGTCATATTGTAAAATGTCATGACGAAAGAAAGACAACTGCGTTGCATCAAATGACACAGTTCAAGATAATATATTCACTATAAAAAATATCAGAACAATGGTCTCTATAAAATCATCTGGGATTTTTTGTTGTGTCTTGACAAAATATTCAGGTTTCAGACTTAGTTACTTGCTTTCTATTTCATCAGCAGCTAACAAACAAAACAGAGGCGCTAGACAAAGGGCTCTGCATAAAGATATAGAAAAATGTTCAAATTTTATAGCTAACTAATTGGATTTTTTTTGGACTAAATAATAGTTCATAGCCTCAAATATCATATTTTTAAAACGTTTAATCAGATTTGATGGTTAATTTGTTGACCATCGAGCCTCCTCAACACACCTCTAAAAGATGGTGCTAGCACCGTGGACGGATTAGTCTTTACATCGATATCAGCTAAAACAAATGCAGTCATATACATGTACATTCAATATGCTTTTTTTAGAGGTACATATTAAGTAGAAATGTAAAAATTTGTCAAGTAAAAAAACATTTTGAGAATTTTGCAGAATACATTGAATTAAAATTAGGCGTGATGAAGGTTGAGGGTGGGAATAATTTTTTCTGAGCTTGGAAATGACGTTCGAATTTCTTTCCACAATCGATAGTCTATGGTCTATTAAGATATATATAAAAAAAAACCACAATAATCATGTTCACTCGGAAAAATACCATAAATAAATATACCTACATATAAAACAGTATAAATTTTCTCTAATTTATAATCATATTTTATATCTAGCTTATCAGTCTAAACAACATATATACTAAAAAAAATTAGATTCAAGTATAAGATGACAATTTGGTTTTCACAAACTACCTCTGCGATTAAAAAAGGTCAACTACTGGCAGCGAGTCGGTGTTTTGATGACGTTAAGGTGAACGAGATAGTTCGACTCGAATACAGATAATAGATACATAGAGATCTATTGTGTAAATAAAGCATTGTGTGAATATGTTGATTTTCGATAGTCGATATAGAAATTAAAGTGGCTCGGTGCGATGACAGTGGCGTGCGATAGCACTGGTCATTTAAACGGATTGGAAAGAAAAGATTTACGATCAAAATAATCACTCTTCATTTACTCTCCGTTGAATGACACTGACTTCAATTTAAAAGTTTGTCGGTTTCAACGCTGGACTGTTTTTCAAATAAGGTCGACTAAAGGAACAGCACAGGGGACAGAAATGGTAGGTGGGAAAATTTCTTTGTGTTTTCTAACTTCAATGGAAATCCCCATTTGTGGACCATATTTTTCGCTGTTTGCATATGCGTATTAAAGTAAAGCAATATTTATATTCAAACTGAAGTAATCCGCATATTCATTACAAAGCGTGTAAAGACCATTTACAGGTGGACATGTATTGGCTCTAATTTAATGCAACTTTCAAGTGGAGATTAAATTTTAAAGTTGTTCAATATTTCAGTAATGGACCGGAGGCCGTGCGTTTGTATTTGCACCAGTGATAATAAGCCATGGAATTAAAACGCGACAGCAAAATTGAAGAAGACACTGATCAAGTACTGAATACTCAACCCTTGAGGGTGATAGATCACGTGCTTTCTCTACTGTGTTGCGGAAAAGGACACTCGTCGTTGACCGGCATCAAATCGTTGGGAAACCATCTACAGCAGTGGGGCTATCTACCGAAGGAGAAATGGGAGAAGAAATATCCGATCACCAGGGACAAGATTATCTTGCTGAACTGGATAAAAGAGCACATATTTCCCAAAACCTTCTCAGTCAAAGACGCTCTGCTAGAGTGTGTGGGGGAGCTGAAGCTTCTAGAAGGTGAGAAAACCTCGGACTCGTATCATTAAGGGCTGGTCATCGAATGAATTGATGGATCAAAATAAGGAGGATACACAAACTCCAATTTGTTTTTATTATTCATTATGGAACTTTACTCAGACTTTTCTTATTACTACATGTACCTAAAAATTACCTATTGTCACAAAGTTTGAATGATTAAAATTATCAAAGGTTTAAAATTAGATTCTCGATATTGACTCGCGACAAAGTGGCATTTTATCAAACATTTCAGTTTGGAAAATTGATTTTTGGAAACGAATAATGAAATAACTAATTCCAGCCATTGGAAACTCTAAACTGTCATTTCAGTGAATAATGTTTTATTCTGGGGTTTCTACATCGCGCATATTGATTTTTAAAATGTTTGAAATTGGTGACAGATAATCAAATTCAATATCCAAAGGGGTATTCACCATTCAACACCCAAGAGATACTTTTGTGATTAATGATACAGAATTCCATTTCATTTAACTTATGTTTCCTGTTTGCTTTGTTGTAGATAAAGATCTTTTAGAAATAGAAAATTTTGAATTGAACCAAGCCATGAATATTTTATATGACATTCAGCAAACCACAATACGAAAAGAGGATGGTAGTTCTAGTCATCTAATGTTGGAGATCAAACGGATGAATAGTTCTTCTCACCAGGTGTCACCGAAACCACCTCGTAAAACCGTGAATTCGAAAACCGAGACAAATATCAATCACGTTCCAACAGGTCATGCCATGCCCACAAGTTCTCCAAAATCTCCGTTAAACAATAGAAAAACTCATGGATCAGAACTTAGAAAACCACAACCAAATCTGCTTTCAAAACCACAGAGACCCGGGTCCCAAGAAAGTACAACGGATTCTGAAAAATCATACCTTCACTTACACCGCGAGAAGAGGGCTCAGAAACAACCTTCTTCGGAACCCGACAATTCAAATCAGATCGCTGGGAATTCAAACATCCCTGTGCCTAGTCAGAAAAGTAAGAAACAAACACGTGATAAAAAAATGGAACAAATGGAGAACATGAGGAAAATTCTATACCATCTCATGTTGCGGCCGTCGGAGGATCCTCATAGATTTCGTAATATCACTGACGCTTTAAGCCATGAAATGAAGAAAAGGGATATTAAAAGCGCTCTTATCCAACATTTACATGAAAATCAACCAACATTTTCAGTATGTTTTTGCGATATATGACTTGATTTGCTCGACGTCTAATTTTATCTCTATTTTTAACGTATTTTATCAAATTAGTAATACTCTTGTTTCTTTGGAATTATGTTTTTGAGAGCTGAATCACAAGGAAAACAAGCATAGTTGAAAATTAAGGACCGAAAAAGGTTACCATATCTTTACGTTAATCATTCTTTGTATTTTCCTACCGGAACTAATAACAAAATCATTAAATTTTTTTTATAGCTTAAACACGTTGGTTTTAAGGATGGGGGAGAATGGAGCCTATTTCTTCGCACGGAATGTCCTGATGCATTATTAGCATACGCAACAGCGCAGAGATACCAAGTGGTTTTGCGCGTCATTTACATTGGAACGAAAGGCGCGGAAGAAATAAAGTTTTACCCCCACGGCCATAGTCAAGGCAACGAAGATAGACATGTTTTTGTTGCTTACTTGGCCGACAATATCTTCCTTCCTCTTGTTCCAATGGAAGCATCAGGTATGAACAATGGAAAATAATTGCTGGTAAACATTAAAAAAAAAAGAAGCCGAAATTGGCAGTGCGTTTTTCTTAATTATTTCATTGGTAGGTAGAGAGGGACTGTTTCAGATAAAGTGCCGTCAAAATTTTAGTAAAATTATGGTTGCTGCATTTTGGGGCAAATATGTGTTGCTTAATGGCAATTGCAACTTCCTGGCTTTTGTACTTAATTAAAAAATAAAATGCTTTCTTTGTTGATTTATCCGGGATATGAAGGTGGCGACATTGCAGAAAATACATAACCCGCTAACGCGGGTCATGTTATTTTTTTTCTGCAATGATCGCTACCTTCATAACCCACATGACTTATCAAAGAAAGCATTTTATTGTTTATATTTACATCTTTCTTCTAACTAATTAATAAATTGATTATAAAAAGTAAGTTAAATTCATTATATTACTGGTAATGTACATCAGTACGTTAGCTATATAAGAAACAGCAAAATCGTCTCCTGTGACACTTTGAGTCTGACATCATCATGATTATTTCGTGCAGTCCGTGATTTTTCTTAGCTCGCTGTAGGTTTCGACCAATCGATAAACTCAGTCATGTCAGTTTCCTGTTAGTTTCAGTCGGCCTGTAAATAGCTATATATATATATATATATATATATATATATATATATATATATATATATATATATATATATATATATATATATTCCAAAAAATATATATTTCGTATTAATCATTTATTTAATGAACAAATTGCAAAATTGATATCTGGAAGAATATGTGATAATAGATTAAATTGTACACATTACTGTACATTGATTTTGTATAACATATATATGTATATATATCCAACTTAAAATGAAATAGATAGGTGTATTGATAGGGTTATTGTCCTTGATTTTATTACATTTCTAAATAAAGATCACTGTGAAAGACAACTTTAATAACACATATCTCAATATTTTTATTACTAGTTAGCCCTGGTTCACCTTTTAAAACAATACAAATCAATAAAATTTGAGACAATAATAGTTGCCTGACTTTGCTGTGCCGCCTTGTCATTTCAATTGGAAATACATGTAATCTTCTTTTGCCACAAAGCAAATTAGCGATGAAGAGTTTCTTTGCATTCATTATTTTATGTTGATGTGTATCGTACCCTAATACCCAGGTAAAAGGAATCATTCTTTGGGTATTATGAGGTGATCAAATACGAACGGGTGTGATCAAATCTAATAAAGCTCTTATGCTAAATTCAATCACGCCGACCGTATTCTATCACCACATAACATTTAAAGAATAATTCCTCATATTATTGACATTTTACGTTATTTGTATTTCGCATAATTATGCAAACCCCGCCTGCGCCCCAACAGTACGCCATTCGCGTCTTTGAGGGACTGTGTTGAACTATACGTTACTTTGATTCGTAATGCTAACGATTTTTTTCGAAATTTACTTTTCCATTTTTAATTTTTATAAAAAACCCCAACAAAATAAGATATTTTTAATCGTTAAACAAAATTTAACCATTATTTGTCAAGTTATAAGCGAGGTACGGAGCTCACATTTCATAGTTATGTAAACAAAGATTGTTTACATGTGTGTTGTATATACAGGTAAAAGCTTTGCTTTCTATTGCATGTAGCTAAATATAGATTTTTTTTTTATCTGCAAGTTTATTATAAACATAAGTGGTGTCACTTCCTATTTTGTTTAAAGTAATGTATTTTCAATTCACTAACACAGATGTAAACAAAAACATGACACGGTCCATAAAATAACAAAACAAAGATTTGTGAACTCTGTATATCGCATAAAACTTGACAGAAGGCGGTAAATTGGCTGACCATTGGAAATACCTCAGCAGGGCATTGGAAAAGTTTAAGGAAAACAATTGTGTGCTTCTTTATTTTAAGGAACGTTTTCGTGCGGCTTTTTCCTCCAATTATTTTTCAGTTCTATACAAAATAGTGTATTTATTTTGTATTTCAGATTTCCCAACACATGTTAGGAGTTCAGACGAATTCCAGAAATGCCTTAAGAAAATAGATAACCTTGAAAAAGAGAACAAATCCCTGAGGATGAAGCTACATGCCGTTGAGGAGTCTATAGAAGACGATGAGCTTCCGAGTGACCACAAGGTGGCGCTGAGTGATCACGTGTCATTAAGACTTAGACGAAACAGCAACAATATAGAGATTGATAAACTTCGTCAGCAATTACATCTCATAAAGATAAAAATTGAAAGTCATAAACGAGCATGAATATCACTGCGTGGTCGCTAATCATTTTATTTATTTTTTAATTATTGTACAACATAAAATGATTAAATAAATAAAACAGTATACAACAAGTACGTTTTTGATGGACATTTTATTCATGCTGATAGGTTTCTAAGTAAGAATCAACATAATTTAAACTGCAAATTTTACATTCGAAAACCTCTTTGATGTTGTATTTTAATGTTGTTCCATGTAGGGTTTTAAATAGTTTATTTTTCAATAAATCTTCGATTGAAATATCGCTATTTGATATAAAAATCACAACTAAGGATAAATAGACATGCATGATTCCTGTTCATCTCTTAGCTTACCTTAACTATAGGCTAAGTTAACTTTTATGCCAAGATTTGTTCGTTGTTTGTCTTTGTCGTCGTCGTAAAACTTTCCACCTTTTTATCTTCCTCTATAGAACCACTTAGCATAATTTAACCTAACTTTGCCTTTGCACAGAGCATCCTTGCGTTAATTAAGCTTTTGAAAGATATACATGTAGTATCATAACTGCAGCGGTGTGGGCATACAAATTGAGTAACGTGCGTTGCTTATATTTACAGGTTTTTAACTTCTTGCTTTGTCTCCAAATGTGATTTATACGTTTATAATTTAATTCTGGTTGTAACGCGCTTCTGATTGGCTAAAAAAATTATTTTATATCGTATAGAGAATGTTGCCTACGTCATAGTAAGACTTACGTCAAAAAAACGTATCAATCCGCCTGTTTAAAAACTATGAGATTGCAATCAAAAGAACATGAATAAGTCAAAGAGGTCACAGTTAATGTAAATCGATCATTTCAGCTTTGGAAAGTTCTTCTATTGCTTGTAAATATATCACACTTATGCTGTAGACTGAAGTATGTGATCCCTGTTAAAATGAGAGTTTCTTTTAAACGTGTTTGGTAGAATATCATAAATGATAATGGTATTGTTTGTTGCTAATTTACTAATGCACTGATTCTGATTATTTTGAATATGTAGTATATGCACCCTCTGATCCTTAAACACCCTCTGTAGTATGCTAGCTAGCTTTGTAACATAACTGCATGGTGTGCGTTTTTGTGCTCATGCGTATGGGTCACTAACGAGCTAATCCAAGCACTATGGACACTGGGGGTTCTAGCTAGTGCTAACATATCTATTTAAATGTTAACGTCTGGGATGAACTAAGTTTTATTATACTTAAAAAATAATTCAATTATGCATAACAAACGCATTTACAGGGGTATCGGAAGTTACTTCCTATATTGGGGCGGCGAATTTGATTGATAACCGGAAGGGGGGGGGGTGTGTGAACCGAACTTGATTTGAAATGAATATATAATTACAATTATTACAATGTGTTTATATTTGCAAATCCCCTTTTTTTAAAAGTCCAGAGAGAGAGAGAGAGAGAGAGAGAGAGAGAGAGAGAGAGAGAATGCTTTTATGTAGTCCTTAAATCTGGACTTACATTTTATGGCATATTTATAAAAAAAAGGTGTATAGTTTTTCAGATATTTATTTTATTGAACTGGAACAGAAAATATAGGCAGGATTTAGGGACATAAATGAGAGACAACAGATGATGATTAATGTTCCAACGATTAAAATATAGCTTTCCATGAAGAATAATATGGATAATAATTGCAATTTCTCAGAAATACATTTTTTATATATACAGTCTTTTTGTTATTGATTTTTTATTGATGTTTTTATTTCACTCGTATTTTGTTTTTGTGAAAAGCCAGCTATTGAACTGATATATTGCATACAGGGTGCGCCATTTGTCCAGATAACTCCTCCTGCAGTTTACAAGGTATGAACTTATTGTCAGTTTAGATCATAGAGATAAGTATCATACTTGAGTTTTTGATAATTAAGAAAAAATAATGAAACGAAATTATGGCCATGATTATTCCGGTAGTGTTTTTATTAATTCGAATATCGTTCCCACAAAAGAAAACCCGATTTGCTGTCACATTGACAGCTTTCCCCTGTTACGTTTTAGGTTACATCTATCACATTATCGTGTATAGTCATTGGCATTGCTTTGAAAATAAAATGATTAATTTATTTAAGAAATAAATTACGAGTTTTCGTGAATGTTGCAGAATAACCTCCGAGGTCGAGAAATATAAAAGCCAAGGCGTTAGCAACATTCACGATAACAAGAACTTTATTTCTATTCTACTAACAGCCCAGTATTTTTACAGATCGTTTCTCTTATAGCGAGACGATTTAGGTCATTTTGACGGCTGTTCCGTGTAACCCCAACGGTTTTGTTAGTAATGTTTACATGTGTATCGATCAAAGGAATCACATGCAGACGACAGAATTTTTCTTTGGATTTTTAATACTTAATGTTTGCTGTCGTCTTGCTGAATACGCTTTGGTATGTATTTTCGTTTGCTGGGGTGTCATTTCTTCGGCCGGAGTCTACATTCATTGGGACTGAAGCCGTGCGTTGTTGACAATGTTTACCAGATATTTTAGACCTCGGAAGGAGTAGTTTTAATCTAATGATGATCTTTCGATGGATTACGGATTATTACCGTTCTACTGCAGAAAGATACGGAATTAAGCGAGAAAATACGAACGCATGCGCAGATGGGTTAGTCGATACCCAGGCATAAAAAATTGACTAACCCCCTCATATACAATAGCATAACACCAGAAACACTGCATAAATAGCAAATTACAAAAGAAATAACAACAATGACTAAATAAAAAAATGAAAATAAAACTTGAACTAATAAAAATAAACAAGTTAACCATTAAATAATTCAATTATTTATATAAAGTACTTTGTATACACATATAACTGGCCCAGTTACTGAGTTAGACAGTAGTACTACAGTCAAAACTAATATTTACAGCAAAACTAAGTTAGTGATCAGGTACTACGCCTGATTTAAGAATTTACTCAAATTCCAGGATTTATAATTATTCCAAGTTCAAATAATTCCCTGTTCGGCAAAAACAAAAAAAACAAAAAACAAAACAAAAAAACCCCAAAAAAACAAAACACAAAAACATCACAAAACTACATGTATGTAGTCCACATTGCTCATGAACTTTAAACAATCTACCACCAGAAATATTGTAACAATATTTACTTTTCATATGAATTTTGTTAGTAAAAAGTGTGTCTTTGACATACACAGATGGGGAAGTCAATGATTGTGTGGATTTAACTTCACAATCTTTGCTTGTTATTTTAACAGTGGAACATTTATAAGTGAATAGCAAAATTCACAGTTGTGGCTGATGCAGTGGCTCTTTCATTCGAGCTTAATATGAGAATAATACAGGGATTTTAAGACATTGTGGAGCACATAGCTCAGTGGTTATGGGCATTAGGCCAGTAACCAGGTTCAAACCCTGCTGAGGTCATTTGATGTTGTGTGTTGTGCACATAGACAAGGTACTTTATCTACATTGTCTCAGTCCACCCAGCTGAAATTGGGTACCGGCTTACGCTGGGAAGGTCAATGACTCTCATCTGCTTAGCACCATGGAAACAGGGAATAAGCACTGGCCCTTTTGGCCTACATGTTACGGAGAAGGATTTACCTTTTTTTTTTAACTTTAAGACATTTATAACTGCAGATAGTAATGATATAAACCAAGGCAGATATTATCAATATTAAATAAAATTAAACTTTAGCATTTACATGTAATAATACAGTGGGGCCTCAGATATCCGGATGCCACATAACCGGACGCTTCAGTTTTCGGACGATTTTATTTGGGAACAGATTTTTTTATACGTTATTTTGTCTCATTTATCCGGAATTCCGCGTTCCGGATCCGGACGGTCTGTTTTTACCACAAAACACTGATTTACTACTAATCTTGATTCATTTAACCGGACGGTAAAATTTGATGATACCCCGTTCAATACAAAAGATTACGCCTGTCAATTGAGTTTCACACCTGTTTTATGTGCTAGACTCCCTGAACCTGTGCACCTGTCAAGTGCCATCGCTTTTTTAAACATCCCTGTATTTCGAATAAAAAATCTGCTTATTAATCAAGAAAACTGGAAAGTTTTACAAAGCTTTGTGTTTTATCTACCTATTCCAATCGTATTTTTAAACGAATTGTCTCATGAATGCCTTGTTAGATTAAGTCAAAACCGGAAGTACAGGAAAAAAACAAAGTGAAAGCCATTCTCTCACCAGAGGTCGTGCTATACAAGCTTCGTGTAAGCGAAGCTTGTGTAGCACGACCTCTGGTGAGAGAATGAGTGAAAGCATGTCAACTCATCGGAAGTGCATTGGTGGATCTTGCAATTTTCCAACTAGTAAACGTTAATTTTATCAATAAAATTGACTTTATTTTATGGAAAGAAATAATTTAAAAAATAAATCAATTATTGATTTATGGTGAGAGAATGAGTGAAAGCATGAATGCACTTCCGATGAGTTGACATGCTTTCATAAAATTAACGTTAACTAGTTGGAAAATTGCAAGATCCACCAATGCACTTCCGATGAGTTGACATGCTTTCACTCATTCTCTCACCAGAGGTCGTGGATCTTGCAATTTTCCAACTAGTAAACGTTAATTTTATCAATAAAATTGACTTTATTTTATCGAAAGAAATAATTTCAAAAATAAATCAATTATTGAGAAAATTGACATTTCTAGAAATAGATAGTTTGAAACATTACGTACATGTAAATGCCTGGGCACATATCACACTTGGACACGAAGAATTTAGCTAGATTCGGTTATCATTATAGTCTGGTTAATTTTTCATGACAAAATGATAATATAAAGCGGGGTTCTTTATATTTAAAAATGTTTATATCAACGGACAACTCTATTATGTGTTGCTTTTTAGTATAAATGGCAAAAAAACCCAAACCACCCTGTATCACTGGGAGCCAATATGTATACAAATACACTATCATTTATGACAACAATAGACACATTTCAGATATCCGGACGCTTCACCTATCCGGACGATTTGACTTAGGAACGAAAGCGTCCGGATAACTGAGGCTCCACTGTACATGTTTATTTATTTTAAAGATGTAGTCTCATAACTGCAATGGTTTGTGCATCTAGATGTCATAAAATGCATTACTCAATATGTGTGTACACACACAGTGAAGTTTTGAGATAACATAATTCAATAAAATAAATAATTCATCGCACAGACATGATCGTCAAATCTTGATCAGAAAAGCTCACTTTAGTATTGATCTAAGTGAGCCTACACAAAAAATACCTAAATGTATACCCTTTCTTTGCCATGGTAATCCCTCAATCTCTCTATTTTGACCCTATCAAATTCCCTTCTCTCCCTTTGCTCTCTCTCTCTCTCTCTCTCTCTCTCTCTCTCTCTCTCTCTCTCTCTCTCTCTCTCCTTATAGACTAGCTATTCTCTCTCCACCTACATTCACCATTTCTCTACTCTCTCTTTCTCCACCACTTCAAATCAATATCTCTCTCTCTCTCTCTCTCTCTCTCTCTCTCTCTCTCTCTCTCTCTCTCTCTCTCTCCCAAATATCTCTCTTAAATTTTCTTTTTAAAAATTTAAAATTAACATTTGAACATGAATGTTGTAATAAATTAGTAACTTTTGAAACAAATGCAGAAATAGCTTAACCAGAACTAATTAACTAAGTTACTTGCCTGTTTTGCTGTTATACATGTACAATACATTAAATATTTTAGGTTGAGAATATGTAGCTTTAGACATTGGCCCTAGACATTTGATGTCACCCATGCCTATTAGCCATTGCCAGTCTACTACCGGACTGACTTAATGCCACAGCCTCATATCTGCCTCTACCCTCACTCTCCATCAGGATCTGGATTTCCCTGGTCACCTATTAAATACAGTTTTTATTTAGTCTACATACTAGCTAGTTTATTAATACATTTACATGGTTGTATATTTCATTAACAGCAGCATAATCATATTTTCAAAATGTTTCTCATTTAATTATTTTTCAACACAAATTTGTAAACATATGTATCAAAATGTATCACATGTACTTCACCTACAAGATTTCTCTATTGCATTTTTTAATTTCATAGTTTAACAATTAATCATGTACCATTAGTGGAAAATATGATCCGTTGAGGCTTTCCATCTTTGATAACAGTGATCCTTTTGTCTAACATAGATGGTGGTATTCTCATCCAAGATGGTTGACCCAGTCCGCCCTGGCCAATATTTTGTAATAAAATAAATAAACATACATAAGCTCTACAACATCAAATTCAATAACTTCAACATATTTATTGCATTTGACTGGATTAGTTTCGATGTGCTTGTAAGTGATTACAAATACATGTAATACTTAAAAAATTACATCTTACAAATCAAATTTAGAAAGTAATTTACGAAAACACATTTTGTTCATCACTCTGAGACACTTGCAGTGGTTGTCCTTGGGGATAAACCAACCTGAGTGGAGGGTAGGGAGCAACAGAACCATGAGCTGGTCCTGCTGCTACCTCCTCTGTCTGTGCAGGCAGAGTCTTCCCTTCATTTCTGTCATAATGAAATTCAATGGAAGTTAGCATTTGTTAATCAATTATTGCATTTAATATTAATACAAGTCTCATTTTGATCAAACTTTTACAATACATGTAGCTGTATATATTCTCTTATACAATTTCTCCATAGTTAACATATATTTCAAGTACCGGTACATTGTATATATCTGTGAATCTTCAACCAAAACAAAATCATTCCTATTATTGATTAGTAGATTTAAAAAAAAAAAATAAAACCTTAGAAGTTTTTTCATATCCTCTTCTGTTGGTCTCTTCAGTGGTGTTTTCCATGGCCGTCCCCTTTTCTTTTCAGTTTTGTGAAACCTTGTATATTACAGTGTATTTGCATTACCTGTAATTCTTTCGGTGGGATTCAGCTTCATGTTCTTTTCATCTTGAATGGTCATGGAAGCTTTATATCCTGAAATTAAACTTTCTAAAGACTTAATTATTGTAGATAATCTATATTTTATGACTTGTGGATTTTTAACCTGATGACAAAGTTCATCGAGAAGGTAAAAAAATTATCAATTCGCTGCAGTCGATTTTGGATGTCTGTTCTTTAGGTTTTGCAGCTGTTGGTTCAGGATGACAAAGTTGCACTTTATTTTCATCTGAATCTCTTGCAGTAGTATCTGAAACACTGGAAAGAGAATTTATTTTTATATATGTATTTTATGAATATGTTTACTTATATGACCATTGTGGTAATCGCTGCAAGAACATTGATACATGTGATAGCAAAGATTTATGCATGGCAAATTTTTACATTTGCTATAACAATGTTCTTGTGAGCAATCATCCAGCATGGCCTCTATAATATAATTATTTGTTTCAGAATCTAATGAAAAGATACTGCTATAGTAATTTGCTTAACCCTGGAATTATCAATATCTAAACCTCTGTCATGCCTATCCTTAATATGCACATCACTATCGGAAGGTTTGTTATAAGAAACACGTTGTAGGTGTCTAATAAAATGGTCATTCTCTATCTTTAACAAAGAGTCTAAAAGCACTTCTATGCACCTACTGCGCTTCCCTGAGAAATACCGTATATAGTTTTCAGCTGGTTATGAAAACTTTCTACAAACATATTGGTAATAACAATGCCATATTCTAGTCCTTTCCTAAAACACAATGACAATTTCTCAGGACGATTAAAGTAATTATTCATCAAATATTTCAAGAACCCAGGGTTCATAGTAAGAAGTTTTGAGATCAATGATTCTCCTTTAAATCCATTCATTACTTTCCAAATGAAAGCTGAATACTATAATACTAGTAAATAACAACACACTGTGTGGAATTAGCAACGACACGCTGCAGCTATTTAATATTGGCATATTAAATGTACAAATACATAATTATGACATAAAGTTGGATCACACGATTTATTTACTTTAATAAAACAATTCTTAAAATTTAAACTTTCCGCTGTACGTGTCGTCCTAAACTGGTATTTAACACCTAAGCAATTCTTTATATAGCCTTGCTAATAAACCGGTTCTTAAGAGCCAGGTGACACAAACGGGTATTCGAATGAAAACCTTATATTTCCGGACAATTAATTCATTATTACACCAAGTAGAAATTGATTTCTGTCTAATTCGTCCCTCAAACGAAAGAAATCATATTTCTCCTTTAAAGGGGCATGGTCACAAATTTGGTCAAAAATTATTTTTCCGATTATATGAAATATTTCATATTTTTGATATGCCACCAAAATTTGAGAGTTATTCTTTGAGTTAGAAGCGAGTTACAGAGCTAACAATTCTTTGCTATGTAAACAAAGCTTTTGTTTACATTTTAAATGTTGAAGTGAAAATTTCAGTTTCAGACTTAAAATGAACGTGTTAAACGTTAGGAACTGTTTATTTATGCTTAAAATGAATAAAAAGATAAAAAGATCAGTTTGAAAAAGATTTTTTACTGGTATATTAAACCTATGTAAACAAAAACAGGGCACGAGCCTTGTTTACATGACAAAGAATTGTAAGCCCTGTATCATGCTTATAACTTTACGCCTGACTCTCAAATTTCATTTGATCATTAGAAATGCATTCCTAAAGCATTTCAAATAATAAAAATAGAAAAATAAAAGTTGACCAAAATCGTGACCATGCCCCTTTAAATCCATTCATTACTTTCCAAATGAAAGCTGAATACTATAATACTAGTAAATAACAACACACTGTGTGGAATTAGCAACGACACGCTGCAGCTATGTAAATATAAAGAACGGGGAACTAATGCTACTAATATAGTATATAATAATGTAATCCAACTTCATATATGTTCAGAAAAATTAATACAAAATGATACAATACAATCAATAAACAACATGATTAGAACTATTATAAACCAAGTTTTTGGGAAACACTTAAACGTTCACTAAGAGGATCCTGGACATATCCATCCTTAGCAGATTCCGAACGCCAACGTCCATGTCTTTTGAATATCCTGTCTAGAATTCCCCTCACTACCGACGCAGTCGCTCCACCTGACCGCAAAACTGTGAAGTCCATAAACTTTGATGTTATCTACAATTCCTGGAAATGCTTCGATGAATAATTCATGAACCCTGGTGTAAGAGAGGGGCTTTTCACGATTACGCAACCGGTAACCACTTCCCGATTTCGAAATAGCACAAAATACAAATTCCTCTGAATCGTCTTGAATCCCAGCTAAACGAAGATACAATTCAAAATTAGAAACAGGACACATATATGAAAATGTTCATGCTATAACAACTCTAGTACCATCTCTGTAGATGTCAGTCTTACTCGACTCGATGAATATTTCAATATGATCAGGGAAAAATTGAATATCAGATCTCTTGATTTTTATGAGTTCGCTGCTACGTAAAAATCCAGCGAATGCCAACAAGACCATACAAATGATTCTTTGATTATAAAGATTATTACATTCAAACAGTTTCAAATACATACAACGTAAATTTTTAACAGTTAGATCTTTCTTTAGAACAGGTTTTGCCACTATACGTTTCCCACCTTCCATAATGTTTTAACAAACTGATTTTCAGTCGGAGAATTGAATCCCACAAGATCATGAGCCCATTTGATTCCATAGAATGCGTCAACAATAGGGGATGGAGAGTTTGCCCGTTGAATCAAGCATGCTAAATAAATAGATACATGTAAAGGTTTTGAAGGAAATAATTCACTTTCCTCGATTCCTTGTTCTTTTGCCAACTTCTTAAATCTCAGGAAACTGTTACAATATTTGTGTATAGTTGAATCCGCTCGTGATGCTTGAATAATCCCAGGAAGTGCATACACTTTTTCACGCAACTTTGAAGGCAACTGAATCAAATCTCTTTCAAATACCTGAAAAAACAAATTTGTAAAGGAACACCAATAAATATTTTTTCGCTTTGAATTTATCTACCGGATATGTATAAAAATACATACATTTATATCTAAATATCAGCTTAATTCAGATATTCAACACATTTTCTTCAGAAATGAAAATATCAGTTTGATAAAAAATCAAACTTGCCAAATGGCAAAACCACAAACGTGGTGGAAGAAACTTCAGTAAAATCCATAACGATAAAATTTATCTTTATTACAACATAGCATAAATTGCCTGATATTTCTCATACAAGTTTATGGAAAAAAATTCCCAATAAATCAATAGATGTGTTTATTTTGAAGAATTTAAAACAGCCGGAAACAATTTTGAAATTAAACTCTGAAATCAAAAACAAATGCAAGCATTCTAAACTTTAAATCTTCTTTACCAAAAATACCAGACCCGAGTTTACCACGTGTGTAAAACTCCTTTGCTACTGGAAGATCCTTCCAATCTACAATATGTGACCTGTAAACTTCAAAAATTAAAATTGGCCAAAAGGCTGATGATTCCCATAGAGGAACTACTAATGTTCCATATTCTTTGCATTCATTCAAATTCTCCAAAACTCTTGGAATAAGATAAAATGGCGGTACGATCCATGCATTCCAACCTGTCCAATTAAGAGTAAATGCATCAACTGCATACGTAAAAGGATTCCAATACCTGAAACAAAATTTATATACTTTTGCATTGTAATCACAAGCAAATAAATCTGTATCATATGGACCCCATTCCCGTGATAGGTCATCAAAAACAGTTTTCACGATACCCCAATCATCAGTCGACAATTCTGCTCAAATAAACTGCTTGCTCATTTAGTTCTTTTGGTATCCATTCAATTTCAATGCCAATCTTATATTCTAAGCAAATTTGAAAAATGTTCATTGCAAGATCTTTTAAGTTATTTTTCATACTCCCTTTTTGAACAATGGAAACAACATTTGCGTTATCTGTAAACCATTTTATATTCTCACCTTTGAGAAATTGTACAAATAACCGAAGAACTCTATCCACCGCGGCCAATTCTCTCAATGTGGAACTCATAATTCTCTCAGATTCTTCCCACAAACCATCAGAAACAGTTTTACCTGTCCGTACGCAATATCCGCCATAACCAATATCATTTGCATCTGTGTATACTACCAGATAAGAACTTGGTTTAATTTTCATATCCCTTCTATTCAACATATCTAAAGACGATTTCCAGAAACTTATCTGTTTTTTACTTTCCTCAGAAATTAAAAGCATGCTGTTCTATTTTGGAGCAGACACAATGTCAATACTAAGACATTTAGTCATTAACAGAGCTACACTTCCGATAACAACAGACATAGATATGATTCGTCCAAATAAACTTGCTAGGCGTCTTACCTTTATTCTGCGATTCTGGTTCATATAATGCTCAATTTTGAAAATTGTTTTTTGAATCTTAAATACACGCTTTTCACGAATATAAATTTTTCCCATGTTACAATCTAAATCAACACCAAGATACTCGATAACTTGACAAGGGATCCACATGGACTTTTCCACTTTAGGCACAAACCCTGAACAAACTAAATCATACTGTACCTCTTTGGATATTTTGCATGCTTCGTCATACTTACTATGACAGCCAAACCCATCATCTAAATACATAAGTACAGTTTTACCTTCTCTACGCCATTTCTTAACTAAAGGTCGTGTGAGTTTAGTAAAAATATATGGCGCAGATGTGAGACCAAATGGCAAAACATTAAAACAGAAAAATCGATCTTGAACACCAAATTTCCATGAAAATCCTTAATATTTTCTATGGTCAGGAAAACTATCTATATGGTGATATGCACTTGTGATGTCAAATTTAAAACACCAACTATTTTTATTTGTATACATAAGAGCGGTTCTTATATCATCATATTTCACAGACATGCTTATCAACTTCCCTTAAATCTAATATAAGCCTTCTTTTCCCACTCGAGTTCACTGAAACAGAGAGAGGATTAGTAACCAAAAACTCTGTATTTTGTTCGGAAATCAAACCATTTTCTAATAGCTCTATTATTGCTCCCTGCACGAAAACATCTTCTTGTAAAGCAAATTTATTATTATGCGAAAAGCTCTGCTGTGGTAAAGAATAAAAAGGTATTTTATAACCATCCTGAATAGTATCTATGATATAATAACAAGCATCAATGCATTTCCAAATTTCAATATTTGATTTTTATCGCCCTCTAACAAAGACTTTGCCACCTTCTTTATACTCATAGCATTCGTTAAACTCATCAATACAACTTTTTCCATCATAATACTTATCTTTTATCAAAGATGATTCTTTAGACTATTTAGCCTCTCTATTTAACGGACTTAAGCTCTGGGCATTCTTTTCTTTGGTGATTGGGTTTTCCGCAGTTGGAACAGCCAATGGGAAATCTGGATGCAACTGGCATGATGGGGAAACCAAAGGGTGTTGGGCCACGAAAAGGCTGTCTAGCTGGAAAAGGAAAATAAGGAGCACTGCTCCTAACATTAGAATAGCTACTCTTAGATTTCAGTTTTTCTTTTTGCTTCTCTTTTTCTTTCTTTTCTTTCATAGCTTTATTTTCCGCTTTAAACATTCGTTTTACGTCATCCGAATCATCAGCCAGTGGATTGGTTACATAATTTTTCACTGTACTCCACCCACAAGGTGATGCATCAGCCATTTTGATAAGTTTGTTACGCTTATAACAAAGTTCAACTGATTCATGAATAAGCTCCTTGCAATAATCATATTTGTTGTTATTCAAGGCCCATGAAGCCTGCGTCAACGTAGCAATAATCTTCTCGTTATGTTCAAATTGATCTTTGTTACCTGGATGTTTCCAGACTATCGCTTGTTCTGACTTTAACTTCTTCACTTCAGACGATACGGAGGAAGTCGCTCCCTGTAATTCTCTTTAAAAATTGTCAAGTTGCATCGCCATAGTATTCTCCATGTCCATTTTCTGTTCATTCATTTTGTTGAGAATGGCTTGTAGCATGTCCGCCTGAGCCCCGCCCGACATCTCCTCGTTCTGCATACCGAATTTTAAACTTTCCGCTGTACGTGTCGTCCTAAACTGGTATTTAACACCTAAGCAATTCTTTATATAGCCTTGCTAATAAACCGGTTCTTAAGAACCAGGTGACACAAACAGGTATTCGAATGAAAACCTTATATGTCCGGACAATTAATTCATTATTACACCAAGTAGAAATTGATTTCTGTCTAATTCGTCCCTCAAACGAAAGAAATCATATATCTTTATACCTATTGAAATCATTCTCTGATTTTGCTTGCAGCATGGCACAAAGATAACAGTAAATGGTCACGTGATACCAGAGGCCATGACCACGTAAATTATCGGTGCTGGCGATTTTGGTCTATTGAGGTGTTTTTTGATACGAAGTGGGATTCTATTTCGACTTGTTGTGTGTCAGATAGTGTTCTGTATTGAAATATCCTGAAAAAAATTAGGAATTTCAATTTGGATTTGTTTGAAACATGGAAACCCGAAACAAAGGACAAGCCAAGAAAAATTCTGACAACAGTTCACCCAAAGTCAAGCAAACCAAAAAATCGGCAGAGTGTGACTAGGGTTCGTTATGTGACACTTTAAAAACCGTATCAGACAAGGCCGAGTGTAATTACAACGAAATTACAACCTTACGCTCTGAAAATGCTCAACTTAGGCGTGAACTTGATCTGCTGCGGTCGGTTGTTATTAGAATGGACAGAAAACTGTCACACATGGATGATGACATAACTGATCTTCGCTCGAGATCGATGAAAGACAATATATTGATTCACAACTATCCCTATACCCAAGAAGAGGACTTGGCCACAACGATGCCCAATGTTATAAAAAAAAACACTGAGTGTCGATGTTGAGTTCGTTCGCATCCACAGAAACGAAGTCCGCCCACAGTTCAACAACAAACCGGTCACAATAACCGCTAAGTTGTTAGACCGCAATAAAAAAGATGAGATTCTCAACGCTCAGAGGCTGAAAAAAATTGCGAAACAACGTTTGCCCTTCTTCATTATTCCCCAACTGCCCACGCCCCTTACCTCCGCTAGAAATAAACTTTTTGATAAAGCGGATTCATTTCGCAAGCAGAGCATTAATGTTAAAGTCCATAGAAACGAGATAATAATGCCAAACGGTTCAAAATATGAGGAAGAGGTCCCCCTTATTTCAAGTGCGGAAACCTTGCAAATTCCCGCTGAGGAATATCAGTCCCTGGACAACGTTCTTGTCGTTTCTACAGACCCGGTGCAGAAAGACGGACCTAAATTTATTGCGATTGGTGCTAATATTCAGTCCACGGACGAGGCCCTCAATGTCTACAAAAAAGCATCAATAGACCCTTATGCTGCAAGTTGCGACAGCAGAATCCTGGTATACAGATTTCGCGACCAAAGTGGAAAAATCATCGAAAACTACCACGACGATCGGGAACATGGGGCAGGACGGAGACTGCTGAGGTATTTCTACGACAGTCGGATCAACGACGTTGCAATTGTTGTGACACGATGGATGGGACACTCGCATATTGGCCTAGCCCGTTTTTTCATCATTGAAAACTTGGTCAGTGATCTTGTGAATAAACTAGATGATCCAAGTGACTCCGGAAAATAATTGAAGTTTCCTCGCAAACACTGAAAAACTATTAAGGACACTGTCAGTATTACACTTGACCTATTTTGAAAAGAAATAACTGTAAATAAATTGTTAAACATATGAAAACATTCCAATAATTAATTCAAATGCCAACTTTCTATCCTAACCATGCCTATTACTTTCATTCCGGAAATACTTATGCCTACCATTAATTACTCTAATTTTAGTAACGTGTCGGCTTATCCGATGTAAACATTCTCTCTCAACCAAATTCACTAAACATCATCACGTGCCTTTAACTTTAAACCCAGCAAACGAGCACTCCTTTTCTTTCCCCCTCTTTATTTTTCCCTTCTTAATCATGTATCATTCTCAGACTAGAATAACTACTGGACAAGAGTATATTATGACCGGGTTGTTGTACTTCGAGAGAGTCATACAAGGTAAGCAAACCTTTTCTGTAACATGTCATCGGTAAAAATTATCTGCCAACTGTCAGGGTCTGCACGAATTTAAGAAAAGAAAAGATGTCTTTCAATATTATCGACTAACCCAATGCAGTATTTTATGTTTACAAGACACTCATTTTACTTGCGATATGGAAGATAGTATTCAAAATGGATGGGGCAATGAAGTTTATTTTAATTCATTTACATCAAAGTCCAGAGGAGTAGCAATTTTTTTCAATAACAATTTTGAATATAAAGTACATAAGAAAATCATAAATGATTCTGGAAATTTTGTGGTACTAGACCTCAGCATTCAAAACCATCGTTTACATGTAAGTCTGATTACAGTGTATGGTCCAAATGAGGACACACCCCTTTTTTACGAAGAACTCTTTGAAGTCATAAATGAAGTAGGAAATAAAGACATTATAGTTGTTGGCGATTTTAATCTTATTATAGATCCTGATATAGATTATTACAATTATCTTCATCTTAACAATCCTAAAGCAAGAGATAAGGTAATAGAAAAAATAAATCAATTCAATCTTATTGATATTTTTAGAGAAACTCACCCAGACAAGAAACGATATACATGGGCAAATGTCAGGGTGGTCCAATCTCATCATATATCTTTTTACTATGTGCTGAAGTACTAGCTCTCAAATTAAAAAAATAATAAAGGTATAAATGGAATTAACATAGATAATTCAGAATTCTTGTTATCACAGTATGCGGATGACACCCTTATTATATTAGATGGCAGTGAGAGGTCACTCAGAGAAGCAATTAGAGAATTATATAACTTTTATCAAATTTCTGGTCTCAAAATAAATATATCAAAAACTCAACTTGTCTGGATTGGTAGTAAAAAATACTCCTCTAATAGAATATGTGAGGAAATGAACTTTCAATGGACAAGCACCTTTAAACTTTTAGGAATATGTTTTGATGTGGACTTAACAAATATACCAAAACTCAATTAAGACAAGAAATTAGTAAAAATCAAGCATATCATTAATCAATGGAGTAAACGACGACTTACTCCATTGGGCAGAATAACTCAAATAAAATCTTTGCTCATTGCACAATTAAACCATCTCTTCATTTCTCTACCCTCTCCATCAAATACTTTTACGAAAAACCCGAATGAAACCCTTTTTAACTTTTTATGGCACTCTAAAGTAGATAAACTTAAAAGAAAGCAAGTAATGCAAGACTATGTTAATGGAGGTCTAAAAATGCTTGATATTAATAATTACAACCTGGGGTTAAAATCATCTTGGATAAAAAAAATTCTTTATTCCCAAGAAACAAAATGGAAAGTGTTGCTTGGCAAAACTGTTCCTATAGAACAAATATTAAAAACTGGATCAGACTATATTAATGTTGTTAAAAAGGAAATAAAAAATCCCTTCTGGAAAGATAATTTTATGCCTTAAATGATTTACAAAAAAAAATTTAAGATAAAAACTAATTTTCTGAATTATGCTTCACTCAGAAATTCAATTAAAACAAGTCTCTCAAGTTTTCAAATTCAAATGGAAACAAATAATCCTAAACCGTTTCTACCTCATAATATTAAAACATTGTGTAACAACAAAAAAGGAACAAAACATATCTACAATATTCTTACTACAGATAAAATTATTCCTCTTGGAAAAATAAAATGGGGAAAGTTTTTTGAAATTTCAGACTATCCGTGGGAAAATGTTTTTACATTTCCTTTTTTATACACCAAAGATTCTAAATTACAATGGTTGCAATTTATAATAAATCAGTATATTTTGACTACAAACTCATTTTTATTTAAAATTGGTAAAACTGACACAAAGTTGTGTTCTTTATGTCAAAGTGACGACGAAACTATTTCACATCTGTTCTGGGACTGCTTACTTGTCCAAAATCTTTTAAGCCGTTTTATATCAATATGTGACAGAAAAGGTTTACATATTACATTAGAAGAAAAATCATTCAAATTAGGAACCCCTATTTCAATTAATTTGGGTGTAATTTTTCTTATAATCAAATCTTATATATACAGGAAAAGATGTCTACAAGAAAACTTATCAATCACTGATCTCCTGATTGATCTCAAAACTCATATAAATACACTTAAATACACTGCTACGAAACAAGGCATATATAATAATTTTTAAACCAATGGACTGACTGGCTTTTTCTCATGAACATGTAGACCCTGACCATTGACATATCAACATATTTGTACAAATTATATATACCTTGTCCGAAGACGACAACTCGGCAGTAAATATTTTGATTATGCCTATTTATCTGTAAAATATTTCTGACATGATACATGCATTCTCATAAACTGTAATTCCCCATTCTCTCCCCCACTCTTCATTTCCTACTTTCCCTCTTTTCTCTGTCTTAAATTTGTTGAAATTGATTTTGTCAACAGATCTGTCAATTGTATTAGAAATGCTTACATGTATATATTGTATGTGCAAATGAAATTCATCATATTAAAAAAAAAAAAAAAAAAAAAAAAAAAGTTATGTTATATCGTATAAAATACGTCAAAATTAAATTCATTCCTTAAATAAATAAATATAGTTAAAATTCGAAGAAAAATGGTCCGAGAATGAAAAACTTATGTTAATTTAAGTTTTCATATATAGCCTAAATTCAAGTGTGCCCACTTCATAACCTCAATAAACATACAAGGCTCCGTGTGTAATTTGTTTCTTCTGATAAACATTATTAAAGAAACCCATAATATTGTTTGATCCCTACAAGCTTCCATAGACTATTTCACCATTTATTGAAATTCATCTCTTATACATACATGCATATAAGACAGGATATTTCAGGTATCCTATTCATTATTTTCTAGTCCGTGCGCAGAGGTCGACATGAATGAACTTCAAACAATGATTAGGGTAAGTTCTGTATAATTATGCTATAATGTCTTCTGGAGGTGGCATTTTAAAAGTAAAACATGGGATAAAGAGGTCACACCTATAAGAGTATGTCTGCATACGAACGGTTGATAAGAGTGTAAATGGAGTAGTCAAACAGTTCTGACATTGGGGATGAGTTCACTATGAGATTGTTATTTTCTAGACAGACATGTAGCCCTACTGCCATACTATTTGGATCGATGTTACCAAATAGAAGTCTATTTAAAGTCAATTTCTGTAAACCATACTCATGAACATTTTTAATTGTAATGTACCAATTGTGCCCCATTGTTATCAGACCTGTTTTTGTATTCATATGCAGAATTTATTCAAAATCTTGTACGTAATAAAAAAAAATAAACCACTCGCTTTGGCTTTCAACTCAACAGTCAGGTATATCAATTAACAATTGTTACATCCATACCTATGTCGATTCGATATATCCCAGTGAACTTCATATAGAAGATACCATAGAGTCTGCGTCTTCTGTTTCATATTTGGATATTTTACTGGAAATGGGCATTGATGGTAACCTAACAACAAAACTTTATAATAAACGTGGACTTCAAATTTTCTATCGTCAACTTTCCATACTTATGTAGCAATATACCTTCATCACCTTCGTATGGTGCTTTTGTCTCTCAATTAATTCCATACGCAAGGGCATGCTATTCGTATGAACATGCAGTTTCTAAGGCGAGGCAAGCTACTGACAAACAAGTTGATAAAACAGGACTATAAACAGTCTCGTATGAAGTCAAGGATGGTGTTTTCCTTTGGACTTTTGAATTTGAACACTGCTCGTTATCACCACATGTCATTAATATAAATATTAAATGACCATTCAAAAGCTATTAATTTTTCTGTGCTAAGCAATTGCACAGAAACAGAAAATTGTGAAATAAAGGTTACGGGAAATATCATCATATGGGTAAATTATTTCTCCCTTTATATTTTAATTTTATTTCTACGACAAATCTTAATTGAAAGGTAAAAATGTGAAACAATAAATACCAAAAACGGTCATAAAATCTCTAAGTATTTTTTATTGTTATATGGTAGTCCTAAATATGAATTTGATATCGATGTACAAACATATCAAACAGTAGATACTTTTATTGCAGTAACAAAACGATTTGTTTAAATATTTATGAGAAAACATAATGTAGTCTTATTTTTTCTTTCCAAACCGGTATCAGAACATTTTGTTTCTCTCTTTATTTTTTTCCCCATTTATATCCTTTCTAAACTCTGAGTTGTAAACATTCAATATTTTATTAGACTTTGATGTAGAGAAAAGGTTGAAATAGGCTGTGACTGATGCCAAATCCCATTCAATTTTGTTGAATAAAATATTGTTTTAATTTTAAAAAAAAACTTTCTAGGTAAAGGTATATCACGTGATATGTATATATATGTTATCTTTTGGAAGATTGGCTTAAGTTAATCAATTGGCACTGTCTTAAAGAATTGGTTTTCTACTTCCTGTAGCACCGGAACTTGACTACTACAGAGCAGCAACTCATATCCATTTCCTGTTCCAATAACATTATGCCGGTCTGGGTGACGCATGCCTGGATATGGATTATCACACCTTTTTATATTTACTATCTGCTCAGGCAGAAAACAAAGCCAAACAGAATGAGCTGGAATCTCGTAACAAAAACCGTACATAAACTATTATTATCATTCAACAATTCTTATAATGCATTTTCCATTTCATAAACAAATATTGACCAGTTTATTGTTAGTATTTACTTATAGATCCAATACGAAGTTTGCTATTTTTTCTAAGGAGTATGTTTGCAGAATTAAAAAGTTATATATTGTTTTGTCTTTATTTCATCAGCTTCTCCTCTTTGTGAATGTGATACTCCTGATTGTGCAGTTAGCGATGAAACTCAAACTTCAAAACTCCATTTTGAATGAAGAAGTGTTAGAGGCTTTTTTGCAAATTGGCACTCTGGTAGAACCAACCTATTATTTATCAGCTGTACAAAATTTTAGTGAAATGTCATTTTCAATACTAAATATACTTACTCAGAAATAATAAAAGAACAATGTATTTTTGATTTATCCTCTTACAGATTTTGGTTGGTGTGTTCCTATACCTCGAGCGATGGAAAGGCTTTGTCTCTTCTGGAGTTCTGTTTGTATACTGGGGTGTTTCAATTGTTAGTACATCAATGTCAATGTACAACAAAATTCTGCACCATGTGAGTACATTGAACGAGTTTGTATGTGCATATATTCAGTAATAAAACAACACATTCTTCAGGCAAAACCAATGCACATTGAGTACCGGTATTTCACATTGAAATCATCATAAACATAAATTACGGTTACATCTTTTACCAATGATTTGCAAAACAGGTTTATCATGCTTGTCAATAAAAAATACATCAGTTTGATAGATTTACATTTATTTGGTTTATTTTATCATTTCAGATGTATTCACATGAAAAAGTGTCGTTTGTAATTTTCTGTACTGCGTATGCAATACACTGGTTTCAATGGACTATCTCAGGTTTTGCTGAAATATCTACCCGATCAACAGAAAAGGTAAGACAATTTCTCGTGGATAAACATATCTTCGAATTGCCAGTGCTAAATAATTAATCCGCCCCCCCCCCCCCAAAAAAAACCCAAACTAAAATTCAGCAAAAGTATCCACGAGATTGTTTTTGTTTTCTTACTTAGATCCTTAGTATTTTGTATTTATCATTTTTCACTTAATGTCCTTAGACCTTCGCACTCGCAAATATATTGTAACCCCGAATAATTTTGTAGGAGAAAAATCCATATTCCACATCATCATTTCCAGGCAGACTTTTATTTTCATGGGTCTTTTCGTGAGTACAAAGTTAAAGAAGATTCCTGCTTCACTAAAGTTTAATTTAAACTATTAGTATGAAGTTTGTAAACGACAGCATAAGTTATGAAAAATAGACATGGTCTTCAGTGGGATAATTATATTTTGAAATTTATAGTATTGACAAAAAGACAACACTATTCGGATCTCATGAAAGATTGTTTTGCGTGACCCAAAAAGCAGAACAACATCGGATGAAAATACAAACAATACTAATTATCATTTATAATTATTTTTGTTGACCAATTTTATATGGTATATTAACCCAAAAATACTTAAATCTTTGAGAAACCCGACATTTGCAATTTTAATAATGCTCACCTTCATTGAATTAAGCTTGCATGACAAAAGACGTAAATGTACATGTACCAGGGTTGAAATTAATAATTTTAAATATTTCATTCTGCAGGTTAATATTAAGGGGCTATAGAAAACCTATTACAAAAGAAGATACTTTTCCTTTGGAGTCAAAGGACAAAGCTGACCACCTTTTTTCTAATTTCAAAAGGAACTGGGAAAAATCTGACAGAAATGTCAAAGAATGGTGAGTACTTCTTAAGTTACAATAGCTTCATACCAGTGTAAATTTGCGGTCTATAATGGGGAAGATTAAACTAATGAACTTTAAACTGAAGAATTTCATTTAAAAAAAACCCCAGCAGAAACAAATCAAAAACAAGTTCAAAACAAAATTATTATTCTTTTCGGCTGTATTTTGGATTTATAGCAGAATTGAGTAACTTCAAAATAAATTAAATTACTTTACTTTTTAAAGGTGCATGGAAAGGAGAAAAGTCAATTTAGAATCGACATCAGAAAATGATGCTGGAGAGTCATTAGTTGCAAAAGAAACGAAAGAAGATAACGCTTCTGATTACCATGACAACACCAACCGTCATTCTCTCCTACTAACTCTCCTCAATATGTTTGGTTGGGAATTTCTACATCTCCACTTATTAACAATTTTTACTTCTGTCTGTAAAATGGCTAGTCCACAATTACTGAGGTAAGTAAAAGAGCGAAAAAAAAACCCAATTAAGTTTATTTTACATGATCCCATGTTGTGTGGTTGTCTTAATTTAAAAATCAAAGTCTGATATTGGTGGCATTTAACGACACAAATCATTTTAAATTAGCCCCAGTTTTTTTTAAGAGAAGAAGGATTTAAAGTATTGAGTTTTATATCTTTATAGCTATTCCTTAAAATTTCAAGGAATTCTATCACATTTTTTCTTGATGCTTTTTCAAATAATATCTATGAACAAATGATGACCTATTGGGTAATAAATTATAGTTAATGTAATTGTGAATTATTAACGTCCTTTTTACTTAATAAAATTGCTTTTTTAATTTTTTATTTTCATTTTTTCCAGTTTACTACTTGGGTTGTTATCAGAACCAACAAAAGAGAAAGATGTATCGTGTCGTGGCTACCTTCTCGCCATTTCCTTGTTTGTTGTGTCTGTTTTTGAGGTTTTGACTTACATTCATTCCTTAACCACAGCTTTGAAGTTGGGTGTGAGAGTAAGGGCCACACTAATGTCAGCGTTGTACAGAAAGGTATTGTTATCTTGCTTATCTTAATATGCACTCAAATGAAATTTATCCTTCATTTAATGAGCACATTCAACTCGTTTGGTTAAAAAAACAACAACATTGGCACTAAAGTTACGTCTTTCATCGTATTCTCCTACTTGTTAGCTTCAAATATTTATCTAGCTCTGCTAGATTAAAACTATTATTGTCTCAAACTTTTTTCTTCTGTATTTTTAAGGTATTAACAGTCGGAAATATCTCAAGGCAAAAATCATCAGTTGGAGAAATATTGAACTTAATGTCAGTGGACACTTCCACAATAAGTGATTCAATGACGTCCATCGGCATGTGGTTTGAAAGCCTTCTGGAGATACTGTTTTCTTTGTATTTTCTCTATGACATCCTTGGATATGCTGTGTTTGCTGGGTGTGGTTTAATGGTGTTGTTGGTACCAGTGAATGCGTATCTTGCCTCAAGATCATTTAACGTTATTGAAGATCACATGAAGCTCAAAGATGACCGAATCAAACTTTTATCAGAAGTTATCAATGGAATTAAGGTAATATTGATGGTTCATTTAAAAACACAAAATCTTTGTCTTAAAAGAACATATCTCTGCAAGAGTCTGTAGTGCTAGGAACTGTCTCGGAATTATTGATTAACTACCGATTTATTCCTGAATTTTCTTCCGAACTTCAAGCGATTGTGTGGAGTACTAGGCTCAGTGGTTATAGGCTTTAGGCCAGTAACCTATACAGGTCGCTGGTTCAAGTCCCGCTATATTGATGTTGTGTATTGTGCCATATATACTATATATCATTTGTGTATTATATATTTTTTGATCGACAATTTCATTTTCTTTTACAGATACTAAAGCTTTATGCCTGGGAAATGATATTCAAAGACAAAATCATTGCAAAAAGAAAAACTGAATTACGAAAATTACTGAATTTAAAGATCTTAGAACGCATTTTAGAAACAACATTTCACATCGCACCTTTTATTGTAAGTAAATCAGTCTTACTAACGCCATTGATGAATAATAACAGATTGTTAATTTTTCTTCTTTCTAGATTCATTGGAAATAAGTTTGCAAGGTTTTTTAAATTCCTGAAGTAAACGAAATTTAAAATTGATTCTGATTGTAAACAAAATTTGTTTTTATCATCCTTATTTCTTTTTTTTAATAACCTATTTTTCATCGATTTACAGGTGATTTTCGCTACTTTTCTTACCTACATTCTCATCAACGATAAGCCGTTGGACGCAAAGATTGTATTTGTGTCCCTTTCGTTTTTCAACATTTTAAAATTCTCAATTGACATTCTTTCAAGATCTGTACAGGAAAATATGAAATTTTATGTGGCAATTTACCGAATTCAGAAATTTTTAAACAGTGATGATCTCTTAGAGTACAATATGAAAAGGATGAATCAAAGAGGTAAGACTTTTTAAAAAGTCGATGATTTCTTCAGTCTGTCTCACATATGCTTACTGACCGTCGGCCAACAGTTGAACTCTTTTTATGTCATTTACCAATGATAAAAGCGACTCTTTATAAAAGAAAACAAAAAGAAGATTGCCAAGTAATGAAAACTTCCAATCGTTTTAAGATGCATGCGAAAGAGTGAGCGCGATTAGTTTTATTTCTTTTAGGAGCCTATCGCAATAAGGCTTGAATTTGAAAAAAAAATCAGTGAACTGACCCACGGAAACTGAGCACGTGGGAGACTTTGACAATGCTAGTTTTTATAAATGATTTTTTAAACAAATGGTTATCAAACATATGTAAAACCAAAAACATTGTGTTATTCAGAAGAAATACATGTATTTTTATTAGAACTTGCTGTTACGATTTCTAATGGAAAGTTTGCATGGAACAGGAACAGTAGTGTGTTGGAAAGGTATTATTCAAAGCTTTTAACCTACTCTCGTCATACCTACTTGAACCAATATTTGGTTTTGTCTTAAAGGTTTTTGCAAGTTTGATGAAGATAAACAGTAACATTATATAATTTATAGTATGCTTGTCAATTTTTTCCTATGATTCAGAATAAATATGGAGGTACATGAGGGGAAACTTGTAGCTGTGGTGGGAAATGTTGGGCAGGGGAAATCCTCATTGTTGTCAGCTATTTTAGGAGAGTTGATAAAACTAAAAGGCACAGTCAATATTAAGGTAATGAATTGTTATATTTGGTATCATTTACAGCATATTTTAACATCCATGTATTAAATAGGAAGATTAACAATAAAAAAAAATGTGGGTTAAAAAAAAACAGTGAACATACAGTTTGACTATTATATACCAGGTTATGATATTTTTAATATTAGTTGAATTCTCTTTGTTTTTAAAAATTTTTCACCACTCTAAACACAGCCAAACGTTAAACGAAACCAACTGTTTCGCATACAATATCTTGATGGACTCTGCTTACCCAATTCGTTATATGAAAGTTGCATTTCGATAATATTTTATAAATATCCAATAACTTTGCAAAACGTTAATACTTTTAATGAGGTTAAAAAAAAGCGTTGGAAATTCTACTTAAATTTAGTATTTTATGTTCATTTGATCTTAAAATTTACATTTGACAATAAGACATATCTTATAATATGTCAATTGTCAATATTAACTTACTTAACGTTTATTCAGCTTTCCTCTTGTAAACTCTTAGCAGCTATGAAAAATTCAAGATACTAAAACTTTAGTAATGGTTATCCTTATGATATGTACATTTTGTTCCAGGGTACTGTAGCATATGTCCCGCAACAAGCCTGGATTCTAAATGCTACTGTAGAGGACAACATTCTTTTTGGAATGAAGATGGACAGAACGCGATATCATACAGTCCTTGAAACTTGCGCTCTTCTTCCAGATCTAACCATACTTCCAGCAGGGGACCAAACCGAAATTGGAGAAAAGGCTAGTAGCTGCATACATATTGATATCAAAGTTAAAATAATCATAATAAACCACCGTATACATGTATATTATCATAAAACTCATACTGAATGTAGCACCATGACATCAGCAACGTTTAACACGCACAAAAAAATAACCAAATCTTTTTGTTTGAGATGCATCACGTACAAAAAGTTTATTTTTCAAGTCTTATAACAGGCATCCACATTCAAAAAATGTACCAGGTCAGTTGTGTACCGAGTTATTTTTTTGCATGTGGATATGCACACATTTTTGAAGAGCATAGAAAATATTCTAATGAATTCTAAAGTAAAATTAGATTAGGTTTCATTTTTCTATGATAACCATTAAATATTGATTGATAAAATACATTACTATTATAAATATTTAAATGTAAAGTCTTACATTGACTTACGATTCAGATTTCGAGAAGAGTACGTTAAATAGGTGCAACCGCTATATAAAGTTTACATCTCTGAGCCACAAAAAATAATAAAAACTCAATCCAGTCACCAATACTTTGATCGTATCCATTGCTTGCTCGATTATTGACGTTTGGGATTTTTTTCAGGGAGTCAATCTTAGTGGTGGGCAGAAACATAGAATAAGTCTTGCCAGAGCAGTGTACAGTGACGCAGACATTTATTTGCTAGACGATCCACTATCTGCTGTCGACTCTCAGGTCGGCAGTCATCTTTTTAACAAGGTCATTGGACCAACAGGAATGCTAAAAGACAAAGTAATTCGTTAAACTAGTAATTTTTACACTGTATGTTTTTTTGCAATTACTTGTGCATAAAATACAAAGACTGTGAAAGTTTTCAGTATATTTTCCCCCAAATTAATTGTGTATGTTTCACAGTGTTTGTAAACAAAATCAACACAATTTTAAACCAACTTAAAAAAGCTGTACATCTTTTTTTTGGTTTTGAACTTTTAATCAAATATAGATATTAAATCATTTTGAGCCCCATTCTAAGATTTGTTTATATCAGTTTGTCGATAGAAACAACATTGTTCGACCTATTACATGTATGTTGCGAGATTTTACAAATTATCTAAATCCTTAAACCTTTCGGCCATGACAGTTTTAATCCCTCTGTCATATATAAGGTCAAACTTTCAAGGTCGTAGGTCATCAATTTTATTAAAACTGATATTCCTAGAGAGTGGCAAAAATAAAATTTTGTTTGAAATAATCAAATTGACAAATTAATATTGAAAAGCATTTTCTTTGATAGACACGTGTTCTGGTAACCCATGGAATACATTGGCTTCCATCGATGGATCAAATCTTTGTATTATCTAATGGTAAAATATCAGAAAATGGAACGTATGATGAATTGCTTGATCATGCTGGACCTTTTGCTGAATTTCTGGAGAACGTTAAAAATCAGACTGATGATTTTCAGAACGAAAGTAAATATCATGGCATTATGAATTTATGTGTATTATTAAGGTGGTATGAGACACCTCCATATTGTGACATATTTCCTTCGAAATAGACGTAGATAAATGTACATTTATTCACATAAATATCGACAGGTGTCCCATACCACCTTAAAGTATCATACATATTATTAATATGTTTTCCTCCTCAAACGATTGCAAATTATATGAGAGACTGCCAATATTGTAGATCCACATGACTTAAGAAAACCTCTTTCATCCCAAAAGAGCCACAGGTAAATATAAGGTTTGTTTAAAAAAAAATTTAAATGGAGAAAACACGATAATTGAATATTTTCATTGTGTTTTTCAAGCGTTTGGTTTTTTTTTTTATCTTAATCAAGATAAATTTAAAATTTTAAAATTTTTAATTTCTTAAAAGTAAAACAATAACATTGTAATGAATGTTAACGTGTATTTTATCAAATATAATTTTAAAAGTATAATTAGAATCTTCAAAACTTAAAAAGTAAATGACTTGTGTTTATATATCTTATTAGTGAGTCCATACGTGATCTTAATCCACGAACAAGAAGTGATCAATTTGAGAATCGAACATCACTGATTTTAGACAATCAATTCAACTCAACAAAACAATCTTCCGATTTCCCAAATATCGATTTCGAGAAGGATCTGACAAAAGATATTCTTATAGAAGAGGAAACAATAGAAGAAGGAAAGGTATCTAGTTTTAGAAGTCTTAAAACCATCATTAAGACTGCGCATTCACTTTGTATTTTCTCCTGTGTGTAAAAAAACATGAGTGTATGTCAAGAACTAATACTATAAAATATCCAAGTTAAATTTTTTACTCGTTTTCTATCTATCAAGCAGCATGATCGATGGTACGATATTTTACATGATTTAAGTTATAAGGATTGAATATAAAAAAAAACCCATCAAGATGTTAATAGATGTATTATGAACAAAATTGTTCTTTGTGGTTTCATAAGACTAGTGTACAGTGGTTGTGAATTTTGAAGAATATGTAATTTTTCTTCCATGTTTACTACCGTAATGCCTACATGAAACTCAAATCTCACAAAGTTAAAACTGTTACTGATATATAACACCATTTGTTCGGGTTGCAGGTAAAATGGAAAAGGGTTGTGACTTATTTCAAGGCCGTTGGTTTAAAATACTGTCTATTGATGATGCTATTATATGAAGCAAGTGAAGGACTGTCACTGATGGGAAACATCTGGCTTAGTCGCTGGACGGAGGATCCTATACTGAACTCCGTCGTTAATGGCACGCAAAACCACAAGGAGCTCCAGCAAAGAAACGTTTATTATCTCGGATGCTATGTCAGTTTTGGAATAGGACAAGGTAGGTCACATCTTTTATAAGATTTGTTTACTAGTATATCCTAATACATAATATAGTTTCAAATTATTATGCTGTCGCAAAAAAATACTAAAATTAAGTTATTTTCTTACAGCTTTTTGTATGGTGCTGTTTGGAATTTTCTGTGTCATAAGAACAATCTCAGCATCCCATATAATTCATTCAAGCCTTTTGCATTCCATTTTGCGCTGTCCTATCAGCTTCTTTGACACTACACCCTCCGGTAGGATTATGAACCGTTTCTCTCAGGACCTGAGTGCTGTAGATACTACGATTCCATTTTATATTGAAATGTCTCTCTTTTCTGTCACGGCGCTGCTCGGCACATTGGCCGCCATCACTTATAGTGCTCATTGGTTCTTGTTGGTGGCTATTCCTCTTGGACTAGTATACTTTCTCATAATGGTAAAAGTTTTATTGCATAATACAATACGATATGTACGAATATAACAGTTAATAGTTAATACTTATAGCTATACAGGAACAGGTCTTCAGTAATATTATATGAAATATGATTTGATTGAGGGACGTATAAACGTTATATGTCCTTATGTTACATGCAAAGAAACTTTTAAAATGCATGTTAAAGGTGAAGCGGTCATTTTTTCCTCGCCTGTTTTATCTAATTATTTCTTTTTTATATATATATTAATTATACACTGTAGTCTGTCCCAAATTAGCGTTTCCGTCACCTTTCACGTTTTTTAAACAAAAAACGACATACCTATCAAAGAATTACAATTAAAATTAAAATCGATCAAAGGGAAAAATCCAAATTTAATCTATTTTCACCCTGAAAAATTCACTCGACCGAAAACATTTTTTACGGATATTATACATGTAATATATAATCGGAAATGTTGGCATCTTTTATCATTCGAAAGTCACTTGGAGCCGATCGCACAACTTTTTAACGTTATCATTCTGGCACTTTCATGTCACTTGCAATGCAAAATCCCAGTGGTCTTTTTATAACTAGCTGTGAAATGAAATCTGACAAGGTAGGGGTGGCGTTTCAAATCTTGGATATTTTCATCGTATTGAATGAACACATTTGAATTTTGGGGTATTAATAAATATCGAAGAATTCAATAAAATGCGCTGCAGTGTTATCTTGGGACGGAGTAAAATAGCGTATTTAATATTTTTTCAAGTATTAAAAAAGTGGAGAAGAATTTAAAGTTTTATCAAATAATGACCTTTCTGCAAATAATCATTTTTAAAACTATTTAGATAATGTTATTGGTATTCAATTTTGTCTAGACTGCCTATATACCAACGTTAAGACAGGTGAAACGAATAGAAGCTGTCAGTAGATCCCCGATTTACAGCTATTTCAGCGAAACGCTGGCTGGTGCAAGTGTCATCAGGGCTTTTGGCAAGGAGAACCATTTTATGCTGGAGATCCAGAAAAGGATAAATGATTTCCACCAAGTGAACTCGACCGACATAGCCATAACGGGGTATTTATTTGTCGTATACTAGTATAGCCTTGACAACAAAGATTGAATACATGTACTTTTATCATTTCTTTCGGGAGATGAAACTTGTGTTTTTTTTCTGTCAAATATGATATGAAAACGAATTTACGTGACATAACACACTTTATCCAGAAGTGTTTAGCCAGCAGTGAAGCACTCAGCTGTCTAAGCATGTCTTAGTTAACGATTTGATATCTTGTCAAACACTACACATGCAGTCTTTGAGATAAATGTGATGTACAGAATGTGATTTATTAAGAATTTCAATAACCTTAAACTGTTTATAGTAAACAAATATGATATAATTTGCTCTATTGATGCTTCGTTTTCGCCCTTGACGTTTATCATGGAAAGAAAAAGTTGATGATACGGCTAGATGGCCGAGTGGGTAACGGGCTGGCTATACATACTAATAGGAAAGAGTGTTCCGTAGGTCTATAGTTCAATCCTATAGATTCGTTTAAGAATTTTGTAAAATATGGTCAATATGTGCCTAAATTACCGTTAGTATGTTTTGTAAGCTTACTTCATTTCATATGTTCATTTCTGAAACCATGTGGCGAGTTTAAGCTCTTTAATTAATTTTAATGGTTTCACACTTTTATCAAACCCTTTATAAAAAGTTGGAGAAGCGTTCTGATAGAGCTGCTAGGATGCATTGTGATTCTGTCAACCTCTATGATGGCTGTAGCGTCCAGAGACAGCATCAGTGCTGGAATGGCCGGATTATCCATATCCTACTCTCTACATGTAAGTATAAATAATAATCTGATTGTTATGTTCTAAATGTAAAACTAAACCCACACTCAAAATATAAATTGCTATTTTTTTTTACAAAGCAGGCACGTTAACGTAGTTCCAACGTTGAACAACACTGTATCAACGTTGAAATGACGCTAAACACGTTTGAGTTTGTTATTGATCCAACATCGAAATATGTGGCTTATTTTGCTTTGTAACATGCCACAACATATTCTCATATCTTTGAAACAAGTCTGATTGCGAATTTTGAGCCTGTCTTGGAATTCTGACTCTCAGTCTGGTATTTGCCAGTATAATTAGTTATTTTTATTTCACAAATAGGTGACAAAAGTGATGAATTGGTTGGTTTTTACGTTGACTTGTGTGGAAACAAATGTCGTGTCTATTGAGCGAATTGCCGAATACATCGACACAGAATCAGAGGTTAGTGTTTGTTATGTGCAACAACAACAAAAACCCAAACACATCTCTATTACTCCCTATGTAATAATATTTCAGAATACAAATAACCAATGATCAATGGTCTGGGCCTCCGTGAAATCCACTTTTTAATGCGTTGTCTAGAGGTCCTTATAGGATCTATCATCGTTTGTAAATACACTTGCAATTAATGTTTGTTGTAAGGTGTTGATCATTAAGGTAAGATTTTCTGCTGGCTGATACATGAAGTACTTATTTGAACAAAGGTAAGCGCTTGACAACTTCTTCCCGGGACAGTTAATGTTACGACGAAAAGATATTTGATATGAAACAATAAACGATAAAGTACTCAAACAATGTCCCAGAGCACTGACTGACATTAACTTAAATTAAAAAATATGAAGTGTGTTCTTTATTTTCAGATTTGTTAAAGATAAAGACTTTGACTTAAATAAATTTAGTTCAATTTTATCTAGTTTTTTTTTCCATTAAATTTGACTGCCTAGAACGTCTTCTTGATTTTGTTCAAACAATGTTGCAAAATAGATTGATCTTATTGATTTGTGTTTCTTTAGCCCGAGAATTAAACAGCATTGCGTTTCACATTGTGTATAGGGTCGGTGTAATTAATCTGAGCAATCAAAATGCAATGACTATTGAAAATTATTTGTTTTGAAAAAAAAATACATGTATATATTTACATTTAATAGATGTGTAGTTTATATTGATTAATATATATACACACGTAATATTTATTATAATAGACAAACCATGCATATAAATTGTCCAGATTTTAAAAATGTGTAAATATCTCACATAAAATGACACACACACACACACACACACACACACACACACACATATATATATATATATATATATATATATATATACACACACACACACAGTGTTCTTATTATTTTAGGCTGCTTTAATTAACGATAGTCACAGACCTCCAGAGAATTGGCCTGATGAAGGTCAAATTATATTTTCCTCCTATTCCACAAAACACAGACCCTATCTGGACACGGTCCTCAAAAACATTAACGTCCTCATCGAACCAAGATCTAAGGTACGAGGTTGATGCTTCTTTCAATTAATGATTTTAATGCCCATTTTATGTATATGTAAAATTTAAACTCAAATTGGGTCGTTTTACATGAACTCGCGGTATCATCACACAGGTTGGCATCGTTGGTAGAACTGGCGCTGGGAAGTCCTCCCTGGCTATGGCCCTGTTCCGGTTGATAGAGCCTGTTTTGGGAAACATTGAAGTTGACGGAGAAAAACTAACTGATCTAGGACTCCATGACTGTAGATCAAAGCTGACGATTTTACCTCAGGTCCATTGAACAATTCTTTATATCGTCATCTCGTATATTTTATTTATAAAAGTTATAAGCATGTATTGCAAAATAATGTCCCAACTTAACATTCCACTTTTTCGAAAGGACCCAGTGCTGTTTTCTGGTAGTCTGAGGATGAACATAGACCCGTTGAACCAGTTTAAAGATGAACAGATCTGGAGTGCTATTAAACATGCTCATCTGAAGTCCTTTGTACAATCTCTGCCTTCAGGGTTGGAGTTTGAATGTGGTGAAGGGGGAGGAAATATAAGGTAATTAAACCTTTCTGCTTACATATTGCAGCCACATTATGATTCAATATATTGAAACAACCAAATTTATATGTTTGATTGTTTGACTTAATAAGATAACTACTGACACGTAACAAGGAAAAATGATAAAGAAATAGCAATTGAAAATATAATGATTATACAAGCTAACAGCAATAAAATATAAATGTACTATATCATTGTTTTTATCAATCGAAAATGAATATTAGTATCAAATTATGTTTTTGCTTCGATTCATTGCAGTGCTGGTCAGAAGCAGTTAGTTTGTCTAGCAAGATCTCTACTTCAGAAAACTAAAATTCTAATACTGGATGAAGCAACGGCTGCTGTTGACTTGGAGACCGATGATTTGATTCAGAGGACAATCCGAGAGGAGTTTCGGGACTGCACTGTACTCACTATTGCACATAGAATAAATACAGTGATGGATTACGACAGGTTAGAGCTTAGATGGTGCCAGTAAATCGAACCAGCATATTATAACTCCTTGGTCGTTTTACGTTGAACTAATACTATAACATGTATCTTGTTTTAGTTAACTCACAATGTACAGTTGAGAAAGTTTTTAAAAAAATACACAATTTAGTTCGTTTTTTTTTTAAAATAAGTTGTTTTAGTTTATCTAAGATGATAATTATTCCCATACAAGTTTAACAAGATTTAGAGTGTATCTTTTGATACCAAACATGTGGTAATAGTGTTTGAAGTAGATACTTATAGTTTGATCAACATTTCGAGCACTGAAGCACGAAAGTTGACTTTGATGTCATATAGGCGTGAGGATGCATATCGAATAGAAAATTTGTTCCTAGCGCATCTTAACTAAAACTGTCATATTTCAAGAAGCTCAACTTGAAAAATATAAACATCTTACTTCATCGTAGTGCTTTTACTCGCCAAGATGCAATTGTGTTAAAAGAGATATTAGCTGCAAGAACTAAAATCGCTCAGCCTTAAATTCGCCCGCTGACAACGAGGGCAAAAATAAAACGGGTGCAAATATTTCACTGTTTACAGTATTAAAAGTTCATAAAGAAAACTGTCAGTATTTGAAATACAACTAACTTTGGTTACTTTGGTTTTCTTTTTCAGAATTATCGTACTTGACAAAGGATGTGTAATGGAGTACGATACGCCTGACCGTCTCCTTAAAGACTCCAATAGCTTGTTTTATGAGCTAGCAAGAAACTCAGGACTTGTCAAATAAATTGAATGTAATTTTAATGCGTGTACAAAAAAAAAAGTTTCCAGAAAGGGAACTTTATGAAGTTCACACAATAGTAAATATGTTAATGAGGCTGGGTAGTCTACATTTTACACCCATTATTACCAGTGTCACAATGGTAATCAAACTTTTCCTCATTGTCTTTTTGATCGTTAAAAATCGTAGCTTACCCGAAGACAGCAATGCTGCCCCGACCACTTGTACATCGCAAACACTTTTATAATAATGATCGCGAAGACGGTTGTGCTTCAAATACAACAAAACATGTTTACAACAACAGATCGAAGTAACTATGGGTCGAACGATGCAACGCAACCTTTACTTTATGAACCTCGTGAGGTATTGTCTCATTATTGTAGAAATAATATAATGGGACAAGCAAAACCTAAGATAGTAATTCAGTAAGAAACAATCCGTTTGATTGACTAATATCAATATGCAGAGTTCATGCTATATTATACAGATTATCGACCAACTAATATATTGTATTATCCATCAGATGAAGTGAAACTCTTTAATTTTTGTGAGCTGTTTATTTGTCAGACGAAGAATCCACCAAACAGCATTTGGAACTAGTCCATATTGCAGACAGCATAATTACAGTGTATCAAAACAAAATCTGTCACAAAATTTTGAATGAAAGTCGAATTGACTAACTGTGACTTGGTTTTCATATAGAAGAGAATAAATGCTTCATAAAAATTGCGCTCGCACATTTTTGTTTTTGCCTGTATATATACATCACGATTTCAGTTATCAGCTAACATGCACACAATATAAAATATTCTATTCTTAGAGTACATATCACTTAAGGAATTGTAGGGAAAGTGTCAACGTACTCTGGCGAAATCTTATGCTGATCTTCTTGAGCGATAGTTTTTAATCGTATTTCCCATCGCCCAAAATATTATTCACAGGACTTGCAGTAAGATAAATGTGTTAGGAAGTTGCAGAGTGCAGACGCGTGGTATATGTACTTGTATCACAGTGCAAAATTGACTGTTTTATAATTATCTTTATTTCGGACTTTACTTTTCAACTACAATATTTATTTTGTCATATATTCTAAGAATTTAATGTTTACTTTGTATATTAGCCATTGACACCTGGCAGACTCTACATATAATTGTAATTACAAATCAAACAGATGTTTTTCTCCAGAACTGCTAATCTCTTGAAACAACATTGTGTAATTATACGCCTTTCATGTCCTGGCCATCAAAGACTCATAGAGTTTATTTAATGACCTAATACCTGTGAATCTTTCACTCAACTCATTTGATGTCATCACTTGTCCCTTTCACTCATTGTTTAGATTCTTATATATACTGAATTATATGTGTCAATCTAGAGTTCGGAGGCCAGACGCATTACCGGCCACTTCCGTCTGTGTCCCTTATTTGTTTATTAGTGTTCATCTTTTAAACTCGATTGATAATAAATACGGAATCCTTCATCACTTGGTTCTATTTCTCTGGAATTGCATATTGGTGGACTTACGGGAATACGGCATACCTAACCTTCGTTTTTATCTTACGGCCCACAGCGCGCCTCAACCTTATTTCTTGTAGCCTCTACGCCAACATTCCCCTACCCCGTTCGTACTGCACAAGACGGATGCAGTTCCAGAAGAATTCCCTAGCACCGTACAAATCTATTCGGTCACACTTGTATAAGGCAATCTGTATTCTTTTTAAATGTATAATTACAACAGTCCTGAAACAAATTAAATAATATACGAATATCCCAATATGGACATAACTTTATTCTCTGAAAATAACCGAAAATCGTTTGAATATATGAAGCTTTTAAAAATAATAGGCTATGATCTTAGCAACCAACATGAACTCATACATGACAATAAAAAGACAAATGAAAACAAAAGCAATCAAAGTAAAGATGCAATACCTAACCTTTATAAATATAACATTAAACTTGTTACGGGTCTTCTTATATGATGCAATTGAGTTCTTCAAAAAAATCCGATTGGATAACGTTCTGTTATAGAAATCTCAAATAACTAAAAGTGGCATTTCCCACACAAAGAAATATTCATATATATCAAAACCGTATTCTTTTGAAAATATGCTTTAATTAGCTTATTCGTGGTAAAGTCAATAGTGCGAGTTTGTAAAACGGAGTAAATGATGCAAGTTGTTTTTTTCAAGAAATCTTAATTTATCTAGTCATACTTCCATTGTTGGTCGGACCTATTCGTCAAACCATATATATACATAACATCATTGATAACATTTTCGGATGTCGGACTGTCGTCAAATGCCATGCCCAGTTTTATAATTTAGTGTGAACTTGTACGGTCTTTAGAACTGTATCCACTTGGTGTTGAACCTTACGTCAAATGATAGGTCTTTATAAGCTATACCAAAGAGTACTTGTGGATCATGGGTGGTCGGATCTTTCGTCAAACGGGTTGTAATGTACCGGGGCATTCGGTAACAGCCGCTCCGTTGTGTTGGCGCCTTGATAATTTGGGAACACTTCTCGGGGTTCAGAAAGAAGGGGTTGCGTTGCGTCGGATGACCCATAATACACTGGGGTTGGCGTTGTAGAACGAGAACGAGGTCGCCGTGTTGTATTTGTAGTGTAATGGTTGTTTGGGGTACTACCTACGTTACTGAATGACTGGTACGGAGGGGGAGGAGTTTCGCTGTTGACAGGCGAGTCCTCGGGCAAGCTACGGATTTTGCCGATCAAGTAGACGATGATGGAAGATTTGAACAACATTGCGATACTTGTGATTATCAAAGAATACGGGGTCTTTACAGTTGATACAACAGGGTCGAATAGGTCAAGACTGCTGTTGACAATCGTCTTCTTTGCTAGGAGATAAATGATCAAGTATTCGGCAATCACTGTCAGCATTATGAAAACTACAAAATACAAAAAAATACAAGTTATGAGTATCAAAATGATTACCAGTATATTAAACTCAACATTTATACCATGACATTCAAAACTGCATGTACATACACGAGCCTGCCATTAGAAACAGAGGTATTACATATTGCAGCACGTTTTTCGTAGTATGAACTCTGTCTCTTCTGGTTGCGCACTTTGTTGTGATGAATGCAAAGATATTAAGGATGGCTGCAAAACCAACGTTGAACTCCGCTGCAATGTACCGTGGATACAAAGCATCTCCTAAACAAATAGAAGAAAAAATAAAAAAAAAAACAAAACAAAACACCCATAAACAGTACAGCGAAGCAAAAATCTCTTCAGTTTTACCTTTCTTTATATACGCATGAAATTCATAAACACCTATCAAATGTTTTTAATTTACATTTGTTTTTAGACACATAGGTTCAAGAAATATATTTTACAGTCGGTTACGTTGAACAACACAGCGTTGAGTCGGGAATATTATGCACAAGTACATGTATGCCTACATAGAGCTTTTAAATTCCAGTATTTCTCGGTTAAAATGTGATTTCCGTGCTTTAACAGAGATATATTTAGGATCAGTACTTATATATAGCGATATTATTGATTTAGATTAATGTTGCCTTTTTCCGCCGAATAAAACTCTTGAAACACATGTACGCGACGGTGTTTTGCTCCTATAATCTCGCGCTAGATAACGCGACAATTTTATCTAGAACATATCCTGTCACAATCACTTGTCTATTTATATCTATTATCTAAGGTGGCCCTGTACGTAGTAATTTTAATTTGCAATATTGTAATACCACCAGCAAAATGTGCATAGATGTTGAAATATAATATACATATGTAGCTGATTGTAAACATCACAATTTTTATGTTGAAATAGAATAGTATTCAACAGACAACACTATAAATATAATGAGTGGCATTCTCCTCTCCACGTGGACAATTGATTAAGTCATTAGATTAAACAGTTGGCCACACACAAATGCTGGAATAAAAAATAATGCGAACAACTGTGCCCCTACAATACATGCAGTAGTCTTCATGCAGCTGGTCGTATGTCTCCGTCGGAATGGCCATTGCCCATACCATTCTGAATACTATGGGCTCTGATACGAAACTGGGAGATTAACATTACATACAAATAAAAGTAAGGTAATGGTGATCTACAATACTGTATTCAAACTAGCACTTTCAAAATGTTTTCATAACAAACCTTGATAAGTGTGGTTGAATAAGTCTTCATAGAACGTGTTCGCTAAACAGCCATCCCTCGTACATTTCATATAGTAAAAGAGTCCGTAGTTTGAGCTGTTGGTGCCATAAGTCAAACTCTCCTGGACGATTCTCACCCAACCAGGGGACAGAATTCCTGACAGGAATATCAGCGCCTCGAATAGGGTGAAAAAAGTCAGACACGACATCCTGTTAAAAAACAACGTGCACACTCTAGGTTATCATTTCCGAGTAATTTGTACTTTCTGTTTCAAACTAAGGTGCATCGTATTTGCCAGTTTTGTAAAATATTACGAATTCAAAAAAAAAGGCACTGATTAAAAAAATTCTTGGTTTCGTACGGATTTGTCGTCCCCAATAAAGATATGGGTTTTATATGGAACGCTAAAAAGAATAATTTTACCGTGGTCAGGCTACGCTCGGTTATACCGGGTCCGTAGGACATGCCATTTAACAAGATGAACATCCTATCTAAATTCACAGGTATTCAAATATTTGTACCTATCTTCAAATAACTGTACCTATTTTCAAATCATTTGTACCCATCTTCAAATGAATTTAAAATAGATATAAATGATTTGAACTAGATAGGTACAATTATTTAAATATAATGAAGATGGTACAAATTTATGAATATGTGTTATTTTGGTGTTCCATAGTTTTAAAGTATTTTTCTAAAGCAAAATCATAAAAATTAGATTTAATTGAATAGTTTTTATAATTTATCAGTTTCGCAATCAAATTTTCGCAGTAAAACACCACAAACCTTATACCTTATCGACCACTTTCAGTGTTATTCGGAAACGGAATGTGAAAGTCTTTTTTGTCCAGAGATTTTGTACTTTGTAGGGGAAATGATATGTTTCGAGGTTGTTTTTTTTCTTCGTTTTTTTTTATATACCTATAGGGACTCGAATCCAGGCATATTTTCCGATACATGTATATGGGGATGAGTATGGCACGCCAAATTCACAAAAATGAGCTAATCACAGTTTCACAGTCGATAAACTAGGTTTAACGGTTGTAAACTATAGTTTGCGGACAGAAAACTATAGTTAACGACGATAATCTATATTTTACATCTGGAAACCATATTTAACGCGATTATCTATATTTCAGAAGTGTAAAACCATAATTAACACTGAAAATAACTATTTACGATTGCAAAACATAGTTTATCTGATAAATATAGTTTCACGACTGTGAAACTATGATTAACAACTCTTAACATAATTAACGAATGTAAATTATAGTTTACAGATGTGAATCTATATTTATCAGCAAAATCGATCGTTGGCGTTATTTGCAGACAGATAAACTTAGATTATCATTCGTAGACTATAGTTTACAACTGTTTTAAAAATATGGTTTTGCAAATGAAAACTATAGTTAACGGATCGTTAATTATAGTTAACGAATCGTTAACTATAGTTAACGAATCGTAAATTATAGTTAACAATAAACTATTGTTAACTATTGTTTAGCGTCTGTAAACTATAGTTAACAGTGATAATATTGTACCTATACTATAGTGCATTTTTAAAAATCACAACAGTCTTTGGAGTTCCTTTTAATCAAACGGGTCAATACTTACGATAAAACAAAGAAAACTAGTTCTTGTTGATAGAATATGACATTATTTTACAGAGCTGACATAATATTTGAGTGTAATGTCACAGCAAATAGCTATGAATAATGAAAGTGTTATTTGAAGAGTTTTCTGACTAATGAATAAATAATTTTTAATCAGTGGTAGAAAAGTAATTATTTTGATCTTGTAAACATATACTTTTATTAAAAGAAGAGATTTTGTTTAATTTTAGCCAGCAAAGCATTGTAGATTAAACGATAAGAATTTACGTGTTGAAAACTGTATCATTAAACATTGCCCAATATTTAACTATGCCATCATGTGTTTGTTGCAATGATGTAAGGTAGTGCACAGTGCGCGGAAAATCAATGGCGCTGAACTTTGTCTCGGCGATAAACAACACTCTTTTTTTTCTTGATAATTAAAAAAAAAGTCCAGTTAGCTTTCTGAATAATATTGTTATTTACCACAACATTTGTATTTCTACCACACCCTTCAACTTCCCCTATTAGTTAGAAAAAGGAAATGGCAGCAGCATATAGGCCCTTATAGTGGTAGAGGTTTAGGTGATGACGTAACTATTACGGTCTCCTAGAGGGGTATTTTTAAGAACATTAAATTTATAGAGGTCGTGTTCTCATTGGAGGGTTGAATATAGAGGTGATGACGTAGTTAATATTGAGGCCTTATAGAGGGGGATTTTTAGAACAGTAAATTTATAGAGGTCGTGTTCTCATTGGAGGATTGAATATAGAGGAGATGGCATAGCTATTTATAAAAAAGTTTCTGTACAGAGCTTGTTTGTCATCGTTATATTTAGAAAGGTATTATTATAGAGTTCGCATAGAAACATATTCATTATAGAGTTGATTGCTATACCAGATAATGAGCATGCGCGAAAAAAATATTTTTAGTTTATTCATTTTTGTAAAAACAATCATTTCATTATGGATTGTCAAGGAGTACAGTACAAATGGAAAATTATAGCCTGGAATGCATTAAAAAAAGATGAGAAAAACCCCAAAGCGTGGACATTGAATGAGAGTCGTTGGTTTGACAATAAGAAAGTTTGTATATAAGATTTTAGAGAAATGACCCGAAACGGTTACGATTTTGCTGACAGCTGGGGAACTAAAGAAATTTTATTAAAACGTAGAGTTATGCCCCAGTGAGCGCCTGATATGAAACACGATGAATGCAAGACAGACAAAGTTATCAATGAAAAAAGTTCTGTTTAACGATAACGTTCACACTCTGTTAGTTCCATGCGAAGATAGGAAAGGTGAATGGATGAATTATGCCATTGATAGAGCCCATTTTAGAAGAAGAATTCAACAGACAGAGATGATTTTGTTGCCTAAATTGAATAAGAAAATAAAGTTATTGAGGTGTAACCAAGTATAGCCCAGGTGAAAAAAATGCAAAGGTAGATATTATTTTTAAGTAAAAGTTTAAAGTATTGATATCGCACAGCATGTTGAAAACAAAATATTGTTTAACATGGTGAAAGTAGATATTGCACAACGATGGTGAAAGAATATAAAAAAAAGTATGTAAGGGTTAAATTTAGTATATGATATAATTTTTAACAGAAGAACAAATGTTATATTACATTGTGTTATGAAAAGTCACCAGAATCAGATAGGTTTTTTGCAATGTCCACGTTGCAATCCAAATGACTTTAATAACTATTAGATTGTGAAAACAAAAAACATTTCATTGTGTTCAAAGTACCCTACGTGTTCACTGATATATTTATGTAATTATATTTGTTACGTATGTATGTAATATGCTATAAGTTTTTTTTATACATGTAAAGTTAATGAAAGAAATATTTTATTAGATCATGTACAGAACTTTTTGTATCATTATGATGGCATTGCTATTTTAATCATACATGTTGTACTATAATAAAAAAATGTTTTACTATGGATTATTTTTATAATTTTTTAAAAATATTGTGGGAATTTAAAAAGAGACGTTAAACTTTGTTTGGTTCATTAATCAAAATGGTGTTGACTGAGAAACAACGACGGTACTTGGACAACATATGGACTGACGTGAAACATGCTGCCTCTTTTGCAGTCCTTACAGATTGTATCAAATTGTGAATAAAGAAGGGAAACAAAAAATTTGTTTAAAGGGTATAAGAGATTTTTTGTCAGATTTAGAACCGTATTCGCTTCAAAAGAGAGTTCAGAGAAAATTTCCTAGACGTCACATTTTAACCGATTTTATAGACACCATATGGTATGGTGATTTACAAGACATGCGAAGCATATCCAAGGAAAATGAAGGCATACAGTATATTATGGTTTTGCAAGACATATTTTCAAGATATGTATTTACAGCTCCTTTGAAACAAAAAACGGCGTCGTATGTAATAGAAGCTTTAAAAGGGATTTTTGCTAATGGAAGAAAACCCAAAGTTTTTAGAATCGATAAAGGAAATGAATTTGAAAATCGGTGGGTGTCCTCATTTTTAAACAAAGAAGGCGTACACCAAATTTTTACGGAAAATGAAACAAAAAGTAATTTTGCAGAAAGGAGCATTCAAAATTTGGAAAACAGATTGCAACGAATGTTTACTCATAATCAATCTTACGAATTTTTGAGTAAGCTACAAGCAGTTACTGTTATTTTATTTGTTGATGAAATGTCAAAATTTTACATTGAATGACATTGTAAACATTCTTAAAATGCAGGACGATTCAGATATTTTTGTGTATCGAAATATATCTCAACAAACGGATTGTATATAATTTTTGTATTCACCATGATTATACAATTGCATATATACATTTGTAAATAAAAATGATGCAATCTATTCTTTTTTTCTATAAATAAGTGTGAATTTATAAACAAGGTCAGTTTTCTTTGGATGACTAATGGACATGCATGTCTGGTAGACAGAGAGATCACTTTTACCCTTTCATTCACCCGCCATAGCTATGATCGTGGGACCCACCATGAGTGGTAAAACTTCTCTTGTTTACGAAATATTAGAACATGCCGATAGTATGTTTCAAACGCCACCTGAGCGAATAGTAATTGCATATACCGAATATCAACCTTTGTTTGAAGAAATGGAGAAAAACATCGATAGATTGGTTTTACATCAAGGGTTACCCTCTAAGGAACAGATCGAAGATTGGAGCGAGGGTGTACAACACATTGTTTTGGTGCTAGATGATATGATGATGCCAGTTGCCAAGAGCGGGGAATCTCTTAATTTATTTTACGTGACGGCACACCATCGTCGAGTCAGTGTGTTCATGTTGGCCCAGAATCTATACATGCCCGGAAGGTTTGCCAGAACTATTTCTTTAAATTGTCATTATGTCATTCTCTTTCGTAATGTACGCGATTCTAGACAGGTGCTTACTTTTGGATCTCAAGTATTTCCTTTAAAGTTAAAATATTTCAAGGAGGCTTACGACAAGGCCACATCCATACCCTTTGGATATCTCGTTGTGGACATGAGTCCCAGTACTAATGACAATTATAGATTGCGCACGCGCATCTTACCTAACATCTTCACAACGTCAAGGTTTTGTGATTACGGAACTCCACACAAACCCTTGACATAAGTCGCTATTTAAAAGTCGGGCTCAGGCCGTCGTATTTCATTGGTTCCAAGTCTCAATTTGGAGCCAATCAGAATGTGGTTCTCATTTAGAGAAGAAATGATGTAAACAAATATGGTTGCGCCCATGTTCATCCAAGAAAATGGCAAGCGTTCTATCTTTTTGTTGTATTTGTAAGGACAATAACTTGAATAAATATCGCCGATTGATTTTTGGTAAATCTTTCACTGTGTCAGAACAACTTGCTGAAGTTTTACGTTGCCAGCGGATAGAAAACGATGGAAAATCACCGTACGTGTGTCAAATGTGCTTTAACAAACTCAACAAACTTTATAAGATAGACTTTGAGTTGAAGCATAAAGTTGACCAGTTAAAAAAAGAAAAAACTGAAATTCTAAGTAATCTACGTGCAAATTTCATTGTGAATACAGATGTTGCCCCTGTAAACACTTCCGTGAAAGCTGTAGAGGCTAGTTGGCCAGAAACTGAATATGTTCATGCAGCTTCAAATGTACAGACCCCTAAAAGATCTCACGCCCCAAAGAGATTGATTTTACACTCTCCAACCCCCAGAAAAGCAAAAAAATGTTTACTGAAGATATGTTCTCCCCATCGGATTTGTAAACCTCCTTCAGGGACCAAGAAGAGACTTGATGTTGATTTGTCTCCAGGAAAAGCCAAGGTATGAGATTGTCAATTTTTAAATGGACACCCTTATACTAAAACATATGGATCTGCACATGTATTAAAAATAATTCTATCAAGTAGAACATATCAGACAAAATTCTGAGTCTGTGGTGATAACCATTTGACACTTTAACACTCAATGCTTCTATTTATTTTAATGTCTAATTTTTTTATATAGGAAGAGGCTAAAAGAAGGCTATGCCTGCTGCTCAATACCATTCACTTTTTGTAAATAAAATTATGTATAAAATAAGTATCAATGACATAATTATTTTTTTTAATTTATTAATATGGCAGTATACCAGATGTGACCTGGCTAACTATTTCAGAAGAACATTTATCTGAAAACTGTTAATACACTGAAATCCATACTATAAATAATTCATCTACTGGGTATTATTGTAAGTTCATGAAAATTATTTTGAAAAAAAAATGAATTATTAATAAACTGATATCCTTACAAATGTCAAATGGTTTTATCTTTGAAACTTTTTCAAGTACATTTACACACCTTTACACATTAACAAATCCCTTTTGCAATTTTTTGCTTTCAGTATTAATACCACTTGAAATCTAATTTCTACTGTTATTAGGTATCATTTAGAGGCAGACAAGACCATAAAGTCCGAACACGAGTAATTAAAGATGGAGAATGGCAATCAGTTGTGAAATCAATTGTGAGGGGAGACAAAGGACCAAGTATTTCAAGAAAATTATATACTCTATAGAATCTTTAAAGCCTGGATTGCAGAGGTGTGTTCTAAAAGAACTTGAAGATCAATGCAAAACTCTTTGTCAAGTGAAAAATAAATCGGTGCTGCGTAACATTTCTCAAAAAAATCTGGAATCATTATCTTACAAGAGTATCATTAACGACTGTCAACTGTATGCTCCTCTTCTACTTGAGACCTTGGCATGTGTGATGAATCGGCCAAATGAAAACAAACTTGCAGTGGCCGTGGCATTGCTGCTAAGAAACAGAAATACACATATGTCTGCAATCCATCATGTAATTGGTCAAATACTAGATCACGGGGGAGCAACCGATGAGGTATGAATATATTTAATAGAATTTAATTTTATAACCCAATTCACAAAATATTAAGTATAGCTGACACCTAGATTTAAAATGATCCAGGTCTGTCTGTATACAAAAACTGTAGTATATTTTGTATCTAGAGATTAATCAAATCATTTGTTAGGAAAACAAAACATCTGTACATCATTTATAATGCTTATAATGTTTTTTTTAATAGGTCATTAAATTACTCTCTATTATGGGATTGTGTATTGGACCCCAGTCCATGGGTCTTAAGAGGAATGAATTTGAAATCAGTCAGAGACAGAAAATTAAACACGTTGTCCAAGATCATGTGAAGCAGTGCCAAATGGAATATATGACACAGAAAATTAAGACAAGTTTGGAGACACTACCAGAATCAGATGCAACCTTATCTGACAAATATCAGATTACGGTTCCACCGGTGGTCTTGCCACAGAGTTTGACAACTACCGTATACCAAACAGGTATGTCATTTGTACACTGTCCAACATCTTATTCAGTAGCTGGATCACATGAAGATTGTTTAGTACAAGCCAATTGTTATTCAATTCCTAAATACCCAGCTACTAGAAGATTAAGTGCATTGCCTTTGAAAACACAAGATAAGACATTAGCAATAGAATTCCCAGCTGTTAGTCCTCTTTTTTGTGTACAGCCCAAAACTGACTCCTGTTATGCACAAGCAGAAAACAAGAAAACACGAACCTTATCACTGAATTTCATATCCAAACACTCTAGTTTACTAGCCCAATCAATCCCAAGATTTAAAGTTATTGGAGACAATCTAGATTTAACAATATCACCTACCTCGATGACAAAATAAAGACAGAGGAAGAGCATTCATTGGTTTTTGAACATTGCGTTGTGTAAGAGAGTACTGTCAGACCTTCCTGATGAGTGCCCCAAAGCCGAGATAATGAAAGTTCCAAATAGTGTTTTTATACCAAATACAGGTGATTGCCAAGCCCTAGAAAATGATATGATATATCATTTAATAAAGATCCTGTGCAAGCATGTAAAGATGTTTGAAGAAATTTCAGGCCTCTATCCCAGACTGTATTCAGCACCCATATATGGATGAAATGTGTAAAAAATCTGAGTACAGAATAATAGATTTGCTTGACAAAAGTGAGAACAAGTCAGAGGACATGATTAGTATCCTACAACATATACATAAACACTCTTTGTAGCTCACTCTGAAGAAAACCCAACTAAGATCATTGAAAAGATTGTATTTGGGGGTGATGTGTTGACCAACGAGAGAGCCTACAGTGCCCAGTTAGCCATGATGAATGCTGAGTGTGACTTTAATGGTTTGGCTGGTGTAGTACACAGACAGGGGGTTTGCATCGGATGATGAACTTCCTTGTGGTATTTCTTGTCAGCAGTTACAGTTCCTTGTTTGGTTTTGTTGCCAGTTAACCAGATGTTGACCTCCATTTGGAATATCTTTGCTTACTAAAATTTTATTGTTCAGAGTGAGTTCTATTTTGGAATGAGTTATTTTTTTACTAACCAGTTATTCAGCATTTTGAGGTTACAGCATGTGCTTATGTAGAAATCTAGAATAGTAGTGTATTGTAGTTTTTTTGTAATCATGCTATCAAGATTTGTTGACCCTACTTTAAATTACAGTTAAATAATTATGATAATGAACTTCAGTTGTTCTAAAGGTTTTCTGATTCTAACTTAAATTGATAAATGTACAAATTGATGTCTTCTACTGTATATATCTTTAAAAATTACCAACAATACCACTTACACCCCACCCACCCATGATAACACCCCCCTTCACACTTAGCTACTTCCTGTTTAACTTTGGATCTGTTAGTTTAAAAGACAAATTTAACTGTGGATAATATTAAAGGCTTTAAGTTTTTAGCTAATTAATAATAATTTACACAAATTTAAATGGTACACTTTTATAAAGTTTGTTGACAAGGGATATTTTTTTTTTTTTTTATCTTAGATCATATACAAGCAATTTTACAGCCTAAAGTCTGCTGCAGACCAAGGAAGTTTGTACCAGTTGAGAAATGTTGTCAGAAGAGTTGATGTTCAAGGTCTAGAGGGAGTAACAAGTTCATATAGGTAAATGAACTGCAAAGACATTACCAGTAATTTTCCTGAAATACATATCAGCAGTTAGTTTTAAGGTATCAGATATACAATTGACCAAAAAATGATGCCTGGTAAGGTACATATTCTATATACTCATTTGATAGGTATGGGTATGTAATTTCTAAAAATAGATTTTTTTCCCGCCAAATCACTGTGGGGAAGTAACTCTAGCGCTGCAAATCATGCACGGTTAAATACTATTTTTCTTTGTCAAAGACGTGTGTTAACATGATTAATATTGAATAAATAAAAATTCCCAACATATTAAAATAATAATAAAGTTGTGAAATAAATTTTACACTTTAACAATATCTTTTTTTTTTATTTTTGAGAATTATTTTTTACAAGGACCATAACAACTTCACGCGATTTTAACCCCCATCGTCGGCCGTAACAATCATAATCTATCGCATATTCTCGTTACCCGGTAATTTTACAGTTTTCTATTCCTTTACGATTGATAACTTGTAGAAAAAAATATACATAGTATTATCTTTTAATCAAAATTGTATTCTTTACCAACAAACAAAAGAATACGGAGACTGCCTATAAAGCCTGTCTATGATGTTTCTGTACCGGTACAATAGTGAACACACACTACATCAACATGTTTAATACAGTTATAACAAAATATGATTTTTATAGAAAAAAATTCAAGTCAACTATATGTGACACTGTGATGTTGTAATAACTAATAAGCATGTATTTTTAACACGATTAGATTGTGTACAATTACCACACATAACCTCCGAGTCTCGGACATCGGCTAACTGGCTGAACCTGTCAATCAAACTTTTAGCCTTTGATTTCATTGGATGGTCACGCGTTCCTTTTATGTCAACAGCTAATTGAAACGAAATTGACTTTAAAGCAGTCGGAATCAGTATTTAATAGTACAATTTGAATAATACGAAATCCAGCAATATACTGTTCACATTCTATGAAATGCGAAGGAAGAAAATTGATTGGAATCCCGATAAAAAAAACACAATCAATTATGATGTCATTATTTGTCTTTTATGAACTCGATTAACTGAATTAAACACAATGATTACAATAAACGTGTACAAGCAGTTAAACTAGAAAATACGTTTACATGGTACAGTGTACTTATTAAAAATAGTTGGTGGTAAATACGCCGTTATACAAATGTTGGGTCTGAAATATTATGAATGTTAATTTTTTTTTCCAATGCACAGTATTGAAATTAGATATACAAAAATCAAACAAATTAAAAAGGGTCATACAATTACCGGAATATCCCAAATTCAAGCTATGCACATTCATAAAATCTACAAAATCAATGATTGAAACGACCTAATTTCGACGGAATACGTGACACACGCACTGCAAACCTTACTCTACAAAATACGGGTTTTTTTCTCCACGTATCGTAACTGCGCCGCGGGAAAAAGAATAACGTCATACAACGGCAAATGACGTAAAACTGCTACAACGTCATAATAAACATCAGGGTAAAAAATTAAAATATTTTGTTTTAAAATTAAGAAAAAAAAATCTTGCTTAAATTTATGCATCAATTGTTTATTCTTTTCTGTTTATTATGTTAAATCAAAAAAATTTCGAAATTTTAAAAATTTAATCCAGTCTCCGTAATCTACCGAGTTCATCCCGGAAAATCCCGAGCTCTCAGGCTCAATTGTACATCCGATACCTTAATATTTCATGTAATTCATTGTTTTAGATCACATATGAACTTCGTGCAGGACTGCTTGGATTCCTTTGTGTTAGGAGCTTGTCTTCACATGTTTGGAATGGACTCATTAGACGGTGTCCCAGTTAATGTTGAGATTCCTCATTTCTTACATCTTGCATCCATTGCGGAACAGTATGCTTGGCTCAAAGAACTGTTTAAAACGTACATAAAACTAGACGAAAGTAAATTTTGATACATGTATCCAGTGTAAAGATTCGTGGTATCGTTATTTTTTATGGAAATTATCAATAAAATTAATTTACCTGATAGTTACTTGCAATTTATTTATATATTGTAGACAGCCTAATCAACATTCAAATGACTGATCAAGTATCGGAGATGGATGATCAAGAATTACTGTTGGCAGAAATGTACGACTCTCGGATTAATCGATACAGCTTACATGCAACAAAACTTACAAAACTAAGGGTCATTTCAAAAGACACCTTGAAAAAGAACATGAATGGGACTTTGCTTTAAATCAGGATACAGCAAATTCAGCAATGCATTCAAAAGTGGATCATGTTGCAGTGTGGCGAGCTTCATTCATGAAACTGTCTTTGCTGCTCAGAGACATAGAAGATGCTTATCATTACAGCGATGGTGATCGTATTTTCCGATATGCCAAATTCGAGATGCTTTGTGCCGATGCAGCCCACCATACTAAATACCGTTTATGGTTGTGGCGTATGCAAGCATACGAAAGTGCCATCTTGAGTCCAAGACAAGCAGTTGAATATAAATGGAACTGCACAGCCAATACACATGGTGGAAAAGGTAAAAATATTCCCAGTGACAATCTGGTAGAGACTCTTGTGCAGAAAATTAAGAAGAAATTAAGAGAACAGGGATCTAACCTAACCCACAGCAGTGCACAGAGAATAGCTCTTTCCATTCAAATTCAGCAAGAATTGAAAAAAAATATATTACGACACTTCACAAGTAAGGAAAAGGGACTTTCAAAATCAACTGTTAACAGAGACTCTGAACTTAATCATTTGATGACAGAACTGCTGGATGGTGAAGTTTTTGATGTTATCCAAGGAAGGGAATTCCATCTTTCAGGGGATTTAGTGATATATTTTCCAGAGTTAAAGCTGAAGAACTGCACAAATGGATTTCAGATCAAAAGTTCAGAGCAAGTTATGAAATGTTTTAAAACATGTTTAAAATGAAAGGTTCTCTGTGAGTCTTTGAAACTGCATGGACCAATATAACACAATGTATAATGTGCATCTATTATAAATCTTCCTTTTGACTATTAGAGTAAAAACACTCTTCTCAACATAATTGCACATTAACTCATACTGTGCAATAAAATAAGATTCTTAATCAATCAAGTGTTTTATTTTTTAGCATAATCAGAAATTGATTTAGTCTACATCGTAAAAGAAAAATTAATTCATTCATAAATATTTGTATTCTATGAGATTCCAATAGAGATTTCGCAACTTGTTCAAATCCTTATAGGTACAACAAATTCATTGATGCTGGTTTGAAAAAAAAATCTTCAGATAAAGTTTCAACTTGAAATTTTCTGTGGATCGATATACATTTGTCATTATACATGTTTGTCTCGTCTGTAATAAGGCTGAAAATGAAAATCCGTCACTTCCGATTGAAACTGGAAGTGAATCAAATTTTTCAAAAGTCAAAAAGAAAAGAAAAAAAGCAATGTTTATATATATATGAATTTATAGTCAATCAGTTGCATCATCAGTTGTTCTTACATCACTTTCAGAGTCTGAATCAGTATCAGGCACTTTGGCTCTGACAACTGGGTGTATAAAAGGGCATAGTTCCTCTCCACATTTACAATTACGCTCACAAATGTCAGAACAAAAATGTTTTTTTATGTCTTTTGCAGGATCACACATGTATGATTTTGTTAAAAGCAATCTCCTACACTGGTCGGACACAACAAGGTTTTTCATGTCATTATCCACTCTTTTAAGTTGTGCTGATTTAAAGATGATAAGGTCATGAGATTGTTTATTGTCTCTCCCAGCACGACCCATCTGTTGAACAAAAGTGTCTATTTCTTTTGGAGGTCTATAATGGACAACATTATATAACTCAGAGTAGTTCATCCCCATGCCAGCAGCATTTGTACATATTAGTACCCTTAGCTGTCCATTCGGATTGTTCATATCATCTCTGATTTCATCCTTCACAGAATCTGTTGTTTTACTATGAAACATATTAAAAAGATGGCTTCTTCCAAAATGTTATATAAAAGTCATATATATCAATGTCTTTGATAGTATCGCAAAATATTATGTCTTTGAAAGTTTTCTTTTTTCTTTTCAAGTTCTTCAATAATCCATGAAAAAATGACATCAGGGTCTTCGTTTTGTTTCACTTTGATAACACTCATTTTAATGTTTTTTTCTATCAGGGGTGTCGGATATCACACAAGCATTTTTTCCAAAGCACAATTTTGTCATGATTTTTCTTCTGTGACTTGGGCACGCAGTAGCAGTCAGTACCAAACAAGGAACTTTTAAACAGAGAGAACGCACTTCACCTATGTGACCAAACCACTCGCGGAATGCAGCTTCCTGATTTTTTCCCTCACCCCTGAAAATAAAAGAAATGGATTATGATAAATGGACCTCTGAGGTCTTCCAAATTTTCTTTGGGTGTTTCAACTTTGATATATAACTTGATTTCATAAGTTGGATGGAAAAATGCCTGATGAAAACCTTTCTGGCTCAAAACATATATCATTTATGAATGTTTTAAAGATAACAGTTGGGATATGATTTTTATCACACTATTTTGAAAAGAATTTAAAGAGTTTTTATTACGGTCAAAAATCTCACCTTTTGTTGTTACCTTTATTTAATCTCACATTTAAGGAAATTATTGAGATATCATGCAGATTTGTTTGTATCTGACTTTATGTCATAATTTGGTTTTTAAACATTATACGGATACAATCATTTATGCAGTATATAATTTAATTCATGTTTTTAATTTTTTGATTTTTTTAAAGACAAAAATATAGTAGCTAGTCTGGGTTTAGGGTCAATGTAGAGAGCTAGAGATAAGAACTTCTGAACTTGATAAATGATATATTTGTATGTGTGTAAATTATGTGTTAACTGTATTATCTTACCAATGAATGATGGTATGCGCCTCATCAACAACTATCAAACGATGTCTCTTTCGAAACTCTGGGTTCTTCAGAGCATCCCTCCATTTAGCTTCTCCAACTAGGACCTCCGGGCTAACAAAAACGAAGTTGTAGTAACCGCTTGTAACTCTCTCGACATCGGTTGACACTTCAATGTATACTGCTCTATATCCCAAGCTGGACAACCGTTCTACTTGTTCTTTCATTATGCTTACTAACGGAGCAACTATAACTGTTACCGCAGTTTCACCGAACACAAGTGGTACACATTCATAAGTCAACGATTTGCCACTTCCTGTCTTAGTTCCAATGAACACATCCCGGTTTTCTTTCAAACATGATATAGCCAGCCTTTGATTTTCAGTAAGACAATTAATATTGAATTTTTCGCAAATTCTCTGTTCGTGATCCGACTTCTTTGTGCAAAACTCAAACTACGTTTTAAAAGGAGTTATTTCATTGGACAAAATATTTTTTGAATTATTACGTATTGTTGAACCTGAGCCCGACGTTTAAATAGCGACTTATGTCAAGGGTTTGTGTGGAGTTCCGTAATCACAAAACCTTGACGTTGTGAAGATGCTTACCTAACGAAGATACCATTGTCTATCTACTCAAATAAATTCCTTTTCTTTCTTATTTTTCACTATTACATTATAATGAACCGAACAGTTAAAACGCATCTGGCCTTTCTGGATCTGTTAAACACTACGAGCACGAAACAGCGACGAGCACTGTTGTTGACAATGACACCATCTCAAATGCAGACTTTGTGCGAGGTGATGATTAATGTTTACAATGGGACCATTCCGGTCTCTAAGCAGTACATAAAAACTCTGTATCCGTACAAGAATGTCATAAGTACCCTTGTAAGCAGAACAGTGAACAAGTCCCAACGTAAAAGGTTTTTCTTAAAGCATCAGAGCATCATACCACGTTTGCTCAAACCTCCGCTACATCTTTTTCAAAATGGCTCAAGAACTAGTTCTCGTTCCAAAAGAGAAATACCAAAAACTGACGCAAACAGAGAATCACCCTCTCAAAAGCATGGAGACACCCCTAGCGTCGAAGAAGGACCTGCCCTGTGACAAAGATATTCCGTCTCAAACTCGAATTCTTGAAATCTTGGAGCATGTCATTCCAATCAAATTTCAAAACAAGGCAAAAGGGTTGCTTAAATTCTTGTCCCAATATGGTGGTGACGTGTTGTCTTGGATTGACAATGGAAAATTAATTTACAAAGGCAACGTCATTGTAGGATCACATATCAGCGATTTGTTAAACATGCGCTGACCCCTTATTCAAAAGGAACTTCTACCGGATATCGACAATTTTATCAAGCACTGAAGGACATTCAAATTCCAACATCTTTCATCCACAATAAGGAAATGATGAAACGTTCCGAAGAACAGAGCGGCAGTGGATATATGGTTAAAAAACAAACAAACGCAGCGTCTCCTAACTATCAACCTCCAAAGAAAAAAACAGTGACTAAAACAAACATAAAGTGGCTCAAGTTTTAACGAAGCATGTACATTAAAAGTTGATAAAGTTGACAATATATTGATCTATTTTTGTGTTCTACAACGTATATGAAATGTATATGAAAATAAACTTATTATTGAAATAAGAATAACACTTATAAACTTTTTTATTAAAGACCAATGTAGAAAAAAACTAGTGTGATGAAAAATTATCGTTTATATTTACGATTCCGAAAACACAGTTTGAAAAAATATACCTGTTTATTATGTCATCAATAATATTTCAAGCAAAATATTTTTATGAAACCTTTAAAAACTGATGAAAAAAAATGACTTTTCATACAAACAAAAAATAAATTGTTTTACTTTTGTAAGATAAAATTAACTTTATGTTTTCAATACACTCAAGTAAAAAAAAACTTTTAATTTTTCTTATGTATATTTTAAATCTTAAACAAAAAATACCTAAGCATCTATTATACCGTCACATTATTGTAAACCCTACAAAAAACTTGTATAAATCAATTTTTAGCAAAATTTATATCCGTAACATATTTTTTCTTAATGTAAATTTTATAATTTGTTTTTATTATTATTTTAATGTATCAAAGTAAAATGTTACACTTTCATATCAATGTAACAGAGAAACTTCTTTTTAAACAATTTGGTGGCTGTTAAAACAACTGGTAATATTTTTTCAAATAGTCTAGACCTACTTTTTATATTCTTCCTTCCCTCCTGAAAAAAAAGAGTCAAAGTAAACTTCATATTCTATCAAATAATATGATTTATTATATGACAGATTTAACAGTCGAAAAGTATCACTAAAAAAATTTAAAAAAAAACAGTTCATCGTCTAAGTTCAGTTGCCCTTTAATAGCTTTTTTTATTTAATATCGGTAAAAAATCATTTCTGTCTGTTGAATTCTTCTCCTAAAATGAGCTCTATCGATTGCATAATTCGTCCATTCACCTTTCCTATCTTCGTATGGAACTAACAGAGTGTGAACATTATTGTCAAACTGAACTTTTTTCATAACTTTGTCTGTTTTACATTCATCGTGTTTCATATCAGACGCTCACTGGGACATAACTATTCGTTTTAATAAAATTTCTTCAGTTCCCCAGCTGACAGCGAAATCGTAGCCGTTTCGGGTTACTTCTCTAAAATCTTTTATACAGGCTTACTTATTGTAAAACCAACGACTCTCATTCAATGTCAACGTTTTGGGGGTTTTTCTCATCTTTTTTTATTGCATTCTATGCTATCATTTGTACTGCACTTTTTAACAATCCATAATGAAAAGAGGTTACGAATGTTAAAAAGTGGCTTTTAAATACACACTTCTTTCTTATAACTTAATAATTTTTTTAAAAAGTCAATAAAGATAAATTTATTCAAAAAAAGAAATACTATAATATACAGTAAACATGTAAATAGAAAATGTTAAAAATAGTATTGTGCACCATTCAATAACAAATTTCATTTTTTTTTACATAATGCCATTGACCCGCATGTTCTTTAACATTCTAATAGGCCATCCAGCCTTTCAGATTTCACATCGTAAACATTGCAAAAAGCCCATTTCATTCTGATGACTTTCGCAATCCTCACAAAACTTTTGATTTAGTCTTTTAGTAGATCTCAAATCTTTATTTACATTAGGAATACGTTTTTTGTTTTTTTTTATTATAATATTTATTCAATCATATATATATATATATATATATATATATATATATATATATATATATATAACAAAACAGAAGGCATTGCCTGCGCAGAGGCTTAAACAGCATACAATTCGGAAAAATATCTTCTTTTTTTTGTTACACAATTTAGCACGAGAAAAAACAAATTATACATTTACATTCAAGTAAATTTACGCTTATGAAATGTTACTGGCTATAAGGGAAAAAAAACCCTGGTTGTTACCGCAAAATAAATAAATAAATAAATATATATATATATATATATATATATATATATATATATATATATATATATATATATATATAGATTTGTATATAAATTCATAACTAGTGTATGTAACAACAGTATATATATATATATTTTTTTAGATGCGTAGGTATGTAACAACAGTATATATTTTTTTCTTTTTACATGCGTAGGGGGATATCAATAAAAAAAGTCCAGAGAATCCCCCTACCAATTTGATAATCTAAAGGCCTGGTCACCTTTAGAGTTATATTATTTCGTAACAAAATATTTCAGGCAAAATAGTATATATTTACAATCAAATTGTTATTGTAAAGGTGGAGAGAAAAAAACCCAGGTTATTACAATCTTTTAAAAAATATACATAATAATATTTAGATTTGTTTATAAATATAGCTAATACATGTAACAGCAGTATATTTTTTCTCGTAGATATGTGTAGGGGAAATCAGTATAAGTGTCCAGAGAGTCCCCTACCAGTTTACTAATCTAAAGGCCTGGTCACCTTTAGACAAATACCTGTACAATTTGAAGTAATATTACAATTTTTCATTCAATGTATTTAGAATTTCGAAATCAAACTCTTTTTGCTGATTTTGTGCGCCAGTGCACTTTTCAAGAAACAGAATAAACCATTATATGTTACAATGTCGTTCAAAACTCTGCATTTCATTTTATATTTGTATATTTTATAAGCCACATAAGATAGAACAGTATTAAATATAAAAGTGTTTTTGTTGCAATACGCTGGAAAACCAATAACAATAACTTTCCATGTAACATTTATATTTAAGATCTCAGATACTTTCTTCCAAATGGGGTTTGATGGACAACAATTAAAAAAATTAGGTGTTTTATGTCTTCTTCTACATTACATTTCGGACAATTTTTGTCTAAATTTTCTTTCCATTTACTTACACATTTATTGCATGATAAAATATTGTGAATTAATTTGTAATTAAATTCTGAAACATTTTTATCAAAGACCTTTTTTACTTTTTCTTGGTAGATATTACCCCATACTTGACGGTCATCAATACAAAAACGTTTGGACCAAACACTTTCCATTCTAGGCTCTTTTGAGTTTTTTTTTTTTGTAGTTAGATGTTGTAAAAAAAAACTAGATTTTTTCCCTTCAACAGGTTCAAAATAGCCAAGAAAATTAAAGAGCAATTTTGTACTTCTATTATGTGTTACATTCTGTAAGTCTGTTTTAGAGGCATATTTTCTAAGGGTACTTTGTAGAACTAAATATTCACATAGATAATTTTTTTTACAGATATTAGACTATCTTTAATTTCATTTACTGGTTTGAATCCATTTGAATTGAATAAATCAATCACATACTTAAAACCGCTTCTAATCCAATTTGTAAAAAATACTGTTTTTCCTTTATACGTTATGTTTCTATTGAACCATATGCTCTAAAACTGAATATTTTCTCTATCAATGTATTTACACTCATTAAAAGCGCATATTACTTCTTTATAAAAGAACTTAAATCACAAACCCGTAAATAAGAAATATCTACATTATATCTTTCTATGCAAGCGTTCAAGAGTTGATTTAAATCATTTTTAGACTGAATAAGTTTTGAAACCCATGATGCTTTTAAAGCTTTTACCTTAGTTTCAAAATTAGTGATACCAATCCCTCCATCTGATATATGTCTTATCAGAGTTTTGCGTTTTATTCTTTCTCTTTTTCCCCATATGAATGAGAAAATAATTTTGTTTACTTGTTTGATTATAGCTTGATCAGGGCTTTCAAGTATTGTTGCGACGTAGATAAGCTTAGAGACAATTAAAGAATTAATTATCTGGCATTTTCCGAATAGTGTTAGCTTTCTTGTTCGCCAAGAGTCCAATATTTTTTTTAACTCTCTTAGCTTACATAACCAGTTTTTTTCATTACATTCTGTTTTATTATGCCCTATATAAATACCTAGACATTTTACTGTATTTATGTTTATTTTGATATTTCTTATCATTGTATCATCTTTGAGAATGTTTCTAAGTTTCCCTAATACTATACATTCAGTTTTTGATAAATTTAGTTTTGTTCCTGAAACCTTTCCAAATTTTTCTATGATTTGAATTGCTTTATCTAAAGAGTTTATGTCTCTTAAAGGAAAGGTGCTATCATCGGCATGTTGTATAAATTTTATTTCTTTTCCCATATTTTCTAATCTAAAACCTCGAATGGAATTTGAGCTATTTATTTTTTCATTTAGGATTTCCATTACAAATAAAAATAATATTGCTGATACGGGACATCCTTGTCGTATTCCTCTGTACATTTTACATTTTTTTGAAATCCAACCATTATTTTTGATACAGAAATTTGGATTGGTATACAAATTTTTTATCCATTTAATAAAATTATTCCCAAAATTGAATTTTTCTAGTGATTTTATTAAAAAGTTCCATTCAATTGAATCGAACGCTTTTTGGAAGTCAGCAAATAATAGAATTCCCTCTGTATTTGTATTTTCGCAATATTCGAAAATATCCAATATAAGTCTAGCATTGTTGCCAATATATCTTCCTTTTATATAACCTGATTGATTTCTGCTAATTAACTTATCAATTATTTTTTGTAATCTTCTGGCAAATATAAATGCAATTATTTTATAATCACAATTAGTGATTATTCCCCTTTATTCTAATTCCCCCTTTTTATGTATAAGAGAGAGAACTGAACATTTTTGTGTCGAAGTCAATTCTTGTTCAATATAAATCTGAGATATAGCTTCATATAGAAAATTTCATATATTTTTCCAAAACATCTTATAAAATTCAACAGGTAAACCGTCCATTCCAGGTGACTTATTATTTTTCATTGCATTTACAGCTTCTGCGCATTCTTGTAATGTTGGGAAATTTTCACAATATTTTTTATCATTTTCTGACAACACGGAGGATGTATTAATTTGGGAAAGATATGATTCAATTTCATTTATCGGTATATCTTTTGAGGAATAGAGATTTTCATAGAACCTGCATAGCTCATTTAAAATATCGTTAGTCTTTACGTAGGTCGATTCTGCATTCCTAACTTTATTTATAACATTTTTCGATTGATGTTTATTTTCAAATCTTAAGGTATCAGATGTACAATTGACCAAAAAATGATGCCTGGTAAGGTACATATTCTATATACTCATTTGATAGGTATGGGTATGTAATTTCTAAAAATAGATTTTTTCCCGCCAAATCACTATGGGGAAGTAACTCTAGCGCTGCAAATCATGCACGGTTAAATACTATTTTTCTTTGTCAAAGACGTGTGTTAACATGATTAATATTGAATAAATAAAAATTCCCAACATATTTAAATAATAATAAAGTTGTGAAATAAATTTTACACTTTTACAATATCTTTTTTTTTTATATTTGAGAATTATTTTTTACAAGGACCATAACAACTTCACGCGATTTTAATCCCCATCGTCGGCCGTCACAATCATAATCTATCGCATATTCTCCTTACCCGGTAATTTTACAGTTTTCTATTCCTTTACGATTGATCACTTGTAGTTTAAGAATTAAAGATCTACAATTGTTGGGTTTTATCATTCAGCAATATGTCCGCATGAAAAAATATTGTTACTTACTATTACAACGAAGTCGTGAATTGCGGGTTACATCAGGCGTGTAAAGCGTTACGAGCAACGCGTGCGAGAGCCGTGTGAAATGTTTCATCAGAATTCAATCGGAACCTTTAACTCGTAGAAAAAAATATACATAGTTTTATCTTTTAATCAAAATTTTATTCTTTACCAACAAACAAAAGAATACGGAGACTGCCTATAAAGCCTGTCTATGATGTTTATGTACCGGTTGAATACTAAAAAAACACACTACATCAACATGTTTTATACAGTTATAACAAAATATGATTTTTATAGAAAAAAAATTCAAGTCAACTATATGTGACACTGTGATGTTGTAATAACTAATAAGCATGTATTTTTTAACACGATTAGATTGTGTACAATTACCACACATAACCTCCGAGTCTCGGACATCGGCTAACTGGCTGAACCTGTCAATCAAACTTTTAGCCTTTGATTTCATTGGATGGTCACGCGTCCCTTTTATGTCAACAGCTAATTGAAACGAAATTGACTTTAAAGCAGTCGGAATCAGTATTCAATAGCACAATTTGAATAATACGAAATCCAGCAATTTAGAGTGAAAAATATACTGTTCACATTCTATGAAATGCGAAGGAAGAAAATTGATTGGAATCCCGATAAAAAAAACACAATCAATTATGATGTCATTATTTGTCTTTTATGAACTCGATTAACGGAATTAAACACAATGATTACAATTAACGTGTACAAGCAGTTAAACTAGAAAATACGTTTACATGGTACTTATTAAAAATAGTTGGTGGTAAATACGCCGTTATACAAATGTTGGGTCTGAAATATTATGTATGTTTATTTTTTTTTTCAATGCACAGTATTGAAATTAGATATACAAAAATCAAACAAACTAAAAAGGGTCATACAATTACCGGAATACCCCAAATTCAAGTTATGCACAGTCACAAAATCTACAAAATCAATGATTGAAACGACCTAATTTCGACGGAATACGTGACACACGCACTGCAAACCTTACTCTACAAATTACGGGGTTTTTTTTCTCCACGTATCGTAACTGCGCCGCGGGAAAAAGAATAACGTCATACAACGGCAAATGACGTAAAACTGCTACAACGTCATAATAAACATCAGGGTAAAAAATTAAAATATTTTGTTTTAAAATTAAGAAAAAAAAATCTTGCCTAAATTTATGCATCAATTGTTTATTCTTTTCTGTTTATTATGTTAAATCAAAAATATTTCGAAACTTTAAAAATTTAATCCAGTCTCCGTAATCTACCGAGTTCATCCCGGAAAATCCCGAGCTCTCAGGCTCAATTGTACATCCGATACCTTAAAAAGTAGGATGAATTCTTTCCCCCTCGTCAATCCATTTGGCTCTTGACCTTATTTGTGCTCCTTTTGTTTTAATTTCATATAATGTGTCTAATTGATTCTCTAATTCTTTTTTCCGTATCATATTAATATTTAAATGATGTTGATGCTCTATTTGCTCTAATTCACTCTCAATAAGTTGTATTTTCCGTTTCATAGTTTTGCTTTTTTCTTTGCAGTAACTGATACTTAAATTTTTTACTTTAAGTTTGATCAATTCCCATTTCGTTTTTGGATTCATCTCTAGCTTAATATCATCTGGTAAATTCAATAAAAGATCGTTGATCATTTTACAATATTGTATATCAAAAAGGACAGATGTATTTAGCTTCCAATATCCCTTCCCTCTGCTATTATAAGAAATTTCGCATTTAAAAATTAAGGCAATGTGGTCGCTCATTCTTACATTTGAGACGGATGGCGGCCTACGTAAGTAAACATTTTCCGGTTTATAACAAAAATTATGCGTTAGAAAAACATAGTCTATTCTGCTTCTTGCGGTGTCGCTACCATCACACCAAGTGAAACCATTTTTTTTCGGTTTAAATTTTGCCCAAAGATCAACAAAATCGAAATGATTTTGTAAATTTTTTAAACTATTCAAACTTTTATCTTTATCTTTTAACAGGGAACAGTTGAAATCTCCTACAAGAATTACGTTTTCGTTATTAATAGAATACTTTAAAATCCATTTTGAAACCTTTTAAAAAAAAATCAACTCGATTGTTCTCAGAATTCGGTGAATAAATATTGACAAGTGTAATAATTTTACTATCATGCTCTATATTGAACAGTATAACTCTGCCATCTGTAGATCTATGCTGGTTTAATAATGTAAAATGAAATTTGCTACAGAATCGAAACACCTTTACTATGCGAAGAAGTAGAGAAACTATGAAAAGATGTACCCTTCCACCCTGAATTAAAAAGATATTCTTTTTCAGACATAAAATGCGTCTCTTGTAAAAATACGATATCACAATTGATATCATTAACCCAATTGTAAAGAATTACTCTTTTTTTATAATCATTAAGTCCACGACAGTTCAAAGAAATAAACTTAACAGAAGTCATTGTTGTGTCCTGTTAATAGAGTTAGAAGAAACAGATTAACACGTGTACTTATCCATACCCTGCTGCCTGGTTTTCGCCGCTCTGGACATGGAGACGGAACGCGGCTTCGTTCGTCGTTTGTCCGCAAGACGTTGCAACAGTTTGCCGAACTTGTTCTGACCGGGCCATGCATCTGGAGCGGTATGAGCGGTCTTTTCGGAGTCCAAGCCTGTGCCCCAGTAGAGGTCGTATACGGAATGGGCGAAGATGGTATTGGGCCTGGATGAAGATAAAAGATCGTTCATTTCCCTAAGCTGATCGATCTTTGCACATAATATTTTCTCCATGACATCATCAGCTTCATCCCTCCACTGCGGGGTGTAAGTAACAGTGTTGCCAATTAGATTGCACTCCAAAGCTGACTTGGCATCTCGAATTTTGTCTGCAACCACAAGGTTGCCAGTACGAAAAGCTTTTTTTAGCTGGTAGGCCTGCTCGGCAGATTTGAAGTTTTCTCCAAAGACTTTGAGATCGCATGAATAGAAATTTGATAGCACATGTTTTTTGCTTTGGACGGTTACGACATTTTTTGGATCTGCAACATATTTTGTGCAAATGCTTGAGCCGGGTTCGTGCCCGGGTTTTTTGCAGGCTGCGCAGCTTTGCTCATTTTGGCAATTGCGGGTGAAGTGGTCATTCTTGCAGCATTTTGTACAGATGACAGTAGGCTTTTCAAAATTTTGCCCGCGGTGCAGGATCTTGCACTTTAGTCCAGCACAGTAGCTAAAGCGTGGTAGAGGTTTTGATATAAGCGGTTCTATATATATAAAACGATTGCCATTCCAAACGTTTGTCATTTTATTGTTTGCAGGGTTTCTAATTTATTCATATTTGAGCTCACTTTTTGGATGCGCTCCTTACTTTGACAGCATCTCAAGGATCGCGGAGTCATCAACTGAGAGGGGAACCCCATATATCGTAACTTTAAGCGATTCGTCAGTGGGATTTTCTAGGCCAGCGGAGTAGGGGTTTGAATCGTATACTGAAATATGGTGGTTTTTAAAGTCAAAGCCCTCACATAGGACAGAATCTCTACTTTGCTTATCAGTGAAGTAAATTCTCCAAAGATTTCGATCGAGCTGGATGCATTTTATCGTATCAGCACTCACAAAATGACTGACCGCCTCAAGCAGATCGAAATTTGAAATACGTTCGTTCTCTTTTTTGTACAATTCACTATCCTTTATGTAGATAGGTTTAATTAATTGTGCCATTTTGCAATGACAGAAAAGGAAGTCAAAATGAATGGTATTAACAGTTATTTACAGGTGCGAATCAATATATACACAATAGACGACTGGTAAATAGAACTGAGTATGTACTCACTCTTCAGTGCGATTAAGAAAATCCTCCAATAAATCACATGAAATATACAGATTCGAACAAAAGCAAAAACTTCCAACGGGTATTAAATCCTAGTCAAGCACCAGGCGAAATTTGGAAGCACACAATTGCATCAAAGCAAGAAAATAAAGTCAAAATGACAGAGAGCAGTGAAAACGCGTCCACCTTGCCCAATGTCCCGTGACAAAAAAAGGAATACGTTTTTTGGGGGTTGATTTTAATCAACTCTCCTATGCAGTTACTCAGGCAAACCGAAAGTGAAACAGTGTTTGGACCTAAGCACAAACCAACACCGCTGACAACATTTAGTTCTTGAAAATAATCAATAAATTCGATGTATTGTATTCTAAAGCATTGTTTTTTCAAGGAAACTTATTTATAGATATCTTGTAAATAGTCAGATTTTAAATGGTACGAATAATTTAGATATTTTTGTAGTCGTACATTGTATGTATTCCTACGCCAGAGTTCAATATAGTCTCTTTCAATCAGACGCTTGGCTGTCTCCGTAAATATCCGTCAAGCTGAGAGTCTCTCTTGCTTGTCGGAAATCAACGGAGACAGTCGTGCGTCTGGTTGAACGAGACTAGAGTTCAATATTGCTTGGATCCATACAATTTCTCAGAACTATTTCGATTACTGATACGTAGTTTGATGGAATTTATTCTTTGAATATTAACCAACATGATTCATATGGGCCGGGTTTCACGAAATATCTGTTGGAGAATTTATATTATAAAAAATGCTTTGAAATGCAATTTAAATACATATAGGAAACTACTTGCCATGCAAAATAACACCGTTGATTTTAAAATAAATAATAATCGATAAAATCAACTCCCGTCAGTACTTCAGTACTTTGATTTAAATTCCCACTTCTTGCAGCTGGGTGCTCTTTGTGGGACTAGTGGTGGCGGTGGATGCCTTTGGTGGGACTGGCGGCGGCGGCGGTAGTGCCACCCTCTTGGGTCTCCTTGGCGGGAACAATAACATTGACCCGCATACAAAAACTCAGATTTATATGTAACAGTCAAAATGTTTGACTAATTAAAAAAAACAAACAGTACATCGTCTAAGATCACTTGCCCTTTGATAACTTTATTATCTTATTCATAATCGGTAACAATATCATTTCTGTCTGTTGAATTCTTCTCCTAAAATGAGCTCTATCGATTGCATAATTCATCCATTCACCTTTGCTATCTTAGTATGGAACTAACAGAGTGTGAACCTTATTGTCAAACTGAACTTTTTTCATTGATAACTTTGTCTGTTTTGCATTCATCGTGTTTCATATCAGACGCTCACTGGGGCATAACTCTACGTTTTAATAAAATTTCTTCAGTTTCCAAGCTGTCGGCAAAATCGTAACCGTTTCGGGTCTCTTCTCTAAAATCTTTTATACAGGCTTTCTTATTGTCAAACCAACAACTTTGATTCAATGTCCACGTTTTGGTGTTTTTTCATCTTTTTTTAATGCACTCTAGTCTATAATTTTCCATTTGTACTGTAATCCTTGACAATCCATAATAAAATGATTGTTTTTGCATAAATGAATAAGCTAAAAAATCTCCAATCCCATTTCTAAAAATATCAATGATTAGCAAACTAGGATCCCGTATCTATATATAGCTACGTCATCATCTCTATATCCAGTCCTCGAATGAGAACACAACCTCTATAAATTTACTGTTCTAAAAATCCCCCTCTGTAAGGCCTCAATAGTAACTACGTCATCACCTCTATATTCAATCCTCCAATGAGAACACGACCTCTATAAATTTAATGTTCTAAAAATCCCCCTCTATATTCAATCCTCCAATGAGAACACGACCTCTATAAATTTAATGTTCTTAAAAATACCCCTCTAGGAGACCCTAATAGATACGTCATCACCTAAACCTCTACCACTATAAGGGCCTATATGCTGCTAATGGCTACTCAAAATAAACCAAAAGCATTTGAACAAGACCTAGCTAATCGTGGTTGAATTTGGATTAATATGTACAGTGTGTTAACTTATAATCACCCCCACATGTACTTCAACGGGAGTGGGCTTACTATACGCACAGTGGAGTGTCAATCAGAGTAGAGATCGTGTTTACGAATCGACTTACCTGAAGTTCAGTCAACAGTATCAGTCAGTGGAATGGAAACATCACGTGCAGACTCCCATTGTTAGAAATAAAAACTTTAAATTATTTCAAGGTTTCGTTTGGTTAATGATTCACAAAGTGATTTTACTTGTACACGTTTTTTTCATCGTACCTGAAAGTTGAGGTTTTTTTTACCATCTCTTGGAACGTTTATTTCTTGCAATAAAAAGTATAACCTCAATTAAACACCTAATCTGGTGAATTTATCTCAATCATTTCCTTAATTCATCCAGATTTTGATAAAGATCGCAAGCATTTTTAACTTTAGTATTTTTTAATAATCGATCAAGTATCGTCATCCAAATTCAGGTATGTAGGTGATAATTTTTGCTTCATTAATTTATCTTGACCCCTTTTTTTTTAAAACAGAATATTTTTTTACTGCCTACATGGCATACTTACATAGTTGGTGAATGGGGCGAATTATTGAAATCTTATTCTTTTTATACGACTTCTGAAAGATAAAGAAATATTTGAATGCTTGAAACTTCGAAAATGAATTGCTAACACTTTTAAGAAAGGTTAATTTCATTTAACTTGATTAAAACAGACAAATTGACGTAACGTAAATTGTTTCGTGTTCTGGCCCACTGAAAATACAACTTAATCCTTTTTGGGTAACATTTTACTTTAAACTACTATATACACATATTATCACAGGATGATAAAGACCATCACTTCATAATATTCGAATTATGTCATAAAGGCGCAGTCAGTGCCCTTATGAAACGATCACGTCCACCTAGCGAATCACTTCATTCAAACTTTGATCACCTTTGCTCTTAATCTCATACAGCAAAACTCGTTTATAACGAACTTCAAGGGACCATAGAAAAAACTTCGTCATAGCCGTAATTCGCTATACGTTTATAACGAATTCGTAAAAAATATTATAGCGAATTCGTTATAAATAATCGGCTAACAGTTTTCCACACTATCGTAAGTTATAAAATTAGTATTACCGTCATTTACAAAAAATGTCAATATAACAATTTAATTTCAGTTTTTAAAAAAAATTCCGTATACTATTTGAGTTTGAGTATTTTATATATGCATCTTAAAATTGCATGTATCTTCAATGAAATTTGAAATGAAAAAAATTCGTTATAAAAATGATAAAATAGTTATAGTTTTGCCTGCGGGGGTTTAAAATTACTTCGTTATAGCCGTGTTCGTTATATACATCAATTTTCTATAGGTTTATATAAGAAATTTGCCGGGACATGAATAATAATTCGTTATAGCCGTAAATTCGCTATATCCGTGTTCGTTATATTCGAGTTTTGCTGTATATATATTTTTTCTTTTCAGATATATATCTCAAGGAAATTACACGCAACATAACCTGTGATATATACATGACTGATCGAAACGGATGAGACCTAAGAATTAAAACAAAACAAGAGGCCCATGGGCCACATCGCTCACCTGAGCAACAACAGACATAATAAAATCAGCTTTATGGAGTCATATACAAAATATCTGAACAATGTCATATAATAGATCCTGTATAAAAAAAATCCTCTGCATATTCTTATATTTATCATTGAGCCCCTTTGTAACAGGGTGATTTTACAGTCATATCCCATATTGAGAATTGCAGTTCTCGAGAAGATGATCAGACTTAAACAACTGTTTATATATAGATTATAAACCTACATCAAACTTTGAACCCCTTGTGAGGTCTAGGGGCCAGAGTCTAAACAATTTTAAAGAATCAACAATATGTCAAAATGCTTGCATATAAGTAAAACCATATATAAAAACATGTGAGTTTTTGTGAACAATTTAAATGTTTTCCTTTGTAAAATTGGACCCCCCCCGCCATGTGGCCCAACCCTACTCCTGAAAAATCATTATCCCTGGGGGTAGGGTGGGGCCACAATTGGAAGGGGGATGCCAAATTTTTACATAGGAATATATAGGAAAAATCTTCTAAAACACAAATTGTCTAGAAGAGCTCTAACTTTCGTCAGTTCAGTCTTCAAATAGTCTAGATTAAAATTTGTCAAAATCATATTCGAGCAATTTGAATCTTCCCTATCTGAGGATGCTTCCACACAAGTTGCAGCTTTTCTGCCCAATCGGTTTCTGAAAAGAAGATTTTTAAAAGATTTTTCTCTATATATTCAAATAAAAAATTTCTAACCCCCTCCCCCACTGTGGCCCCACCCTACCCCTCGGGATCATGATTTTATCCAACTTGAATCTACTCTAACCGAGAATGCTTTCACACAAGTTAAAGCTTTTCTGGCCGATCGGTTTCTGAGAAGATGATTTTTAAAAGATTTTTCTCTATATATTCCTATGTGAAATTTCGACCCCCCCCCCCCCCATTGTGGCCCCATCCTTCTCCTGGGGATCATCATTTGAACAAAACTTGAACATACACTAGTAGTATTAGGCCCCTAGATAGGGGGGTCAACTGAGTGCACTTGACAGGCGGCTACATAAGGGGTCAAAGGTCAATATTGAGGTAAAAAAAAACTAGCCCCGCATTATGACGTCATAAAAGGCAGTGTTGACAGTTTGATCATTTTATTGGAACACACAAATGAACAAATTGAACAGTTTTTTTTAAACAGTTAAAGTTTTAAAGTCCGAACGTTTTTACACACGGTGAATCCGCAGTCCTATTTTTGAATTTCACAGTTTTTTTTTGGTTTCGTCTGTGAAAAAGATGGAGAAATAATCCTGTTCGTTGAATTTAGCGGCCATGGACCATTTCTCGGTGGCTTCTTCTTTCGGTCCCCCGTTAAGGTAGATGTTAGGGCCAGGCTCTGGGGGGTGGGTGATGACAAAATGTACCTGGGGGTCATTGCTTAATACCTGCAGGTGTCAGGTGCTGAAAAAAAAAACAGCGTGACTCATGATGAGTCATTGTAAAACACCTGTCAGGTGTTGAAATGGGGGGTATGAGTTATGGTAAAACAAATTCTAAAAATAACCAGAGTGATGTAATCGGAGGGTATATAATAGAGTGTTTTTGTTCATTTTGAAATTAAAAACGATGATGGGTGATTTGTCTTCTTATTCATTTGAAGGGTATTTGTTCGTGACCAGATGGAACACAACGATAGACAGGAGAAACAGAATAAAGTATTAGAGATTACAGATGTGACTTCAAGAATCGAGAGTCTGGAAGCTCTTCAGAAAGTACTGGTGCATATAGCCGAAAGACCCACTCCCGGAAGACTAATTACGCTTTATTGGGTTGGAGAGGGAGCCAAAATTCATTTACTGGAGAAAATGACCGGAATTTCATTGAAAGAATTTCAAACTTGGAATTGTTTGAGGAGAATGTTAAGCCGAAAAGGGAGAGAGTGTTTACACGTAATCAGACAGATCGACAACATAAAGATTGCCTCGTTGGAATTTGCGTTCATGAAACTGAAAACAGATCTGGAGAAACCCGGAGTGACCTTAAGCCAAGGGACCAGCGTGTAAGATTCAACCCGAAATAGGAAATCTTTGAAGTGCCACACGAAGATCGGACCAGTGAATGGATGACTGCTGCGGTCGATCGGAGCCGATTTGAGCGACGGATTCAAGAGACTGGCTACCTCATTGAACCTGTGTTAAAAAGACACTTAAAGTTGTATTATTATTTGTTTTGAATGATTTTTTTACTGTTGTAAAAATACCAGAATAAAATTTTGTTTCATTGTCAGAATATCTTATTTTTTTTTGTTCTATCATAAATGAAAGACAGAGACAGGTTAATAGTAAGGACATAACGAGTTAAGTAAAAAAAATCAGAGTTCGGCAAATAAAATATGACGTCATAACACGTGCTGAAAGACTTGGGTGTCGATTCTCGGTACATGAACTATGGGTAGCTAGGTAACTACCGCTCATTTTGGCAATTTCGCGGGGGTTTTGGTTTAACTCCTCCCCTTTTTGATAATTTCGCGGGGGTTTTGGTTTAACTCCTCCCCCTTTTCTGTAGCTCCGACTTCTCGGCATAAATACACGGGCTCTCCCTCCCCGCATCTCATTCATCTGTTAGATTGATCAACAATCGCCCAAGATGAGTAGATTCTTTCCTGTGCCAGCAATTTACCATCGCCAATACCATAGATATGTACTTGAACTCTGGGAATATGAATGGAATGGGAGCCGCGAGGACTACGATATGGTCTGTTACCACCCCATACATATCATGGAGCCCACTGGCAACCCCGCTCCGAACGTCAATGGACTAGCTAGGCTTCCCTCTGGGCCCATTCGCTTAGAGGATCTTGATCGTACAACCATTGAAAGGCTAGCCCCCGAGCGTTTTAGGAGACAGGAACCGCCCCGCTGTCCACCGCCGCCCGTTTTCGGAAGGAGCCCAGATATACTAGACATTCTTGGACTTGGGCCTCAGCATTCGTCGGCAGCGCCTCAGCATTCGTCGGCAGCGCCTGGGCCTCAGCATTCGTCGGCTACTGAGCACGTCTTTGTTGAGGACTCCCCTGCTAGCCCTGACCCATCGCCACCCAGCTCTCCGGTCAACACACCAACAAAGAAACGGGCGCCTTCCCCTCCAATGTCGCCATCAAAAGTGAAGTGAAAGGCTAGCCCCCGAGCGTTTTAGGAGACAGGAACCGCCCCGCTGTCCACCGCCGCCCGTTTTCGGAAGGAGCCCAGATATACTAGACATTCTTGGACTTGGGCCTCAGCATTCGTCGGCAGCGCCTCAGCATTCGTCGGCAGCGCCTGGGCCTCAGCATTCGTCGGCTACTGAGCACGTCTTTGTTGAGGACTCCCCTGCTAGCCCTGACCCATCGCCACCCAGCTCTCCGGTCAACACACCAACAAAGAAACGGGCGCCTTCCCCTCCAATGTCGCCATCAAAAGTGAAGTGTGAGGGCCCAAGGTATGTGATGCTACATGATCACCAGTTTGAATGTCCAGAGTGCCCCCTGCCATCATCATCCACTTTAAACGGGTATCCTGATTTGGGGTTTCATAGTGAGGTGTGGCCTCGACGACGACTTCCTGCTTCACTAGCAAACCCGCAGTCAGGACGACGAAGACCGGCTTCGTCCCCCCCCCCCCCCCCCGCAGTCGAGACGCCAAAGAGCTGCTCCGTCCCCCCAGCAGTCGAGACGCCGAAGACCAGCTCCATCTCCTCTCACGAGGGCCATTCCATCTTCTGAAGGATCGGCATTTCAAACTATTCCTAGGTCCGCTCGTCCTAGGAATTTATTTGAAGACTTCATCGCCACCCTCCCCTGGCCCTTTCCTTTAACAGCAGCGGCCGGAGGACCAGGGCCAACCTCGCCAGTACCCTCTTCCCCGATGTCAAGCTCACCATCGTATTCCAGTTTGAGCTTGACTACGCCAAGCCTGAGTTCTCCTGCTACCAGCGCACCCTCACCGCCTCCAAGGACACCATCGCCGGACGTGATGGTGGAGCTGTACTCCCACACCCGGCACCCCTTGGATCTTTGGACCCATTTAACTATTTTGCCGAGCTGGGGAGTGAAGGCCAACAAGGAGGGAAAAGGGGAGTGTGTCATCTGCTACGGCAGAGATGAGCATCTGCAGGTACAGTGCAAGTAGTGCCATACCATGAAGGTTTGCTGTACATGTATAGTCGGAGTTTATCAAAGCATCAACTCCTGCCCAGTATGCCGGTTCCGCGGGGAATTTTAGATGGCGACATAAAGAAAAAAGACCCAACGGCCCTTTTAAGGACCACCCATATATTTAGAAAAGCTGTTTTCATTTCTTTGGCAATAGAAATAAAATATGAACACCAGTCTCACTTCCCTCATACACAAACATGTATTCTTACGAGTCACTCTCTCCTTTTCAATTAAAACACAAATTTACTATGGTCGTAGTGAGTCCTTCTAAATCGGGGAAACAGAATTTGTTAAAAAGTTAATATTAAATAAACATTGGATTTCCCCTCCCCCCGAAAAAATAGTTATCGAGAATGGCAACCTGCTTACGAATCTTTACAAGATCAAGTTCAATTTATTCGTGATATTCCTGAAAACGACGAGGAGTTAGTAGCTGATTTAAGTGTCCGTCACCTTTTAATTTTTGATGATATGATGGGAGGGAAAGCCATCGAATCTATTGTCGATTGGTTTACTCGCAAAGCTCACCATCGCAATACTAGTGTGATTTACATTACTCAAAATGTGTTTGATCGAGCCGTTCAACACCGCACGATTAGTTTGAATACTCATTACATGGTGTTGTTTAAAAATCCTAGAGATAAATCTCAAATCACGGTATTGAGTCGACAAATAGACATGCCTATTTTAATGTCTGCTTATTTAGATGCTACTCGCGTCCCTCATGGGTATTTGTTAGTGGATTTAAGTCCACAAACTCCCGACGAATTGAGATTGAGAAGTCAAATGTTTGAGAATTTGGTTATTTACATGCCTAAAGAATATAAATAATGGGTCCATCAGGGTGTGACTATCATTAAGATATAGGACATCATGGCAAGACAAAATAAAATTTTGACTTTTACAAGGAGAAAGAGATCCTCAGAAAAGACAAGAAATCATTGAATTGAGTCGTAATACTTTATTAAAATGGTTTCTGATTGGAGCTAAGAATTTACTGAAAGGTTCTATTCCTGTTGACAAACAGACTCAACGTTTTATCGAAAAACATTGAGATGATTTGAGCGTCATTGCCAATAAAAAAGTCAACGAAGATAATAGATTGAAAGCCATATTGAAACGAGGAGGGGCTGGATTCTTAGGATGGTCATCATTCGTAATTTATTAAAATGGAATTTGAATAAAGAGAGAATTGCTAAACCTAAAAAACGTAAATTAAAGAGTGTGGTAGTAAATCTCAATCCAGGATGGATGTCTAGGGAGAAAAAGAAATTGAAGAAAATAGATTTTGTAAAGACCTCTCCTTTTAGGAAAGATTTACCTGATTGGGTCCAGGAGCAAGTAGATTTACATCGACAAGGTCAAACAGCTCGATATCGTCAAGATCGAGCCCCTAGAACCCTAGCGATGAGAAAACAGTTACCGGATTGGATTCAAGATCAAGTGAGTTCCTATCATGAAAATCAAACCGGTTTAGATGACACTCTTCCCTATGTCGATGATAAAGCCGTTCAGATCATGGATAGGGCCATGAAAGGGCCCATAGGAGTCGCTAGAACTTCAGATAATGTAAATGACTTCTACGCCTATCAAAACCACTCCAACTCCCTCTCTGTTTGAGAATATTCTCTCTTTTTCTCTTTTACGAGCATCCCCCACTCCTAAGCGTAGACCCTCTCTGAAATTAAAAAAAAAAAGTCAAAAAAAGCCTCCCTCTGAATCGTCAAAGTTAAAATATGTTTGTTCCCATGATGGAGTGGGATTTAGACTAAAAGAAAATTATGACCGTCACATGGCTACCGCTCATAACCCTGCTTGGATGGAAAGTCAAACTAAAAAAAAATTGTTCCTGTACCAGACATGTCTAATTTTACATTAGGATTTACAAAATCTAAATCAAAAATGTATCATTGTCCAGAATGTCATAAGGTATATAGATCTGAATGGGAATTAGAAGGTCATATCGAAAGAGATCACCCCAAAGCAAGATCATGGCCCGTTCAAAGAAGAAGTGATAGTTCTGGTCCCTATGCTCCAATAGGGATGTTTTGATCATGCTATAAAAGACAACCAAGGAGGAATTTTTTGTCAGTTTTTGATCATGGCTTCAGATAATAAGAAGGAAAAAAAAGTGACCAAGAAAGTAGTGAAAAAGGAGAGGAAAAAGGGGTCTAAAAGTAATTCTTGTGAATGTAGATTGAAACCTCATATGCCTGTGTTTCAAGTGTTTATGTCTCCTGAAAGTAGCTCTGCCTTAAAAAAACAAGTCTTGAAACATTGCAGTAATGACTGCATTCATAAGATTTGTGAGATTGTTTATAACTTATTAAAAGGCAACATTCCTCTCTCTCCTTCTCAGAAAGAAAAGTTCTCTCATAAGAAACACATCTTGAGACAGTTAGTTAAGCCTCAGAGTAATAAAAAAAGAAGAGCTTTATTAGTGAAACAAAAGGTGGATTTTTCCCCCAATTGTTTAATAAAATAGTTTGATCATGAGTCGTAAAATGGTATTGGTTCCCGAGACCATGCTATTAGAATTAAAAGGTAAATTACCTAAATCTCCCGAATTTCAAGCTACCATTGGATTAGGACAACAGTTAAATCAGATTGAAACGAGAACGGATTTGACCCCTGAAGAAAAAGCAGCTCTCTGTGGACATCAATTATTTAGGTATCGAAATTATTTACGTCAAGCTCGAAACGAAGAAAAGGAAAAATAATAATACCTGAAAAGCCTGTGACAGAAAATGAACCTGTTGCCCCAGCCCCACCCCCTCCCCCTCCCCCACCCCCAGCTGCTGAAGCCTCAGAAATGGAACAACAAGTTATTAAAAGTGTTCCTGGCAATATGCAAAAGAAAGCAGGACTTCTTTTAGATAATCTTATGAAATCTAAAGTCATACAATGGAATGAGGATGGAGAAATTAGTTATCGAGGAGGAGAACCCATTCCTAATTCTAACATTGTGGATCTAGTCACTAATACAATGAAAACTAGACCCCCAAAAAGATTAGGTTCTCCTATAGGTAATGATGAATTTGCCCAAGGTTTCAAAGAAACGAATATACCCAGAGATTATGTGCAGAATCCAAACGTTATAAAAGCCATGGAAAGACCGGGAAGAATTAGTACTCCTAGACCCGTTCTAACTGGCAAATATTCTGATGATGATGATGATACTGGGTTTCAGGATGTTTCTAGTTTTAGCACACCCCATGCTTCTCCCTATCTGACTCCAAGGACCACCAGAAAGAAAGAAAGCAAACTCTTAGATTGGGTTTACTCTCCTCAGCCATCAAAAACAAGTAAAAGGAGAGAAATTCAAATATGGGACGTCTTAAGAAAATAAAAAAGGAAGAGAAGGTAGAATCTGTTTTAGAAGATATCTATTATAATCCTAAAACTGGATATGGAGGGGTCCAGTCTTTTTATCGTCAATTACGTGCCAAAGGGTATTCTATTTCTGTTTCTCAAATTAGAAAATGGTTAAAAGAACAAGAAGCTTATACTCTGCCTAAACCCATAAAAAGGAAATTCATAAGAGAGCAAACGAGAGTGACCGGTATCGACGAACAATGGCAATTAGATTTAGCTGATGTGTCTCAATTGAAAAAAGACAATGATGGATATACTTTTTTACTGTGTGCTATCGATGTCCTCTCTAAATATGCCTGGGTAGTACCCTTAAATCAGAAATCGGGAAAAGAAATGATTAGAGGTTTGAAGGAAATTATGAAACAAGACGGAAGACAGCCTCTTCGGATTCAATCTGGCCAGGGAAAGGAATTTACGAACAGAGAATTTCTAGGGGCTTTTAACTCCATTCATTTTTTTTACTACTCGTAATGCAGAAATCAAAGCTGGTATCGTAGAACGATTTCAACGTACCCTCAAAGGAAGGATGTGGTGGTATTTCACTCATCATAAAACTCGGCGATATGTAGATATTTTACCAGATTTGGTGTATGCTTATAATAACAGTTACCATCGAAGTATCAAGAGAGCTCCTGCTGACGTGAATTCCTCCAATGTTTTAGAAGTGTGGAAAACTCTGTATGAAAAGAAAATAAGTCTTAAAAGACCTAAGTTTAAAACAGGGGATCGAGTGAGAATCAGTAAAGCAAAACGCACTTTTGAAAAAGGGTATTTACCCAACTGGACTAGAGAGTTGTTTACCGTATTTCGTTTAATACAGGGATCTGTACCTTATCGATATAAGGTAAAAGATTAAAACGGAGAAGAATTAGAAGGAACGTTTTACGAGTCTGAATTACAAAAAGTGACTAAAAAAGACGATGTATATGAAGTGGAGGAAATTTTAGGGTATAAAAAGCGGCGGGTCGGGAAAAAAGTCCTTTCTGAAGTGAAAGTGCGCTGGAAGGGATATCCTTCCAGTTTTGATTCATGGATTCCCCAAGCGGATCTCATTCTTCCTCCTCCTACAAAATAGAACATTGGAATGTATGTGGTGGAAAATTGCCCCGAGCAGAAATTATTTTTTTTGCTCAATTACTGATTTGTGTTACTTTAATTATTGCTTCTATTGTCATGTTAGGCTTACACGATGAGAATCGAAATTTTTGGATGATGACTCTCAGTTCTTTAGTGGGTTACATCATGTCCACCCCGAATTATCCCAAGAAAAATAAGGGTGCGGGAAAAATATTTTTTTAGCGAATGTCTGGTAAGCTATGACTCATAGTCTAGACTGAATGTATTGCGCTCCTAGCTATGACTCATCAGAGTCTAGACAGTTATGATCCAATTGAAAACCTCCTATCTTCCTCCTTTGGATGCGAAATCCATAGTCGTACCCATCAAAGAAATTGAACACGAGCCCATGGACCAGGAAGTGATCGATGTGAAAGAAAGAGAAGAGGAGAAAGAAAGAAGAAAAGGAAATAGAAATGAAGAAAAGGAAAGTGGAAGAAGTGGGCTAGATGTGAATATTTTTTCAATTAAAAAAAAATCTCGGGACTCTATGTTTCATTTTTTATGTTCATTGTATGCTTTACTTAATGGGTGAGAGAGAAGTGTTTTCATGGTCTAAGGAAGACAACTCTGTGAAAAACGTACGGTAAAATTTACTCTGGAGACTTTATGTTCATTTTTTATTTTCATTGTATGTTTGTTTGAAAATTAAAAAAATTTTTTTTTACTCTATATAAATGTTTTTATTTCAATAAGAGTCATTTCGTATTTAACCACGGCACAGAGCGAGGGGTTTTACTTGACCTTACCCAGTGATTGATCGATGAAAACCTTTCCAAATAATAGGATCTCTCAGTTTAAAACCTTCACTACTAAGTCATAAAAGTACTGACATTCCCATTTTTTACTGATAAACTTAGACATTTACTGACAATGTACTGACATTACTGATAAACTTAGAAAAGTACTGACGTGTTTACTGACGGTACTTAAAAACTTAGACAGTACTGATAAACTTAGAGAAGTACTGACATGTACTGATAAGTACTGACACCATTGTTCTTACTCCTGCTAGAGCTTAAAAGGTGTGAAATTGTATTAAATAATGTATTTTTAATTATAATAAAAAAATAAACGATTATTATACTTATTCATAACATTTTCCTTGAATGAAAATGTCAATTTTATATGTAGTTTTATAAATGAAGGAGAAATTGAGCCTTGTTTTTTGAAAAGAAGCTGACGGATTTTATAATATTTATGTTGTTAGCTTGAGTTTTGATAATTATTTAGAAACGAAAAGTCATTAAAAAAAATTGACACTCGAGCTGAACATCAATAAACTTAATCCCCCATAACACCACCTAGTTATTAGCATTCAATCATTATTATTACCCATGCACGGATTTACGGGGGATCTGGACCCCCCCTCCCCCCTGTTGCACCCTCCATGGAAAAATCCAATTTCTTAGATTTGCATAAATAATAAATATGGCTCAGACCCTCCTTCCCGGAAAAACATAAACAACATGCATTTCTACTCTTTTGGATGAAAAAATGACAATAACAAACCGTCAACCATCTCAAAAATCCATAAAACGAAATACAAATTCAAAGCAGAGCAACACGGACCTCCAAGATAGAGGTAGGATCAGGTGCCTAGGAGGAGTGAGCATCCTCTGCTGACCGGTCGCACCCGCCGTGTGCTTCTTGTCACAATTGGGCATGTCATAATCGAGGTTAATGTCAAAGTCGGGTAAATGTCATAATAGTGAAAAATGATTTGGTTTGTTTGTGATGGTCAAAATACAAACCTTGAGCAAACACGGACCTCCATTACATTGGAGGTAGGATTAGGTGCCTAGGAGGAGTGAGCATCCTCTGCTGACCGGGTGCTGATCGGTTGAAATGATTTTAGGGTCCGCGCATTTTACATAGGAAATTAATGAGCTGTGTTTCCGTACAGTTATGATCGCGGTAAGCTTGATGCGCTTGGGGCAGAGGCCGAACGTGTTTATAAGTTATTTTGTCTTTGTGAAATAATATAAATCTAAAAATGAACCCTATCCATCTACATTGAAGCTTGAGGAGACTAGACTTTATCTAAACATCTGACTTAACATTGACACAAATCAAGTTAGACTTGTATGCCGATAAACCGCTGATATATTTTATTACATATATTTAAACAAATGACCCTGTTTTGTAATTTGTAAAATAGAAAAATAAGTGGAGGTTCCATGTAACCTGCTGAGTTAAAGCGCATAATAACACAACATAATTAGCACGCGCAGATAATCACACACCGATCGAAATGATCACCTATATTTCGACATTTTTGCCTGGTGTAATGATGCATAGAATAAATAGTCTCAATGAAATGTCTGTTGATTCTATTAAGCAGGAAGAAGATTAGTTAATATCTAAATCATGTACATCGCAATCGATGATAGTCATTGTTTTTCCCCTGATAAATCATGAGAGAGAAAGAGAGAAAGAGAGAGAGAAAGAGAGATTGATTTTTTCGGAAGGTGGGATTAGTCCGGTTCTTTCACACTTTTAACTTTTCACAGTGTGCATTGTCCAGTTCAGTAATTCATATGCATTATTGTATAGAATTGTCTTCATATATGTACATAGAAAGTAATCAATACAGTTCATAAATGATTTAATGCGTGTATACAAATGCCGGTAACGGGTAACGTAAATACACACATGCATGATTTTAAAACAATGTTTCGGGTTTAAGATTAGAAAAAATATCATACATTTATTTAAATTTTATTTGAATAATGAAAAATATAAGAGAGCAATTAAGTTTTAATTCATTATGATATCACTGTGTCAAATGATGTTCCGAATTTAAAATTCTTCCTTTTCATGTTTAAAATTCTAAGAACTGATAAATCAAAATTTTCAAATTCCGTTTTCTTTACTTGACAAACTGGGGGAAAAGTATTAAGGGGTGTTAATACAACATATTGCATTATTGTTTAGCAGTACCGAGCATTCAGATCTTAGGACGTGTGTGTATATACAAGTACACGTGTGTTTGTCACCTCATTGTTCCCAATCTCGCTACCGTTCACTGCAAATTGCCAAGATAGGCTGTGTACAATAGCTATTATATAATGACTCACTGGCTTTTCAGATCTAAGGAAGTGTGTGTATATATACATGTACATGTGTGTCAGTCACCTCATTGTTCCAAATCTCGCTACCGTGCACTGCAAATTGCCAAGAAGGGCTGTGTACAGAAGCTATTATATAACCACTGACCGAGTGAAAAAAAATGTCAACATCCTCTCCTTTGAAAACTTCAATCAACCAGTTGTTAAACATGTGTTTTCAGGTTCTTTGATCAATTGATCTGGTGTAAAAATAAAACATTAATGGATAAAAGATAAAAATCACCACTAAAGGTTAATCTAAATATTTATACATTGTAAGTTATGAAAATTAATCAGGATTGCATGTTAAATTATTGAGAAATCAATTTCCGGGTAAGCTATTATTAACTTTTAATTCAAAATCAATGCAAACTCTCTCTCTCTCTCTCTCTCTCTCTCTCTCTCTCTCTCTCTCTCTCTCTCTCTCTCTCTCTCTCTCGTCCGACAGTTGGTATAAAGTTAACACGACTTTATCATGTCACCATGCACCTTGTAATTGTTAATTTTTTTAAGCGCGGTAGGTCTAACTATATACCGGTTAACCTTATGCGTATCCCGCAGCAAAATTTATATACAAATGATTTTTTTTACATGTGACTAGCTGCATATGACATTTACACATTTGTATGTCGTGTATGTTCTTACCAGGGCCACGGAATGATAAAAAATTGTTAACGAAATTAGGATTGCAAGTTAACTTATTAGGAAATAAATCCTGGGGTAAAGAATTAGTAAATTTAATTCAAAATCAATGCAAACTCTCCCCCTCTGTCTCTCTCTCTCTCTTTCTCCCTCTCTCTCTCTCTCTCTCTCTCTCTCTCTCTCTCTCTCCTGTCCGACAAACTGTATCAATGTTGGTATAAAGTTAACACGACTACACCATGTCACCATGCACCTTGTAATAGTTGATTTTTTTTAGCGCGGTAGGTCTAAATACCGGTTAGCATTACGTCGTATCCCGCATCAAATTTGATATACAAATGATTTTTTTTACATGTGATTAGCTGCATATGGCAAACTATATTGAATTAAAACATTAGGATGTTTTACGTCTTAAAATTGAACATAAAAACGTGGCATTCCGAGTAATTTGCAAACATTCAAATCCAATTTAACCCCCTTCCTATTTGAACAACACAATTTTATATGTAACAAATAAAGTACCATATTACACTTTTTTTGAATTATGACAATTTTTTTAATCATAATTTTTTGTTAACATTAAACAAAAGAAATATGACAGACCAAGTTAATGCTTCAAAATTAATATCAGTCTATATAAACTTTACACTATATCTAGGTAGCTTAATTAATTTAAAAAATGACATAAAATAAAAAATATCCGGTAAAATTTTATTCAGTAAGAGTAAGAACAATGATGTCAGTACTTTTCAGTACTTGTCAGTACTTCTCTAAGTTTCTCAGTACCGTCAGTAAAAAGTGTCAGTACTTCTCTAAGTTTATCAGTACTGTCTAAGTTTTTCAGTACTTTTCTAAGTTTCTCAGTACCGTCAGTAAAAACGTCAGTACTTTTCTAAGTTTATCAGAAATGTCAGTACATTGTCAGTAAATGTCTAAGTTTACCAGTAAAAAATGGGAATGTCAGTACTTTTTTGACTTAGTAGTGCTTGTTACCCCAAAATATTGACTTAACCGATGGAGAATGTGAAGTGGCTCTTACTGAAATGGTGTATGGGACTTCCATTGAGAACATTTCAGAAAACGAAGCTTATTTCGATGTTTCAATCACTAAAGAATATAGCAATCAATTAGGAGATCCTAACGTTTTTAAAACCAATCGTTTTCAAATGAGAAAAATAGGAAGCACATTTCTCAGTGATTGTGAAACGTTGGTGGACTGGAAATATTCTTACCTTGGTTATAATTACAGACAATCAGACGAGAGTTCTAAAACAGAAGTCCCGCCTACTTTAGAAATGGATATTATTCGAATTCAGTTCCCGCCTACTTTAGAAATGGATATTATTCGAATTCAGTTTCAACCGGGTCCTTACGTTCATCCCAAGGCCCTAATCTCTGAAATCAACGAGATTAACATTGGGAGCCCTCTGGACAGTCTTGAGGTCTAACCCCGAAGAGAAGAATAACATGCAATTAGTGTACCATGATAAATTCGATCGCATCGAATATCAATACAACGGAAATGCAATACGTCGAAGCCACCCCTTTTGCATTCGTTTTCCCATACCCCTAGCCTTAAAAATGGGGTTTGGGACTAAAGTGTTTTTTTTTACTACAGGGGGAGGATATGACCAAGTGGATTAATGTAAAATATTTTGCTCCCAATAACATTGATTTGTTCGAGAATTTGAAACAGATGTACGTGTACTGTGACATCATAGAACCTCAGATGGTAGGATCTAATGCCTTGAAATTATTGAGAGTCGTCCCTGTGACTTTTGGCACTCAGGATCAAACGCAGGCCAAATGGGAACCCGTGAGAGCCGAATATTTGAAATTGAGTATAAAACATTTTGACACCATTGAAAGTCACGCACTTCAAGGGGACCCCTTCTCGCAGGTGCGGGTATTGCGCAATGTCCTCCCCAGAGGCTATATAGTAGAGAACTTTTCTTCAGATCGTCACACAGAGTGAATGAGCATATTTCAGAAACTCTACAACAGATTACCTTGTCGAAAGATGGCCACGGAAAATCAACTCCTGATGAAAATCAAAGAAGAATCAAAGGAAGAAATGACAGAGATCGAACCCTCAAAGAAGTTCGGATTTTCAGAGACAGCAGAAATGGAGGAGGAGGAAAAGAAATCTGTTATTAGGAGCTTTTTAGGATTTCCCTATATTCCCCCTAATGACAATCAAGAAACGGTATTACAGATGCTGAAAAGAGAAAAGGAATAAGACAAAGAATTCCGCAGAATTATCGTCCTCCAGGGAAAAAGAAGACTAGCTAAGAACCCTCACATAGTTACAGGAACCTCTGGACCCGGAACTGACAGATTTCATCTATGAAATACAATCATGTAACTTTTTGAAATGTACTTTTTAAAACATAAGTAAAATGCAGTTATGTTTTTACGCCACATAGAGAACTGCTATCAAAATACAATTCACACCTAATTATTATATATGTGCAAAATGTGAACCCACCAAATCATATATATGAGGTCATTTATATTAACTACTGGCTTAAATGTCCTATGCTTTGCTAATCCCCTAACCTTGGCTGACTATTTGACTGTCCCCCGGCAGATAATTTGGACAATATCCCAGCCCCCTGACATTACTACAAGGATATGTTTTTCCTTGTTTAACAAACAATCATCAAATAGGAATGTGGGCAATAGTTATATTGTCAGTTCCTTGGTAAGAAATTGATGTTGACCTCGGGCCTATGCTCTCAGGCAACAGTTCGTACCCCAGGACTAACACAATGACTACTGCCTTCATACCCATTTAAGATATTTATAATGTCTATGAATGACACACGACGACAAACTTGTGATAGCAATGGGTCTCCTGAGTGACTCTAACAGTACAGAGTATATCTACATAAGAATAGTGAGATAAAATGAATACTATACCGCATATATTCCCTCTTTGATCTCTCAATCAACAGTACAGTCATACACAGGGAACCTGTAAAGAGACCATCAACTATTACATACTACAGACTGGTATGACCTATCAGTCAACAGTCAGACACAGGGAACCTGTAAAGAGACTATCAACTATTACATACTACAGACTGGTATAACCTAAAGACTAAAAAATGACACCCACCTCCTATTTCAACTCCTCTTATTTCTTTACTTTCTGCAGTACTTCTAAAACTATAAAAAGTCAGTGTAGCTTTTAACAAACTTATCAGAGTATGCCATCCAATTTAAGAGATCATGTTTGTCTTAATATTTTCATATCATTTTCTCAATGAAAACAAGGTTCGTAATATCGTATCAAATACTTCGACATTGTTCAAGTCTTAACTGAAAATTGGACATCTAAGCAGACGATCAAATAAATAAAAATACTTTGGCTTAAAAAGAGCATTTCGATCAAAACAACAAAAAGTATTTCAATATTGAGATGCGTAAGATACTATATCATTAACATATAATGATAAACTTTATTAAACATTTACTGGACATCATAAGTTAACTTATCAAAACACACACTTACAATCGATGGTTCATTCTTATAAAATTCAAGTCGGAAACGAGACCCTACACTTTAAATTACAAAACCAAAACCGTAGTAAATCCGGATTTTTACCTACAGAAAGCATGCCAATTTTATATAATATAAATGAGAATGTTGAATTTTTTTATAAGAATGTTGATGGTAAAGAATGAAAATTGCCCCCATTTCAACACCTGACAGGTGTTTACAATGACTCATCATGAGTCACGCGCTTCAAAGGTCGCTTCACAGCTGCGGGTATTGCGCAATCCCCCCAGTACAGTTATATTACCCCATAACAGGTGTTTACAATGACTCATCCTGAGTCACGCGCTTCAACGGGACCCCTTTTCACAGGTGCGGGTATTGCGCAACGTCCCCCTATATGCTATATAATAGAGCGTATTTTCATTTTCTGTTCTTGTTCCAATAAAATGATCAAACTGTCAACACTGCCTTTTATGACGTCATAATGCGAGGCTAGTTTTTTTACCTCGATATTGACCTTTGACCCCCTATGTAGCCGCCTGTCAAGTGCACTCAGTTGACAACCCCTATCTAGGGGCCTAATACTACTTACACTACCTGAGGATGCTTCCACACAAGTTACAGCTTTTCCGGCTGATTAGTTTCAGAGAAGAAGATTTTTAAAGATTTACTCTATATATTTTTATGTAAAAATTCGACCACCCCATTGTGGCCCCAGTCTACCCCCGGGGGTCATGATTTGAACAAACTTGAATCTACACTACCTGAGGATGCTTCCACACAAGTTACAGCTTTTCCGGCTGATCAGTTTCAGAGAAGAAGATTTTTAAAGATTAACTCTATATATTCCTATGTAAAAATTCGACCCCCCATTGTGGCCCCACCCTACCCCCGGGGGTCATGATTTGAACAAACTTGAATCTACACTACCTGAGGATGCTTCCACACAAGTTACAGCTTTTCCGGCTGATAAGTTTCAGAGAATTAAGATTTTTAAAGATTTACTCTATATATTCCTATGTAAAAATTCGACCCCCCATTGTGGCCCCACCCTACCCCCGGGGGTCATGATTTGAACAAACTTGAATCTACACTGCCTGTAGATGCTTCCACACAAGTTTCAGCTTTTCTAGCCGAATGGTTTCGGAGAAGAAGATTTTTGAAAAATACCAACAAAGTTTCAATGATTTTTAATTATCTCCCCTTTGAAAGAGGGGGTGGCCCTTTATTTTAACAAACTTGAATCCCCTTTACCTAAGGATGCTTTGTGCCAAGTTTGGTTCAAATCGGCCCAGTGGTTTTTGAGAAGAAGATGAAAATGTGAAAAGTTTACAACAACGACGACGACAACGACACACAACCGACAAATTGTGATCAGAAAAGCTCACTTGAGCCTTTGGCTCAGGTGATCTAAAAACTGAGTATAACGGTGTGTTATTACCTGCGCATATTTCTCTTGTGCCTTACATGATATACTGTTTTTGCCAAAGCGACATCTTTGGTTAAGTTGTCATGGAAGACAATAACTTGATACGGGTCAAACTAATCAAGCGAAGACAAGATGGATTGGGTTTTCTCATTCGTCATCGGAAAACCCCTCCATTTGTCAGTGTTTCTGCCTTGGTGGCCGGCGGGATGGCGGAGCAATGTGGGCTGGTTCACGTCGGTGAGGTAATCACCCGTGTCAATGAGATTGACATATCAGAGTCGAGCTATGAAAATGCCGTAGAGCTTTTAAAGGCTTTGCCAATTGACGCCCCTGTTGCCCTTTTATTACGAGGTCCTGAAGGATACTCCACACACCTTGAAACCACATTTCTAGAGAACGGAGTACCCAAGACTATAAGAATAACCAAAGTGTTACCTTCGACTGACTCTCTCGTAGGACGTATTAGGCCTACATTCAGTCGCTCCAGATCACAGTCACCTTCTAATTACAACAGGAACAAATGAAACCGCAATAGCAATAAACTATCCTCGAGTTCTCATGCGGAGAAGTGTCTAAATGAGACAACAACCGTTGAAGAAAATTGTTTCATGTGTCCAGTTGAGAGACGTTTTCCTATGGGTTGCACAAAATCATCCGTTAGGGCCCCAGTGACAGACGCCGGGGTGCAGACGTCCGTAAACTCACCAACAGATGCCTTGGCCCCGCAGTGTAACGGAGGATCCCCTGCAATTATCGTAACACAGACAGACAAACCTAAACAAGGTCATACAAAAGACGAAGACAAAGTGTTGCAAAGCAACGAGCAGACGACCATTTCTAAAACTAAAGAAGAAACTGCAAACAAAGACGCGCAACAAAACATGACATCCAGACCGCCGGGAAGTCCTGCAAAGACCTTAACGGTTAACGGCAGTAGCACTACGCAGAACGGACACAGTAACGGACACCTGTCTAATGACGAGGTCCACAGCCTGTCTACCCGCAGGAAAAAGCCAGTGTCGGCCAATTCTGCCAAAAAGTTTGTGAAAATTAAAAATGTAGCTGATGAGAAGATCGTGTATACTGACACACTACACAACAAATCCTTGGAGGTAAGCTCTCTTTGATTGGCGGTTTTTTTTTTCAATTTTCTTTTCCTATTTCACTGTTGTATTTTAATAAATCGAGGCGTCACTGAGTAAACACCAGACTTCTGATAATTGCCTGGCTTTGATTCTATAAATGTAGCTTTAAAGTACATAAAACGTTTGGTTAGTAATGACTATTGATGAAGTTCAATACCCTTTTACTTACACAAAAGAGAAAACTATACCCAAATACACCTATTTAAGAAAACTTTGATAATTTATGATATATGTTTACTCAAAACAGTTATTAAGAAGATGAAACTAAACATAAAACTACTGTTCTCTCTCCTTTTCTAAAATGAAGGTAAACATTGTATTTGTATATGATATATTTTTTTCTTTTAATTGTAATCAATATGTCGGATTGTCGGTGACCTTTTTAGAATGTCCCGTGTAATAACAATCGATGTCTGGGCTCCATCATGGGATACACAACAAACAAACGAGCCCCCGGGGAACCCCGCCCCAAAGAGGAAGTGTTGGTACAGGCAAAAGATTTCATTGAGCAATACTACACTTCAATCAAAAGGTAACAATCCCCTCCCTTTTACAGCTTTTCTTCTCCAATGATCCCGGATTCTTTATATAATCTTCTTTTCTCAATAAAATGTAAACAACAAAATAAAAACGCTTATGACTGCGTCTCATATTTCAAGAATTTGGATACTTGTAATCTGACGTTGAATGTAATAAAAGTGTACTTGCATAGTATGAGATCCAACAAGGGGATCACGCCAAGCCGATATAAGGCCGAGCTGCTACAAAACAGTTTTCATCTCACGAGTTGGAATGTTAAAATAGTTATTGAATGTAGACTGCAATATTGCATCCACACAAATCAGAAAAGGCATTAAATCTAAACATAAAATTGTCAAATTTTGTCCATGTCCCTATTTTGATTTATCTCTCGTCTATTTTTTCATATAACATTACAGGAACACTCATTCAGCACAAACATGGTTGTAGCATAATCAAGTAGGAAGCATACTGGTGCCTTAATAATAAATGTAAAAGACAAAATAGCGAAGACAAAATAAAACGAATGCATAGATATAAAACTAACTGATTTTGAGCCGAGTTGAGGTAAAGAATTACATCGTTGACCAATATATTGCATATTTCTTTTTAATATCAATTTCAACGTTCATATTCGTCCTTCAGTTTACAATTCTAACATTTTAGTTCTCAAATGTAGGGGTTTTACTTAATTCTTCAATGAGCACACTCAAAATACATAAGGAAGAAAGCGTATATTGCAAAATGTTTATATCATAATACAAAATGAGGAGTATAATACTATGCAAAATTTGTTGAAAATACAATCATTATAGGAATCATATGAACATACGATTTGTGTGTTTGTGTGCATAAGTAAAAAACTTCTTTACACGATATGTGATTCATTATTTATTCCTCTAGCCATGTTAAAATTAAGAAAGTTTTAATTTTCAAATTTCTTAGATTTTTATATATTTTGATTTTGGAGAGAGAGAGAGAGAGAGAGAGAGAGAGAGAGAGAGAGAGAGAGAGAGAGAGAGAGAGATGCCTTAACATTCGATAAGATTTCTCACGGCACGTGGTCAGAGCACGGGTCCTGTCACAGACAGGAAGTGTTATGTAATAGTTATACACACCCGTAAACACAGGGATAGCTTTTCTATAAATTGTGCTGTACTTGTGATTTTCTATATACCTGTCTGAATCATGCATTATTTTATCTTCATGCGGTAACAATAGAAAGCGCGTATGATAAGGGACTTAATATATAATTATATATACGTCCCTGGTATAATATATATTTCTGAAAACGCCCGTTACGACAACTTGTGCGCTTATGTAGAGATCTGCATTTCAATCAGAATGCCGTTACGGCTGCATATACTACTTTACCAGTTCACATAAAATATTAGTTATTTGAAATGAGAGAGAGAGAGAGAGAGAGAGAGAGAGAGAGAGGTGTCTCAACATTCGATAAGATTTCTCACGGCACGTGGTCAGAGCACGGCTGTCAGGAAGTGTTATGTAATAGTTATACACACCCGAAAACATAGGGATGATTGTTTCAATGTACCTGTCTGAATTATGCATTATTTTGTGTTCGAATATAGACGGTCTACCTAAAGCGCGTACGATATTTATTGTCGCCTTCATATAATAACGCGTTATTGCATATATCAAACTCCTTTAATATTTTACTTTTTTCTGAAAACGGCTACATGTATTAATACTTTACAGGTAACTTTTGATGGCTCAAACTTCGATCGCTCGAAGTGAGTCTCCGGTCTCGAAGTTTTCCCCTATATAAATAAGCAAATTTACTCTCTTAATCTCGAAACCCTTGATCCCTCGAAGTCAAACTGCAGTCCCGTTAATCATAATCTATTGTTTTTTAACTCTCGATACCTCGAAGTGGCTGTGTATATGCAGGCGTTACCTAATTTTAACACCTACTTGGTCATTTAAATGCCTTAAGGCGTTAGACGCGGGACCCGTGTAACGGGAAATTTTATTCAGGTGACACTTGTCCTGCAAGGTGATAATTGTTCCATGATTGACCATACCGTTGCCTAAACTTTAATTAACACCGACCGTATTAAGATACATGTAATTTACATAAATGTACATACAATCTTATTTATTTAAAACGACAGAGAGAGAGAGAGAGAGAGAGAGAGAGAGAGAGAGAGAGAGAGAGAGAGGCCGGAAAGTAGTTAATGAGTTAAATAAGAGTCAGATTGAGGGTAAAACATACAACTTGAGATGATGCCTACGGTAGCGACCTCATAATAGTACATCGCGTAATATTTGTCTTCTTAAAATCTGTGGCATATTTTCAACTCATCATATGCAAAAAAATATTACTTTAAAATATTACTAATTTTCAAGTACACGTATATGCATGATTTGCGTAATACATTGCTATGTTTGGGGCTCTTGTACAATGTTAACAAAATACATGTAGCAATAGTTTTCTAGAAGTTTTTGTTAAAAACAATTCAAAGAAAATAATGAATTTTCTTCTAATAATATCTATATCTAAATTTTAACAATAATTAAAACGGCGCTTTTTTTCTTCTTCTCGGTTTAATCCCTAATACCGAACACACTCCTGTTACGGTGTCTTACACCATCGCGGTAAAATCGTGGCCCCGCGATCACCGCGATCACAATACCGCGACGGTGTATCGCGGAAAGGATTTTATAAACACCATCACGGTGTCGCGGGAAAATACGAGATCCGCGTTGGCCGTAGTGTAGCTTTGGTTTACTGGGTTAGGGTAAATCCGGGTATTTCGGACACAGGGTAATTACGGAGGTTAATCTAACCCAATTAACGAAAGCTATATTTGGTCGATGCCTCGCTATATCCAAATCCTTTTATCCAATGTTAGGGCATTGTAATATCTCCTATATCGCAATGTTTACATCATACATCATAGTTTTAGGTTTTAAGGTGGAATAACACATCATCTCAAAATGGCTGACCTCTGATCGAAACGACATTTATTTATTTTTTTAAAGGATTTTATCAACGGCAACATGCATTTTACACCATAGCCGAGTGGATAAGGTGTCGGACTTGTGATCCGTACATGCTTAGTTCGAATTCCGCAGGGGCTTTTGTAATTACACACGGAGTTGATTTTTTTTTAGATATTCATTTTTTATACCCCAAACTGCAAATTTTCGCTTATTTGACATATGTATAGTTTAGTTATCATTATGTCTTTCATAATCAAATAATTTACTGTTCATTAAGGTCTTCCGTTTCCAACGGAAGACCTTTATATTATTGTGCAGATTAAGATTATTCTTATTTTTCTTTTTTAGGGTCTTCCGTTTCCAACGGAAGACCCTCTTGTTATTCTTCGGTTTCTTTTTAGGGTCTTCCGTTTCCAACGGAAGACCCTCTTGTTATTCTATTGTTTTTTTTATTATTATTATTCTTTTTCTTTTTTCTTCTCACTCGGTTTTGGCTTTATATTTCAAAAACTACTCAACCGATTTTCATGAAATTTTCAGGGATTATGAGAAATTCTTGTCCCTCAAAGCCTTCAAAAGCTGAAAAATGACGTCATTTTCGTTTTCTTATTACGTCAATTTTAAATTTTTCAAAAAGCGATTTTGTCCAGTCATTTTCTTTTAAACAGTTATATATAGAGATTTGAAATTTTCAGTGATTGTCTATTTCTCGATTTACTTAGGGCATTTTGACAAAAAATCAGAATCCGTCACTTCCGGTCGAAACCGGAAGTGAATCAAATTTTTCGAAAAAATAAATTTTTTGATCAATTTAAAAACGTGTACGTGTTTTGTAGAGCTTATCTAGCTGAATCACACACTGAAATCCGTTTTAAAATCGGACGATGCATTGCTGAGATATAAACGTTTAAAAATTGATTTTTCCGGAAATTTTGATTCCGCGTTCTTGGTTAAGAAAATAGTCTTATGTTTAAAGTTAAATTAACTCGTACCTAAAATAATTCGAAAAATTGCTTAGTCGTACTTGAACACATTCGGATTTTTTTTGTTAAGTCGTTCTTAAAATCGCAAATGTTTTTGTCAATTCGTACTTAAAATCATTCGGATTTTATTAAGTCGTACCAAGAATTATTCGATTTTTTTGCCCCCTTTTTTTTAGTTACTTATATTATTGGTTTAAGAACTCTGCTTCTTACAGGAACTTTAAGCTCTACTTTCGACATTAACGGAAGACCCACTCGTTGCTCTGCAACGAGCTTTGCTCTAGTTATTATTATTTTTTTTTTCTTACCGATTTTGTGCACGCGATTTCTCAAAAACGGCTCAACCGATTTACGTCAAATTTTCAGATCTGATAGGTATTGATCTGAACCTTGTTGGAAATTTTTTTTGTTGATGACGTCACTTCCTGTCTTCAGATATTGTGGATTTATCGTTTTTTATAGGGGTATTTTGTCACAAGAACTCCTCTTTTACTATTTAAGATATGACGTTGAACTTTTCAGGGCTGATAGACGAAAGACTGAAATAGTGTCTAATAGTCTTTAATCATCTTTATCTCAAAAAGCGCCGAAGCTCGCCCGAGCCCGAAAATTAAGATTAAAAAGGCGTCATGATTTTTGTTGGTTTTCTTTGAATATCTCTTTTCTCAGAAGCATTTTGTTAAAACATGTAGAACAAAAAACTTAATTAAATCAAGAGCTTTTGTTTGACATCAAGAAAAAGGGGCTGGCCCTTCAAATTAGGGGCCGAGAGGGCTCTAAAGTCTTTGATTTATAACTTTTAACTGTAAAATATTTTGTGATATTTTAAAGAAGCAATTATGTTCATTGTAGCGTTGGTTATCTATACATGATAAGTGTTTGCTCTTCTGTTACGTAATAAGGGATTTTTAGGGGCCAGAAGTCCAAAATTGTGATCATCAATATCTCAAAATGAAGAAAATGTTTGAAAAGCAATATTGAACAAAAGATGCTCAAAATAATGTGTTTAACGATATGGAACCCTAATTTCTTTGGTATCCGGCCCCTAAAAGGAGCTATAGCGTTGGCCCCTAAATCGATCTTTTCCAGATATCTCGAGAACAGTACATAATTTGTGAACACTTATTGAACCAAATGTGTTTAAAATGACAAGAGCTTTTATTTGACATCAAGAAAAAGGGGCTGGCCCTTCAAATTAGGGGCCGAAAGGGCTTAAAGTCTTTGATTTATAACTTTTAACTGTGAAATATTTTGTGATATGTTATAGAAGCAATTGTGTTCATCATAGCGTTGGTTATCTATACATGATAAGTGTTTGCTCCTCTGTTACGTAATAAGGGATTTTAAGGGGCCAGAAGTCCAAAATTGTGATCATCAATATCTCAAAATGAAGAAAATTTTTGAAAAGCAATATTGAACAAAAGATGCTCATAATAATGTGTTTAACGACATGCTGCCCTAATTTCTTTGTTATCCGGCCCCTAAAAGGAGCTATAGCGTTGGCCCCTAAATCGATCTTTTCCAGATATCTCGAGAACAGTACATTATTTGTAAACACTTATTGAACCAAATGTGTTTAAAAGCACAACAGCTTTAATTTTACGTCAAGAAAAAGGGGCTGGTCCTTCAAATTAGGGCCCGAGAGGGCTCAAGTCTTTTAATAATAAATTTTAACTTTGAAATAGTTTGAGATACGTTGCGTGATCCTTCAAATTAGGGATCAAGAGGGGTCTAATGTCATCTAGCCAGAGCTCTTTTAGATCCTACCCCAATTTCCAGATTTTTTCGTTAACGAATATAAAAAGCAAGGTCATTTTACCTTCTAAAAATTGGACGGAAGACCTCCTCGTTGCTCGCAACGAGATCGTGTCTAGTTATTATTATTATACTTTTTCTTTTTTTTCTGACTCCTTTTCCGCTTCATAACTCAAAAAGTTTTCAATCGATTTTAATAAAACTTTCAGCGATTGTTGCAAGTTGGCGTTTCTCAAAGATATTAAAGTGTCAATAACAACGTCACTTTCGTTTTGACGTTACGTCATTTTTAAAATTTTAAAAAAGTCATTTTGTCCGGGACTTTTCTCAAAAACGCTTTTAGAAAGAGGCTTTAAATTTTCCATGATTATGAATTTGTCAATTTACCTGTGCAATAAGGCTGGAAACAGAAATCCGTCACTTCCGGTCGAAACCGGAAGTGAATCAAATTTTTCGAAAATTTGAATTTTTTGATCAAATCAAAAACGTATATGTGTTTTGTAAAGCTTTTCAAGCTGAATCTAACATTGAAAGCCGTTTTAAAATCGGACAATGCATTACAGAGATATTTGGGTTTAAAAATTGATTTTTCCGGAAATTTTAATTCTGCGTTCTTGGTTTAAAAAATAGCGTTAAGTTCAATGTGAAATTAACTCGTACCAAAAATAATTGTTAAGTCGTACTTAAACACATTCGGATTTTTTTTGTTAAGTCGTACTTAAAATTGTAAAGGAATTTGTTAATTCGTACTTAAAATCATTCGGATTTTGTTAAGTCGTACCAAGAATTATTCGATTTTTTTATTATTTTTGTTTTAGGGTCTCTTGTTATTTGTTTAAGAACTTTTCTTCTTACAGGAACTTCAAGCTTTACTTTTGACATTAACGGAAGACCCACTCGTTGCTTTGCAACGAGCTTTGCTTTAGTTATTATTATACTTTTTCTTTTTTTTCTGACTCCTTTTCCGATTCATAACTCAAAAAGTTTTCAACCGATTTTAATAAAACTTTCAGCGATTGTTGCAAATTGGCGTCCCTCAAAGATATTAAAGTGTCAATAACAACGTCACTTCCGTTTTGACGTTACGTCATTTTTAAAATTTTAAAAAAGTCATTTTGTCTGGGGCTTTTCTAAAAAATGCTTTAAGATAGAGGCTTTAAATTTTCCATGATTATGAATTTCTCAATTTACCTGTGCAATAAGGCTGGAAACAGAAATCCGTCACTTCCGGTCGAAACCGGAAGTGAATCAAATTTTTCGAAAATTTGAATTTTTTGATCAAATCAAAAACGTATATGTGTTTTGTAAAGCTTTTCAAGCTGAATCTAACACTGAAAGCCGTTTTAAAATCAGACAATGCATTACAGAGATATTTGGGTTTAAAAATTGATTTTTCCGGAAATTTTGTTTCTGCGTTCTTGGTTTAAAAATAGCGTTAAGTTCAATGTGAAATTAACTCGTACCAAAAATAATTGTTAAGTCGTACTTAAAATTGTAAAGGAATTTGTTTATTCGTACTTAAAATCATTCGGATTTTGTTAAGTCGTACCAAGAATTATTCGATTTTTTTAATTATTTTTGTTTTAGGGTCTCTTGTTATTGGTTTAAGAACTTTTCTTCTTACAGGAACTTCAAGCTTTACTTTTGACTTTAACGGAAGACCCACTCGTTGCTTTGCAACGAGCTTTGCTCTAGTTTTTTTATTTCTTCCTAGACGCGAACTTTGAGGCTTCATATCTTGCTCATTTCTGAACGGTTTTTGCTCAAATTTTCAGGGCTTATAGACTTTACAAAACACTATCTAAACCATTTCATAAATTTTAAAAATCCTCTTCCGTTAACGAGTTATTCCCCTTTTTAAAAAATTTAGGGCCTTTCGTTTCCAGACAAAGGCTCCGAGACTATGATAGCAGGGAATATGAATCCAACGAATTTGAATAACAGAGACATTGAAGTTTTGCACATCGGTTTTTGTTTTTGGATTACTTTCTTTATTTAGAAAAAGGTAGGGGGTCAAAAAACAGGGTTCCAAAAAGTGCGAAAATTTAGACATATTTTCCTTTGTATCTTTTAAACGAAAAATATTTTGTTAAGACATGTAGAATGAAATTTGTGCAGAATTTCAAGGACTTTTATTTGACACCAATAAAAAAGGGCTGGCCCCTTAAATTAAGGGCCAAGGGCCCTTGAAAGTTTTTGCTAAATAACTAAAAAACGGCTAGGATTTTGATATAGCTGTCGCTGGAAAAGTTGTTTGTTGAGATCCTATAAATGTCGTTACAATGTTATTTTGTTGGTGAGTTGTGTAGTATGAGTGTAAAAAGCTTTACATCTTAACATGTACCTGTGTTTATTTGGCAAGTTAACGAAAGTCATTGTGCGTACAACTGACATTAAGTTATGACAGACAGTATGCCTGTTTAAAAAGGAGGCTTTAATTCATAAGAAAAAAATAATTTTTTTAGGATACATGCTTTTATGTGAGAAGTTTAAGTCATCTTCGTAAATTCTGCACAATCCTAAAAAACGAGAAACAGAAAATATAAACATTCTTTTTCTTTTCTAGTAAATCACACAAACTACCGGGAAAAAATAAATCTATGTGATACATTTTAGTTATCATGCTGCGTGCATTTAAAATATATCTGGAATCAGAGCTGTGTGTGTGAACCATTACGTAAGCTATCCCTCGCTTGCGGCCGAGAAAGTCGGTCGCCATGGTCGCGGCTGGACTACCTAGCGGTCAGCGGTTATCTAATACACCGGAGTCACGTCTCTCAATTTATGAGTTCATCTAGCCGAAAACAAGAATTGTTTTAATTTTGATCACACATAGACGTTTATTCTTCTCAAATTGAATTAAATGATAGAGTGTCAATTAAGAAAACGTTCTGTAAATTAATAAAAGAAATGTCATTCTCAATCGGAAGTAATATCAGGCATAGATCAATTGTGGGTTTTAAGTAAAAAAAAATAACTTCTATTTGGTAGATTTTAGTCATTATTATACTGCAAACATTTCAAATCTTCCTGGGTTCTGAGCTGTGTGTGTTGTAACTTTACGTAACCTATTCCTCGCCCGCGGCCGAGGAGATCGGCCGCGGGTGCACTACCAAGCGGTCAGCGGTTATCTAATACACCAGATTCGCGTCTTTCATGTACTTGTTTTGAGTTTATATAGCCGCAAATACAGGAACTGTTTTAATTTTAAGTTATTGATGTTTTATTTAAAATGTAAATTAAGAAGTCATTCTGAAAATTATAAAATCCGATATTATTCCTAATCCAAAACATCGTCAGACATAAATCAATGGTGGGTTTGTATAAGAACTGTACTAATAATGTTTTAGATCAACAACAAAAAACCACAAAGATTACCCCTTTAAATGATGATCATCCCTCGCACGCTCGCACATGGCCGAGAAGATCGCGCGCGAGGGGACATCTACATGTACCTTATCACACGTGTATGTTTATTGATATTTTGTACGAACACAAAACTATTTGTTTATTTTATTTTCATTTATATTGGTTTTAGATGAAAGATGAATTTATCTCCCTTATTCAGTTGATTTAGCGTTGATTTAAACGTTAGGGCGAAAAATCTTATAAAAAACTCTCATTAATTGAATAAAAGTAATCCATCAATTCGATTCTAAATATGCAAGGCCGATTGTATAAATAAAAGATTAAATATAATGAAATTCCGAGATATTTACCGGCATATGTAAAATTGATATGTGTTTAACTTACATGTAAGATTAATATACTGCATCGTCGGAACCCACGGGTTTTCTATCCGTTACACTGATTTCAAGCAATGTAACGGATGGAAAACCCGTGGGGTCCGACGATGAATCGACTGTAGTTACTCATGATCATTTCCGTTAATTATTGCTTAGACTTTTTACAGACTTTAACACTTTTAAGACAATATTCAAACTTTGCCTAGCCAACGAGTCATATATGCACATGGATATATGTATATATACTGGTGTAAGAATTAATATACGACCAACACATAGTGTAGAAAGTAAAATAAGTTTTCTTAAGAGTTGTACCAAATTTTAAGAGGGTTGACATAGTAAAAAAAATCATTAATTTTCGAAGCGTTCTAGGAAGTTTAAAAACAAAGTCATCTCTGTGCTGCTCCGCCCCCAGTGCTCGAGCTGAATTTTAAAAATTGGCGAACAAAAATCGAAAATTAATATGTGTCGAAAATCAATTTTTGGTGACTCCTTATTATTTGTTAACGTTATTCCTAATGTGTTTCACTTTGCAATCTGTGTGTTTATTCGGCCAGTCTGCGTGTTAATTCAATCACCCCGTGCGACCGAAAAATAAGCACCGCCTTCAAATTTACCTGGTCAGTGTAACCCTTGTTAATCAACTAAATCGAGGCCCCAGTTTGGATGTTAGGAAATGATTGGCATTTGTTTACTCGTCCTGTGTATACCATGCCCAGCGCTCGCGACGACGGTGCAATAAACTTTTTTCTTTTGATTTGATGCAAACCGTGACGATAAATCGCTATCTTTTTAGCACTTTAAACAAAAAAAATATTAAAAGATATGAATTAAAAATTTACTCGTACTTGGTTATGTACCACACTAAATGCGCTGATCACCTATAGTCTGTCAAAATCATGTGGTGCCGATCATGTATCCATGAAAGACGTCGTTTATCAATAAAGATGTTTGTGAATAATTGAGAATAAATAATTAAATGAAATCAAATATTGCGTTCACGATTTATATCGTTAGTTATCACATTTCTTTGAGAAATTTCACGAGCTGAAACCGGAAGAGAAACAAGTACAGACAGTTCTGGTGCATGCGCAGCTGGTAGAATTATTGTGCACTTTTATTTAGCAGCTGATCGGAAAAGGTTGCAAAGTTGCATTAGTATTTAAGTACGGTGGGGTGATTGTATAATTCACAAAACATCAGGATATATTCTCAGTTAATCCCGACCGAAACTTGTTCAATCAAACGAAAGATTTTGCACATGTCGCACGCGGTTTTTCATGCGTTTATATTCATTTCAACGAAGAGCAATTTGTTTTTTAAGTACATATACATGTAAATACGATATTCTTTTTAAATAAACGGAAAAACTCTTTTGAGAGCACTTTAATACTCCGTGTATATAGACATGTATACACAAGCGAGCGTGTTTCCCTCGGGGTTTCACACCTCTTTCAATATATTTCAGTATAGGTAAACTGACCGGTTAAAAACATCGGCCTTTAAGTGCACACAACCCTGGACACAGATAGCCATAGGTAATTTATGGATGCAGATCATCAATTGTTATGTAATTAAAATACACTTGGAAGTGAGCTATCACTGTAGTGGTCAATTGTTGAATATAAGTTAAAAGTTTTAAGTCCAAGATGTTAAATAATAATTATTTGTTCTCACGTTTAGAAGTTATGAAATACGTTATTCAATGCAGTCGGTCGCCATAGAAATCATCAGAGTACTGCAAGTGTTGACAGTTTCTTACCTTAGAACATAATTCACTTGACTTACGGACTAGCGACACAGTTGCCTCCCAAAAATGTATGCACTTCTCAAAGTTACAATTAAATGGTATAGATATGTGTTGTTAAACGGATTTTATTAATTGTTGCATGCGCGGATCGAGAGGGGGGGGGGGGGTTTCCGGACCCCCCCCCCCTGAAAAATGAGAAGTTATTAAAATTACATAGTGAAATTATCGCAAATACTACTCGGACCCCCCCCCCCCTGGAAAACACATATATGTTTTGGAAAGGCGTCGGAAGCGGAAATATTAAGAGTGATATTGAAAAAAATGCAGTTATAAGCATATTCGCACCCCCCTCCCCCACGGAATAGGCATATCATGAATCGGATTAGGCATATCATGAATATGGGAGAGTAGGTTATTCCCCCCCCCCCTCCCACGGATTAGAAATTTCATGATTTTGGGAAATAAGTTTTTTTTTTTTTTTTTCTTTAAATTTTGCTTGTCAACATTTCTGATGAATAGTGTAGCCCCCCCCCCCCCCACGTTCAATTCGGATCCCCCCCCTGGAAAAATTTTCTGGATCCGCGCATGTGTTGAAAATGTTAAAGTTAGAGAAATCGTATTTTCTGGAGGTTGACATTATGTAGAACTCTTTTGTTTAAAAAATAAAAACAAATTGCTTTGACGTCACACCATCTCTTTTAGTTTGGTTTAAATATACAATGTACACAGTGCTCTGAACAAAACGCTGGTTTATGCCTTTCTGTTACTCAAGTAAAAAACTGAACAAAATTGATTACTTTTAGGTTCACACGTCACATGTTAATACATGTATGCATAAATATATGATTTTTATCAAATAAATGACATTGTATCTTTAAAAAATTCCAAAATATTATAACTAAAACATGTATATGTGACATGATAGAAATAATTGTAAACCAGAGGTCTCTCTTCCTGTCACACAAAAGTGACAAAAAGGATTTTTGATTCAGTTGGAGTTCTGCCCCCACCCCTGCCAACACTTTCTGAAATTTACATTTAGAAAATTAAACTTTAGGGTATTGACACCCCCATCCCCACACACTTTCTAGATAAGCGCTCAAGGCAAAAATATAAAAATATTGGGTATTTAAAACAAAATCCTATTTGAAAAAAATGAAGTTAGAGATGCCTCACAACCCCTACCACTGCCGCGGATTATGATTTTGAAGATTTGTGAATTTCTTTTACTTGCTTGTGAAGATTTTAGATAAATATAATCTTCCTTTAAAAAACAATACTGAGGCCTGTATGGCCAAACATTATACGGATAGTTATCCCTACCACTGAGCACCTCAGTCTCGTATACTAATAGCGCACCCTCAGATGGGAGAAGGCATTATTGTTTATTTACAATTGGTGTTCTTTTAACATTGCACTTTACATAAACTATTCCATGTTTTAGCGGTAGAGGTTTAAGTATGAATATAGGGAATCAAAATGTTTATGAAACAAAACACTTTTTCCAAGTATCAGCACAGTAGATTTTGTGATTTTACACTATGATATAGGCATACCAGTAGTTTGAATCCTGTCATCAGTTGTACATACATGTAAACGTATTTATCGATTTTCTGGTTGGAATAATTAAATACATGTACATATAAGAGATGTGTTTTAAGTTATCATAAATTGATATAACCGTGAAATGAGTTAAAAGGAGAGTTTGTCTGGTAGGAAAATAATACTTTGAAAGTGAGCCTCGTTTTCTGAACTTACTATTATCATATTGACAATCCAGTTTAATGACAGCCCACCCTTTTCTCCTTACACTCAACGGTGTCGGATAGGTATCAATAAGAGGTCACCTTTCTATGACCTTTAAATTTGCATACAATCTAAATATATACCCCTCGCTTATTACAGACATGCCTTTATCTGTTTTATGAGAACTGTAACTCTTCAATACTATGCAGTCTGGAGGTTGCAGTAATATATAGAAAATAGGCATGAATTAATTTCTCTGTCTCCTTTTGAAGAGTTCAAATTGATTTTCTAAAGCCCTGATTGGTCAGATGTTAAGGTAGTGTGAAGATGACCTCCTATTAATAACTGTCATTCCCTGACAAGTGTAAGAAGAAGAGGGGTGGTTTTATTAAGACTGAATGACAATCCTTTCTTGACTTGCAATCTGATTAAAATTTCTATAGTCGCTATACGATGATTTGAAGAAACCCCACTTAAGGTCACCTCCTGGTGAACTTTGCTTTGACCAATGAAATCGTCGGTTCCATTCCTCAGTTACATGATTTGGAAGTTATGCCAATACATTCTTGAGATTCCCTAAGGGCGTCTAATATCAACTTATGCTCCATCTCTTACTTGCTGATACCGAAAGATTCACGAACATGTGGCATCATTTCGTCGTACAACTCCATTTTTGTTTGTAACCCGAAATTACAGTTTCTAACACTTGCTCTGATTGCTAGAATAACTCATGTATATTTATAAACAAACGTTCAACAGGGGGTGATCTCAAGAGGGGTTTCTTCAGATCCTCTTGTAGCGAAAATAGAAAAACAAGGAGGGGATCAAGGATATGATTTTAATCAGATTGTCTCGACTTGAAGCTGTAATGGAAGACCTTCTCGTTGCTTGCAACGAGCTCGGCTCTAGTTTGAGTTACTTTTTCCAGGTGTGTTATTCTACCTTAAGTGGCATTGCGAAATATGATACATGCATGATATACAAAGCGCATGCAAATGTAGTTGAATATGTCTTGAAACTAGCCAAACGATTTGGGTAGTATGTCTATTAGCATAAAAAGACTGTACAAAAGAAATTCCATGTCCATGGTTTTGTTTAGAAAACCTGACTGTTGAAGTTATAATAAGCCTCTGTAGTTTAATTGACAGCTTCCGTGACGACATTATACACTTGCTTAATGTTATTCCGCTGCAATACCCGTATTATATAGACAAAATAACAGCTTGTTCTATTAGCACAAAGAATTCGGTAAAAGAATTCAGCAATGCTTTAAAGGACTGTACAAAAGAAATTTCAGATTCAATGTCTTTATTATATATATAAAGCGGCAGCTGCATGGTTTTGATTAGAAAACCTGACTGTTGAAGTTATAATAAGCCTCTGTAATTTAATTGACAGCTTCCGTGACGACATTATAGACTTGCTTAATGTTAGGACAAAGGTTATATTTCGGTGCAATATCCGTATTATATAGACAAGACTATAGACTATAGATTAAAAGCACCCTCTTCTGCTTACAGGTCTGACAGGTATTGATAGGGGGTCATCTTCACCCGACCTAAACTTCTGACGAATCAGGGCTTTAGAAAATTTATTGGAACTTTTTAAATGGAGACAGGCAAATTAATTCATGCCTGCTTTCTATGTCAGTAACCCCCAGACTGAGTATTGGAGAGTTGCACCTCTCATTAACAGATAAAGGCATGTATTTGGTAAATGAGAGTATATTTAGGTTGTGTGCAAATATAGAGGTCATGTAAAGATGACCTGTTATCGATACCTATCAAACCCTGATGAGTGTAAGCAGAAGGGTGATTTTAATCAGGCTGGATTGTCAATATGATAAAAGTAAGTTCAGAAAATCAAAAATAAACGATGACGGCTTCTCCAGCCTGAGGGTGCGCTGTACGAGAGGTGCTCAGCGGGAGGGACAACTCTCCGTATAACGTTTGGCCATGCAAGCACTCAGCATCGTTTTTGCTTCGGGGAACAAATTTATTCGAAATGTATTAACAAGCAAATAAAAGAAAAAAAATTACGAAAATCTTCAAAATCTAATCCATGGTAGTGGTAGGGGAGGGGGGAGTTGTGAGGCAGCTTTAACTTATTTTGTTTAATATTATTTGTTTTCAATTTGCCATAAAAATTTATATTGCCTTCTACTAAAATGTGTGTTGGGGGAGGGGGAACAATGACCAAAAATTCAATTTCCTTTATGTTAATTTAAGGTGAATTTTGGTTGCGAGAAAGGGGGAGAGTGCTCTCAGTGGTCTTACTGGCGGTTCTGTGAGCAACCTCACAAATAATTCCTCCCCTCCCCACTAAGAAAAACAAAATCATAACTAAAGTATTTCCCTATTAGAAAATAATGGATGCTTCTTTTTCTTATAATGACACTGAACTTGCACAAATGATCAAAGTTCAAGTCGTATTTACATGTATGCATGTGCACATGAAAGTTGCACCCTCCTATAGGTGAGGAGCTAAACGTGTAGCGATGTACATCCAATGTATGTCTGCACCTACGGATTCCGGACCGTGGCTACAGGCGATACCCATTGACAGTCTTTCAATCATCTATGCGCAGTTTGACCTAGAAACCGACCAGTTTCATAACTTCTTCGAATTTCTCTAACACGGACTGAAACAGAATTCCAATTTACGCAAGCGCAATTGAAGTTTTATTCAATTTAATTAGTCAGCCCATGGGCTTTTATTTTTTAACTCTGAAATATTCTAAAACGGAAGCAATAATGCATTTATGGCTTTCACTACATCTTCCTATTTATTTGTATTTTTAACCTCAAATTTAGAATTGTAGGAATTCAGTTTCAAAACTTTTCAAAAACTTTGAAAACCTTGCTAATTAAAAATCATTTAGATTCAAATTGACACATGTCATTGAAGAGACATCGTCGAAACCCACGGGTCTCTTATCTGTAACATTGCTTTCAATTAAGTGTAATGGATAGAAAACACGTGGCTTCCGACGATGATGAGGAGAGTGCAAATGTGCATACAAAACATTGGTCAATACCTGCATATTCAAAAAGAACAAAATATAACTAAAACAAAGATTGCTTTTGACCTGAGGGTGTGTCATGACCTTGATAAAAAATTATTTGGACAAGATCGAGGGCACTGGCAGGAACAGTGCAAAAGTCGTGTCCGATCCATATCATTTTTATGAAAAAACATTGAAAGTTCTTTCTCTCATAAAGACTGCTTATGATCTAAGTGTGTGTAATTATTTTGTTCCAAGGTTATTTTGTCAAGTTTAATTTTGTTGCTTTTTCATTTAAAGATTGCTGATGACCTGAGGATGTGTCATGAACTTGACCCAGCTGTGTCAATTGTGCAAGTTCAAAATCGTTTGGAAAAAAATGCTTCTTTTTTGTCTGTCATATCTAATATACATGGAAATGATTAGAAGCTAAAATTTGACACAAAGATTGCTTGTGACATGTACTTACATGCATTATTACAGTTCTGGAAACTATTTATCTTGTATTTTGATAGATTGGGTATTCAAATAGTGTTGACCTAAAATTAGTATTCCACTGGCTGTAGCTAATCTTGTAAGTGTATTAAGTTGCATTACAACCTCATACTACACAACTTCAATAATTTTTTTTTATCAATTTTCATATAATTAGCAATAAATAATAAAAAATCCTCAAGAACACATATCTATCTCACTTTAGTGTAATTTTGAGAAGCGCATATATTTTTGGGAGGCAGATATGTCGCTATATTATAGTCTGTAAGTCAAGTGAACTATCATGGTCTTACAAAGAAAGAAGAAATCTGTCGACACTTGCAGTACTTTGATGATTTCTATGGCGACAGACTGCATTACATAATGTAGTCGTATTTCATAACTTCTAAATCCCAGGAACAAATTTTCTTTGACTTAAAACTTTTAATTATAATATATTATATATAACTGTTCATAACTATAGAAGTTAAGCGTGTTCAACAGGTTAATTTATTAGCCACATTCTCAGATTACGATCTCTCACCTTTAATGTGAAGATGATTAAATTCGAATAATTAGCCTTATTGTTTGACAATTGACCACTGTAGTGAAAGCGCCCTTCAATACCCATTAACCTTCGATACATTGTTACTCAATTACATAACAATTGATGATTTGCAGCCATAAAAAACCTGGGGTTTGTTCTCAGCTGTGTGCGCTGTCAACACAAGATTTTCGGCCGCACGTGGCGATTGAATTAACACAGACTGACCGAATAAACAAACGGGTAGGAAAGTGAAAATGTTACACATAAGGAGAAGTCGCCAAAATATGATTACTGACAGATCTGGATATCTTTTCACCAATTTAAACAAAACTCCAGCGCGAGCACTTGGCAGCGGGGCGGGGGGAGGGGGCAACACAGCAGTGAGTTCGTTTTAACAGTTTTACAATGAAACGAACATTTCAGAAGTGATTAATATGTGACCGATAGAATCTATAAACAAAACTTGTTTAAAAACTCAAGTGAATTTTTTTCTAAATAATCACCGAATCCATAAATTTAGGACATTCATTTATCGTGCCAGCACCTACCGCAAAGATATAACATGGCACTTTGATTACAATTTGATTTTTAAACTACATTGTACGCAATCGTATTAATCAATACTAAATCAACTGTACATGTAATAAATTAATTTTTTTATCTTAAACCAATATAATATTTGAAAACATAATAAAAGAAAATAGTTGTGTTCGTACAAAATATGAAACATGCACGCGTGAAAAAGGTACATGTAGAAGAACTCGAACCTACCCGGGTCACTTGTCCACTTGCGCGGGATCTCCTTGGCCGTGTGCGAGGGATGATATCATTTTTTTTTATTTAAAATATTATTTGTACACTTTTTAAAACATTTTAAACTTACAAACCAACCATTAATTCATGTCTGACGATGTGTCCGATTTGGAGTAATATCGCTTTTATTAATTTTCAGAACGACGTTTTAATTTACACTCCAATGTTTAATTAAATAAATACAAGATGGACAAACTTTTATAAACTCAAACACGTTCATATACGTGTGTTTGTGTATTAGATAACGGCTTAATGCTAGGTTGTGCAGCCGTGGCAGATCTCCTCGGCCGTGGGCGAAGGATAGATTACGAAAAGTTACAACGCACAGCTCAAAACCCAGGAAGATTTGAAAAGTTTGCAGTAAAATGACTAAAATCTATCAAATAGAAGTTCTTTTTTTACTTAAAACCCACAATTGATCTATGTCTGATATTGCTTTAGATTGAGAACGACGTTATTTTATTAATTAACTGAACGACTTCTTAAATGACACCCTATCGTTTAATCCAATTGAAGAAGAATAAACTTCTACGTGAAATCAAAACTAAAACAATTCTTGTGTTTGCGGCTCAAAATAAAATGCATATGCGAGTCGCGACTCTTGTGTATTAGATAACCGCTGACCGCTAGGTAGCCCAGCCCCGACCATGGTGACCGATTTTCTCGGCCGCGGGGGAGGGATAGCGTAATGGTACACACACACACAACTCTGATTCAAGGTAGATTTTAAATGCACGCAGTATGAAAACTAAAATTTAATACATAGATTTATTTTAATCCGTATTTTGTGTTTTACTAGAAAAGAAAAAAAACTGCTTTGTTTTCCGATTCTCGTTTTTTTTAATTGTGCACTATAAGAACTTAAACTCCTAAAAAAAAGCTTGTATTGTAAAAAAATATATATATATATCTTATGAATTAAAGCCACAGTATAAACCAGCATACTTTCTGTGGTAACTTTATGCTAGTTGCACGCACATAGACTTTCGTTAACTTGCCAAATGAAACGAGGTACATGTTAACATGTAAAGCTTTTTACACTCATACAACACAAATGACCAACAAAATAACATTGTAACGACCTTTATGAGATCCCAACAAACAACTTTTCCAGCGACAGCCATATCGAAATCCTAACCGTTTTTGAGTTATTAAGCAAAAACTTTCAAGCGCTATTGGCCCTTAATTTTAGGGGCCAGCCCTTTTTTATTGGTGTCAAATGAAAGCCCTTAACATTCTGCACAACTTTTATTCTACATGTCTTAACAAAATATTTTTCGTTTAAAGATACAAAGTAAAATATGTCTAAATTTTCGCACTTTTTGGAATCCTATTTTTTGACCCCCTACCTTATTCTAAATCAAAAACGTAATCTAAAAACAAAAATCGATGTGCACAACTTCAATGTCTCTGTTATTCAAATTCGTTGGATTCCCATTCCCTGCTATCATAGTCTCGGAGCCTTTGTCTGGAAACCAAAGGCCCTAAAAATTTTTAAAAGGGGAATAACTCATTAACGGAATAGGAATTTTAAAGTGTATGAAATGTTTTAGATAGTGTTTTGTAATGTCTATGAGCCCCGAAAATTTGAGCAAAAACCGTTCAGAAATGAGCAAGATATGAAGCCTCAAAGTTCGCGTCTAGGAAGAAAAAAAAAAAAAAGAAAAATAAGAATAATCGGAATCGGAAATTGGAAACGGAAGACCTTAATAACAACTTGTTGTATTAGCACAAACCAATTTCATAAGACGTATGAATTTCTAAATACAATTTGGTAAAATGTGAATTAAATATTAACTTGTGTTCGTGATATACATGTTATAAATATTATTCAGCTTTTGCTGTTAATATCACGTTTTTGGAATAGACAATACCGGTATCACGTTTTCGATGAATAGCTAATGTATTACCAAAAAATTTCAGATTTTGTAATAATTTTTATTTTCTTTTTTGGTATTCTTTCCCTAAAAATGTTTCTTATTAACAATTTATAAATGAAAATGACCACCGTAAGGTGCTTCTCACACAATGTTTGATTTAAAATATATATTTAAAACTTGTTTTACTTTAACAATGTAAATAAAACTGCAAAAATAGAAACTGGCTGAAAACGTGATATGAAAAGAGGGATAGATTCTGATAAGTAAAATAACTAGTAAAGACATTAATTTGTTTGGACTTGTTTTTAAATACGGTCTCGAGCTAACAATTTCAAGAGGAAACACCACTTTAACCGAAAAATTGCCGAGTGTGGATCCACCTTAACTGGTTTTCAGCGACTAATTGTCGCAGCAGAACCTACTGAGATTTGAGAAGTATCCGCGACAAAGAAGTTGCTGTGAACATATGAAATTTTGTATCACAGTTTGTCTGAAGTATCTCCCCAAATGTAAAAAAATAAAAATCAACAAAAAACCAGCGTCTGAATGATAGATAGCCAGCGGTAGATTTAAATTAGTTTCAGTTTGAATATAATTCAATAATTTTCCAATACTTCCCATATTTTTCAAAATAACAAATTTTTGGCGCTTGCATTATATGTTGAAAATTCTAATGCTATTAAATTCAATATTATTTTATTATTTTAGCAACGCTAAGACGATTTGTTTCAAATGCCATTTCAAATTCCTTGTTTCACTTTGGCATCTGCCATATATAAGTTGTCTTGAAAGAGCGGGTTTTTTTTGTTCAACATAATTAAAGGCAAACCATCACTTTAAAAAGGTATTACCTATTTTTATTACGCTTTAATGGTTTTAACAGCAAATGGCGAATATGGTGCTTAGAAACAATTTTAATACATGTCCGTTACAGATTCTTGCCAATTAAAATTTCCCACCATATTTCAGTATACGATTCAAACCCCTACTCCGCTGGCCTAGAACATCCCACTGACGAATCGCTTAAAGTTACGATATGTGGGGTTCCCCTTTCAGTTGATGACTCCACCATCCTTGAGATGCTGTAAAAGTAAGGAGCGCATCCAAAACGTGAGCTCAAATATGAAAAAATTAGAAACCCTGCAAACGATAAAATGACAAACGTTTTGAATGGCAATCGTTTTATATATATTGAACCGCTTATATCAAAACCTCTACCACGCTTTAGCTACTGTGCTGGGCTGAAGTGCAAGATCCTGCACCGCGGGCAAAATTCTGAAAAGCCTACTGTCATCTGTACAAAATGCTGGAAGAATGACCACTTCACCCGCAATTGCCAAAATGAGCAAAGCTGCGCAGCCTGCAAAAAACCCGGGCACGAACCCGGCTCAAGCATTTGCACAAAATATGTTGCAGATCCAAAAAATGTCGTTACCGTCCAAGGCGGAAAACATGTGCTATCAAATTTCTATCCATGCGATCTCAAAGTCTTTGGAGAAAAATCTGCAGAGCAGGCCTACCAGCTAACAAAAGCTATTCGTACAGGCAACCTTGTGGCTGCAGACAAAATTCGAGATGCCAAGTCAGCTTTGGAGTGCAAGCTAATTGGCAACACTGTTACTAACACCCCGCAGTGGAGGGATGAAGCTGATGATGTCATGGAGAAAATATTATGTGCAAAGATCGATCAGCTTAGGGAAATGAACGATCTTTTATCTTCATCCAGGCCCAATACCATCTTCGCCCATTCCGTATACGACCTCTACTTGGGACAGTCTTAGACTCCGAAAAGACCACTTATACCGCTCCAGATGCATGGCCGGTCAGAACAAGTTCGGCAAACTGTTGCAGCGTCTTGCGGACAAACGACGAACGAAGCCGCGTTCCGTCTCCATGTCCAGAGCGGTGAAAACCAGGCAGCAGGATATGGATAAGTACACGTGTTAATCTGTCTCTTCTAACTCTATTAACTGGACACAACAATGACTTCTGTTAAGCTTATTTCTTTGAACTGTCGTGGACTTAATGATTATAAAAAAAGAGTAATTCTTTACAATTTGGTTAATGATATTAATTGTGATATCGTATTTTTACAAGAGACGCATTTTATATCTGAAAAAGAATATCTTTTAATTCAGGGTGGAAGGGTACATCTTTTCATAGTTTCTCTACTTCTTCGCATTGTAAAGGTGTTTCGATTCTGATAAGAAGCAAATTTCATTTTACATTATTAAACCAGCATAGATCTGCAGATGGCGGAGTTACACTGTTGAATATAGAGCATGATAGTAAAATTATTACACTTGTCAATATTTATGCACGGAATTCTGAGAATGATCTAGTTGATTTTTTTTAAAAAGGTTTCAAAATGGATTTCAAAGTATTCTATTAATAACGAAAACGTAATTCTTGTAGGAGATTTAAACCTTTCTCTGTTAAAAGATAAAGATAAAAGTTTGAATAGTTTTAAAAATTCACAAAATCATTTCGATTTTGTTGATCTTTGGGCAAAATTTAAACCGAAAAAAAATGGTTTCACTTGGTGTGATGGTAGCGACACCGCAAGAAGCAGAATAGACTATGTTTTTCTAACGCATAATTTTTGTTATAAACCGTAAATTGTTTACTTACGTAGGCCGCCATCCGTCTCAAATGTAAGTATGAGCGACCACATTGCCTTAATTTTTTAAATGCGAAATTTCTTCTAATAGCAGAGGGAAGGGATATTGGAAGCTAAAGATATCTGTCCTTTTTGATTTACAATATTGTGAAATGATCAACGATCTTTTATTGAATTTACCAGATGATATTAAGCTAGAGATGAATCCAAAAACGAAATGGGAATTGATCAAACTTAAAGTAAAAAATTTAAGTATCAGTTACTGCAAAGAAAAAAGCAAAAATATGAAACAGAAAATAGAACTTATTGAGAGTGAATTGGAGCAAATAGAGCATCAACATCATTTAAATATTAATATGATACGGAAAAAAGAATTAGAGAATCAATTAGACACATTATATGAAATTAAATCAAAAGGAGCACAAATAAGGTCAAGAGCCAAATGAATTGACGAGGGGGGGGGGGGGAAATTCATCCTACTTTTTAAGACTTGAAAATAAACATCAATCGAAAAATGTTATAAATAAAGTTAGGAATGCAGAGTCGACCTACGTAAAGACTAACGATATTTTAAATGAGCTATGCAGGTTCTATGAAAATCTCTATTCCTCAAAAGATATACCGATAAATGAAATTGAATCATATCTTTCCCAAATTAATACATCCTCCGTGTTGTCAGAAAATGATAAAAAATATTGTGAAAATTTCCCAACATTACAAGAATGCATAGAAGCTGTAAATGGAATGAAAAATAATAAGTCACCTGGAATGGACGGTTTACCTGTTGAATTTATAAGATGTTTTGGAAAAATATATGAAATTTTCTATAAGAAGCTATATCTCAGATTTATATTGAACAAGAATTGACTTCGACACAAAAATGTTCAGTTCTTTCTCTTATACATAAAAAGGGGAATTAGATAAGTTAGAAAACTACAGACCAATACGTCTCACTAATTGCGATTATAAAATAATTGCATTTATATTTGCCAGAAGATTACAAAAAATAATTGATACATTAATTAGCAGAAATCAATCAGGTTATATAAAAGGGAGATATATTGGCAACAATGCTAGACTTTTATTGGATATTTTCGAATATTGCGAAAATACAAATACAGAGGGAATTCTATTATTTGCTGACTTCCAAAAAGCGTTCGATTCAATTGAATGGAACTTTTTAATAAAATCACTAGAAAAATTAAATTTTGGGTATAATTTTATTAAATGGATAAAAATTTTGTATACCAATCCAAATTTCTGTATCAAAAATAATGGTTGGATTTCAAAAAAATGTAAAATGTAGAGAGGAATACGACAAGGATGTCCCGTCTCAGCAATATTATTTTTATTTGTAATGGAAATCCTAAATGAAAAAATAAATAGCTCAAATTCAATTCGAGGTTTTAGATTAGAAAATATGGAAAAAGAAATAAAATGTATACAACATGCCGATGATAGCACCTTTCCTTTAAGAGACATAAACTCTTTAGATAAAGCAATTCAAATCATAGAAAAATTTGGAAAGGTTTCAGGAACAAAACTAAATTTATCAAAAACTGAATGTATAGTATTAGGGGAACTTAGAAACATTCTCAAAGAGGATACAATGATAAGAAATATCAAAATAAACATAAATACAGTAAAATGTATTTATATAGGGCATAATAAAACAGAATGTAATGAACAAAACTGGTTATGTAAGCTAAGAGAGTTTGAAAAAATATTGGACTCTTGGCGAACAAGAAAGCTAACACTATTCGGAAAATGCCAGATAATTAATTCTTTAATTGTCTCTAAGCTTATCTACGTCGCAACAATACTTGAAAGCCCTGATCAAGCTATAATCAAACAAGTAAACAAAATTATTTTCTCAATCCTATGGGGGAAAAGAGAAAGAATAAAACGCAAAACTCTGATAAGACATATATCAGATGGAGGGATTGGTATCACTGATTTTGAAACTAAGGTTTCAAAACTTATTCAGTCTAAAAATGATTTAAATCAACTCTTGAACGCTTGTATAGAAAGATATAATGTAGATATCTCTTATTTATTAAACACTAATATTACAAATACGCTAGACCTAAATATCAAGTACCTCCCAAAATTTTATAAAGAAGTAATATGCGCTTTAAATGAGTGTAAATACATTGATAGAGAAATTTTCAGTTTCAGAGCATATGGTTCAATTGAAACATAACGTATAAAGGAAAAACAGTATTTTTTACAAATTGGATTAGAAGCGGTTTTAAGTATGTGAGTGATTTATTTAATTCAAATGGATTCAAACCAGTAAATGAAATTAAAGATAGTCTAATATCTGCAAAAAATTATCTATGTGAATATTTAGTTCTAAAAAGTGCCCTTAGAAAATATGCCTCTAAAACAGACTTACAGAATGTAACACATAATAGAAGTACAAAATTGCTCTCTAATTTTCTTGGCTATTTTGAACCTGTTGAAGGGAAAAAATCTAGTTTTTTTTACAACATCTTACTACAAAAAAACTCAAAAGAGCCTAGAATGGAAAGTGTTTGGTCCAAACTTTTTTGTATTGATGACCGTCAAGTATGGGGTAATATCTAAGAAAAAGTAAAAAAAGGTCTTTGATAAAAATGTTTCAGAATTTAATTACAAATTAATTCACAATATTTTATCATGCAATAAATGTGTAAGTAAATGGAAGAAAATTAAGACAAAGATTTTCCGAACTGTAATGTAGAAGAAGACATAAAAAAACCTAATTTTTGATTGTTGTCTATCAAACCCCATTTGGAAGAAAGTATCTGAGATCTTAAATATAAATGTTACATGGAAAGTTATTGTTATTGGTTTTCCAGCATATTGCAACAAAAACAGTTTTATATTTAATAATGTTCTATCTTTTGTGGCTTATAAAATATACAAATATAAAATGAAATGCAGAGTTTTGAACGACATTATAACATATAATGGTTTATTATGTTTCTTGAAAAGTGCACTTGCATAGTTTTATATGACAACAAAATCAGCAAAAAGTATTATATTTGTTTTCGAAACTCTGAATACATTGAATGAAAAATTGTAATATTACTTCAAATTGTACATGTATTTGTCTAAAGGTGACCAGGCCTTTAGATTAGTAAACTGATAGGGGGACTCTCTGGACACTTATACTGATTTCCCCTACACATATCTACGAGAAAAAATGTACTGCTGTTACATGTATTAGCTATATTTATAAACAAATCTGAATATTATTATGTATAATTTTTAAAAGATTGTAATAACCTGGGGTTTTGGACACTTATACTGATTTCCCCTACACATATCTACGAGAAAAAAATATAAACTGTTGTTACATACCTACGGATCTAAAAAATATATATATATATGTATATACTGTTGTTACATACACTAGTTATTAATTTATATACAAATCTAAATATATATATATATATATATATATATATATATATATATATATATATATATATATATATATATATATATATATATATATATATATATATATATTGCTGTAACAACCAGGGGTTTTTTTCCTTATAGCCAGTAACATTTCATAAGCGTAAATTTACTTGAATGTAAATTTATATTTTTTTTTTCTCGTGCTAAATTGTGTAACAAAACAAAAATAAAAAGATATTTTTCCGAATTGTATGCTGCTCTAAGCCTCTGCGCAGGCAATGCCTTCTGTTTTGTTATATATATATATATATATATATATATATGATAAGCACAAACATTGCAATAACTCTCAAATTGACATATACCTGCCCGTAGTGAATGATATAGATATATATAAAGCACAAGGAAATTCACTTTGTTGGAGCTCCACCTCCGCCCCGACCGAGGCTTGAACTCACGACCTCCGGAACCCATTCTCCTAGCAGTGAGCGGCCACCGCGCTAACCACTCGGCCATCTAGGCAAGACAAAAATCTTGTTTTCGATGACGAACGGAACCTAGCGTGCTAGGTTCCTAGCGGCCAGCGCGACCTAGCGACCTAGCGGCCAGCGCGCTAGGTTCCGTTCGTCATCGAAAGCAAGATTTTTGTCTTGCCTAGATGGCCGAGTGGTTAGCGCGGGGGCCGCTCACTGCTAGGAGAATGGGTTCCGGAGGTCGTGAGTTCAAGCCTCGGTCGGGGCGGAGGTGGAGCTCCAACAAAGTGAATTTCCTTGTGCTTTATATATATCTATATCATTCACTACGGGCAGGTATATGTCAATTTGAGAGTTATTGCAATGTTTGTGCTTATCATATATGTATATCTATGCAATGTGTATCGTTTCGATCCTCTCAAATTGTCGTTTAACTGTATTCCACCTGTATCTCAAACGACTGTGTTGTGCGCGGCCAGCGCGCTAGGTTCCGTTCGTCATCGAAAGCAAGATTTTTGTCTTGCCTAGATGGCCGAGTGGTTAGCGCGGTGGCCGCTCACTGCTAGGAGAATGGGTTCCGGAGGTCGTGAGTTCAAGCCTCGGTCGGGGCGGAGGTGGAGCTCCAACAAAGTGAATTTCCTTGTGCTTTATATATATATATATATATATATATATATATATATCTACGGAAGCCCATTTAGGACCTATCAAAAAATATTTTTGAATTTGATATAACGAATTCTTGAAATTGTGAAAACGAATTTAAATCGTTTTAACAAATTGTTGAATCCGTTTTAAAGAATTAAATTTGTTATTACAAATTTTAGGAATTCGTTATAACGAATTTAATCTGTTATAACAAATTTTCTGAATTCTTTTTTACAAATTTTGAAATCTGTTTTAACAAATTAAATTTAAAATAACGATATCGCCTAGATAGTTAAATTCGTTATATCGGATTGGAAATTGAAATAACAATTGTATAATTTGTGATAACAATTGATTTATTTGTTATCACAGATTACATTCCGTGATAACGGATTTATAATGGAGTCGCTTCCCATTAAAATAAGTATCGGCTAGACAGCCATTTAATGAAGTCTAGCTCGCATCTGCACAGTACGAAAGCCCTGAAGTACGAAAGCCCTGAAGGGACATGTCGATTTTTAAAAAAGCAAAAAGTAATTCGAGATCTCGAATTACACAACTCGTTCCCACAGATTATCAATTCGTTCTCTCGGAGTGAGAATCCGTAATCACGAATTACTAACTCGTTCCCACAGATTATTAATTCGTTCCCTCGATTTAAACAATCCGTTCTTTTGGAATGTAATTCGTTTTCTCGGTTTGAAGAATATTTCAATAGTGGTTTTATTTCAATGGTGGTTGTATTTCAAAAGTGGTTGCAAAGGGATTCTTCAAATGAAATACATTCCCAACCACTATTGAAATAATTTATTTCTATAGTAATTTTATTTCAATAGTGGTTGCAACAGTGCTTAAAGATATGCTATATTTACATCAAAGATTCTATGAATAGAGTAGATTTTAAAATGTTCAAACTTAGCCGCCAGGGACAAGCTGAAATACCAGAAGTTGTTCAAAGATTAACATAGAAATATACAAATTGTGCAGTTGGTAATAGTACGAAAGAGGATTCTCTTATAATAAACTATTTACTCAAATCTTCTTTTAAGGGGTCTTTCTACCAAGTTTGGTTGAATTCAGCCAATTAGTTCTATAGAGAACAAGCCATATATGAAAACATTAATTACAGACAGACAGACGGACAAAAAGACGGAGAAAAGATCATCAAATTAGCACACTTGAACATTCGATTCAGTTGAGATAAGAGGTTGTAGAATCTAAACTCTCTACACTGACTTAAATAAAATACACTATATTATTTCGATAAATGAATTCTTCAAACCGTGGTAACAAATTACAATCTGTTCGCTCAGATTCTTCAAACCGAGAAAACGAATTACAATCCAAAATAACGGATTGTCTAAATCGAGAGAACGAATAGGTAATCTGTGGGAACGAGTTGTGTAATTCGAGATCTCGAATTACTTTTTGCTTTTTTTTAAAAATCGACATGTCCCTTCAGGGCTTTCGTAATATATAAATAGTGCCTGTTTGGGAGGGTAACAGTTGAAATTGACACCCCGAGAAAACCATTGTCAACAGACGTGAAGCGGAGGTTGACAATGGTTTTTTCGGGGTGTCAATTTCAACTGTTACCCTCCCAAACAGGCACTATTTATTTTATTATACTGAATGTCTTAATTTTAGAGAAAATTTTGCTACGTTTATGTAGAAATGACGTGAATTTAACGGCGAACCGTATGTGCATAATTTACGCGCATGTAACAATTCGTTCTATCGGCCCGTTGCCAAGCGTGTTGCTAACGATGAGGGTAAGAGAACGGATTGTCAACTGCGTCTAAACCAATCAGATTTCAGTATTTAACATGAAAGTATAATAACATATCATACCACATTTTGGGCAAATAATCCATTTAAATAATTCTTCATTTAGTTTACTACAGTAACTGTTAATAATTGTCGCTTTACTTGCACCAACCTTTCTCCTACTAAACAACCTTTTAGGCGTACTCAGAAAGCGGATCAAGAGCTGTCATTTTTATATGTAAACAAACCAATGAAACCACGCCACTGTATGGAGCTTGTGATCGGTGATTCAGAGACAAGTAAAATAATGAAATCTGCGGTAAATTGTTTGGGGATATTTTTATAAAGTATATTTATTTACACAGAAGAAGAAACGAATCGGACACTTGCCTAGTGAAGACACACATATACATACCACCTTGACTTTCCACTTCCGTCTCTTTCTTTCATATCATCGTTTAAATCGTTTATTGACTGTCGATTGCCGATCGAAAGGTGTAATCGAGAAATTCATATCTATCACTTCGACTGGTGAGTTAGTAGGTAATATACTAGTAAATGAAATGAACGCGTAGCACATGCAACTTTTGTGTATTATATTTTGTTTAACGCCTTACTCTAGACCGTAGTTTGAGACTATGGTTTAACGCCCGTTTACACACACAGAGAGAGAGAGAGAGAGAGAGAGAGAGAGAGAGAGAGAGAGAGAGAGAGAGAGAGTTTTTTGCACGAATTTATTACAAACATACACTGTAGAGGATAGTCGATAATAACTCCATATTGGGGAAAAATGATCGGTTCTGAAAAATCCTTCAGCATTGGCATTGCATAAGCGTGTACTGATAACTCCGCCTAAGAAAAGGAGTTGACCAATCATTAAGGTTTCACACCGGCGGCGTGTATTGTTTATGGCTGACGTAGCTGACAGAATTGATCGTGACGCTATCGGAAAAAGCCAAACAAATAATGATAAAATCTCCGAAATGACGTACTAATTTGTATTGCGCAAGGTCACAATAACCGCATAACACAACGTTGCATTATCGTTTTAAAGGGGCATGGTCACGATTTTGGTCAAATTCTATTTTTCTGTTTTTATTATTTACAATGCTTTAGGAATGCATTTCTAATGATCAAGTGAAATTTGAGAGTCAGTCGTTAAGTTATAAGCAAGATACAGAGCTCACAATTCTTTGTCATGTAAACAAGGCTCGTGCCCTGTTTTTGTTTACATAGGTTCAATTTACCAGTAAAAATTTTTTTTCAAGCTGATTTGTCTATCTTCTTATTCATTTTAAGCATAAATAAACAGCTTCTAACTTTTAACATATTCATTTTAGGTCTATAACTGGAATTTTCACGTAAACATTCAAAATGTAAACAAAAGCTTTGTTTACATATAAAAAAAATTGTAAGCTCTGTAACGCACGTATACCTCAACGAATGACACTCAAATTTTGTTTGCCTATTAAAAATGCCTTAATGAAGCATTTTAATCATTGAAATCGAGAAAATAATTTTTGGCCAAAATCGTGACCATGCCCCTTTAAACTTTGAAAAATATCAATTCGGGTCATTAAAGGACTGTCTCAAAAGCTTCATAATATAAATCAAATTGTATGAGATGAATAGAACATCTGTAATTGTGTGATTTCATATTTGCTTTATCCAACTCGTTGAAATGGTTATACTCGCTCGGCAATCCTCGTTGGATAAAGCAAATATAAAATCACACAGTATAGATATCCTCTATATATGTAATTTTTTTCTGCAATGATCGCTACGTATGCCTTTATAACCCGCAAGAATCATCAGAGAAAGCATTTTATTGTTTAAATTTACATCTTTCTTTTAACAAATTAATAAATTGATTGTAAAATGTAAGTAAAATTAACTAAATTACTGTTAATGTACATCAGTACCTTAGCTAAAAGAAACAGCCAAATCACTTCTTATGGGAATTTGAGTCTGGCATCATCATGATTAATTCGCGCAGTCCGTGATTTGTCTTTTGTCGCTGTAGGTTTCGACAAATCGATAAACGGGGCGTGTTGATTTCAGTCCTGTCAGTTTCTCCATAGCTATGAATTACAAAAATTTTCCGTAAGAAATAGAGGGAATCATACTCAGTAGATATAAATATTTGATATTGTATCAATTGGCGATTAGATTCAAGAGTAACTTTGAATGGAAGTTCAAAAATACTTCTCCAGTCAAATTCGTTTATGTCATATCCTTTTTCTCTCCACTTTATTACAGAAGTAATTACCTCTTTCTTTACTCTAACAAGTATATTGTACATATCTTTACATATCTTTACAACCTCTTTTATTTTTGTAAAACACTTTTAGGGGAATTGGTATATATGACTGAATCTTTTGTCTTACTTGTGTCATATCATATATTTCTAAATATGGGACGTAGAAGGAATTAAATAGTGTACCAATGCAATTATTGTAAATTAATATGGCAGTGTTAATAAAACTTCTTAAGGTAGAGTCGATGGGATTGTGTAGCAACCAACTTTATAGCTCACTTTTTCAGCTCATAGTATAGGATACGAAATCATATCATATGATACAATATCATACCACATGATACAATATAATGATACAATATCATATCCTGACACAATGTCATATCTTAGATTCAATGCCATATTGTCAATACATGTATCATATTGTATACTATGTACAAAATTGTATTGCATAGTAGTGTATTGACAAACATTGTATTATACAATACAGTATGAAATTTACGTATAAAATGATACAAAATTGTATCATATGATATCATACGATATTGTGTCAAACCAAACTATAATAACAGTATTTGAATAAAGATCATTAACTATGAATTTCATATAATATGATAAAGGTGGTCTCATAAAGATGATGCCTGTCTTGATGGGCCCTAAATTGATTGACCTATGTTTCGTTTCATGAATTAGATCAATTCAGTTATTCATACATAAATACAAATTTTCTAGATCTTTAGATCTGCATCATAAAAGATTAAAAAAAAATGGTACAAAACATATTTCTCGTCTTCAGATATTTTCATAAAGTACAAAAAAAGTCTATATAGTTTTAGGGTTAATTCCCAAATGTATCACAAAAGACTTGAAGAGGTAGTAGCATCTATTGAGAAGACGGGCACATACGAGCTTACGTCAAGTGAACTGACATATGGCGCTAAACTTGCTTGGCGAAACGCTCCAAGATGTATAGGGCGAATTCAGTGGAATAAATTGCAGGTAAAGTGACAACTTCGTTAGCAAAGGTGTTCTGCGTATCCTGAGTATTGTGACCATTCGATTTACTATAAGCATGGTTAAGTACTGTAGTCATAAAGAGAAAAAAAATAATTAATTTGAACATATATTCTCCATTTCGTGTATCAGGTCTTTGATGCCAGGCATATAACTACTGCCAGAGGAATGTTTGAAGCCATATGCAATCACATAAAATACGGAACCAACAAGGGGAACATTAGGTTGGTATTTGGAATCCCGGCTCAGTTCTTAAGGGGCTTTACTATAAGCTGCAATAATGGTCTTCCCTGACAGAACTTATAATAGATTACTGATGTATCTCTTAAAGGTCTGCAATAACTCTCTTCCTTCCAAGAACTGACGGAAAACATGACTTCCGGGTGTGGAATGCGCAGTTGATTCGGTACGCCGGGTACAAACAGTCAGACGGTTCCGTCATTGGAGACCCCGCCAATGTGGAGTTTACAGAGGTAAAATTCAAGGGAAGATAACTCCAAACAAAGACAACCCTTAATGTATAGCTTGCCAGAGGACTATTTTACCAAGCATAAAATGGGCAAAATTAAGGCAAGTGTTGTGTTTTGCAGGTTTGTCAGAAGATGGGCTGGAAAGGGAAAAAGGGAATGTGGGACGTGTTGCCATTGGTTCTACAGGCTAACGGGATGGACCCAGAAATGTTTGAAATCCCTCAAGATTTAATCCTGGAGATTCCCATTAAACACCCAAAGTAAGACATGTCATAGCATGTCAAGTTCTGTGATGAAAAATTTTACAGAGTACAGAAACAAAACTTATAACATAAACAATATCGATTACATTATTAGAGAAAATAGACAAGAGGTTAAGAATTCCCATTTTTGTCAATTTACATAAAGCAAGAAATATTAACCTTTTATAGTCAAACAGTTTTAAATTGCAAATCATGAAATAGTCTACATATTTTACAGCAAGACTCTTTGAAATCTACGACAAAAGATATATTTGATCATTTATTAAGTCTTGAATTTTTAATAGTATATCATAATGCATCTCCTCTTATCATAATTTTTTGATCCGAGTTAAATGCATGCAGTACTGTATGAAATGTTTCGACAGGTTCCCCTGGCTGGCAGAGATGGGGATTCGTTGGTACGGCCTGCCCGCCGTGTCGAGTATTATGTTAGACTGTGGGGGGTTGGAGTTCACGGCGGCCCCTTTCAACGGCTGGTTCATGGGGACAGAGATAGGGGCCCGGGATCTGTGTGACGTACAAAGATACAATTTACTCAAGGCGAGGCTTCTAAATCTCAAGTTCTCGTTGTTATGAATCATTGATGACTGTCTTTCGGTTACCGGATCTGTTATAACATTATCAGTGCAAAGTGTTACGTTCATTGCATGATTGAATTGACGATTGCATTGCATTTAATTTCATGGTTTATCTACATGTATCTTGGTTAAAAATTGTGTCATTTTTTACATTGGCGAAATACATGTTACTTAAGGTTACTTAGTATGTTACTTAACTACGAACTTAATTCAGTTTCTTTTAAATGGAATGGGCTAATTAAATATTGAAGAAAAAATGTCTTTGTCAGGTAATCGACCACATTCGCTTCATCAAAGTGAATTTTAAATTAATGGTACATGAATTTATAAATTGAAAATCATGGTATCATTCTATTTTTGATTTATATGTACACGCAGGGTTTTTTTTTTTTTTTGGTTAAGAAGAGCTTCAGGTGAAGAAAAAAATATGAAACCACTTATAATTTGCAGTTTTAGAAAGAAATGACGTAAAAAATTTCATATTAATTTACAGCCTATTGCTGAAAAGATGGGTCTGGATACCAAAAAGAGCTCTTCCTTGTGGAAGGACCGAGCGCTGGTGGAAATTAACATAGCCGTGCTGTATAGTTACCAGGTGTTGTAACTTAATTGTCCCAAATACTTGCCACCCCACAATTAAATTTCTAACCATTCACCTGTGTTGGGTGGGTACTTATGCCTTTTTGTGTGTTTATGTTTTTAATGTGAGTTAATAGTCCGTAAGAAAGTCAACAGTTCTGTATAGCGGTATATCATCTTGAGTGTAAATTTAAAAATATTGTTTATTTGACATGGTTTGATTGATAAAGACGGAAATTAAAAAAAAAAATCCTCCCAAACAAACAACAAGTCAGATATCTTTTGCCAGAAGCGACTCTGATAACTCTCAAAGGATTCTATAATCCTCGTTAAAATCATAAAAATCCTTTGAGTATAGATTAAACCACTTTTAGTTATGTTTTGATATTTTGTTGAATTGATATCTTTAACATTCCTTGCATTATTCAAATGAAAAAAAGTAACTGGAACGGATGGCTCCGCCATCTTTAAACATTGCTTACGATCCTTTTATTCAGCTCCATAATCTATTTACATTGCTTACTTGTTCAGATATGTCATTACATCGTATGTGATCTTATTTTGATCGGCAATTTTTTTTATTCAGATCGGCAAACTTTTTATTCAGATATGATCGGCAATCTTTTTATTCAGATTGGCCATCTTTATTCAGATCCGCCATCTTTATACATCGTTTGTTTTCTTATTTTCAGCAAATGGGCGTGACCATCACGGACCACCACGCGGCCTCCGAGTCGTTCATGAAGCACATAGAGAACGAACAGAAGGCGCGGGGAGGGTGCCCCGCGGACTGGGTCTGGATAGTGCCGCCTATGAGTGGCTCCCTCACCGAGGTGTTCCACCAGGAAATGCTTCTCTACAAACTGAAACCTTCCTATGAATACATGGTCAGCTGCTTTGAACTCTCCCATAAAGCCCCATAAACCCCCATCCCCTTGTTGATTAGTAAAGAAAGCGTCTATGATGCTATTATCAAGCGGTGTCGATCCGCATCAAAACTTTTTAAATTTGCAATTGTAAAATGCGCGACAAGGTTTTCATTCAATTAAGATTTTACCTTCATTATCTCAAATTATAACTCTTAATGTTTAATGTCATTTCTCCCTTTGATAGGACGATCCATGGAAGACACACATTTGGAAGAAAGACAGAGACAGGAAGGTGTCCGCTGACAGACCCAAGCGCAAGTTTGGATTCCGGGAACTCGTCCAGTATACTTTTATTTTTATTTTTTGACCATATGAAATAATATATATATATATGTGTGTGTGTGTGTGTGTGTGTGTGTGTGTGTGTGTGTGTGTGTGTGTGTTCTAAGAATTCTTAATTCTACTCTACTTATTACTCTTTTCCAGGGCAGTGAAATTTTCGGCTAAGCTGATGGGAAAAGCTCTGGCAAGGCGAGTGAAGTGTACGATACTCTATGCTACGGAGACTGGAAAATCCGAGAGGTTCGCTCGATCTCTGTGTGAAATATTCAAACACGCCTTCGATGCCAAGGTGAGAGCTATTAACTCATATCACTCATTACATATATTCGATTACGCATTTTATGACAAGGTGAAATCATGAGCTTGACTCATTTCACAAAAATCAGTCGTTTTGTATTAGTGATAGAGATTTTATTGACAATATTTGATGCACTGATTGAAGAAACAAACAAAAAGAAAAAACACCTTGCCATTAACATAGTTATAATATAACCTTGACCTACAGGTGCTGAACATGGAGGACTATGACCCTATCTACCTAAAGCACGAACAGCTCCTCCTGGTGGTGACCAGTACCTTTGGAAACGGAGATCCTCCGGAAAATGGCGAGGTAATAATCTCAACGACCACTGAACCTACACTGAACTTTTCTGAACATCAAAGTTGTATTCGTGTTTGACTTTCACGCCACATTTAATCATAAAATGAATTGAAACCCTTTATTAACGTTGAAATACATTTCTGCTGCACAGAGGATATGAGTTTAGGTCTGGTGGTGGAATATGTTTGCAATTTTTTTTTATCTTGTTTTCATTTTTTATTCAAAGAAATTTTAGAAAATAAACTTCTGTGTGCGTTGATATTACGTCGTCATTTGCCAGTATATATTTTATATTAAGATTTTTTTTTTCATTTCAGGCATTTGCAAAGAGTCTACATGAGATGAAATCTCCACACAACACTCAAAAGTAAGAAGTACATGCTAACAAGCAGTAATTCATTTCTCGGTGTATGACCTTTAAGACCGATTACTGAGTATACTAATTATTTCTCTAATCATGTGTTATCAAATATTACGGTATCATTAGAAATACTTAGCAGTAATAACGAACTTAAAAATATTGTTGAGTATAATAATATTCTTTATCTCATGACTTTATGTCCTCTCTCTCTCTCTCGCTCTCTCTCTCTCTCTCTCTCTCTCTCTCCTTTCGAGTCTTGTGTATACTTTCATAAATAATTAAGTGTGACATATCTTTGTTAATGCAGTGGGGAACCTTTATCTATGTCCTACTTCAAGATGAGCACCCCGAGTGAATCAGACGACAAAGGCGATACGTCATCAGATACCACGGGAAATCTGGACGCAGACGTTGGGCCTCTGGCCAATGTTCACTTTTCAGTATTTGGCCTCGGCTCCAGAGCATACCCGAATTTCTGTGCCTTCGCCCACTTTGTAGACAACATGATCAACTCTTTAGGGGGAATGAGAATTAATAAGGTGATGGAGGGAGATGAACTTTGTGGACAAGAGGAGTCTTTCCGGCAATGGGCAGATGAAACGTTTAAGGTATCCAGTAGGGATTACATACATGTATATAACTGTATATCCCCTATCAAAGATTTTGTTTATTCGTTTACGGTTCATTAAAGTATGAAGGCAGTGGGCAATGGAAAAATATCAAAACCTGAAGTTAGTGAAATGTGTTATTTTTAACTGGAACGATTGCTAATTTCAGAACCATAATGAACCACCGAAGAAATAATTTTACCATTTTTATTTACATCTCTCTTTGAATATTTCTTAAATCGCTTATATATACTAGTATACATATAAAATGAGTAAAAGGACGTTAAAACACTATATTAATGACCAGAAAGTAACAGACAGAAGAACCTTAATTTGGCCGTTAGTCTTTGCTTACTGCTATTTCAAATAAAGCTAAAACTATACCAATCAAGCACGAACAAAATAGTTCATTAATAGTAATCTGCAAAAGTATAAACTTTATATTTGCATCATGAACCATTAAATAAATAACATATTTTTAACAAACTACTTATTGTATGGCGGAGGTTCATTTTGCCTGTTGCTGATTCAGTTAGTTGTTTATAAGCAGGTAAATGGCACTGTAGATGGTCATTTTTAGTCTCGGTTCTGTTCACAAACTAGTCTTTTAGAAAAATAAGGGAGAAATTACTCCTGGATGTGAATATTTGATTATTGACTTTTTCCCCATCATCAGACTGCTTGTGAAACCTTCTGTGTCGGGGACGATAGCAGCATCAGTGAGGCGACCAGTTCCCTGTCCATGAAAGACTTCACTTGGTCCCCCGGCAAATTCAGACTCACTCCGGCAGACAAAGAGCCGAAAATAACAGAAGGTTCACACATGACTAATTACAAGCACATGATTGTTCTATTGTCTCTTTTTAAAAAGTGATCTTCCTCAGTTTGGCCAATTTTATCAGATATTTCAGCAATGATCGGTTCTTTTTTCTTCGAATAGCTTTGTCCAAAGTACATAACAAAACCGTGCTACCCTGTAAGCTGATCGAGAGAACACAATTACAATCACAGAATTCAAGGTAAGAATTTATGTCAACGAAGCAAAGACAACCGAAGACATTTATACAGCATACATAATGGTTCTGGTTAACAAAATCTTACAATTTTGCAGCCGACAGACAATCTTAATCAAACTGGACACCTATGGCGCCTCGGAGCTGGCCTATGTACCTGGTGATCACGTGGCCATTTTCCCCAAAAACTCGCCCGATATGGTGGAATCAATTCTAGCAAGACTTCAAAACGCCCCTCCAGCCGATCAAATAATAAAAACAGAGATCCTTCAAGAAAAATCAACACCTCTTGGTAACATATTACATTGGAGTACCGTTTAAAGTATGTGTTTAAGCCATAAACGAACTAGTATGACTGTTATTGGCCTAAACTTTGCTTTATTTAGGTTCGTCCAAGATTTGGGAACAGGTGGAGAAAATTCCGATTTGTTCACTGCGCACGGCTTTCTCTCGCTACCTAGATATCACTACGCCCCCTAGTATCAACATGCTGAAGCAGCTGGCGTCTCAAGCTACTTGGGAAAGTGATAAAGATAGGCTGGAAAACCTTGCAAATGTACTTGGATTATGACATCATTTGATATACTTTTTATGGTGTTTAATTTAACTCTCTGTCTATTAGCCTAAGAATAGATAAATTCAACCTACCAGGTATTCCTGTTTTTAATCATTAATCATATACTGCCTTCTTACCAGGATATACACGCCTATGAAGACTGGAAGCATGAGAGGAACCCAAACTTGGTGGAAGTCTTTGAGGAGTTCCCTTCACTGCGTGTAAATCCCACGCTTCTGATGACGCAACTTCCGCTGCTGAAGCAAAGATTCTACAGCATCAGTTCCTCACCAAAAGCATATCCTGGGGAAATTCATGCCACGGTCGCCGTCGTGAAATACAACACCATGGGTAGGTTCTTTCAAAATCTTTAAAATATCTTCTTAAAAGATATACATCTGACAATGGTTACTTTTAGGGTAATCACTGAAAGTAAGTACAAGTATATACAATTTAATACATACGGTGTAATTTATCATCGCAGGTGGCGTGGGGCCAGTGCATGAAGGCGTGTGCTCTTCCTGGTTAAATAAATGTGATATCGGAGAAACCATTCCTTGTGTGGTTAGATTGTACGTAACAGTGTGGTTAAGAACCTTGTAACGTGTAACTTTATGGCAGACAAAATAAAAGGTGGAAATCTTTAACTGAATATTTTCAATTTTCAGGGCACCTAGTTTCCATCTTCCGGACGATTCCACTCTCCCCGTGGTCATGGTCGGTCCAGGAACCGGAATTGCACCATTCAGAAGTTTCTGGCAGCATCGTAAAATCGAGAGAGAAATGCTTCCTCCTCCATCGCGTGAGTACGATATTGTGTGAGAATTTTTCATACCTGTGCATGCTATAATAAATCCAAAAAAACCCCCACAAATATTTTGTTTTTGAATGTATTTTCGTTGTTTAGATGGAGAGAAGCAAGGATGGGGTGAGATGAGTTTGTACTTCGGCTGTAGACAGTCTATCGTAGACCATATCTACGAGTCTGAATTAAACGCATGCGCAAAGGAAGGTGTTTTATCTCAGGTCAATGTTGCTTTATCGCGGGAACCCGGAAAGAAAAAGGTTTGTTTCTGCTATTATAACACAGCATTCAAAGCAAAACAATAAATTGGGATTTCTTTCTACATATAGATTAGGTTCGATATGAGAAGGTCGGAAATATTCATAAACATGTACATGTATCGCAGCTAAAACTTCGCATGAATATGTATCTGTTTTAGGAATATGTTCAAGATCTACTGAAGAAAAACAGTCAACAAATTTTTGAAAGCATAATGAAGAAAGGTGGCCATTTTTATGTCTGTGGTGACGTAGGCATGGCGTCAGATGTGTCGACAACTTTGTCCAAAATAATCCAGGAGAATGGGGAGATGACATCGGAGCAGGCCCAGTCGTACCTTCTGAAACTAAGGGTAAACTCTTCTACTGAATTCAAGATATAATACCCTGAAATTATTAATTATTTTTTTTTGTATTTCCCCCATTTCACTTTACGATTCTCTTGGAAATATTTTTCTAGAATTCAAAACTTCTTTGATTTGTATTGGTTCGGGTCATTATTTCATAGGAGTCAAATCGTTTCCATGAAGACATCTTTGGCGTAACAGTCAGAGCTGAAGTGACGGATAAGGCACGTGATCAGGCAAAGAAAGCTTGGAAGTACATCAACTCTACCAACAAATCGACGCGGACTGACGAAGTGGTCACCAGAATACCTTCAGCGGTATGCTAGATTTGATCAATTTACATGCCAAGTGTTCTTTAATATAGGATTGACTGTATAATTTTTTTTGTTCATCGAGAAATGAATCTAAAAACCGCATCGCAAACTTTATGAAAGCCGAAGGCTTTCATAAAAAAGTTTGCGATGCGGTTTTTAGATTCATTTCTCGATGAGCAAAAAAAAAAATATACTGTCAATGCTTATAATTCAATTTTAAACACAAATAATGTTTAAGCTAAATTAATTGTAAATAACAAGAATCAACAAGAAACAAACAAGTACATGTTATTAACACGCGGAGTGATTTTATTTAGGACATGTTGATTTGAACACGTTGATTACTTTAGCTCCGGATGTACATTAACATTGATCGAAGTGTTGTAAAAAACAGAATTGTTGATAAATGATTTGAATGATAATTTTGTATTTTGTTCTTTGAACATTGATTGCTGAAGCAGGTATGTGCTCTGGTCGTCTGGAACACCGCTGGGCCCTGCACCGCCATTGCTCGCTAACGTCAGATTGGAAAATGTTTTACCGATTGCGATTTTTTGGTTACCTGTGCATTTTTTGGCATAACTATGATAGTAATTCTTTTCTATGCCCGCTCATGAACATGATATGACGGAGTTCTACCCTGCCTCGCAAAGTGTCTCTGAGGCAGTATGCCGTGTACTATTGTTTACCTTTTGCATTCCGAGATATGTCGCACATAAATTTTGAAAATTGGTATTTTTTCACTGGTTTTTCTAAATAGCAGATATCCTCGTTGATATTATTAATCGCTTCTTTTGTGCAGTGATTAAACAAAGCAATTTTTAGCAGACGTTTATGTATATTTCATCTATTGCGCATTTGCCAAAAAAAAAATTAGAGTTATCCTTCTTTGTGGTGGTATCATTCTTGACATTATCTAGATTATATTTGCCTTTAATTAGAAGATTTAAGAAAATAGATTAAACAAATTTACTCAATGTATAAATTTATAAAATAATTATTGTAAATAATTTGTTAAAATGTCAATTTTTTCCATTTTTGAAAAAAAAATTAAAATTTTCTAAGGCTTATGCAAATGTTATACACTACTTATTCATCTGTTTTGTTTTTGAACGGTATATATATTACTCGATAACCCACTACGTAGCATTTCGGTTAGGGGTGCCCGTGTGTGGAAAGAAGTTCTATAATCAAACATTCATCGGAAAATGAATGAAAAATTGGTCTGCAGTGAGAGATGGGGGATAAACAATGAAAGGAAGGAAAATTGAATTATATTCTAATAGTAAACTTTTGTGCAAAATATCTTCTGTGATCATCGTTTTTCAAACCACTTCTGTGTTAATCTATTGAAGTCGTCTGAGGAAAAATAGGTAATTAATTATGCTGGTACTGCTCTTCTTAAACTTATAGAAGAATATTTTAATATTATTTATTTTCCTGAAGTTTTGCTTATACATGTAATTATCCTCTTCTGTGTTATGATCAGTTGGTATTCATTATTCCTATACTTTTGCATGCCAGTATCGGCCACTAATTTACACTTATGGCTAGAAACTTTATCTTTTTTAGAATGATATATTTTCTATACATTTATTTTAAATCCCTTATATATTTGCTGCATATATAAACTGTATACTAGATTCTTAATTTATGTTGTGAATTGATAACCTTAAATATCCAAATCACCTTAGAAACTGTGTGGGGTTTTTTTCTCATTACCTTAAAGGTTTTTAAATATAAATATCAAACGACCGTGTTAAAAAAACGACCATAAAACCAGATTTAAAAAATTCGACATGTTTTCATTACAGGAATTCCTTATACAGAACCGGAAGCGCCGACCCCCCTCTAGGATCCGGTCCCACAAGGTGTACCCGGAGGGGTTGCCGCTGTACGACAGCTCGGACTCTCTGTCCCCCGAGCATTGACCGGTCAAATATATCAACCGACCATGTCATAGACATTGGATAATTTAAATATATATTGCTTATTGTTGTTTAATTAGTCATTTTCTATCTGTTATTTTCCTTTTTGAGGACGTTATTGATGCATTGTTTATATTTTACAAACTTTTATCACTTTTTACCGATTACTTGTGTACAGTAAAATTCAATTTGTTGGGTACTTGTTTGTTTGTATATAGTATATTATAGCGGTTAACTAATTATATTTACATCTACCAAGTATTATTTCATCTTTTTCTTACGGAGACTTATAGTTAATTCATAGCTATAGAAACAGCCAGACTGAAATATACACGCCCCGTTTATCGATTGGTCGAAATCTACAGCGGCTGAAACTGACAAGAAAGTGACAGGACTGAAATTGACACGCCCAGTTTATCGATTGGTCGAGACCTACAACTACCTAAGAAAAATCACGGACTGCACGAAATAACCATGATGATGTCAGACTCAAAGTCTCACAGGAGACGCTTTGGCTGTTTCTTTTAGCTAACGTACTGATGTACATTAACAGTAATTTAATGAATTTTACTTACTTTTTACGCTCAATTTATTAATTAGTTAAAAGAAAGATGTTAATATAAACAATAAAATGCTTTCTTTGTTGATTCATTCGGGTTATGAAGGTAGCGATCATTGCAGAAAAAAATTACATAACCCGCTAACGCGGGTTATGTATTTTTTCTGCAATGTCGCTACCTTCATATCCCGAATGAATCACCAAAGATTAATTGTTAACCTATGGCGAACGTATTATAGTATACTACAATACTTCCATCTCGATACGACCTGGCCTCAATACCTAATTACCTCTCAAATGCACTGACACAGTGAAATTAAGATGCGATGAGGTACACTTACATGCTCCGTACAGGACGTATGGGTTGTCCTGCAGTTTAAAAATAAATAAATAAAAATAAATAATGGACCACCGGGTGTACCAAGTCTGGTGACAGTGGTACTATTTTTTCAGTGGCCGGATGCATATAAGCGAGGTCATGTCAAAACTCAAAATTAAAATCATAATAAAACATAATAAAAAATTGAGAATGAGAATATAAATTTAGAGTTTTACTGAAATAGATGATTTATTAAATTTTGTCAAAACCTGTATACAACCAGGTATATATAAAAGTTTAATGAAATAAGGTTTATGATTTTATAATTATATGATATTATAATTATATGATTTTATAATTATATGAAATAGATTATGATTGTTTAAATAGTAAAAAAATATTTAATAAAATAAGACTTATGATTTTATAATTATATGATTTTATAAGATTTAATAAATATATAAGATATGACTATCTGTTTTAAATATAATAGATTATATATGATATTATAATTATATGAAATTATAATTATATATGAAATAAGTTAAGATTAATATTAATTGTAACAAATTAAAGAACAATGCAAAATATTTGATGTATGTTGTTCAAAATAAATTGATAAAGATAAGGACCAAGGGAGAGCCGCCAAAGATGAATATTGTAAAAGAGTGCTACAATATTAAAGTTATATTACCAAACATGAATTTTGAGGTCGTCATCAGGTGCTACACCTCAGGCCCTACACCATGTTTCTGTAGCTAGTACCAGCCGTAGCACGACATGGTTCCTTGATCCTTATACGTAGTATGTAAATGCATAAAAACTAAGGATGTAGTATGTAAACATTAGTAAATATTATATAAATAAAACATGCATGCTGTACATGTAACATTATATTGACGACAAATACTGGAATTTACTTACACTAAATAAAACTATGTTTTACCTAAGTAAAAACCTTATTGCTAAAATATTTACTAATTTTATAACATAATCAAGATATCTGAGCATTGTAATTAGTAAAAATAGATTTAATATTAAATTTAGCATGTATTTAATATGTAAGAAATGAAAAATACGTAAGTTAATAAGATATGAAGCATTAACTTATGAAATTTTAGCAACCTGACTAAACAGAAACCAACTTAATTGGGCATTCAGAAGTTGGAGTTCTATTCGCTTTTCGCTATTCACTATTCGAATAGCGAATAGAATTCTCTGGTCGGTTCGCTATTCAAATTACCGTAAACATGCTAATAAACGTAAATTCAAAATTCCATATAAACTTCATTTTTTAACGGAGAGAAACAATAAAATATTTAAAATTATATCTTGCTGACCTGACCTGAACATTGACATAATTAGCTAGCCTCGCGAAAAGGTAAAAAAGTTATATTCTATTGCAATGGGGATATCTTTCAAGGGGCTAGCTAGCCCCCTGTATCCCATATTTGGGCCTTCATATTTGGAGAGGATGGGGCCCCTGGAATGCCCAGTCGACCCTCAAAAGGAATTGGGTTTACACGGCCATTAACAGGCTTAGCTAGCCTGGCGAAAATAGGAAATTTCGTATAATACAGTTATAATGGGATATCTTTCAAGGGGATGGCTAACCCCCTGTATCCCATATTTGGGCTTTCATATTTATTGAGGATGGGGCCCCGGGAAAGCCCAGTCGACCCTCAAAAGGAATTGGGTTTTCACGGCCATTAACAGGCTTAGCTAGCCTGCCGAAAATAGGAAATTTCGTTTAATACAGTTATAGTGGGATATCTTTCGAGGGGCTGGCTAACTCCCTGTATCCCATATTTGGGCCTTCATATTTGTAGAGGATGGGGCCTCGGGAAAGCCCAGTCGACCCTAAAAAAGAATTGGGTTGACACGACCGGTAACAGGCTTACCTAGCCTGGCGAAAATTGGAAATTGCGTATAATACATTAATAATGGGATGTCTTTCAAGGGGCTGGCTAACATCCTGTATCCCACATTTGGGCCTTCATATTTGGAGGAGGTGGGGCCCCGGGAATGCCCAGTCGACCCTCAAAAGGAATTGGGTTTACACGACCGGTAACAGGCTTAGCTAGCCCGGCGAAAATTGGAAATTTCGCATAATACAGTTATAATGGGATAGCTTTGAAGGGGCTGGCTAACATCCTGTATCCCACATTTGGGCCTTCATATTTGGAGGAGGTGGGGCCCCGGGAAAGCCCAGTCGACCCTCAAAAGGAATTGGGTTTACACGACCGGTAACAGGCTAAGCTAGCCCGGCGAAAATTGGAAATTTCGCATAATACAGTTATAATCGGATAGCTTTGAGGGGGCTGGCTAACATCCTGTATCCCACATTTGGGCCTTCATATTTGGAGGAGGTGGGGCCCCGGGAATGCCCAGTCGACCCTCAAAAGGAATTGGGTTTACACGACCGGTAACAGGCTTAGCTAGCCCGGCGAAAATTGGAAATTTCGCATAATACAGTTATAATGGGATAGCTTTGAGGGGGCTGGCTAACATCCTGTATCCCACATTTGGGCCTTCATATTTGGAGGAGGTGGGGCCCCGGGAATGCCCTGTCTTTTGTTGGTGTAGCGATAAATTATGAATTATAAATAAATTATATACACCTTATTTTACACGTCGCTTTGTTATCTAAATTTCTTTTATATTTATGTCTTATTGTTTCTTCTGACATTGCTGAAATACGAGATGCAGTTTTGTTTTAAATTTGTTTAAACTTGTTTTTCAAGTATGGGAAAGATCGATCACTTTCCCTTCGAGTGAGATTTCATGTTCTGTTCCCCCCCTCCCCCCGTTCCATTATAAAAATCGAAAGTGAAAATTTAGGCCACAGTTTCGCATTTTCTATTTTCTATTCTCTGATAAAAAGGGCTGATTCTCACCAAAACGTAAATGATAAATATTATACCAATTTATGCCCTTCAAGTAACCACCAAAACCCCACATTTACCCTTTTTTGTAAAATCTTTCGTGCGAAACTGTCCCATGCCACCTACCAAAATACCATATCAGTTTGTTGACATCAAAGTCAAGGTAGCCTTCAATATGTAAAAATAACCGCGCACGACAAAAAATTGACTATTCTTGTTCAATGTTTTACAACTTTTCCATATAAAGGAGGCGATGTGTATATGACTTTGTTAATTGACATTATATTTACATTTGTATAGATACCAAAGAAAAAATCAGTGTACCTAGAGTGGGCAACTATATGCGTAGATCTAGATGGAGAGGGTCGGACCCCTCCCCCGGCAAACAAAATTATATTTCACCCCCTCCTTTTGGGTGAATTTTTCTTGATCTTGAAGGCACCCCCTCTCTATCTCTCTCTCTCTCTCTCTCTCTCTCTCTCTATCTCTCTCTCTCTCTTACTCTCCCTCTTTCTCTGAGTGTCTGTCTCTCTCTTTCTCTCTCTCCAACTCTCTCTCTCTCTCTCTCTCTCTCTCTCTCTCTCTCTCTCTCTCTCTCTCTCTGTTATACCAACATATAAACCATGGATACACAGGTGTAAAATGTCCACTTAGTTTACAGGACGATGCCCGGATTTAGAAAATTTCTCTCGCGAGGGTTGGGGGGGGGGGTAAAAGATAATTTGTTTGGCGGGGGGGGGGTGTCGGTGACTCCTTCCATGGAGATCCCATTCTACGGTAACGTAGGTTTGTTCTTTGGTAACTATGATAGAAAAATTCACGCTACGCCAGAAGAAATACTCCCACTCTTTATCGACCTGCAAAATTTGATAGATTTGGAAAACTGAACATATTCTGTCAGTAAAATATGTCAGATATCGTATAAATATCAAAGAATAGTACATGACTGTATACATTTATTTGCATATTATAATTTATCGTTTAAAGGAAAACAGACAACCCAGGAAATGAGTGGATTGATTATTGCATCCCCCCCCCCCCCTCATCCTCGTAATCTACATCATTGCCAGATCCGATAGTCTAACTGACTCTAAATTAGTCTTTAAAATCAATTAATTTATTTGTTCGAACATATAGCAAATTCGTGAGAACTTTAAAATTATTTTTTTCATTTGGTTCTTGGCTTTTTCACGCCGCTGTAAATACCAAAGCATTTCGTTTAAAGAACGAAATGTGGTGTGCCAATATCTATTTCATGATTTTAATCGATATTGCACTATTGGTTTAAATCAATTTCGTTCGATGTTATTTTTTCTACAACCACTACCATCACCTAGCTTGCGAATCCGAAGCGTTTGAGTCACCACTGGTGCGCTGTCCTAGCTATATATATTCCTAGTTTGCACATGTTCTAAATTGAATGTATCATGGAAGTAGCATCTGTTAAACAGTTTTGAATGTGGGTGCCAGAAATATCCTATATCATGATAAGCAAATACCTTTATTTATGAATTATAACAAGTCTTCAAAATCTATCATAAAGATTTAATAATTCGATACAATTATTCTTTAAAGCTGTAAATTTCAATTCAAGTTATTTATTAATTATAAACAGCCCTCATAGGGGTAACAGGAAGATTTTACAATAAACATTCATAATGTACAATACACATATCCACAAGAGGGAGCGATTGTATGATTGAAAGGTTACAGACATAAAGCATTAGCATACATGTTTATTTATATATTAAAAACATGTATGTATAATTAAATATAAACACCAATATATAGATATGTCAAAATACATACACATTTTGAATAATATTACATGATGAGAAATTAATTATCGAATATAGTTGATTAGTAAATAGTTAGTTTCAACTTGGAAAGAAATATATTAGTTACAGATTTATTATATCTTAAATAAAAACAGTTTCTCCCGATTCAGCGGTATTAAAGCACAACAAAAGCATTTAATTATTTGTAAAGATGTTAACAAACTTCATGGACGTAATTGCATTATTAATAATAATTTTCATTCTTTCTCCGACCAATGAGGGATTTTATTTTATTCCTGGTTTCCGTGATTCTAATCGGATGCAAATCATAGACTCCCTCTATATGGGATACCAGTTTATCGCGGATTAACTTCAGCCTGAGGCGGGACCCAATTTTATCTTTGTGGACGAAGACAAATGTAGATAAAGTTCCTTGTCCAAGGACACAACACACATTAAGTGGCCACACCGGGGTTTTTCATATTTTTTATATTACTCTCACATAATATATGATACATCATATGGCATATGAATCGTTATGAAATAGCACACCATGTGAACTTTGTTATATATATGCATTGATAGATAACACAAGTCTACCAAAGACCCATATTGATTTAAATATTCGTTCAACCTTGTACAAGCGATTAAAGAGCATATTACATAACCTCTTGTTATCGATTTTATACACTATAAAAATCAAAACGTACTACATACATGTACATACAAATATTATCACATGTAATACCTCAAATTATTCGTCTCTGCTTACTTTTAATATTTGATTTAAAAAGGGTTAAGATAAATAGTGTGATAACTGTATAATATAAATGTCCTTATACATTCACAATAATAACTCCGTCTTAAATGTCAATTGATTTCACCAAGTACCACATTTGATATAAGAAAATATAAATATGTAAGTCACTCCCTAATATAGTATTCCGATTATAATCATTTACATGAAATTTATGACTGTTAGGTGTAATCCCAATTCCTTTTGAGGGTCAACTGGACAGCCAGCCCCTTCAATGATATTCCCATTTTAACTTTATTATACTAAATTACTATGTTCACAAGGCTAGCTATGCCTCTTCAAGGTCATGTAAACCCAATTCCTTTTGACTGGACATTCCCAGGGCCCTAACCCCCCTCTAAAAATGAAGACCCATATATAGGGATACAGGGTGTTAGCCAGACCCTTGAAAAATATCCCACTATAACTGTATTATACGAATTTTCCTATTTTCGCCAGGCTAGCTAAGCCTGTTAATGGCCGTGTAAACCCAATTCCTTTTGAGGGGCGACTGGGCTTTCCCGAGGCCCCATCCTCACCAAATATGAAGGCCCAAATATGGGATACAGGGGGTTAGCCAGCCTTCGAAAGATATCCCACTATAACTGTACTATACGAAATTTCCTATTTTCGCCAGGCTACCTAAGCCTGTTAATGGCCGTGTACAATCAATTCCTTTTGAGGGTCGACTGGGCATTCCCGGCGCCCCATCCTCACCAAATATGAAGGCCCAAATATGGGATACAGGGGGTTAGCCAGCCCTCAAAAGATATCACATTATAACAGTACTATACGAAATTTCCTATTTTCGCCAGGCGAGCTAAGCATGTTAATGGCCGTGTAAACTCAATTCCTTTTGAGGGTCGACTGGGCATTCCCGGGGCGCCATACTCACCAAATATGAAGGCCCAAATATGGGATACAGGGGGTTAGCCAGCCCCTTGAAAGACATCCCATTATTAATGTATTATACGAAATTTCCAATTTTCGCCAGGCTAGCTAAGCCTGTTACCGGTCGTGTCAACCCAATTCTTTTTTAGGGTCGACTGGGCTTTCCCGAGGCCCCATCCTCACCAAATATGAAGGCCCAAATATGGGATAAAGGGGGTTAGCCAGCCCTCGAAAGATATCCCACTATAACTGTACTTTACAAAATTTCCTATTTTCGCCAGGCTTGGTAAGCCTGTTAATGGCCGAGTTAACCCAATTCCTTTTGAGGGTCGACTGGGCTTTCCCGAGGCCCCATCCTCACCAAATATGAAGGCCCAAATATGGGATACAGGAGGTTAGCCAGCCCCTTGAAAGATATCCCATTATAACTGTATTATATGAAATTTCCTATTTACTCCAGGATAGCTAAGCCTGTTAATGGCCGTGTAAACCCAATTCCTTTTGAGGGTCGACTGGGCTTTCCCGGGGCCCCATCCTCACCAAATATGAAAGCCCAAATATGGGATACAGGGGGTTAGCCAGCCCCTTAAAAGATATCCCATTATACATGTAACTGTACTATACGAAATTTCCTATTTTCGCTAGGATAGCTAGGCCTGTTAATGGCCGTGTAAACCCAATTCCTTTTGAGGGTCTACTGGGCAATTCCGGGGACCCATCACCACCAAATATGAAAGCTCAAATATTGGATACAGGGGGTTAGCCAGCCCCTTGAAAGACATCCCATAATTAATGTATTATACGAAATTTCCAATTTTCGCCAGGCTAGCTAGACCTGTTAATGGCCGTGTAAACCCAATTCCTTTTGAAGGTCTACTGGGCATTCCCGGGGACCCATCATCACTAAATATGAAAGCCCAAATATGGGATACAGGGGGTTAGCCAGCCCCTCGAAAGATATCCCATTATAACAGTACTATACGAAATTTCCTATTTTCCCCAGGCTAGGTAAGCCTGTTAATGGCCGTGTAAACCCAATTCCTTTTTGAGGGTCGATTGGGCATAACCGGGGCCCCATCCTCACCAAATATGAAGGCCCAAATATGGGATACAGGGGGTTAGCCAGCCCCTTGAAAGACATCAAATTATTTATGTATTATACGAAATTTCCAATTTTCGCCGGGCTAGCTAAGCCTGTTACCGGTCGTGTCAACCCAATTCTTTTTTAGGGTCGACTGGGCTTTCCCGAAGCCCCATCCTCGCCAAATATGAAGGCCCAAATATGGGATACAGGGGGTTAGCCAGCCCCTCGAAAGATATCCCACTATAACTGTATTATACGAAATCTCCTATTTTCGGCAGGCTAGCTAAGCCTGTTAATGGCCGTGAAAACCCAATTAATTCCTTTTGAGGGTCGACTGGGCTTTCCCGGCGCCCCATCCTCACCAAATATGAAAGCCCAAATATGGGATACAGGGGGTTAGCCATCCCCTTGAAAGATATCCGATTATAACTGTATTATACGAAATTTCCTATTTTCGGCAGGCTAGCTAAGTTTGTTAATGGCCGTGTAAATCCAATTCCTTTTGAGGGTCGACTGGGTATTCCTGGAGCCCCATCCTCTACAAATATGAAGGCCCAAATATGGGATACCGGTGGTTAGCCAGCCCCTTGAAAGATATCCCATTATAACTGTATTATACGAAATTTCCAATTTTCGCCAGGCTAGCTAAGCCTGTTAATGGCCGTGTAAACCCAATTTCTTTTGAGGGTCGACTGGGCATTCCCGAGGCCCCACCTCCTCCAAATATGAAGGCCTTAATGTGGGATACAGGATGTTAGCCAGCCCCCTGAAAGATATCCCATTATAACTGTATTATGCGAAATTTCCAATTTTCGCCGGGCTAGCTAAGCCTGTTACCGGTCGTGTAAACCCAATTCCTTTTGAGGGTCGACTGGGCTTTCCCGGGGCCCCATCTTCACCAAATATGAAGGCCCAAATATGGGATACAGGGGTTTAGGCAGCCCTCGAAAGATATCCCATTATAACAGTACTATACGAAATTTCCTATTTTCGCCAGGCTAGCTAAGCCTGTTAATGGCCGTGTAAACCCAATTTCTTTTGAGGGTCGATTGGGCATTCCCGGGGCCCCATCCTCACCAAATATGAAGGCCCAAATATGGGATACAGGGGTTAGCCAGCCCCTTGAAAGACATCCCATTATTAATGTATTATACGCAATTTCCAATTTTCGCCAGGCTAGGTAAGCCTGTTACCGGTCGTGTCAACCCAATTCTTTTTTAGGGTCGACTGGGCTTTCCCGAGGCCCCATCCTCACCAAATATGAAGGCCCAAATATGGGATACAGGGGGTTAGCCAGCCCCTCGAAAGATATCCCACTATAACTGTATTAAACGAAATTTCCTATTTTCGGCAGGCTAGCTAAGCCTGTTAATGGCCGTGAAAACTCAATTCCTTTTGAGGGTCGACTGGGCTTTCCCGGGGCCCCATCCTCAATAAATATGAAATCCCAAATATGGGATACAGGGGGTTAGCCATCCCCTTGAAAGATATCCCATTATAACTGTATTATACGAAATTTCCTATTTTCGCCAGGCTAGCTTAGCCTGTTAATGGCCGTGTAAACCCAATTCCTTTTGAGGGTCGACTGGGCATTCCAGGGGCCCCATCCTCTGTAAATATGAAGGCCCAAATATGGGATACAGGGGGCTAGCTAGCCCCTTGAAAGATATCCCCATTGCAATAGAATATAACTTTTTTACCTTTTCGCGAGGCTAGCTAATTATGTCAATGTTCAGGTCAGGTCAGCAAGATATAATTTTAAATATTTTATTGTTTCTCTCCGTTAAAAAATGAAGTTTATATGGAATTTTGAATTTACGTTTATTAGCATGTTTACGGTAATTTGAATAGCGAACCGACCAGAGAATTCTATTCGCTATTCGAATAGTGAATAGCGAAAAGCGAATAGAACTCCAACTTCTGAATGCCCAATTAAGTTGGTTTCTGTTTAGTCAGGTTGCTAAAATTTCATAAGTTAATGCTTCATATCTTATTAACTTACGTATTTTTCATTTCTTACATATTAAATACATGCTAAATTTAATATTAAATCTATTTTTACTAATTACAATGCTCAGATATCTTGATTATGTTATAAAATTAGTAAATATTTTAGCAATAAGGTTTTTACTTAGGTAAAACATAGTTTTATTTAGTGTAAGTAAATTCCAGTATTTGTCGTATGTTTTATTTATATAATATTTACTAATGTTTACATACTACATCCTTAGTTTTTATGCATTTACATACTACGTATAAGGATCAAGGAACCATGTCGTGCTACGGCTGGTACTAGCTACAGAAACATGGTGTAGGGCCTGAGGTGTAGCACCTGATGACGACCTCAAAATTCATGTTTGGTAATATAACTTTAATATTGTAGCACTCTTTTACAATATTCATCTTTGGCGGCTCTCCCTTGGTCCTTATCTTTATTATTTTATTTTGAACATATACATACATAAACATACATCAAATATTTTGCATTTTTCTTAAATTTGTTACAATTAATATTAATCTTAACTTATTTCATATATAATTATAATTTCATATAATTATAATATCATATATAATCTATTATATTTAAAACAGATAGTCATATCTTATATATTTATAAAATCTCATAAAATCATATAATTATAAAATCATGTCTTATTTTATTAAATATATTTTACAATTTAAACAATCATAATCTATTTCATATAATTATAAAATCATATAATTATAATATCATATAATTATAAATCATATAATTATAAAATCATAAACCTTATTTCATTAAACTTTTATATATACCTGGTTGTATACAGGTTTTGACAAAATTTAATAAATCATCTATTTCAGTAAAACTCTAAATTTATATTCTCATCCTCAATTTTTTATTATGATTTATTATGATTTTAATTTTGAGTTTTGACATGACCTCGCTTATATGCATCCGGCCACTGAAAAAATAGTACCACTGTCACCAGACTTGGTACACCTGGTGGTCCATTATTTATTTTTATTTATTTATTTTTAAACTGCAGGACAACCCATACGTCCTGTACGGAGCATGTAAGTGTACCTCATCGCATCAATTTCACTGTGTCAGTGCATTTGAGAGGTAATTAGGTACTGAGGCCGGGTCGTATTGAGATGGAAGTATTGTTGTATACTATAATACGTTCGCCATAGGTTAACAAAATTAGTTAACCGCTATAATATACTATATACAAACAAAAAATTCAATTTGTTGGGTACTTGTTTTTCTGGGTTTCCCTTTACATATAAATTTCATGTACATTTTATGCATTATCTTCTCCCTCTCACTGCCGTATGTATTATGAAGTATGATATAAAAATTTAATGTTAATGTTAATTATATTATGAAAATTTATTTCTTGCAAAGATTAAAAAAAAAAATTAGGCGACCATAGAAATTGCATTTGATAACAGAACAACTAATTTTGATCTACGACTACCATAATTACGGATAACCATGCAATACTTTTAATAAACAATTCCGAAAATGTTGTGATGTTTCTTCTCCGTTATCTTCAAATCCACACGTATCTTTGTATTTATAAAACACTGATGTTTACATTCAAGTTTTATTTAAATTCATAGAATTTAAAATCATCTCTAACCATTTAAAATTCTATGAATTTTAAAACTTTAATGAAACATCGAGACTTGATAAGATTTTGCCTTGCATGCTGAATGTAAGTAAATATGTACATCAATTGAAAGCAAAATGTCAGGTATATTCGTAACGAACTAGTTTATCAATTCCAAGAATCAATTTTCTAGAACAAATAATTAACCAGTGTCTACAATTTCAATGCATCTTGAAGATGGTTTAGGTTTTCCAGTTGTCTTACTTTGATCATAAATATTGCATACATGTTTTAAGCTTTAAATACCCATAATAAAGCAAGCACGAGTGCAACTAGAATTTATAATCAACAAAGTAATGGGTCATATATTTACTATTGTTTAAAAAATTTTTAAAAATCTGAATTGGTAAAAAATAAATAAATAAAATTGAAAAAAAATGAAATAATCTTAAAAGTAGTTTTCATGACCGACGAATCCATTAGCAATATTGACTTTGCTGTTGAGGACTGGAAAGACGGATATTCTATTCAACAGGAGAGAAAACTGTTTCAGCTTTCAACTTACCACTATATCATCCAACTTGAAGAAATAAAGAGAAAACAATCATTTTAAAGACAAATTATGTCGGAAATGATGGGCATAATTATATAAAGTTTAAGTCTCAACCAGAAAAAACAGTTCAATGAAAGGACAGGAAAACATGTGGTACTGCATTAACAACGAGGGGGAAAAGAGACGTTTCCTGTTTTAAGTACACCGTTTTCTTATTTAATATATTAAAAGACATATTAGATGTGGATGTGATAAACACTTTACCATATTATAAAAAAAATCAAACAGCACAAACATCTACTGTTTCTGTCTGTTTTGTAAATCCGTCCCCAAATCCGACAGTCGGAATTAGATCTGGTTCCTCGAAACACATGGGACAGCACGCGTTTCTAACCGCCGAAGATCGAATCCAAATAATTAAGTTATACCGTTCACCGCTAGTCATCGGTGAGGCCCCATGTCTATGTTGTCCTCTATGCAGCAGGGCTATAGATGGCACGTGCGAAATCTCGGTAAATCTCGCATTTTGGTTGGAAGTTTCACGAGGCCTAAAAATGTCACCGAAGTACAATTCGCCGCCAGTGAAAGTTTTCCCTAGTGACACATTCAAAGTAATCTCCGCGTTGTCATAGTGATAATTCAGGTCCGTATCTTGACCTAGTTTGTACTTGACCACGAACGCTTTGTGGGAGTCCAAGGAAGCCCCTCCCCAGTCAGGGTACAGCAGGGAGGTGATGGCGGCAATATAGTGCTCACGTAATGGCGTCAGAAAGTCCTCGTCAAACATTCATTCAACAACACCTGGATGATTGAAAGAAATCAAAGTATTACAAAATACATACATTGCATCTCAGTGAGTGTTGAATTGCAACATATGAGTTAGTTTATATGAGTTAACTGTTTACTCCATAACTCATAACTATTCTAAAAACTTTTTCTGTATACATGTTCCTTTCATCATCTTTGTCTGCTTCAGATCGGCAGATGTCTCACAATTATAAAATTCCTTGCTTAATGTGAATTCCTTATTAAACGTGAGGCATTAATATCCGCGTAAAATCGCGAGAAGCAACCCTCGCAGATTTTAAAACCGTCGCTTTTTTCAGTTATGAACTATATGAAATTATAACCAGAAAAATGGTGCTTGCGATTTTATATTCTCGCGGTTTGATACAAAACAGCAGGATCACGGAATTAAGTACTAGACTGTCGATAAACCTAGTTTATCATCTGTGAAACTTCATTTAACGCCGCTAATCTATATTTCACATCAACGCCATCATCTATGTTTCAGTGTAAAACTATAATTAACACTGAAAACAACCATTTGCGATTGCAAAACATAGTTTATCTGATAAATACAGTTTCACGATTGTGAACCTATGATTAACAACTCTTAACTATAGTTAACGAATGTAAATTATAGTTTACAGATGTGAATCTACATTTGTGAGCCAAATCTATTGTTAACGTTAACGTTATTTGCAGACAGATCAGTAAACTTAGATTATCATTCCTTAACTATAGTTTACAACCGTTAACTATAGTTTTACAGATGAAAACGAAAACTATAGTTAACGAATCGTTAACTTTAGTTTGCGTTCATCAGATAAACTATAGTTAACAGTCGATAAATCTAATTTATTAAATGTGAAACTTTGTTTAGCTCATTTTTGTGAAATTTGCGTGCCATAGATGAGGGGACCCCCCCCCCACCAATGACAATTTCCCCCATAGAATCTCGTTTCTTGGAGTTATCTAAATATGAATAAACCGTTATTGATTCGATTACTTATTAAGTATTTTGTTGAGTTCAGTACAATTTTAGTGATGTTTCCAAATTCAGATCTTAATGGCCAATTGTACGTGGTCCCAAAATTACATTTTTCTGCAAAACTTTGACACATTAAAATACTTTAAAAATTATAAAATACATTCAAACTTATTCAGTACAATTTCTTATGCAAAAATGAAGTTAAGGCTTCGCGCAGTGCTCTAAATTTTTATTGAAAAGTATTGTCAAGTTATCTCTGTCATTCTGTGAGAGTACAAAACATTATTAAATATTTTTGGGTGGAATTATCAATTTTTGTTATCGACTTTTAAGATAAATACGTTAAAATTCTCATTTCTGATTTAAAAAATGAAAGATGATAATAATCCGCAGCAAATTGGTTAGCATTTTTCCGGAATCTGTCTTTTTACGTTCGGATTTTACACTTTCCGGAAGTGTGTTAAGAAAAACAGATGCACATGTGTCTGACGATTTTTTTTAGACTAGGTGGAAAGTAAATCACAATGGGAAAGAAATCAAAGACAGGAAAGTCCCGAAAGGATAAGTTCTATCACCTAGCTAAAGAGACAGGTATTTTCTTTTAATAAAATCATGTCAATTTAAAACATAATTAAGCCTAGATTATCAAATGAGCTTGAGTATAGTGTATACATGTATGACTTTTGTGTTGGTTGATACTTTTTTCTCTCTTCAGGTTATAGGGCAAGATCTGCATTCAAATTGATTCAGCTGAATAGAAAGTTTGAGTTTCTTCAAAGGGCAAGAGTTGTAATCGATCTCTGTGCTGCACCAGGAGGATGGCTGCAAGTGGTGGCAGAGAACACACCTGTGTCCAGTGTTATACTTGGTAGGTTCATAGGTTTGACGGAGGAAGGATTGTACATAATCATAGAAATTGAAGGTTGATATACCACTCTGATGTACCTTGTCTTGTTAAATACTGTATTTTATAAATGGTAGATATTGCATTATTTTTTTTTTATTGTAAGTGTCAAGTAATTATTTTATATTTTTTTTAATTTTTATGATAATGGATGACTGATGTTTCAATTATTTATAGCAAGTATGAATTTGAATAAAAATGATGTATGGTTAAGAATGTTTTTAAGTAAATAAATGTAAATAAGAGTTATTTTACCTCATCTCCTTGTCATATGTTCCAAGGTGTTGATTTGGTTCCAATCCGCCCTATTGGAAATGTTAAGACACTGGTGGACGACATTACCACAGACAAATGTAGACAGGTATGTGCTGATTATATACATGTAGTTATATTTCTCATTCATTTTTTAAAAGACAGTGATTTGTAGTTTAATTAATTTTACTTGCTTCAAGGATTTGAGAAAAGAACTTCACACTTGGAAAGCTGATGTAGTTCTTAATGATGGTGCACCTAATGTGGGGAAGAATTGGTTGCATGATGCTTTCCAGCAAGGTAAGTCTAGTTAGTCTACTGCTAAATGTCAATTATACCTGTATGTTAATTTAGACTAGATCATTCTTTATTTCTGTAACATTACTTATTATATTACTTTTGTGCCATATTACAGCTCAATTGGCTCTACAGGCATTAAAGCTGGCCACAGAATTTTTGAAGAAAGGGGGATGGTTTGTGACAAAAGTGTTCCGCTCCAAAGACTACAACTCGTTAATGTGGGTTTTCCAACAACTGTTTAAGCATGTTCATGCTACAAAACCACAGGCTTCTCGTAATGAGTCGGCTGAGATCTTTGTTGTTTGTGAGAAGTTCTTGGCACCTGATAAAATTGATCCCAAATTTCTGGATCCAAAGTATGTATTCAAGGATGTAGAAGAGGAACCGAAAACAGGCATTAATCTCATTCATCCTGAGAAAAGGACAAGGTATTTCTTGGTCAAAAAATATGAAATATTCACTCTTTTCAGCGTTTTTTTGTTTTGTTTTTTGACATCAATATGACTTTCAGACGTGCGTGTAAAAATTTAAATGGTCAAATATACATGAGCAAGTTTTTTCTTTTTTTCATGTAATGAAATTTTTAAAATATTTTTTATTAATAATTACAGGCAAAGAGAGGGATACCCAGAGGGAGACTACACCCTGTTTCACAGCTTGAAGGCATCAGAATTCATCAACAGCGACAACTACCTTAACTTACTGGCTCAAAGAAATGAGGTAAGGTGTTTTTAGTCTTTGGAAGTACATTTACATTTTGTTTGGTGTCTGAAAAACTGTATCATTGTTCACACCACTTTATAATCAGCATTTTGGTTGGAAGATAAGACTTGTTTTGTTTATAGCAGTCTTTAAATTGATTTGAATGGATTAATGTTAGTGCTGAAACTAATGTTTGAATATTCGCGAATGAATAGTAAATTTGTATTCGAATATTTGGTCACATGTTTAACACCCGTATACAGCACTGTAAACTATACAGCATCGTGTTATTTTGTCATGATAGAGAAAAAAAAAAGCTGGGTTAGGGAACATTTCAATCTGAATGAAAGTAAAGACAAAGCCATTATTAAACTGTGTCCATTTGGTACAACTAGAATTATATCTAAAGGCACAACATCTAACTAAAACAATCGTCTAAAAGGCCTTATGGTTTGTTAATTTATCATAAATCTATGACTGCCATACTTGTTTACACTGAATGTAAAAGCAGGGTTTACATTGTACGGAGACAAACAATTAACATGATGAATGACTGATAGTAGAAATACTGAAATAATTTGTTTAATATGTTTGAGTGTGTGTGAGTTATGGAGTGATAATATTGAAAGGAACATCGAAAGTTTTTTTAAAGATACTTCGATATAATTTTTTTTTTAAATTTGAAATAAACGGGACCTTTTCGGAATTGAGGTTGTTATTGGTTTTATCAAATCAAACCATAATCAAACATGGTGGAAAGCTTTGGAATTGTTTACCTATCGCTCTCAGGAGTCAGGACTGCCATAAATTAAAAGAAGTTATAAATTTTTTGATTGTAGTAGATTGAGATGTTATTTTATAAAATATAATTTGCATAAAAAATAAATGCACACCTTTACAGGCAACATCAAACTGATGTGTTTAAGCAGTGTACACATGTAATTACTTAGTCATATTAGCTTTCAAACATGCTTAATACATTGTAGATGACGTCTACGAATATTCAAATATGAATAGAATAACAGTCATGAATATTCAAATATTGATTTATGGTATTCGTTTCAGCACTAATTGATGTATGTTGTATACTGCAGTCAGACATGTGATGTAAATTAACTGTTTAAATATACAAAAATTGGTACATGTCAGTTATTCTTTTATTACATGTATTGTAATTGTAGGTTGTTCTTGATCTACCTGAAATAGCTAACCACAAAGAAACCACAACAGAACTGAAAGAATGTCTAAAGGATATCAAAGTCCTGGGCAAGAGGGAAATCAGGTATAATCACATGTATTTTCTTTATTTGTTGAAACTAATTACCGGTAAAATTAAGGTATGTGGGTGGATCATATTCATTCCACTGAGGACCCCTGGCCCATATATTGTCCCACTTAAGTTCACTAACACCTCTTTATAACCACCTCATTTTTTCTAATTTTTTATGGAATATCAGATCAAAAAGACAAATATGGTACAAAAGGGATTTTTCAAAAATATGAATATATCCTGAAAATGATAATATTTTGGTAGCCTCCATAAAATCATAAAAGCTTGAGGATCTCCTAAAATAGTATAAAAACTTAACTTTTGATTAGTGTATGATTTAGGACAGTGTGTTCCACATAAAATGAAACCTTAATTAAGAATAATGAATTTATACAAAGTTTGAAACATGGTACATATCAATGGACTGTGGATTAATTAAAACTCCTTTATTTTAGAAATGTGATAAGTTGGAGGAAGAAGTTGAAGGCAGACCTTGCTCCTGAAAAAGCAGCCCCAGAATCAGCTAAACAGTAAGACATTCATCATTTGATGATCTTTTTAAATGTGAATTAGTTTTTAGCTTCAATATGTTAAAAATAATAAAGCATGGAAAATTATTTTCATTATTTCCTTTTTTTCGTTGTTTGGACTAATAAGTAATCATGTTTAAAAAATGAAAATAACTAATTGATGACAGGGAGGTGGAAGAAAACAGTGAAGATGAAGAGGCTCAGCTTGATGAAAAGTTAGCTGAGCTGAAGGAAGAGGAACAGAAGGCCCTCAAAAGGTGAGGCAAAGTAGTGTACATGGCTCTCCACGGAGATGTCATTAGTGTGCGATTGAATCATAAGATGCAGTGCTTCATCGTGAAATTGATACCAAACCTCTAAGTGTTCTGTGTATGTCTAAAGGAAACTGAAGAAAGTGCGGAGAGAGAAGGTCAAGTTAAGGCATAAAATGGATCTTAAGATGGTCATTCCCGGGGACAAACAGGACTTCTCAGATGATGTTGGTCTCTTCAATCTAAACAAGATCAAAAACAAATCAGTAAGTTCAACAGTCTTTGTCATAATCATATCTATCAACTGTGGGTAAAAGAGTCCTGACTGGCTGTTTGTAACACATGATGATGTTAATTAAATAATAGCAACTGGACAGTGTGGAAAAGGGGGACTCCCAGGAGGCGGACGAACTGGCAATGGAAGAAGATGAAGAAGTGGATAGAGTTATCATGAAGATGAAGTCATATGACAGGGACAGCAAAGATCATCTGGATGACCTTGACCTGTATTCTGATGAGGAGGGTGAGGAGGAGCCAGAGTTTATGTATGATTCAGCTGAGGACGACATGTAAGTCAGACTTGTAGAAGACTTGGCAGAAAATTATATTTAATACAGTTCATAAGGTTTTAATAGAATTTAAAGAGAGGTTAATATCGAGAACGGGATGATGAATGATGTCACAAAGGATAACTGAAAGTTAACTGTAAACTGATTTCAGATTTAAAAGCATTTTAAAGAAATTAGATCTAAGACATTTCTATATACATGTATTATAATTGAAATGGAAGATTACATCAAGAAGTTATTTTACAAAGAATGCATTCTATATCTAGTAAATGTGAAAAAAGCTTGATTATGTTTATTGCAAATGATGTCTGTTACTTATCCATTTTTGCAAATTGCTGTACAAATGAAATTTTTAAAAATATTTTTTTTGCCACCAATCAAGTATAATTACTAGGCCTTGACCACTGCTGGGTAATAAATGGCCATTGAACTTTTTATTTGTTTTGCTGCAGAGAGTTTGAGGATGATGAAGAGGAAGGAAATCCCCTGGTGGTCAGTCTACAGGACAAAGATAGCATGGTCAAAAACCGATCCAAGGCCTGGTTTAGTAAGGTAAAGCATGGTACATGTCTCGTAAGCTATTATAACCAAGGTGGATTTTTTTGAGTGTAAGGTTATACACATGTATTATAATTTTGGTATGTAAATGTAAGTTTTATCAAATCCATCACAAATCTAGTAAAAATGAACAATGTTATCAATCTTGCTGCAACACCCCCCCCCCCCAAAAAAAAAAAAACCCCAAAAAACCTTATGAATCTTAAAAAGTTTTACTATTCTTAATATTTAACAATTAAACTATTTCATTTTTCAATTCAAGTATTGTTGATGTGATTGACAGTGTTATATAATGTGTGACTTCAGATAATTCTTGATTTTTGGATTAAATATGAGTGTGCTTTTATTTCCCTCCCACAACTCTTCCCCTTTTTAAAAAAAAAAGGCTTAATGTTTTAGAGAACTTTGCTGTTTATACACTGGTAACCCTAAAAAGTAGTCGACATATTAATTTTTAGGACAAGGGTCAACATATTTTGGATATAATATCTTCTTAATAATTGATACTGTAAGAAATAATGAACTAGCTAGTTTATCAATTTAAGATTTGATAGGATTGCACATAACTCTGCTGGTCATCTAATTCCTTGGGCATTTGTTTATTCATAAACGTGTATGTTCATATCTTGTTATTTAAAATAAACATGTCTGCATCCATGATCTTTTTACATGATAAGAATGTATATTCACATGGGATATCATTAGATATTTCATTTATATTCTATCTGTAGGCATCATTTGCTGGGATTGAAGATGATGAAGATGAAGACATGGAAATTCAAACTATGGCAGCAAATTATAAGAAAAAAGGAGGGAAAATTGCCGGTCAGTTTTGAATTATTTATTCTCAAAACTGTAAAGAAATTTGATAAATGTACAAGACAAGAAATTTTCTCTTTGTATTATTATTAGCTCACCTAAGCTGAAAACTCAAGTGAGCTTTTCTGATCAAAATTTGTCCGTTGTCTGTCGTTGTCGTTGTAAACTTTTCACGTTTTCATCCTCTTCTGCAGAACCACTGGGCATATTTCAATAAAACTTGGCACAATGCATTACTGGGTGAAGGGGATTCAAGTTTGTTCAAATGAAGGGCAACACCCTCTTTAAAGGGGAGATAATTAAGAATTATTGAAAATTTGTTGGTATTTTTAAAAAATCTTCTTCTCAAAAACTGATAGGCCAGAAAAGCTGTAACTTGTATGGAAGCATCCTCAGGTAGTGTAGATTCAAGTTTGTTCAAATCATGGTCCCTTGGGGTAGGGTGGGGCCACAATGGGGGGATGATTTTTTTAGTAGGAATATATAGAGAAAATCTTTAAAAATCTTCTTCTATAAAAACTATTTGGCCAGAAAAGCTCAACTTGGAGTGGAAGCATCCTCAGATAGTGTAGATTCAAGTTTTTTTAAGTCATGGTCTCCAGGGGTAGGGTGGGGCCACAATGGGGGGGGGGAGAATTTTTACATAGGAATTTATAGAGGAAATCTTTAAAAATCTTCTTCTTAAAACCTACTATGCCAGAAAAGCTCAAACTTGTGTGGAGGCATCCTCAAATAGTGTAGATTCAAGTTTGTTTAAATCATGGTCCCCGGGGGTAGGGTGGGGCCACAATAGGGCGGATGAATTTTACATAGGAATATATAGAGAACTAGACCCTTGTTGCAAGAGCAACAAAAAGGTCTTCCGTTTTGATATACATGTATCAATTTAACTGTAAGATATTGCTTTTCTCATATAGAAAAAATAATGGATATGATAATATTTGTGAATGAAATATTCAGTACTTACTTCCATGTAAAACAATGAAAATGAAAAAGAAATCAATTTTTGAAGTACTTTCTGTGACGACAGGAAGTAACGCCGAACCAAACCAAACATGTTGAACATTTGTACAACCATAAGTCAATCATTCATAAAAGTTTGGTTGTTCACGTCTCTGCATAATCTGAGGTCTCATTGAAACAATATTGTTTTGTCGGGACCGAAAATGGATGATCGGAAGTGATTAATAAAAACAAAAGCTGGTATTTGTCGTACATTGGCCTAGCGTACATCACTGTTTATCAGGCTAGATGAAACACCCAAGAAAGTCATTTAAACTTGTTTAAAACATGATTTGTTTGAACCCTTCCCGTGAGAACCGGAAGAGACGATTGACAAAATAAAACCCGTAAGACATATCTTCAATCAAATGTCAATCATTCGTTAGAGATTTGTTTCTCAATCACTCACAGTGACTACAATCTCGCAGAGATCAAATTGGATAAAAGCTACCTAGAGATATTTGAGATATTTCATCGGAAGTAAAATTTATTTGCTTATTTAACATCGTATTGAAGACATATCTAAGATTTTATACTGAGCATTTATTTCATGTAAAATAAATAAAATAATTTTAAAAAAATAATTTTTGAAGTGCTTCCGGTGACGACCGGAAGTTACGACGAATCAAACAAAATAGTGTAAACACATATTCATACGTACGTCTATCATCCCACAAAGTTTGATTGTTCAAGTCATTACCTTTTTTGAGATCTCGAGGAATCAAGGCTTTTAATCTCGGGACAGGAAACGGACAAACGGAAGTGTTCAATAAAAATGAAAGTTAGTATTTTTTAAACTTAAAAAACAGGACTTTATTGCCTACCAATTTATAAAAAATTTTCAAAGAAAAACAGTTAAACTCATAAACAACCTAGTTTAAACTCTTTTGGTGTGGACCGGAAGTGACGGTTGACAAAATGAAAACAATTTAACACATCTACTACCAAATGTCTATCATCCATGTAAGTTTCGTGTCTTGGTCACTTAAGGTCTTTAAAATCTTGTTGTTACAACATTTGTTTTAAAAAAACTACCTGAGATATTTGAGATATCTCACCGGAAGTAATTTTTTTTTGTTTATTTATCATCGGATAGATGATATATGTAAGCATTTATACTTATATTTCAATTCTGTGGGAAATAAATTAAATGCGTAAAAAAATAATTTTTGAAGTGCTTCCGGTGCTGACCGGAAGTTACGCCGACCAAAACAAAATTGTGTATACTTGTCTACATACATAGGTCTATCATTCCACAAAGTTTGGTTGTTCAAGTCATTACCGTATTTGAGATCTTGAGGAGTCAAGGTTCTTTGTCTCGGGACAGGAAACGGACAAACGGAAATGTTCAATGAAAAAAAAAGTTAGACCTTCTTTAACACTAGACAATGTGACTTAATTGCCTAACATTTTATCTAAAAATATTGAACAAAAAAAGTTAAACATATAACCAGCTTGATTTCTTTAAACTCTTCCGGTGTGGACCGGAAGTGACGGTTGACTAAATGAAAACAGTTAAACACATCTTCTATCAAATATCTATCATTCATGTAAGTTTCATGTCTTAGTCACTTACAGTTTCTGAGATCTCGTTGTTACAACATTTGTTTAAAAAAAACAACCTGAGATATTTGAGATATCTCACCGGAAGTAGAATTTTTTTTGTTTTTTATCATCGGATAGATGATATATGTAAGCATTTATACTTATATTTCAATTCTGTGTTAAATAAATTAAATTCGTAAAAAAAATATTTTTGAAATGCTTCCGGTGACGACCGGAAGTTACGACGAACAAAACAAAATAGTTTAAACACATCTACAAAAATAGGTCTATCATCCCACAAAGATTGGAAGCTTAAGTCATTTTCGTTTCTGAGATCACGATGTCACTAGCTTTTTGTCGTGGGACAGGAAACCAACGACCGGAAATGAATTTTAAGAAAATGAAAAAAACGCCTGGAGATATTATCATTCTCTATCAGTCCTGAAAATTTCAGAACAATCTATTCAGCCATCTCTGAGAAATCTTGTGGACAAAAAAAGGAAAAAAAAAAATAATAATAATAATAAGAAACATTACAATCACTATAAGGTCTTCCGTTGGAAACGGAAGACCTTAAAAATATTCTTGGAAAGTTTTCAGTCCAAAAAGCAGTAACTTGTGTGAAAGCTCGGGTTGTGCAGATTAAAGTTTAATCAAACCATGATTCCCAGAGAAAAGTGGGGCCACAAAGAGGGGGGGGGGTATAGGAATAGAGAAAAATCTTCTTACAGATGTAACAACAAAAGGGGCTTGGTATTTACCATATAAGTTTGTGGATAAAAATTGGCAGATTTTTAAAAAATTTTGAGCAAGATCTACTGTACTTAGTTGTCAAGATATTTTTTTATACAAGTTTAATCAGACCATGATTCCCTAGAGAAAAGTGGGGCCACAAAGAGGGGCGGGGGGTATAGGAATAGAGAAAAATCTTCTTACAGATATAACAACAAAAGGGGCTTGGTATTTACCATATAAGTTTGTTGATAAAAATTGGCAGATTTTTAAAAAAATTTTGAGCAAGATCTACTGTACTTAGTTGTCAAGATATTTTTTTATACAAGTTTAATCAGACCATGATTCCCTAGAGAAAAGTGGGGCCACAAAGAGGGGCGGGGGGTATAGGAATAGAGAAAAATCTTCTTACAGATATAACAACAAAAGGGGCTTGGTATTTACCATATAAGTTTGTTGATAAAAATTGGCAGATTTTTAAAAAAAATTTGAGCAAGATCTACTGTACTTAGTTGTCAAGATATTTTGATTTTGATACTGTAATGCTAATTTGATCAGAGTTAAAGCTATTGTTGCTCAGGTGAGCAATATGGCCCCTGGGCCTCTTGTTACTAAAGCTTTAAGAATCATTTTAACAAGAGCTTGGACTTTGGGTAGTTATGTCAAACAGCATTGTGATGTAGGCCTGTCTATTGCTGGCCACTCATCCATGGCTCTTTGAAATTTACACGATTATCTGGCTTTTGAGCTAAGACTACACAATCAGTGTATATTTCGCTTGAAACCAGCATCATTTTTAACTTGTTTTGAGCAAGAAATAGATAGTTATGTTCTGCCGAAAGTCCAAGGTCTTGTTAAAATGGTTCTAGATAGGAAATTGCCACTGGTTGGGAGAAAATGATATCCCATCCTATATGATCAGAGGATCTATTGACAAGTACAAAGTATATAATCGTCACACATATTTGTCATTATTCAAGAAAAACACTGTTGATTCTTGGGATTTTTTAAACATCAATGATGAGGTTTACATGTATATGAAGCGGTAATACAGATACATGTGTGTTGTTAGTCACTGTTAGTGTAAACAGTATATTGTGTTTTATTTAATTAATTGATCACGATTTTGTTCCAGATGATGATGACAGTGGGGTATCAGATGACAGCTTTGAATCTGATGATGATATGGACGATAAAATGGGTTCTGAGGGTTCCAGTGATGTTGACAGTGAAGATGACGAAGACGATGATGATGATGATGATGATACCTCATCAGATAGTGATTATGACATTAATGAAATGAAACAAAACAGTCAAAAAGACAGGTCTTCAACAAAGGCAGGATTTGAAGTTGTGTCGAAAGGTGATATTAAAATTCTCTGAATTTCTATAGTCTTAAAAATGTGTAACAGTGGGTGCATTCATAGTTCTGCCGTTGGTAGACAAAAGTTGCTGTTTGTAAAATTAACTACCATTGGCATGCCATTGGTACCAATGTTTTTTGCCAATGGTATATTTTTTTGCAGACGATATAATAACATGTTTTTTAGTTGAAATTCTTTCATGATTTATCAATAAAGGGTGGTAGTGAAAATTTATTACTTTTGTGGTTAACTTTTAATTTATGTCTTTTTGAGATATTAAAATGTTTATACATGTAGATTATGTATACACATGTATACATACCATCAATAGTATCCTTATCATGAACTTTGGTCTGCAAGTTTTGGACAACGATCAGAATCCCGTGTACAAGTGTAAATTGTGAAAAACCTGTGTGTACCAGCACATACTGATGGAATTTGAATATTGTTCTTTGGATTTCATGGTGCAGTTATACATTTATATTTTAGTTTTTTGAAAATCATCAAATTAAATTAATGAATTATCTTTGGTTACAGAATATTTGATGTGAATAACAAAGTATGTGAAACACACACTACTAATTAAACAGTTTGCTTGTATTTGATATATTGAATTGAATATACATTTATTAAATTTAACTGCTCCAGATGAAAATCTCCCCAGACTTGATGCTGCTGGCATGGCTATTGGTTCCCAAATGGTGCAGTCCAGGAAACGTAAAAGGGAGATAATGGAGGGAGGATACCACAGGTAATGCACTAATAAACACCAGGCCCCGAGGTTATAAAACTTTCTTGAGGACGATCTCGTACTCCAAATCATACTCCGTGCTCCAAATCGTACTCGTACTCAAGGTATCGAGGTTATAAAACTTTTTCATACTTATACTCGTACTCCGGCTGAGTACAAAACGGCGATTTTCTGAGTAAGCTATGGAGCTTTCTCAAAGTCGTACTCAAGACATTTAATCTAAATAAAATGTAGTGCAAACATATTATATTGTTCATATTGTAATGTTGCTGTATTATACGCTATAATTTAATCATAATTACATGTATATGAATTAAAATGGAAAGTTTTTACCATTTTATCAATGAAAAATCTAGATATAATGGAGGTGAATTTAAGAGTAAGGGCGAGCTGCAACCAAGATTATCAAAATAAATTTTAGATATTTTGCTTCATTAATTAATGTACATATACATGTAAATCTACGTAACAAAATAATTTCATTGAATAGCTCGACTTTTCAAGAATTCTGACTTGGTCAAATACGACCCATACTCCCCATCATTTAAAACCAAGAAATCAATGTACATGTATCGCTATTAATCAATTTTAATCAGATGCACTTGCGGGGTCCCTTCTTTGATTGTAGTGAGAATGTAGGTTAGTTCTAAACATTACAAAGGATGGGGATGCATAAAAGTCTAACACTTTCTATTACTTACTTATTAATCATTTATCATTTATGTTGCAGTTCTTTTTATCTTGAAATATCAAAACCGTTAAAAATAATATAAACCTATTCTGAAAGTTAACAAAAAGCAATCTTACTTGGAAATATAGGAAGTAATCAAGAATCAGCAGTAAGTAATTAAAACGCAAGTTAAAGGACATTAGATGTAAACTTAAAGATTAGATTTCAAATTTTCAAGTTTTGTATGGACAATATTTTTTAATTATGATGTACATATTTGGCTTCCTATGTGGCCATACATACTACATGTAGATGCAGATACATGTATCTAGATGTGTTCTTTGTCTAATATAAGCAGCAACTCTGCCAGAAGGTAGGGTATCCATTCCGAACCATCTACTATTATTTGATTTTTTTCCCCAAATATCAAAGAAATTTTGACCACAGAACATCACCTTCCTTACGATCTTTATTATTTGTTTCAAATTAATACATCGAGAGCATAGACATGTCTAAGTATACGTAAAGTAAAATACATTATTTGGTTTAATATTTGATTACAAACGCTCGAATATATGGACGGTGTGTCTCGGTGACCCCATAGTCTTAAGTCTTATTTTAGTGTCTTTCCACAAATGATTATTGAAAAATAAAATTTGGTGTTATGACATCAGTATTTATTCTTAAATATACAATTATGGAAAGAAATTAAGTATGATTGATGTATATATTCTGCCTGAGAATTCGGTAATTTACAGTGAATTAAAGGCTTGTTTATGTGAAAAAATAACACTTTAATTAATAATAACACGCAAGATAGAAGCTAGAAATTATGAGAGAGAGAGAGAGGGGGGGATAGAGAGAGAGAGAGAGAGAGAGAGAGAATTCCAGACCGTTAATTACCTCGTTCTTTTTAAAGTTGTTTATATCTACGCTCCCTACCCTCTTTTCCTTAAAAAAAAAACCATTTGACATAAACACAATTTGTTGATAATTTTACCAATAACACTTGATTTATCTTTGTTGCTCAAAAGTTCATAAGTTATAGTTGCAGACACATCTCCATGCTTGCAGATGAAAAAGGGCATATGCATATGTAAATAATGTGTTGCATTTTGTTGATAAATAATTAATCTGAATACATCTACAGTTTGCCTAATTGCCAGGACTATCTACATGAATTCCGGTGCTCCGTCTTACTCTAGAGACGTAAAATTTCATCCACCGGCTTTTGGAGCATACTCCAAATAGTACTCAGCGGAGAACGTACTCCAAAACTTTTATAACCTCGGTTTTTAGAGTCGTACTCAGTGGAGCACATACTCGGAGTACGGAGTACGAGTTTGAGTACGAGTTTGAAAAAAGTTTTATAACCTTGGGGCCTGAATGGACTAGATAAATTTTGCAATTTGCAGGAAAGTTATATGTTTTCATTTATAGCTGAATAAAGTAAAGTATTTTCAAAATTTTGAGCATTAAAAAAGTCATATTTACCTTTAAGAGATGAATTGCAGTTTTAAAAAGTTTATGGGAGTGTGAACTTGGTTGGTCTTAATATTAATAGACTACTTTTAAAAAAGATTTGATCACAATTAGACTAACCACATTCCTGTGATTATGTTGCATGACATAAACAGGAACAGTGAAGACTGTATGTACTCATGTTTATACTGTATGTATTCATATTAATATTGTTGCCTTTTTAAAGGTTTATGTTTAATGATGATAACCTTCCTGATTGGTTTCGTCAAGATGAATCAAAGCACTGCAGAGTAACACTTCCAGTGACAAAGGTACTTAGATATTAGCATACATTGATAATAAACCTACTCTATATTAGAAATTTTTGCTTCCTAAGATTTTGTGAAGTAAAAGTAAGGTATAAGATAAACATTGTACCAATTTTGGAATTTTGCTCATTGAAAATCAGGAAAATCAGAATACCCGGTAAATAACAAAATGTCGACAACCTTTTCCTCTGTCCAGAGATGATTATGTACAAAGTGAAAATTGATGTTTCCTTCTGTAAAATATAATATCATCAAACTCATTTTCAATTCCATATTATGCAATTTGAGTGTCATTTTTTCTATAAATTGAGTTATTTCATGATGCAGGGAGAAATAGAAGAATACAAAATGAAAATGAAAGCGCTAAATGCACGACCAATAAAAAAGATTGCTGAAGCTAAAGCCCGCAAAAAGCGAAAGGTTGGTTGGTTTTCTGAAATTTGATACATATTTCAGCATTGTAATTATAAAATACAATGACAGGAATGTTTTGTAAACTAAATCATACTTACGGTTTTTTTTTATCATTTTCAGGAAGTGAAAAAATTGGAACGAGTAAGAAAAAAGGCAGAGGCTATTTCTGATACGGCCGATGTAGCGGATCGTGATAAATGGATGCAAATTAAACAGTACGTTTTTGAAAAAGAATTAGAAAAGGCGGATTTTTGATGTGTTTAATATTACTGATGGTTGTGCTTCTTCTAATATCTTGGTATTTTCAAACGAGTCATAAGTCTTTGTTGAAATGAATGTGTCTTTGGGTTTTATTTTCTATGTAGTATACTTATTTTTTGGCAAAGGACAATAAACATGTTGAATGTCTTTCAGAATTTACAAAAAGGCAGGCTTACTGTCCAAGAAGAAGAAGGAAATAACTTATGTAGTGGCCAAGAAAGGAACTGGGAAAAGAGTGAGGCGACCCCAAGGGGTACAGGGGCCCTTTAAGGTGGTAGACCCCCGGATGAAAAAAGACCACTTCAAAGACAAGAAGTCCGCTAAAAACAAGGGAAAGAAAGGGAAAGCTAAAGGGGGCAAGAGAATGGGCAAAAATAAAAGATAGTTGTAATATACTTGAAGTGTTATGTTGTTGGTTGAACTAAGCTACATGTAAGATTACACGAAGGTATAATGATTATAAAAACTCTAGGGAGAGGGTAAAAAAGTTACTGTATTGCCTTGCAAAGTGTTGGAAGTTTTTGTGTGTGGTTTAGGGGCGATTTTTTTGTAAGGCTATCGATTAATTCTGGCGTGAGCTTAAAGGGGCATGGTCACGATTTTGGTCATAAATTATTTTTTCGATTTTAATGTTGACAATGCTTCAGTAAGGCATGACTTTAAGGTGGTATGGAAAGTAAAAGTTATTGGAAGTAAAGCAAATTTAATTTAATATAAAATAAATTTATCATTAATATCACAAAGTTAAGAGTAAATGACATATATCTTAAAATGATGTGGTTTATGAACGAGGTGGAGCGAACAAGGTTTAGGGCGAACGCAATCGCAACTTCTCGGGCCTTTCCGGCAAGCTCGGAAAAACACCGAGGTGTTTTTCCGAGCTTGCCGGAAAGGCCCGAGAAGTTGCGATTGAGGGCGAACGATAAATAGAGCGAACGGACTCAGGCGAACAGGTAGACAGGACGGACGAGCCCGATACCGTATGGGACACCGCCATATTATGACTTACTTCATATGGAAAAAAACCCAATAAAAGTTAAATTTTATAAATAGTTTCTTTTCCTAAATTGTTACCGCAATTGGTTAGAGCGCAATTGGTTAGAGCGTGAACTGTGAAACTTCGAATTCCGGTAGGACTTTTATTTTATAATTTTTACCTAAAAAAAAAAAATTTTAAACATATTTTAGGGTTGAATATTTTAAAATTTGAAAATTCTAAACCGATGAAAGTATTTTGATTATAACGTACTTTTATCTATTACTTTTATCCACATTAATATAGACAGGTGTCCCATGTGGTATGGGACACCTGTCTATATTAATGTGGAAAAAAGATTTTGAACAATGTTTTTCAGACGAGCTAACATTCCAATTATTGACTTTGTCTATATTGAGATAATTTGTGATAATATACAGTTGAGTATTTACCGACTTTATTTGCATATATTTACATTTTCCAGTATCTTGGCCTGTGATAACACTACGTATCGATTTTTTACCATATAACCCAAAACTTCAAATGACGTATAATTGGGGCGCCAGCGGGGTTTGCTTATTTAATCGTACAATGGCTTTAAATTATATAAATATAAGTAATAAGGAATCATTTTTTGAATATTATGAGGTGATAATTTCGGTCGGGGCGTGGTCAAATCTATCATTGGATTTGATCACGCCCCGACCGAAATTATCACCTCATAATACTCAAAGAATGATTCCTTATTCCTTATTTACATACAGACTTGCTGAAATGCCGCATTTATTATGCTGTATTCTTGATGACAATTCTAAGGGTGTCCCGACGATTAGATTACATTGTATGCGAATAAATTAAAATTTCATACGGTTTTCTAACTTGAAAAGGTTAATTGTGTTCCTCTGATATAAATTTTGAAGGCTTCTTACTTTTTGACCCCAGACATGACTCCACCATTTGACATTTTCTGGTCGGGACAAATCTTTATCTTTATTTACATTTTGTATTTATAATAAAGACAATAAAAATGAATGAAATTGCTCTATTTATTCTTCACGATATACGTCAAACAAATAAACTGAAGAATTATCTCTGTTGTTATCTGCAAATATAGAGAAAAGGATTAAAATTTTTGTAGGTTTATACTTTTTTTTAATGCAGCACAACTACATGTATTAATTACTTAAATATTTATTTTTCGTATAAATTTAATTTTCTTGAACTGTAATTATTTTCATACAAAACATGAAGGGAATCGATGCTTTATTCTTCGCGCATGACTTTTGTATAAAATGTTCATCATGGAAAAAAGAGCTTACCGCCGTTTCTTGCCATAAGACTGTGATCATCGACAAACCCCCACTTCTCCGTGGGGGACTTCAATCAGCCCCGTCCCCTCACAGGTAAGCCCAGGAAGGCAGGGACAGGTTGAACTGTGACCAACGTGACAGCCTACAGATTTTCATTAGAAATGGTTATAGACCTTTTCCTCCTAATCATTCGCACCCCCATCATACGGCTCTTCCGAACGCGGAGGACTCTGCAGAACGCGGAGCAGTGTTTATTTCACACGGAAAAGCTAAGGTCTTTAATTTTCCTTCAAACTCGCTCATAAAATGTTTATTGAAATTTCTTTTGGGTCTTAATCATAAAGGAATGATTAAGCTTACAAATGGTACAAAATTCTAACAAATCGAGAAAGAAATCTTTCCGCTGTTGGTGTTTGAACATCAAAATCGTCGACAATTTTTGTAAACAAAAACTTTAAGTCACAATTGTGACCGTTCAACGCCATTTCAACGCAATTTTAAAGAATACAAATCTGTCAAAATCATAAATCTACATTCTATCCAATTTTCAAGTCATTATCTTAACTTTGTAATGAATTATAAGCGTTTGAAGGGAACAGGGTCGATAAAAATTGGATCGTACGAACGCGGAGCTAAAAATTTATTTGCTCTACAGAACACTGAGCATGGACCTGTAGAACGCGGAGTTTTTAACACAATAATCATATTATTAAACAGACATATACCAATGAAAATATCAAAGAAATGGCACAAAAGCACAAAAAACTGGTACTAGTTTAAGTTTGAAACCATGAAATTCAAATACAATGTATTTTGAAAAAAAACCCATCATATCATTGTTTGTACATCCAACTTGGAGACAGTTATATCATTACATGTATGTTTATTTTAATCGTATTTTAATCATTCTGAAGCATATTGGCATGTTCGAAGGTCCTAAAATCAACAGGGTCCAAATTTCGAAACTATGGTAGACTAGCAATCAACTGGCTCAATATTTATTTAAATGTACTTCAAACAAGTAAGAAATTATTTATGAATTGCCCCCCCCCCCCAAAAAAAAAACAACAAAGAGCTAAAACACAGCAAATTTTGTTAATCCACCTTTACTATGAATTTAAATCATCGTAATACGAAAATAAAAACCCTATCACGAACCCTATGATGTATCGTTTGAAAGGAATGAAGACTCATTAATGAAAAACAAGTAATGTTGTGAGGATAAATTTAACTGACAAGACAATAAATTATTTAGTGCAATCGTCGAATTTAGAACCCAGTAATGGCTGCACCGGTAATTTTATAGATGAATGTATACTTTGTATATTGAAGTAGGTTAATCGGCTTATGTTAAAAAAGCAAGCTATTGTTGATATTCATGATAAATGTCATAGATTTGAAAATTATTGTTTATTTTATTTGTAAAGAAGACCTATAGATTAAGACTGTCGAAATATGGGCATACAAGGATACGGTTTTATTATGTCAATTTCTACTTCAACCATTCTATAGTCCATTTGCAGTTTTACTCAATATCTATCAAAAAATGTATAATTTAAAAAAATTTTAAGAATCACACATCCCTCTATTGATAAATTTTCTTTTAATTGTGATTAAACATTCAAAAGTTTTAAATGCACTTTAACACATCTAAACTGTCCCGAGTTTTTGCGTCCACCACTTTTCGCTTGATTTTTCGATAATCATTACCTTTGTGCTCAGACTACGTTCATCCACTAGGCCTAATATGAAAAATGTCCGGATTATCTGTTTTGAAACGCCCCCTCTAACACTTCAGGTTTCAATACACAACCCATAAGGCCATTGTAAGTTTTTTCTTTGTTTAGCGTCCGCCCAAAACTCAAAAACCTATCTTTCTATCAGGAAAAAAAACAAAAACCTTAGAAAAAAACACACAACTTTAAAGGTTCGGCAAAATAAAATTTATTAAATATTTTGAAGTATTTTCTTTATTTTGTAACAAAAAATACAAAAATAACAAATAACCACTATGGTTTCCATTTTGAATGTTGTTATAATTAATATTTAATTTCCGATCCCAATTTAAAAATGTGATCTCGAGTCCGACATATGAAAAAGCGATCTAATTTTATGAACAACCATTGTGTTTTTAGCTCACCTGAACCGAAGGTTCAAGTGAGCTTTTCTGATCACCCGTTGTCCGTCGTCCGTCCGTCTGTAAACTTTTCACATTTTTTACTTCTTCTCTAAAACCACTGGGCCAAATTTAACCAAACTTGGTACAAAGCATCCTTATGAAAAGGGGATTCTAAATTGTTAAAATAAAGGGCACAACCCTTTTTAAAGGGGAGATAATTACGAAACAGTGAAAATAGGGTGCATGTCTTTGAAAATCTTCTTCTCAAGAACCACTGCACCAGAATTGCCAATATTTACACAAAAGCTTGTATATATAGTCAAGATTCTAAATTGTAAAAATCGTGGCCCCCGGACCAAAACTGGAGCCCCAGGCGGGATTCAAAGTTTAACATTGAAATACGTTGAAAAAATGTTTTAAAATCTTCTTCTCAAGAACCACTGCACCAGAAATGCCAATATTTACATAAAAGCTTGTATATATAGTGAAGATTCTAAATTTTGAAAATCATGACCCTCGGACCAAAACTGGGGCCCCAGACAGGGTTCAAAGTTTAACATTGAAATACTTTGGAAAAATGTTTAAAAATCTTCTTTTCAAGAACCACTCTACCAGAAATGCCAATATTTACATAAAAACTTGTATATATAGTCAAGATTCTAAATTGTAAAAATCGTGACCCCCGGACCAAAACTGGGGCCCTAGGCAGGGTTCAAAGTTTAACATAGAAATACGTAGGAAAAATGTTTAAAAATCTTCTTCTCAAGAACCACTGCACCAGAAATGCCAATATTTACATAAAAGCATGTATGTATAGTGAAGATTCTAAATTGTAAAAATCGTGACCCCCGGACCAAAACTGGGGCCCCAGGCGGGGTTCAAAGTTTAACATTGAAATACTTTGGAAAAATGTTTAAAAATCTTCTTTTCAAGAACCACTCTACCAGAAATGCCAATATTTACATAAAAACTTGTATATATAGTCAAGATTTTAAATTGTAAAAATCGTGACCCCCGGACCAAAACTGGGGCCCTAGGCAGGGTTCAAAGTTTAACATAGAAATACGTAGGAAAAATGTTTAAAAATCTTCTTCTCAAGAACCACTGCACCAGAAATGCCAATATTTACATAAAAGCATGTATGTATAGTGAAGATTCTAAATTGTAAAAATCGTGACCCCCGGACCAAAACTGGGGCCCCAGGCAGGGTTCAAAGTTTAACATAGAAATACGTAGGAAAAATGTTTAAAAATCTTCTTCTCAAGAACCACTGCACCAGAAATGTCAATATTTATACAAAAGCTTGTATGCATAGTGAAGATTCAAAATTATAAAAATAGTGACGCCCATACTAAATCTGGGGCTCCAGGCGTGATTCAAAGTTTAACATAGAAATAACAAGGATAAATGTTTAAAAATCTTCTTTTCAAGAACCACTGCACCAGAAATGCCAATATTTATACATAAGCTTGTATGTATAGTGTAGATTCTAAATTGTAGCCCCGGGCAAAAACTGGGGCCCCAGGCGGGGTTCAAAGTTAAACATATATAAGAAAAATGTTTAAAAATCTTCTTCTCAAGAACTACAATGCAACAGTTTGGAATATTATTATGCATACATCCTTGGCAATTGTAGATTCTAAAGTGTTAAAATCGTGACCCCCGGACTAATACTGGGGCATCAAGAGGGGTTCAAAGTTTAACATAGAAATATATAGGAAACATGTTTAAAAATCTTCTCGAGAACTACAATGTCATACTTTGTGAGATTACTATACTAGGATCCTCAAATAGTGAAAATTCTAAATTATAGAAGCGATCTAATACTGAGGCCCCAGAAGGGGTTCAATGTTTCACATAGAAAGATAGAGGGAACATGTTTAAAAATCTTCTTCTGGAGAACAACAATCTTCAATTTATGAGATTACTATGCAAGCATTCTCAAATTGTAAAGTTTCTTAATTGTGGAAGCCGTGACCCCCAAACTAATTTTGGGGCCCAAGAAGGGGTTCAAAGTTAACAGAAATATATAGGGAACATGTTTAAAAATCTTCTTCTCAAGAACTACAGTGCAACAGTTTGTGAGATTACTATGCAAGCATCATTGGCTATTGTAGATTCTAAATTGGTAAAATCGTGATCCCCGGACTAATACTGGGGCCCCAAGACCCCCAGACTAATACTGAGGCGCTAAGTGGGGTTCAAAGTTTAACATAGAAATATATATGGAACATGTTTAAAAATTTTCTTCTTGAGAACTACAATGCTACAGTTTGTGAGATTGCTATGCAAGGATCCTCAAATAGTGTAGTTGTTAAAGCCAACCATAAATCCCGGACCAATACTGGGGCCCCAGAAATAGCCATGAAATAGCCCGGATGATTACGTTGAAAAATTGTGTGAGGTATTCCGAGAGAGTTCCGAATGGTGAAAATATGTAAACATTTCCCATTATAAATCTCCGTAAGAAATCTGTTTTCGTTCCTGTGAATATTTTCCCTTTATATCGATTTCAGCTGCATTTTTTTACAGGTATGTATATTTTTATTAAAAACCTTTAAAAAGTGATGGAAGCAATAACTTGGAACAGACTATAATTAGTTTTTCTTTCTTTGGCGTATTATTTATAATTTTGCGCTTTTCACATCCCTAATGTACACTAAATCATCACCATAAAAAAATATAACTACGATGCACTTATGATCTTTTACAACATTTGAAGGAATAAAACCTTCGTTCATTTTTGTTTGGTAAATAAATTTTCTGTTGGTTTCGTTCAACCGATCGAGAAGATCTCTAAATTTCAGAAATTCTTTTCCATGGTTTTCGATGCAATGGTCTATTATATCTTTTAAATTGTCCTTGTTTTGATAGGCAGTAATTGCATACAACCCGCCGCATCTATTATATGCATCTTCGCTAGCCAAGGTTTTCGGTGCACTCCGCTCCCCACGGACCAAAAACCCTTGGCTAGCGAAGATGATTGTAAGTAATAGAAAAAAATTACACTTTTAGACATGTATTTGTTTAATGATATCTGGGCACTGCAAATGATTAAACATACCGATTTTATACAGGTTGGTCCATTTCAATATAAAAAAATCGTATTTTGTACAAATTGTCACTTATGAGAACTGTTTGATAGAAATTAAAAGCAAAACACTTAAATTTAGATGTTATAAAAAAAATTCCTCCGCGTACAGTCAGTTCCATTTCAATATACTCCTCAAGTTCAGCAGAACCAGCATCCGCGTTCGTACGATCCAATTTTTATCGACACTGTTCCCTTTAAAGGCTTATAATTCATTAGAAAGTTAAGATAATGACTTGAAAATTGGATAGAATGTAGATTTATGATTTTGACAGATTTGTATTCTTTAAAATTGCGTTGAAATGGCGTTGAACGGTCACAATTGTGACTTAAAGTTTTTGTTTACAAAAATTATCGATGATTTTGATGTTCAAACACCAACAGCGGAAAGATTTCTTTCTCGATTTGTTAGAATTTTGTACCATTTGAAAGCTTAATCATTTCTTTATGATTTAGACCCAAAAGAAATTTCAATAAACATTTTATAAGCGAGTTTGAAGGTAAATTAAAGACCTTAGCTTTTCCGTGTGAAATAAACACTGCGCCGCGTTCTGCAGAGTCCTCCGCGTTCGGAAGAGCCGTATGATGGGGTGATTCGATATGAAGATATTTAACATTGTAGACGCACCTTGATTTAGACCCCCGTAAGGCGTGCACGTGCCGCCGGCACAACCGACGAGGGACCGCTTGCCCCTGAAGGGCAGAACACAGCAGTTTAGAGGGGCGCAGTCGCTGTCATCATTACAACAGGTACCCGAACACTACACGGAGAGCAGAGATTTTTAAATTAAAAAATATCTCTAAGACAAATTCAATCTACTTTTTTTACTATAAAATAGAAATACAAAATAGAATGCAAAAGAAAGATTTTTCTTACCTCCCTAACTTGCAAAATCGCTACGATCAAAACGACCGAACATAACAGGGCATTCATGTTTCTTATCGACTTCTTCTGCTCAAATGGAAATAAACATTTTTTTTTCTGGTTTTATTATTTTGACCTGGAAATTTTGTTGCTCTGTATAATTAATGTTTTTCTTGTTGCCCTTGTTTAACCCCTTGCTTGGTAACCCTCATAAATAACCAGAAGTTCGTATAATTGTTTAATACTGGGGGAACCACCTTTTCTCTACATTTCCCATTGTGTTTATCCATTGATAACATTATTAAATGCACGAGTAATCGATCTCCACTTTAATAAAGCAAACTGGTGAAAATTATAAAGAAAAAATATCATAGGCCTGTACAGAGATCATGCTATAGTGATGATGGACACTTGAATTTGCAGAAAACTGTCAATTTGAAATAAGCTCAAGAATGTGAAACTTTGCAGTTTTTTAAAAATTTTTATATCTTCCTATGTTGTGCCATCATGCTAACATTAGTGATGTTCCTGCCTAAATCCAGGGCAGCCCGACTTTACTTTCAGCAAATGTACCAGCATAAGAGTGAAACTGTCATTTGTTTCTCATGACTGAAGTGCGCGCCAAAAATTTACAATTCTATAAATCTTGTAGCACATCTCTAGCATTACCGGATATTATATACATGTAAAATAATCTTATGCTTTATTGTCTACATAATTATCATAGTATGTAGCTCTAGCCTGTCAGTTGCGACTATCAATATGAATACATGTATGTGTCTTTACGAAAGGCAGCCTTTCATGTCTCTAATGTGGTGTATTTTTAGGGTATACATGTAGTTTACCTCGAATCGCACGCGCATGGCAAAAATATTCTCATTATAAATATGTATTATCGACTCTGCATAAAAAAACAACAACAACAACAAACAAAAACCAACTTTGAATAGTCCCACCTAAAAAATTTGACTATCAACAAGAATATATGGTAGTCGTACGCGTGAAGACTATAGACTTAAAGATTAAATTAATGAGGGTAAAATACAACGAAATTACCAGAATCGGATCAGAAACTGCAGGAGAGAAAGTAACTTTTTCCAAATCCGCGCAGGTCCAAATGTTTATTTTTATCGGTATATACCCATCATGATTGTTTATATAATCAAATTGATATCTTTTTTTTTTGGCCCAGATATAGCTCCTACACAGGTGAATATAAACAAACGAGTTTTGAAGATTGGATTAACAGAGTCTAATGTCTTTTTTGCAGTATATATTCTATTTATGTTAATGGAGTTTTGCCAAAATCTCCCCCAGAATGTAGATAAAAGAAGCGGGGGAGGGTATGCACTGGTGCGATTGTCGGAAGACTGGGAGTTTGATATGTTTGCGGTATGACAAAATCTAGAAATGGGAATTTAGTGGGTTTTGGAATGTAATTATATTTATTTCATAAATTGCTTTGTAATTGAATATGAATATTCTTCTCCGTATATATGCAGATTCCTACAACAAAATAGAAACAAAATGAAATAAAATAAAAGTATTATATATAAAAGTAATCTATAGCTCTAAATATATAAAGTAGTTTTTTTGTTCTTAACTATTCAGCAAAAAAAAAAAATTAAACTAATATCCGCAGGTATTCAAATTCTCATTTATAAAACATGCGCGGATCCAGAATTTTTTTCGGGGGGGGGGGGAGGGGGAGGTTGTTAAAATAATCTAATTCTGTATGGTTTAGGTGTCATTTCAGATCATCATGCTATAAACGTCCAGTGATGACGAAGGAATTTCAAAAATTACTTTGTACTTTTAGACTTCTTATCCATAATGGGATCTCTGGCAAACTCCGATCTCCCCCTGGGGAAACTCAAAGTCCCCTGTCCCCACGCATGTCATTCCCGGCAAACAAGGGCACGTGACATGGTGACCCACGTGGCATTCTGTGATGAGAAAATTGTCAAAAATAAAACATAAATACATGATACTGACAGTTCTAAAATGATCGCGGCAATACAGAAATTATATATATACACATGTACATGAATAAATGTTTAATTGTGTTACTCAAAAGTTGCCATTTCTTTCCTACACGACTGTATTATAAGTTTTGTACGAGTTAAACAGTGAATAAAACGTTTTATTATACTTTCATGTTAAATGCTGAAATCTGATTGGTTTAGACGCAGTTGACAATCCGTTCTCTTACCCTCAGCGTAGGCAACACGCTTGGCAACGGGCCGATAGAACGAATTGTTAAATCCGGGTAAATTATGCGCGTACGGTTCGCCGTTAAATTCACGTCATTTCTACGTAAACGTAGTAAAATTTTCTCTAAAATTAAGACATTCAGTATAATAAAACAAATAGTGCCTGTTTGGGAGGGTAACAGTTGAAATTGATACCCCTCGAAAACCATTGTCAATTTCAACTGTTTGGGTTGACAATGGTGTTCTCGGGGTGTCAATTTCAACTGTTTGGGAGGGTAACAGTTGAAATTGACACCCCTCGAAAACCATTGTCAACCTCCGCTTCGCGTCGGTTGACAATGGTGTTCTCGGGGTGTCAATTTCAATTGTTACCCTCCCAAACAGGCACTATTTATATAATGATAGTGTGAATCTTATCTTAATATGTCGTTGAAAATTTGTTTAACGTATTATTAGAATCTCATTTTAAAAATCTTAAGTTATTCAAATTCATCTTATTTATAATTATATAGTATCAATATATAGCAGACATTTTGGGGGGTCTTACTTCCACCGAGGGCGCCAAATCGGGTGCAGGTCCCACTTCCGCATCCGATGGCTCGCCTGCCTCTCACTGGGCGAACACAGCAGTAATATTGTGGACAATCACTGTCACTGTCACAACATTGCCCCTGTAAAAATCAAAACGATTATAAGCGAAGAACTTTCTTGGTTACTTCATTTGAACATCCATGTACAAATGTTATCCATTTGCCTTATATATATAATGCGATATAAGGAATGATTAAGGGAAAACAAAAGAAAAATCATAGGATACATTGCCATAACTTTGCATCAGTTTTCAAAAGTGGGAGGAGTCGAGCATCCCCTTAATGAATACGTGTGGGGGGGGGGGGGCATTTCTTCAACCAAGATTTATACTTATCATAAAATGGGGACAGTTTTCTTAAAAATCGTTCCATATCTTTATCAAAAACAGATCCGTTCCACAAAAAGCGATGAGGGGGCTTTTTCAATACTATATCCTTATAGTTCCTATAGACTGTTTGTCAGCTTTCGACCCTCTTTTTTTTGTAAGATCGTGTTCATTGTAATTACCTGCTAATTGTATACATCAGAGAAGTTTTTGTGATTATCAATCTTAAATATGCAATGATTCCTTGCCATTTAATTAACCCCTAATGCCATTGATTATATAGTTCACCGATTATATTATATCATATAGTAATTCTCCCAATCAAAACAGCTACCATGTTTTAGTCAACCACGCACTAGACATGTTCAGTTGTAACATCTGTACTGTTGCATAAATCTTTATATTTACATTTGCAAATATGTTTCCTTATATGAACCTATAGAATAGCGAAAACGTTCAATTCTGTATGAACGTTTTCGTGACGTCACAATGATCATAGCACGCGCTTATCGCTTGTCGCTTGGATTATTGTAAACATAAAATCTCGGTTATTTTAACAGTTCTGAACAGTTTGCCTTTTTCAAACGTAAATATAAGTAATAAACAGCAATGTTAAAAAGTTCACCGGGATATGAAGTTGGTTGGTACGTGATCAAATCTACTGAGAAGCCCTTCGGGCTTCACAGGATTTGATCACGTGACCAACCAACTTCATATCCCGATGAACTTTTTAAATTGCTGTTTATTTCTTAAGTATTCATTGTAGGTATTACTGGCTGTTTAAATATAAACATTTATCATAGTAAAGACTATAAATCAATCACTACAATGCCAATATATATATACAAGTTACCATTACATGCAGAAGAAAATGTCAACCATAAACTAAAAAACAAGCTAAAAAAAATTACGTTATGTTTGTTCAACCTGAAAATTAGCACTAGTTTTGATATACATTGTAGGCCTACTGTATGGATTTCGATCATAGTTTGTTTAACAAAAAATGTGCACAAAAAAAAAAATCATAAAATCAATGGAAAATTCTACCTGGATGCAGCCGAATTCCAGTACCACCAGTAGAAGAACCAGACCGCATGCTAGCAGATTCATGTTGACACAGTACATGTACTACCTGACGCACGAAGAGTAGATCTATCAATATAATGGATACGAGGATTTTTATCATATAAACTCAATTATGGGATTTCCCAATATGCAAAAGGCAATTGCAATTGACCACATTACGGTAAATGTATTCCAGAGTAAAATAAATACAATTTTTAAAAAAAAATGTAGATAAAAACCAATCTATTTACTGCTATTTATAATTTTTTAAGGCCCCAAAATATTCCATAAATTTTCATAAATTCATAATAACTGTGGTTTATAATACCGAGCATATTTAAAGGGTAAAGTTATTTTTCAAACACCCCCATTATGAACAAAGGAAACAAAGAAGACTTATGTACGTCTTTGCCTTGATTAACTACTTTCAAAATGTCGATAACCTTTTCCTCTATCTATAGAGATGATTATGTACAAAGTGAAAATTGATGCAAGTTTCCTTCTGTATAATATAATATCATCATCAAACTCATTTTCAATTTCATATTATGCAATTTGAGTGTAAAACACACATGCATATATCATTTTTTCTATAAATTGAGTTATTTCATGATGCAGGGAGAAATAGAGGAATACAAAATGAAAATGAAAGCGCTAAATGCACGACCAATTAAAAAGATTGCTGAAGCTAAAGCCCGCAAAAAGCGAAAGGTTGGTTGGTTTTTTGAAATTTGATACATATTTCAGCGTTTTAATTATAATATACAGTGACAGAAATATTTTGTAAATTAAATCATACATGTACTTATGGTTTTTTTTATCACTTTCAGGAAGTGAAAAAATTGGAACGAGTAAGAAAAAAGACAGAGGCTATTTCTGATACGGCCGATGTAGCGGATCGTGATAAATGGATACAAATTAAACAGTAGGTTTTAAAAAAGAATTAGAAAAGGCGGTGTGTTTAACATTACTGATGGTTGAGCTGTTTCTAATATCTTGGTATTTTCAAACGAGTCTTAAGTCTTTGTTGAAATGAACATCTATATCTGTAATGGATATATGCCAGAAACAGTTCTGTATGAAAAAATATCAGACAGTTTCGAGGCCCGTTAGGGCCAAGAACTGCATGTCTGATATTTTCATACAGAAGTGTATGTGGCATATGTCGTACTTAAAACAAAGCCATTGAATTTTATTGTTGATTTACCTGAGACAGTCCGATTTTGAAGGATATCAGTACTGTAACCACTGGTTACGGTCTGATATTAAGAAGCTCACTAATATCAGACTGTAATAGTTAAAATTTTAGACTGCTGGAACAATGGAATGACATCACAGCAGTGTTTTAATTGGGTTTTATTTTCTATGCAGTGTACTTATTTTTTTGCAAAGCACAATGGACATGTTGAATGTCTTTCAGAATTTACAAAAAGGCAGGCTTACTGTCCAAGAAGAAGAAGGAAATAACTTATGTAGTGGCCAAGAAAGGAACGGGGAAAAGAGTGAGGCGCCCCCAGGGGGTACAGGGGCCCTTTAAGGTGGTAGACCCCCGGATGAAGAAAGACCACTTCAAAGACAATAAGTCCGCTAAAAACAAAGGAAAGAAAGGGAAAGCTAAAGGGGGCAAGAGAATGGGCAAAAATAAAAGATAGTTGTAATATACTTGGAATTGTTATGTTGTTGGTTGAACTAAGCTACATGTAAGATTACACGAGGTATAATGATTATAAAAACTCTAGGGAGAGAGTAAAAAAGTCACTGTATTGCCTTGCAAAGTGTTGGAAGTTTTTGTGTGTGGTTTAGGGGCGATTTTTTTTTTGTAAGGCTATCGGTTAATTGTGGTGTGAGCTGAAAGGAGCATGGTCACGATTTTGGTCATCAATTATTTTTTCGATTTTAATGTTGACAGTGCTTCTGAAAGGCATGAATTTAAGGTGGCATGGGAAGTGAAAGTTATTGGAAGTAAAGCAAATTTAATTTAATATAAAATAAATTTATCATTAATATCACAAAGTTAAGATTAAATGACATACATCTTAAAATGATGTGGTTTATGAACGAGGTGGAGCGAACAAGGTTTAGGGTAAACGATAATTAGAGCGAACGGACTCTGGGCGAACGGACTCAGACGAACAGGTAGATACGACGGACGAACCCGACACCGTATGGGACACCGCCATATTATGACTTATGGAAAAAAAAAGTTTAATTTTATAAATAGTTTCTTACCCTAAATTGTTACCTAACAGTGCAACGCAATGGGTTAGAGCGTGAACTGTGAAACTTCGAATTCAGGTAGGACTTTTATAATTTTTACCTAAAAAAAAAAAATTAAAACATATTTTAGGGTTAAATATTTTAAAATTTGAAAATTCTAAACCGGTGAAATTATTTTGATTATAATGTACTTTTATCTATTACTTTTATCCACATTAATATAGACAGGTATCCCATACCACCTTAATTAAAAGATTTTTTCAGACGAGCTAACATTCCAATTATTGACTTTGTCTATATTGAGATAATTTGTGATAATGTACAGTTGAGTATTTACCGACTTTGTTTGCATTTACACACAGACTTGCTGAAATGCCGCATTTATTATAATGTATTCTTGATGACAATTCTAAGAGTGTCCCGACGATTAGATTACATTGTATGCGAATAAATTAAAATTTTATCATTACGGTTTTTTAACTTGAAAAGGTTAATTGTGTTCCTCTGATATAAATTTTGAAGGCTTCTTACTGTTTGACCCCAGACATGACTCCACCATTTGACATTTTCTGGTCGGGACAAATCTTTATCTTTATTTACATTTTGTATTTATAATAAAGACAATAAAATGAATGAAATTGCTCTATTTATTCTTCACGATATACGTCAAACAAATAAACTGAAGAATTATCCCTGTTGTTATCTGCAAATATAGAGAAAAGGATTAAAATTTTTGTAGATTTTTACTTTTTTTAATGCAGCTTAACTACATGTATTAATTACTTAAATATTTATTTTTGGTATAAATTTAATTTTCTTGATCTGTAGTTATTTTCATTCAAAACATGAAGGGAATCGACGCTTTATTCTTCGCGCATGTATAAAATGTTCATGATGGAAAAAGAGCTTACCGCCGTTTCTTGCCATAAGACTGTGATCGACAAACCCCCACTTCTCCCTGGGGGACTTCAATCAGTCCCTTCCCCACACAGGTAAGCCCAGGAAGGCAGGGACAGGTGAAACTGTGACCAACGTGACAGCCTATAAATTTTCATTAGGAAATGGTTATAGACCTTTTCCTCCTAATCATTCGATGTGAAAATAATTAACAGTGTAGACGCACCTTCATTTAGACCCCCGTAAGGCGTGCACGTGCCGCGGGCACAACCGACGAGGGACCGCTTGCCCCTGACGGGCAGAACACAGCAGTTTAGAGGGGCGCAGTCGCTGTCATCATTACAACAGGTACCCGAACACTACACGGAGAGCAGAGATTTTTAAATTAAAAAATATCTCTAAGACAAATTCAATCTACTTTTTTTTACTATAAAATAGAAATGTAGAATACAAAAGAAAGATTTTTCTTACCTCCCTAACTTGCAAAATCGCTACGATCAAAACGACCGAACAAAACAGGGCATTCATGTTTCTTATCGACTTCTTCTGCTCAAATGGAAATAAAAATGTTTTTTTCTGGTTTTATTATTTAGACCTGGAAATTTTGTTGCTCTGTATAATTAATGTTTTTCTTGTTGCCCTTGTTTAACTCCTTGCTTGGTAACCCTCATACATAACCAAAAGTTCGTATAATTGTTTAATACTGGGGGAACCACCTTTTCTCTACATTTCCCACTGTGTTTATCCATTGATAACATTATTAAATGCACGAGTAATCGATGTCCACTTTCATAAAGCAAACTGGTGAAAATTATAAAGAAAAAATATCATTGGCCTGTACAGAGATCATGCTATAGTGATGATGGACACTTGAATTTGCAGAAAACTGTCAATTTAAAATAAGCTCAAGAATGTGAAACTTTGCAGTTTTTTTTTAATTTTTATATCTTCCTATGTTGTGCCATCATGCTAACATTAGTGATGTTCCTGCCTAAATCCAGGGCAGCCCGACTTTACTTTCAGCAAATGTACCAGCATAAGAGTGAAACTGTCATTTGTTTCTCATGACTGTTCAAAGTGCGCGCCAAAAATTTACAATTCTATAAATCTTGTAGCCCATCTCTAGCATTACCGGATATTATATACCTGTAAAATAATCTTATGCTTTATTGTCTACATAATTATCATAGTATGTAGCTCTAGCCTGTCAGTTGTGACTATCAATTTGAATACATGTATGTGTCTTTACGAAAGGCAGCCTTTCATGTCTCTAATGTGGTGTATTTTTAGGGTATATAGTTTACCTCGAATCTCCCGCGCATTGCAAAAATATTTTCATAATAAATATATATTATCGACTCTTATGTAGTGTATTTTTAGGGTATAGTTTACTTCGAATCTCACGCACATTGCAAAAACATTTTCATAATAAATATGTATTATCGACTCTGCATAAAAAAAACAACAACAACAAACAAAGACCAACTTTGAATAGTCCCGCCCAAAAATTTTGACTGTCAACAAGAATATATGGTAGTCGTACGCGTAGAGACTATAGACAAAGATTAAATTAATGAGGGTAAAATACAACGAAATTACTAGAATCGGATCAGAAACTACAGTAGAGAAAGTAACTGTTTCCGAATCCACACAGGTCGAAATGTTTATTTTTATCGGTATATACCCATCATGATTGTTTATATATACTCAAATTGATATTATTTTTTATTTTTTTTTTTTGCCCAGATATAGCTCCTACACAGGTGAATATAAACAAACGAGTTTTGAAGATTGGATTAACAGAGTCTTTTTTGCAGTATATACATGTATTCTATTTATGTTAATGAAGTTTTGCTAAAATCTCCCCCAGAATATAGATCTATAAAAGAAGCGGGAGAGGGTATTGGTGCGATTGTCGGAAGACTGGGAGTTCGATATGTTTGCGGTATGACAAAATCTAGAAATGGGAATTTAGTGGGTTTTGGAATGTAATTATATTTATTTCATAAATTGCTTTGTAATTGAATATGAATATTCTTCTCCGTATATATGCAGATTCCTACAACAAAATAGAAACAAAATGAAATAAAATAAAAGTATTATATATAAAAGTAATCTATAGCTCTAAATATATAAAGTAGTTTTTTTGTTCTTAACTATTCAGCAAAAAAAAAAAATCAAACTAATATCCGCAGGTATTCAAATTCTCATTTATAAAACATGCGCGGATCCAGAATTTTTTTCGGGGGGGGGGGGAGGGGAAGGTTGTTAAAATAATCTAATTCTGTATGGTTTAGGTGTCATTTCAGATCATCAAGCTATAAACGTCCAGTGATGACGAAGGAATTTCAAAAATTACTGTATACCTTTAGACTTCTTATCCATAATGGGATCTCTGGCAAACTCCGATCTCCCCCTGGGGAAACTCAAAGTCCCCTGTCCCCACGCATGTCATTCCCGGCAAACAAGGGCACGTGACATGGTGACCCACGTGGCATTCTGTGATGAGAAAATTGTCAAAAATAAAACATAAATACATGATACTGACACTTCTAAAATGATCGCGGCAATACAGAAATTATATATATACATGTACATGAATAAATGTTTAATTGTGATACTCAAAAGTTGCCATTTCTTTACTACATGACTGTATTATAAGTTTTGTATGAGTTAAACAGTGAATAAAACGTTTTATTATAATTTCATGTTAAATACTGAAATCTGATTGGTTTAGACGCAGTTGACAATCCGTTCTCTTACCCTCAGCGTTAGCAACACGCTTGGCAACGGGCCGATAGAACGAATTGTTACATGCTGGTAAATTATGCGCGTACGGTTCGCCGTTAAATTCACGTCATTTCTACATACACGTAGTAAAATTTTCTCTAAAATTAAGACATTCAGTATAATAAAATATATAGTGCCTGTTTGGGAGGGTAACAGTTGAAATTGACACCCCTCGAAAACCATTGTCAATTTCAACTGTTTGGGTTGACAATGCTGTTCTCGGGGTGTCAATTTCAATTTTCTGTTTGGGAGGGTAACAGTTGAAATTGACACCCCTCGAAAACCATTGTCAACCGACGCGAAGCGGAGGTTGACAATGGTGTTCTCGGGGTGTCAATTTCAACTGTTACCCTCCCAAACAGGCACTATTTATATAATTTTTTAACGTATTATTAGAATCTCATTTTAAAAATCTTAAGTTATTCAAATTCATCTTATTTATAATTATATAGTATCAATATATAGCAGACATTTTGGGGGTCTTACTTCCACCGAGAGCGCCAAATCGGGTGCAGGTCCCACTTCCGCATCCGATGGCTCGTCTGCCTCTCACTGGGCGAACACAGCAGTAATATTGTGGACAATCACTGTCACTGTCACAACATTGCCCCTGTAAAAATCATCAAAACGATTATAAGCGAAGAACTTTCTTGGTCATCCATGTACAAATGTTATCCATTTGCCTTATATATATAATGCGATATAAGGAATGATTAAGGGAAAACAAAAGAAAAATCATAGGATACATTGCCATAACTTTTCATCAGTTTTCAAAAGTGGGAGGAGTCGAGCATCCCCTTAATGAATACGTGTGTGGGGGGGGGGATTTCTTCAACCAAGATTTATACTTATCATAAAATGGGGTCAGTTTTCTTAAAAATCGTTCCATGTCTTTATCAAAAACTGATCCATTCCACAATATGCGATGAGGGGGGCTTTTTCAATACTATATCCTTATAGTTCCTAAAGCCTGTTTGTCAGCTTTCGATCCTCCTTTTTTAATATCGTGTTCATTGTAATTACCTGGTAATTGTATACATCAGAGAAGTTTTTGTGATTATTAATTTTAAATATGCAATGATTCCTTGCCATTTAATTAACCCTTAATGCCATTGATTATATAGTTCGCCGATTATATTATATCATATAGTAATTCTCCCAATCAAAACAGCTACCATGTTTTATAGTCAACCACGCACTATACATGTTCAGTTGTAACATCTGTACTGTTGCATAAATCTTTGTATTCATTGTAGGGTTTACTGGCTGTTTTAAATATAAACATTTATCATAGTAAAGACTATAAATTTGCCTTGATTAACTACTTTGGAACATGCGGGTTGACATACCGTAGATGCTTAGTTTCGTGTATGTAACAAACCTGCAAATTACTGTGCACAAAAACTTGCGCTAGTTTTTGTTGTTGTTTTTTTTTATACTTATTAACCTAATTCTGTAACACATTGCGCTAGTTTTTGGACTTATTAACCTTTTATGGAAGTATTTAATACAAAAATATCTTCAGACATTTTTTCAAACAAGATTCAGCGTCGAACAGCATCATAACCCTTCCCTCTCAACCACAGCCACTTAAACCACAACTACGCACGTTATTGAGTTTAATTTGTGGGTGGTATTTCTCACAAAAACACTACGGCCTATTCCAAAGAAAGTATTTCAATGATGATTTCTGTGAATTATTTAATTAAAATCTGCACGTTGTCCTTCACATAGGGAGATAAAGTTTAGGAATGAAGAATCGTTTTTGAGTTTCATCAGATGATCATTATGGTTGGGCGTGATCGAATCCAATCAAGCACTAATGGCTTTATGATATATTTGATCACGCCCCGAGTGATCACCTCATAATATTTAAAGAATGATACATTATAATTTATATTTATATAATTTTCAACAATTGTTCGAATAAATATTAAATTATTGACAAATACACTGGAAAATGTAAATAATATTGAATCATTAACGGTTATCAAGTATAAAATGTTTTTAAAAAAGATAGAGTGCCCACAAACTCTAGAATATTGGTTACCAACGAAACAATTCATTCCACTGAATACATAAAAAAAAATCACAGCTTAATTTTATTCCCACTTTCTTCACTTGAAACACACACCAGATCCATAGTTATTTGGTTCCAAACTAACAAATTTCAATGCATTTACTGCTTATACATGTATCTGACATGTTTAGAATCATTTTCATAACCTATATTTTTTAGACCACTCTGTTTGCCAGAATCTTATTACATATTTTCAGAATCAATAGTTAATTAATTAACAGCCAATAAAACAATGCTGTCCAAATAAGTATATTAAAATGAAACATTACAAAAAATTCAAGTTGCTTCAAAGAATTCTTATTAAAGAAAAGACAATCATACTTAGTGGTATTGTATACCTGTTTTTTATATTTTATTTTCCACTATTTTCATAATGTTTTATTAACTAAATATACGAATTTCAGTTTACTTTAGATTAGTAAAATATGCAACATGCCAAAAAAAAAAATATTCATACACATTTGTACAACATACTTATATGTAAATACCAATTCATTACTATCATCAGTCAACAGTAACATGAAAATCACAGAATGAATCCAGGATAAATTTTTAGTTACCCCTAACACATAAATCTATAAATAGAATATATGTACTTGTATATATACAAAAAACCTGCATACATGCAGCAGCACATTATTCTCATATACATAAATGATAGATTATGTCTGCATTATTTAGGAAAATAATGCATTCAAACATGGTTCATTTAAACAATAAAGTGCTTTCTTTTGGTGATTTATGTGGGATATGAAGGTGGCGACATTGCAGAAAAAATACAATATCCGCGTTAGCAGGTTTTATAAATTTGTCTGCAATGATCGCTATCTTCATAACCCGCATGAATCATCAAAGAAAGCATTTTATTGTTTATATTTACATCTTTCTTTTAACAAATTAATAAATTCATTGTAAAAAGTAAGTAAAATTCACTAAATTACTGTTAATGTATTTGTACGTTAGATAAAAGAAACAGCCAAATCGTCTCCTATGGGAATTTGAGTCTGACATCATGATGATTATTTCGTGCAGTCCGTGATTTTGCTTAGGTCGCTGTAGGTTTCGACAAATCGATAAACGGGGCGTGTAGATTTCAGTCCTGTCACTTTTTACAACTGTTCTATAGAGCTATGAATTAACTATAAGTTTCCGTCAGAAATAGAGGGAATCATACACGGTAGATGTAAATATATTCATATATAAAACAATTTGTTTCATTTTCATAAATCATTTTCTTCATAGTAGGTCATGTTTCAAACACTAACACTATAGTTAACACAGACAGCAGGCCCGCTTCAGTCGAACCTAGAAATGTCTCTACCAAACAGAATGGTCTTGGTCCAGTCCATGGGGACCTGCATCCTAAGCCGCCAGCTCCCCAGCTTAGTCAGGTAAGCCGATCGCCATAGAAACCAGGAAGATATTCCTGTAATTTTCAATTCAGAGCACAGTGAATGCATATGTATAAAATCAAGAATACTACATTATTCTACTCCTTACCCCCCTCCCCCCCCCCCCAAAAAAAAATTATAGTAATGTAAATTCATAATTAAATGCGAGGAATTATATAATATCAGCGAACAATTGTGAGAAACTCATCTCTCGAATTTTAAAATCTTGCTTTTATTTTTTGGACATATGTAAACTACATAAAAAATTCAGCAGTCACGATATTATGTTCTCGCAATTTGATGGAAAAGTACTCGCGTAAAATAAGGAATCTACAGTTTGTATCAGTCAACAACTGCATTTAACAAGTACAAGTATTATGGATATTACACTATCAAAGGCTTTCAAGCACTATAAAATTAATTTTCTGATAAAATTTAACCTACTTTCCTCTTATGAATTTAACCTTGGTCATATACCGACTTAAAACTCAGGTACATTTATTAAATCCAAGAACAAACTTAGTACTTGCTTCTGTCCAGTTTGTATCCCAATTGAGCTATAATATTTTAAACACTATTAAAGCCAATTGAAAGTGATTGATTCCAACCTGTTCAGTCTATAAAGCTACAAACCCCAAATTTTAAGAGGACAAAATTCCTTATGCATGTACATGTAAATAAAAAACATAAATGACCTAACATTCTTTCATCTTAGATTCTAAACAGTTATTGGTTGTTTTCAATGTGGCTAGATTGTGAATAAATGTTCCTGTAGTGCATACCCTGCATTTTTATTTTTGGAATGTCTGACACCCCCTCGTAGCGTCCAATGTAGGCTAACATTCCTTTGCTCTGGAAAGTAAACTCCTTATCAGCTTTTCCACAAAAAAGATTGGCTAAATATTCTCCTTGTCTTTCAGCAACCTAATCAACATAAAGTACCGAATAAACAATTTAACATGGTACCAGAGAGAACATGATTTTAGTTATATATGTTTATTCTTATTTCTATGAAACTTCTCATATCAAGCTAAACTTGTTATTAAAATTGTTGTAAAAATCTAATGTACCGTACATGTAGCTGTCAAAATACTGTAAACGTACTACATTTGGCTGTGTATTCTATTTAGCGCTTTTGGCGGAATGCGGCTTCCTCTAAATCAAGTACATCGCTAAATGTCATGCATATATGTATAAGAATAGTCACATTCAGGGATACGTTAATTCAAATCTACGCCAACTTGTTCAAAAACTAATTTCCGCCAAATATCGTACACGCCAAATAAAATACGTTTACAGTAGACCCACAATACTGGTGGTCCAAAACTTAATTGTGATATACATGTATATAGTTGAACTTTGATATCTTGAACACTGATCTCTCGAATACAATGGATATGTCGAAGTCCCAACCATTTACTTTTTTAAGTATTTTACCCTTGATATCTAGAATACTCGGATATCTCAAAGTTTTTAAACAGTCCCATCTAGTTCGAGATAACAAAAATTGACTGTATCTGATTCTTTTTCTACTCTCTTTTCTTGATAAGTAGATGAAGTATCAAATTCTGTCAAAATTACGTTGTTTAGCTGTGCCGTCTATTGGAAAGTACAGTGAACTTTTTCCAAATAACGAATGATTCCCATAATGAATTATTTCTATGACAATTTATGCATTAATAAATCATTAAATGTTAAAAGTTCAAAAACATGTTTCATCACAGATCACAGAGGGTCCTTACAAAGGAATGTACCAAAAAATATCAACAAAATTAACTTCTTTCAGAAGATTAATAACCTAGAGTAAACATTTTTACTGCTGTTAAAATTTATTTCACTCATTCAGATGTGTAATCAAGTGTGAGCCTGTGTGAATAAGACCCCCTGTTTGGATGTTACCTGTGCTATACAAGGTAGAGGGTTGTCTCTGATGTCTGCACAATCTCCGAGGGCATACACATTATTTGTTGGATCTCCAATCACATGTAGATTTTTATCTGTAAGAATCTGCAACATAATAACATTTCATTTCAATTTAGGGAGGGGTTAGATCCTGCAATCCTTTGACTTTTAGACTATTTTCTAGATGTATGAGGGGTTGTATTATTCTTCAACATGTACCTGTCCATTTCTGTTCTTGTCCACCCCCAGAGACTTGACAAACTGGGTGGGGGATAACCCTGTACTCCACACCACTAATCCACAGGGCAGGTCCTCCCCATTGCTCAGCTTCACACAGTCAGATGTCACCTCTTTAATGACAGTTAAAGTCAGTACCGTACGTACCTTAAAAGGTCAACTTATATTAAATGTACAAACTGAAGAATAAGGAATACAGAGTAAAAGTTTATACATGTATATACAGTGTACATGTATATTAAGGAAAACTGTTAATGAAAAATTACGTGTAACAGATGACTTGACAAGCTGAAAACGCTCCCTCTGTTTAATTTTATTCTCTGCATATTTTCTCAGACTTTCATCAAAGGAGGATAAAATCTGATTCGATTCCACTAAGGTCACATAAACTTGGTCTTTTCTCTGATGATAAACCCTGGCAACATCCTGAATGAAATAAAATCTATAATAATTAAACAGTTCTACTTTATTGGCAACAAAAATATATTCTTTTTTTTTTCTCTCTAATAAATGTGTACATGAATGTCAAATCCCAGATGGACAATCAGTTTTAATGTTTACTTCAATAGTAGTGCAATTATCCTTTGTCCACTTAGGTACATTCATATCTAAATATACAGTATTTGTAAGTATTGCGTGCATGTGCGGATAATGACCATTAATTTACAGAACCAATTTTTATTCAAAACCTGTTTCATACCTGTTCAATCCAATCATACAGCTCAGCACCAAATTCCACTCCAGTCGGTCCACCCCCAACAATCACAAAGTTCAGTAACTGTTTTCTTTCACTTTCACTTAACCCTGGATGAAGTGAAAGCTCAATATTGCGTATAATCCTACTTCGGATTTTCCTTGCATCTGGTATATCCTATTAAAAGCATATAGGTATAAAAAATGCTAAAGATCAAATTTTACACATTTCAAAAAGATCAACATCAAGCTACTAAAAAATAAAAACAACTATAAAGCACCTGGTACCTTGAGGAAAAAGGCATGTTCCTCCACTCCAGGGACATTGAAGGTATTGCTGCGAGCCCCTACGGCAATGACAAGTTTGTCAAAGTTGACTGTGTATCCCAGACTGGGCTGAAGCACACTCTCACAATGGAGAACCTGATTCTTCATGTCCAAGTGAGTGGCATACAACAGATGGAAATCTCCTGTCTGTCGGAAAGTGGTGTTCCTGACCGGTTCAATGATGGACCTTCAGGGGTGAACAAATATTGATGAAACTAGAAAGTTACAAGTACAGAATTCTATGGAAATCACACATTTTCTTTGATCTAACACATCTTTGGGCAAATATATGTCTTGTATTGTCTAGCAAGTGCTTCAAATTCTGAATATATCATGCCTTGGTACATATATATATATTAATCAACTGAGCTACAAACAGTCGGCAAACAAGTTTACTGAGGTAAATATGTAGAGACAGCATTGGTCCATATATCTTTATCAATGTCACTACTGTACATATGCTGTAAGTAACTGACAGTGCTGATCTTTGTACAAATATATTTACATTTTACAAAACTTCCATTACTTGGATATAATAAGATTAGCTATTAAAGGTAGGTCTATACTAGGAGTTACATGTATATATATATGATATATATTTGATGAATATCATTAATACATGCAAGATGAAGGTATAACAGTCATTACAAGTTAACCACCTGAAGTGAGTCGCATATACATGTATATTTGTTAAAAAGTTTAATCAATACCTGAACTCAACAGTTCCAACAGTTGTGCTTGCTAACATTGGAGTAAACAGAAAGTAGTTCCTTGGACTAATTACCACCACATCAAATAATTTTTTATCAATATTCCTGAGCAGACTGTATCCTCCCCATCCTGTCCCTAGAATCACTAGTTTCTTTCTTCCTGTCTGGGTGGCAAATGTTTTGGAAAACAATCCTGATTTTAATGGAAAACACTTCCTTAGACTCAACAAATGGGACATCTTCTCTTAGCTTTATAAGCTCAGTTTGATTCACTCACTGCAGGGTCTGTTTTTCAATTAAACACTCTGTCAGATTTCATTCACAGTACCAGTAATGAAATATACAGGTTACAATCATCCATAACAAGAACTGTTCACAAATCACGATATTATCAATATTGGAAAAATATAGCACCTTTTTTATGTGTTCATCTGTAAAGAGAATAAAATTTCTATGAGATTTAATATCTTAAACCTTTTGCTCCTCTTTCTTTACTTTTCTCTTATCTTCTGGAGCATTTGGGTTTTCTCCTTGGTAAAACCTTTTCAGTAATTCAACTGCCTTCTCTTTCATTATACCACCTATGCACTGAAAAGAAGGACCAAGACTTTCAAGACTGGCATCATGAATAGAAAGAATGGACCCACAGCCTCCAAAACGCTCATTATGGCATCCAAATATAACCAGGGGAATCTCAACCTGCCTCATAGCACCAGCACACATGATGCAAGGTTCTACAGTGACATACAAAACACTTTTACTAAACACTAAGGCAGAGTTTATACCATGTTCTTTACTCCACTTCAACACCTGGTCAATGGCAACAATTTCGGCATGACGGGTGGCATTTTTTGTTTCGTTAACTTCATTCTTTCCTACAGCAATGATTTTATCTTCATACACAATTATACACCCAACAGGAACCTCTCCAGCTTGTAAAGCCTCTTCTGCAAAGTTAAAAGATCTCACCATCCATTTTTGCTGAATATCGTCCATTCTTTCACTTATTGAAAAACAAAAGAAGAAAGAAAGGGCATTAAGCTATAAAACATTTACCAGTACTTATAATTGGAGTCTTGGATAATGTCACCTTTACCTGATCCAGACAAGATGTAATCTCAGCAAGATTCGTCGAGACTGAAAAATTTAGACTGAAGTATCGAGACGACTGAAAAATGTTGACAGAAGTCTCTTCAGAAAAGAAGTCCGTCAAAATTTTTCAGTCTCGACGGATCTCACTGAGATTAGAAAAGATGTAGACTTTTAGGAAGACTAGTGTGTAAATAAATCATGCCTAACTTTGTTTCTAATAAGTAACGGAGTTAAAGGTAAGTTTGACAGCAGTACAATCAAAATATTTAACCAACCGTGCAACCTAAACAATTTAAAGAGGTGATGATAATGATAAATTATAGCATGATTATAGGATGATGACATTGTCGATGATGATGACTGAATAAATTTATTTCTTGATTTTTTTTTGAATTTGACTGTTATCGGCTACATATGGCTAGATGATATTTGAACTGTTCGGTTAAGGCATAACGAAGTCCAATTATACCTTCATGAGATAATTTTTTGTTAAATGAATTTGACGGCTGAAACTGATTTTTTAACGACTGATAAATTGATTAAAACATAAAAATCATATAGACATTATAATGATTCTTAGAAAAAGAAAGCATTATAGAATAGTGAAAAGGTAAAGGACTTACCTGTTGCAATCAAGACCCAAGTCCTTCAAGTTCAAATGTTGCAAAATATCTCATCGGGATCGGCCTTCAAAATGCAATCAGAAAAGTTTACTTCAGCATATTCGTTTGCTACAATATAGATGCACAACCAATCCGAAACATTTAATAACATAAAAACTTAACATATATACAGTTTTAAAGCTAGCATAATGACCAATTTAGAAACGGATACATGTACGACTTAACAACTATTACCACTAAACTTATGACGTCACGCATTTTTCTGCATAAGCAAAATTTACTGACGTTACACACACAGAAAGGCAGAGGGAATATCAAACTTTACCTGTTGACAGCATGAATAATTAAATATCTCCTTTCTTGTTGATTTTCAGAAGTTAAGTTCCTGCACGATGAATACATTTGTCGTAAGTACATACCTTGATGCCACATAAAGAGAATGTCATTGTGTCGTATATTTTCGCCCGAAGTTAAAAACTCTTGCCACCTCAGTTTTAGTGACCAAATTATGCATTATGTAGACTAGTTGTGAAATAAAGGTACCCATTCATACAAGTTGTATGCTATACAAGAAGACCATGTCTCTTTGGAGAAGTTGACATGCACAGCCTTAATTCATCCTTCTTCATCAACATGATCAAGATAATGGATATTGATGAATGTTATACTAACTGTCGACTTTTGTAAAGAGATTTTCTGGCCTGTAACTTGTTAACAAGATGATCTAATGAGTCTATGTATATTTTCTTGTACGTACAGACACATCCAAGTGTAAGAATAAAAGGCACAGAAAACAACTATAATCCAGTCAGATGTATGGACCACAGGTGCCAGGACAGTTCAGTTCACATGCACTGCCCTTTTTGTGTGAAGAGAGATTTTTATCATGATCCTGTCATACTCAAAGCTCACTTTCGTGTAAAGCATGTGGACAAAGGAATAGATTTTGCAGGTTTGAAGACTTTTGATATTGCAATTTGAAAGTAGATCATGTCAAAGAAATAAATAATGTGAACAGATGATGACTTGATTATATTTAACTTTATACAGGGCTTAAAATTTTGAGATGCTGTGACCACTGTGATATTGTTGGTATCATCAAAGGAGAAAAGAAGTTTAAAGGTGCTCACTGGCATTGCTACAAGTGTAGAAATGGTTTCAATAGGAGAGATGAAGCCATAAAACACTACAAAACCCATTTTAGAAATCCACAAACCACATTTCAAATCCAAATAGCTCAGGTATGTTTTTCAGTAAAAATTTCTCTCCCTCTTATCTCAATGACCATTACCATAGATATGTATTTATAAAACAATTAAACATGAAATCACTTTTACATAGTGGTTATTTTGATATAATTTTTTTTTCTTGGTACGGCATCACTCTTAGGATTCATGTACATGTACCAATATTAATCTATTTTCATCTGACAGGAAATCAACAATCCATGTTCTTACCCAGATGACTCTATGGAGCCAAATGAACTCTCAATCCATCCTGTCCTCACACAAGCAGTTATGTCCACCAGCCTAGCAGACAATGGCTACAAATGTATGCCTTCTTGTGTCTATAAATATAAATGTTTTATAATGTATTGTACAGTAAATGCATTACATTAATATGGACTCAAAACATCAGTGATGAAATTTAATTGAAGTTGTTTTGATGAATTCAACAATTTTATATAAAGCTGCTTGGTCCGATTTATTTTGCTATAATAGTATCAAGAGATTTTCACTCAAACAATTATCTTAGAAAGTTATGGACTTTCACCAACTTACACCAGCAGAATCAATCTCCTTTTATTCAAAGATATAAATATTCAAAGTAAATAAAAATAATATCTGTATGGGAACACATAAAAACAAAGCAAATGCTTCATGGGGGTGTTTTGAAAGGGAACCATTTGATTTCTTCCCCCAATTGATTGGGTTTATTCAACCCACATATTATGCATTGATAGTAAACAAAGCAAACTTCAAAAGATTAATAAAAAAAAATGTACACATGTCTATTTTTGATTTGCCAGAACATTTTTAAAATATGATTTCCTTTTTTAATAACAAATGTCAAAGTCGTAATACAGTCATACCCACTTTGAATTTTAGGGCAAATCTTAATAAGGGGCGAAATAGCGTGTTACCCTTTAAGGTTTTTTTGTAAACAAATTTTGTATATTATTTTCCTATTAAAATACATGTATAGCTTAATTGACCAGTAAACTACTGCAATGCCAATTATTATACACATACGAAGCAAAACTATTGTTTAAAAGCATACATACATTTTGATATAAAATCAGACCAAGCATCTTTAAGAAATACTGTTTATATTAATGAAAATGTTTGATCAACTGATGGTAAGATATGTTTTGAACATGAAGTTGTGGGGTGAATTTTAGGTGTAAAATGATATTTCAGCTCTTTTGAACCCACCATCAACCCAGGTTAGCCTGACCAATGGGAAGTCTCCTGATGGTACTGTACAAGTGTCTGTGGCAGCCAACGAGACTGTAGATTCCACCGAAAATGCTCAAACTCACATCATGATCATTCATGAGGACACTGGTGATACAGAGGATGGAAACACATACACGACTCAGATCATCTCCAGTGAGGTATCGTACAGTTATATACATGTATGTATATTTACATCTGCCGAGTATGATTCCCTCTATTTCTTACGGAAACTCATAGCTCTATAGAAACAGTCAGACTGAAATCTACATGCCCCGTTTATCGATTGGTTGAAACCAAGAGGGACCCAAGAAAAATCACGGGCTGATGATGTCAGACTCAAATTCCCATAGGAGACAATTTGGCTTTTCTTTTAGCTAACGTACTGATGTACATTAACAATAATTTAGTGAATTTTACTTACTTTTTACAATCAATTTATTAATTTGTTAAAAGAAAGATGTAAATATAAACAAAAAAATGCTTTCTTTGATGATTCATGCAGGTTATGAAGGTAGTGATCATTGCAGAAAAAATTTACATAACCCGCTTATGCAGGTTATGTATTTTTTCTGCAATGTCGCCACCTTCATATCCCACATGAATCGCCAAAGAAAGCATTTTATTGTTTAAATAAATATTGCATAGGCTGTATATGTATTATGTGTAACTGAAACGGCTGCTCTATATTAATCTGGTCATATTATCCACATTGAAAACTTTCAAGTATGCTGATTTTTATTCAACAAATAGTTATCATTGAAATAACTTGCTTATTTCTGAGCACTACAAATCATGAGCTATTCTGCATGCAGCAGTTATTGATGGTTTATTGTGTCCTTAGGACGTAGGTATTGAGGAAGAGAAAGAACATGCTGTTCATCAGAACTCTAACAACCAGATAGAGGAAATGCAGCAGAAATACGAAAAGTTACAGGAAGACAAACATAATATGGAGGCTCATCTGAAGTTAGTGATAGAGAACCTGCAGTCAGAGGTAAACCAAAAGTTGGATGTATTGATATGCGGAGGTTGTTGTAGAAATCTTTAAAAGATCGCCAGTACATGTACATCTATTACAGATAATGTAACAGTATGATATTTTTTTATTTACATTTTGTATATAGGTAGATGTAAATTTAATGTTAATGATGATACAGTTAGTGTTTCATATGTTGCACAGTTATAAATTAAAATTTTAAGACACATAAAATTTAGGGTGATTCAGAGCATTCCAAATGATTGCATATATACCGGTAGTTGAAAAATAAGGAAAATTCATGAAGCAATCTAAATATCCATGATAAATGTACTCCACAAAAACACTTTAAATACTCTTTGTGTAAAATTACAATAAATGGTTGTAAAGAAGTCATTCTTTTGACATGGATGTTACATACAGTTGAACTTCGATATCTTGAACACTGATTTCTGAATACAATGGATATGTCGAAGTGCTTTGCAAGTCCCAACCACTTATTTTTAAAGTATTTTACTCTCAATATCTCGAAATACTCAGAGACTCGAAGTTTTTAAACAGTCCTATCTAGTTCGAGATAACGAAGTTTGAATGTATTTCATTTTTTTGATATTTCATTACAGATAAAAGACTTGAAAGAAAAGTTGCATAAAAGTAAGCAGCGAGAACAAGAGCTGATGGAACAAATAAGTGTGCCACTAGATAAAAATATAGAAAATCTTATGAAGCAGTTAGAAACTCAGCATAGGGATCTGTTATATCAACAGCTGTTATGTATAAAACGGGAATATAAGTTACACACTGTTACCTGTCCTGAAGAGTCCGCAGTCACATTACAACAAACAGACAGTAGTACTGATAAAGCTAATGCAAGTAACACCCAACTGTTCACTGTCACCCAGACTTTCGACAACTCTACTGATCAGGAGGAAGATGAGGCAGATACTGTGGGGATTAGTGCTCAAGAAAATGATGACTCAATAAAGTTAGCTGAAAATTCTGTTGATTCTGCCAATGTAGTATGCATCAATTATAATTCACTTCCTATTGATTCTGCTGGAAACTTTCAGGTTACTCATCATTTAACTTCCCAGGCTGATGAATGCGGTAGTGGTGAGGAGGGGGTGGATGATGCACCTCCTCCCAAACGCTTCAAGCCAGAGTAGACAGTAATCTGTGCCACATAGAAAAGTCAATGTCTGTTGTTGTAGTACGCTAGTAACTTTGTGTTTATATTTTAGATTATTATTTATGAAAAAAAAGCAATATGGTATTGAAGTGTATACATGTATTAGATCTACCAAAGGTAATGTACCTACTGTATTAGCAGGAATTTAAGGGGGTTTTTATCATATTTTCAAAATCATCTTAGGATTATTCCTCCATACATGCAAGCACAGATCCAGAATTTTTTTCCGGATGGGGGGGGCCAAAGGATAATTGTGTTTGCCAGGTGGAGGGGGGTCCAGGGCATATTTGCCATAATTTTACTATGTAAAATGTAAATTTAATAAATTTTCATTTTTCGGGGGGGGGGGGGGGGGGGGGGGGAGCCCATGCATGTTTTTAAAGTGATTGCTATGCACCATTTGTTTGACTTCATGAGTGCCCATTGCTTATACATGTACTTAGTAATGAACATGTTTTCATATTAATGACTAAAATCTGGGACCTATAAACTAACATTGAAGTATAATTGTGATATAAGTCTTAACTTTATTAATGAGAAATTAATTGATGGTGTTTATTTTGGCCAATAATAACACTCAAAATAATTACTGGGTACCGGTAACTGAAAAAAATGATAGGCAGATATGAGCTGATTTAAACTCTTTTGAAAATGTGATAAATCCCCCTAATTCAATTTTCAATACCCTATGAGTGATAGTCATGTATTATCTTTCATGGTTCAGCTGCAGAATTTTATGTTTTAAAAAATTCTTGCCATATGCTGCTAATATAAGTGTTAAACTCCTTGAATATCATGCACCTTTATAACTGGACAATATTATACATATGAATAAAGAAATCTGTAGGTAATGTGCTTAAATGCATTGAGCTGGATAAAATTTAGCAGCAGCAGAGTTCAGATGTTGTTTGTTGAAAGAATTGATGTGTATTATGAATTTATAAATTGATAAAATGAAATCATACATGTGTCTTGTCACTCTTTTTGAAAAAAAAATTCAGTTATTTTTACAGGTAAACATAGGTAATCACAGATTACAAAGCTCACCAAGACAAGGCATCACCTTTATGAGACCAACTTTATTATATTATATGAAAATCATAGTTAATGATCATGGATTTTCATGGATACTGTTATGACACAATATCGTATATCATATTAATGTTAAAAAATTGTATGATAATCATACATTCATTTCAACAAGCAGGTTTGAGTGAGGTAGGAATTTTTTTTTTTTTTAGCATCCTTGATTATGGAGATCAGGCTCTGCATCTGAAGCCACCTCTGTGATTCATTTATATTATAGTTAAAGTTAGTTATAGTTTTATATAATAGAGAAGAACATATCTGGTTTCAGAAGATGTCAAAATGATGCAAAAAAACAAGACTTGCTAACACTGTAGCAAAACTATATCCCGGAGAAGACACTGAAAACAAACATCTGTCCATGTTTAAACTCTTTATTCTACATGAATGGATGACTTTAATGACAGCTAGCACAATGAAACGAGATTCTAACGACACAGAACACATACTGTATATGTCTCATTAAGAATGGGGGGTACTGTAGAAAATCTTGCTACCACACTACATTCAAGTGCATAAAGTTGTACAAGCTAGAGTATCCACTCAACATTACACCAGAACATTTGTTCATTCATAATATTGCTTGTGCAGAATATGAAAGTGTCTTTCTTTCTTGTATGCAATATAAAAATAAAAAAACTTATTTTCTCTTTGATGTCACTGAATGATATTTAACGAAGCAGCCATTGCTGATATTTATTGTCTATTAAAAAGTAATCACATTTGATTTCCACAAAAGTTGGACCAGGTATGTATGTATCTGCACATGTAAATAATCAAATTCCCTATGCTTATTACTCTGTACAAGCATAAAGCTCTCATTCACAATGTTAAGTTTGTAACCAGATTTCATTCTTTGTTGGTACACTCATCTTGCAGTCAATCCTTCTTTTACACTCAGCTGGCATCAATAATGAGGTCAGAATCATAATCCTCCTTGTTAGTATCATTGGCTGTTTCACTGAAAATGTCCATAAAAAATATCAGTATTAAAACAGGAATGCCAAAAACAGCAGGCAATTTTAGTACTGCATGGAGTGTTGTGCAATGGCTGCATGTAACTCATCATAAATCAGTATAACTTGTGTTTTAAGAGTGTGAAGGAGATCCACTAATGATGAGTATTGCCAACAACAGAAATGATAATGTTTAGTTTCTCAAACACTATTACATAATGCCATTAGGTCAAATGCCGGTGCATTTTAATTTTATTGCTATAAACTTGATCTGTAATGCCGTTATCAATGTTCAGCTGTACAATTAAAATTGGATATACACGTACATTGTATACACATTCATATGTCATGATAGATAAATGGATGATCTATATTTTATACTCTTGCTACCTCATGTCATGGTACCGGTATATTAATTTCATTAATGTCTTCTAAAAGCTATCAGTCATATACCGTATTTTTCGGACGAATCGTCGATGCGGACGAATAGTCGAATTGCTCATTTTTAGCCTAAATTTTAAAAAAATCCTACGATACGTCGATTCAGACGATACGTCGATCTTATCGCTTTAAAATGGCGTTATCAAACTGCAAGTAACATTATCAGTGTATGATGCACAGATCTCCATGATATTACTACCAATTATTATTAATGATTAACATTTAAACATTTACGCTTTATACTTATGCATCATATTTTCAAATACCGGTAGCATCTATAAAGTCGCTTGCATTGTATACAATTCCCGATATCGCGTGTTATGTAAGTTGTATGAGTGAAAACTAAACTTACTTCGTCAGAAATATTTTATTTCCATGTATTAAAATGATTATCCACTCTGACCATTGCCAGTGTATTCGCCATTACGTAACCTGTTGACTCGGCGCGTGGTCAATGTTTGTTTAACAATTTCCGGTGTCAGAAGCATGCACCTGTCTCGTATCGAACGTCAATGGGGGATCTCAAGTGGAGGAAGATTTGCAATTATTTTCATTTGATTTAACTTGTTTACTTTGTGTCCAGAAATGCAGTTAAACATTATTGCTTTACATAGACAAAAATGTAGAAAAAAAAAAGAAGTAAGAAATAGATCGATCATTTGTACGACTTGATAATGACGATATACGACATACATACGTTTCTTCACAATGGCTATTTAACAACAATCAAAGAATGTATTACAATTTATTAACCCTTATAACGGTACGCTGTATATCATGGTATATACACAGGGAGTGATCACGTACAGATCTCAGCCTTAGGGCACGATAATTAGCACAACCGGTGTCTAAACTCCAGCATTTTTTTTATCATTGGAAATTTACCATGTGATTGAGAAAAATACGCTCCATTTTATTACCATTCGTACCATGCTCAAGACAAAAATATTTAAGCCTGAACATTCAATTAAAATACGTAAAATCTCTAGGATAGTTATCAATTGAAAGACGAACTTTAATACAACTTACACACATTAATATATGTACTTTAATATTTGTAAAAAAAGGTTCCCGGGACTTACCGCAATAATTTGTTCCATTCGAATTTGGTTTTAATTTTACTGTGCAATGTTATCTTCCCACTAGTAATGTATGGATGCCATGTGACGACGTGTTTATAAAATGTGTTTATAAAAACGGAATGGTAACATTTTTAAATTGATTAAAGACATGTACCATTTTTAATTACCGTTATTAGTATGTATACTAGTGCTTACAAATGAGTGAAAACGATAATTAATAAAGATGAACAAGGAATTCAACAAGGTAATTTCCAATCACACAACCAACTATAGGTGATTAAAACCAAGATTTTTAATGCTATTTTTGACAATTTTCCGACCTCAAGCCTACGATAAGTCGATCTGGACGATAAGTCGGGTGCTCTGCTTCAGAGAAAAAAAATACCGACTAATCGTCGGAAAAATACGGTATATTTAGAATACAAACCTGTCTGGATTAGAATTGTCATTGCTGAATATTTCCATTGGTAACATGGCTGGAGCTTTCTCAATCTTGAATGAATGTTGTCTGGATTCCAGATGCCTTTCCAGTTCCTCTCTCGTCATGTGACTTTCAGCTTTATCTGCTTTTGACTTTGCTGGGAGAAAGGTTAATACATGTATATACTATATGGGTGTTAACTCTCTCTCTCTCTCTCTCTCTCTCTCTCTCTCTTGGAATATTTCCAAAATGATTTACATCACAAGTAAAATTGTACCTCTTGATTTTTTTGTGCTTGGTCTGGAGCGCTTTTTGGTAGGCTCTGCACTTGTTCCCTGAAATTTAAGGTAAAAAAAAAATACATGTACCTACCACAAATACACTGTAGCTCATGTACCTGTAATTACCAATGTACATGTAAATATTTTAACTGTAACATTGATCATATTGACTGATTAGTTTGAGATTGGTTCATAGATATATGAATAAACAAGAGGCCCATGGGCCCGCTGCTCACCCATGTAATATTTACTAAGTCAATGTTGTATTTCTATACTCTTTCATTAAACAGTGAACTCCCTTTGTGGCCATACCCGATCATGATTTATATGAACTGGAATCTTTAACAATTGAAATAAGAAAGGACTTCTTTAATCGTTATAACATGAATGAGTTCTAATTTAATTGTTCCTCCAGATTTTCACTACATCAGGAATTTAACATTGTAATACAATATGTAACATGTATGACATTTTAATAGTTTTAGCATTCAGTTCTTGGGAAGAAGACTGTTGGTTTTCTTCCTATATACATGTACTTTATAATAGAAACTTATAAGTGAACCCTCTTGGGGCTCCATTAATATCAAGTTTTATGCTTTGATCAAATTTAAATCTACAGTATATCAAATTAAAATACATGTATGTGTAGCATAATATCACAAATTGCAGCATTGTAGTTTTTGAGAAAAAGATTTTCCCGTTTTAAATTTATTGTTGATTTTTAACCAAATTTTGTCAACTTCTTTGCATTGTTCATTAGTATTTGGCTCTCTGGTTATAGAGAAGGGAAAATATGGAAAAAATTACCCTAATGGTGTGGTTACACGATGTGATTTTTCATTCAAATTTTATTCAACTTCCTCAGGTAAGTCGATTGGAGTCGATGATTTTACAATCGATTTACAATTTATTTAAACCTATTCAATATTATCATTGTATGGGAAAAAGTCATTGTGACATCACGATTCTCACCAGAGAGTCAATTGAAAAGCGGATGCACTTCATAGGCGTGTTCAACAGAGCAAGCTCTCGCCAAAATTCCCTATACCTGCAACACAAATTTTGGCAAGCATCCGCGAACGCTCTGCTCCCTCTGCTGAACACGCCTCTGATTTTCAATCAACTTGATTTTCAATCAACTTTCAGACTTTGCAATCGAAGTTGGTCACACAGAACGATTTTAGTCAAAAGCATATCAGATGAGAAAATTGGATGCAAAATCGCATCGTGTGACTGCACTTTAACAGACAACAACAATGCTTACAAAAATTGAGCGGATAGTATGTGTATGAAGAATTTATTTTAAAAAATACTCACTGCAGCTTGAAACAAACCAGCCATGCCAATATTTCCAAATATGGTTGAAGCCTCAGATCCAAACGGTAGCTGTGACTGGCCAGGGCTCATTTTCCTTCTAAGTATTAAAAAAAATCCTAAATGTAACCGGCCAAAATAAAAAGAATGGAATAATTTTATCGTATTTTCTTCCATAGAAGGCTTTGAAATTATCATTTCTAGAAATACATATAAACATAGAAACATTGGTTACTTTTTTCCAGAAGTATGTCCTTCTGCCTCACTGTCACTGGATGCTGTTACATCAGAATCTCCTGAAGAATCTTCAACTTTTTCATACTGCAACAAACGATCCAAGAGAAAACTGCAACGAAACGAAAAAAAAGAAGCTAGATTACATACTATTTTGTTTATTATTAAGTTAGCTAGAGCGCGTTTCAAAATACTGTCAATTTTCCACTTGGTGAGAGAGTCAATGTTTACGTCAGCCACTCGCTAGAGTCAGTTAGCCAGCTGCCACAACAATGCATGAGGTTGAAAAGGTGCACAGAGAGAGAGAGAGAGAGAGAGAGAGAGAGAGAGAGAACAAAGTTTGCTAGGCTTAGTGAAGAAGGGCTTAATCAGATTTAAAGACATCTAAAAAAAATTTTTAAGACTTTACATCTGCGCTGAACTTTTGATGTCATTATAGTTGCAATGAGTTGTGCTAATTAGAATGCACCAGGTAATTAGTACATGTATCAACATTTTTCTGGGTTGACCATAAAGTGAACTAAGTACATTCAAGCTTTTAAAAGGCTGTAACCCCAGAAAAGTTTCAACAAACTGTTTTGACTGAACCCTTTCCCAATCCGATCGTAGCAGGAGAAGACTCGTGACTTTGAATGAGAGAGAGAGAGTTGATGGAGTAAAAGTACTATTTAAATGTAAAATAAAATAACTGGGATCTACTGTAGTCAGGAAATCAATAAACATTTTTCAGTAATTATGGGGCATTTTTTTGCTGTCACTTGATGGCATATGTCAGGTGCAGTAGATATGAAAACTGCAGGAAATACACTACTGGTATTTACATGAATGTGATTGAAAACTAACCAGTGAAGAGCCGGGTGTCTGAATTTTGCAAGCTGCTAACAAAAACAAGATTGTCACCAAGTGGGAAATTGACTGTATTTTAAACCAATTAAGCTTTATGTAATAGTTAGATCATATTAAGTAAAATTTACGCAATTAAGAAGGGGGCGGAGGGAGCGAAGCGACCGAGCCCCTTCTTAATCGCGTAAATTTTACTTAATATGATCTAACTTACTTAGAACATAACCCACTTTTTCATTGGCCGATCAAAAGTTCTGCGCCAATCAGACATTATCTCTCTTTTGTTTACGGCTCTATTAGCTGTCAATCGAAATGTGACGTCGCTGTGAACTTAGAGAAATTCTTAACGATTAAAAACATCACTTAATAGAATATTTAGCGACTGCTGATTGGATGAAAAAGTGGGTTATTTTCTAAGTGTTTAAACATCAATATGGACATGAGCACAAATAAAATTATGATCTGATATTAAAATTGATAGTACATTTATTTCACTGAACCAGTAAGGAATCACACTTGGCGATTTGATTTTGTTACTGAAATTTGAAAATAAAAGTATGTCTTTGATAATGGATTTACATTTACATATTAAAACTGAACTACATGGTTACTATTAGTCTATTAATAGAATAAACATTACCTTTTGTCTCGAGAGACCTTTAATAATTTTCTTTGAGCTTTCCTTAATTCTTCCAAAAAGCATTCTTGTTCCTAGAAAAAATAAAGATGAATTCACTAATTAACATGATTAAGAAACATGAATATGTATTATTTTAATCAATTTATTCTTTTTATTATGTCATGTCAATGATGGTTTCTCTATGTATTTTCATTTTATCAATTTCAATTTGTTCTTCCCTTGTTAGAAAAAGGACATAAAGGGACAGAAATGGAATTCTTAAACAGAGTAATGCTTCAGAACTGAAACAACTTTGTGCCCAGAGCTTTAAATATAGCTTGTATGTTTAAACATTATTACTCATTCTTCAATGCCATAGCTGATGCCAGAACAACATTGCCGCTAAAACTACATGATATTATTACTAGAAGTCTTACCGACCGCAGTGAGAGTTGGACAAAGCCTGCCTCTTTAAGTAAGGCTTATTGGTAACATGTATGTATATAAGAAAATTAGTGAAAAAGTGTTAAACGAAAGTTGAATCAGGGGTATTAACAGCTAGAAAATTTTCTTCCAGCTCATGGGAAATCATGAAATCACTTTCACACAGCTCGGATATTTCCAAAGACAATGACAAAACTTGTTTTACTTATGAAATATGACGATTATTACAAATTGTACTTTCAATACATATAGAGTATAATATATAAATAAACAACTTTGCAAAATATCAATGAAACAGTCTGACGTGACCCGGAATTGGCGACTTCACTGTACTTATACTGGGTACCTAACATATAGCTCACACCAAAAACCGGTCCTCAATATTGTGAAATCCATAAGTGAATAAATTGAAAATGACTTACATAAACAAGAAGTTTAAGCTTCTTTTTTAATGTCTTGTACTTTTGTTTGTAATCTATTTGGTGCTCTCCTGCAATGTGTGCATCTGTAGAAAAAATGAAACAGAAAATGGTTAAAACATTATCTATATTTATAACATGCAGACATCGAAAACATGGATGGAACGCCTAAAGAAAAACGAACAGTTTACGTCATTTGTGTCTGTGCATTTGACATTATTAGTTAAATAATTATTACATTATTAGTTTCAGGTGGGTTTTTTTCACTCTCAAGTCGAGTCCAAGTCAGTTATAATAATAGGATAAGCAAGTCAATGATCACTGAAAATTGTTTGACATCCGACTGAAGTCTTCAATTTATTTAATTTTTTGCAAAATATAATGCATAGAAGATAAAAGGCAATATGAAATGCTACGAAATAAAGAAGTAAACCACCTGCAAGTGGCATCATTTTCAGTAGTTGGCCTTTATTTTCAACAGGAAGTTGTGTTCTTCTGTCTTATACGTCATCAATATTTGTGCTTTCTTTTACTTCCGGCCGTCGATGTGAGTGAACGAGAATTGTTGACAATATTGGAAAATCCGTCAAATATCTATGCAATCATATCTGGATTTTCTTTAATCTAAATAAAAATGCATTTATTAAACATTATTCTACAAAGGGCCATTGTTAATTTGCTAAGAGTAACTTGTTAATGATGGATAATTGTGGTTAAAAACAAACGTGGAACCACTATATCCTAAATTATGATGGGCATCGACAGTTCATATATTTTTAGTGCTTAACAAGTGTTAAATATTGTTAGAACTAGAACTCTCCTTATCGGGATTTTGTCTGTTACTTCGTGGTTGGGTGCCCCTTCATAATTATTCACCTTGTACCGATTTTTAGATGGGACCGAAAGCCGAGACTAAAGCAGCAAAGCCCAAGGCTGCGGCTGCTAAGCCAGCTGCCAAGAAACAGACCCAAGAACGTATGGTCAAAAAACCCGTTGGTGGAGACAAAAATGGTGGACACAGGCTTGTCAGGAAAACACGATTGGTAAGGTATTTCTTTCAATTGAAAAATGATACATGAAATTCTTCTTCACAAGATTTAGATCTGTGGTATCTGTTTAATGTGTGACAGAATGGGATAAATAATGACAGGATTTGAACCCCTGCTCTCTGAATCGCTAGTTTGGTGCTCTACCAACTGAGCTAATAACCACTAGCCACGGAATGGGTCTAAATGTCAGTCAGAAATGCCCAAAAGATAGCAATGTGAATGATTATTTATTAAATCTGATTTATTATTTGTTAATACAAAATCCAGCATATAGTTCAAGGATTTATTATGTGTATGTCTTGCTTTTTCAGTCCCGTTATTACCCTACAGAAGACAAGCCAAGAAAGTTGAGGTCCAGGAAGACAGCTTTCTCTAAGCACAAGCACAGCTTGAGGTCATCAATTACCCCAGGAACTGTTCTTATCCTAGTGGCTGGTCGTCACAAGGGAAAGGTAAATTTTCACATCATGTTCAAGTTAATTGAATATTCTTGTTGACAAACCTCTTCACTAGCCAAAGGTGATGATCCAGTATTTCTCTAATCTCTATTCCACTAAGGACGAATGGAGAAAAACTGTGGATCATCATTCATGACTAACGAAGATGTTTGTCAAAAGTTTGTATATATTATGTCTTTATGCATCCATTTCTTGTCTAGTACAGTGAATATTCAATAGACCCCTTCACGATAACTCCGGTACTGCTATCTTGCAGGGCAAATGGATACACTTTGCTGAAGTTTTATTAGGTAGATAATTAAATGACATAAATGAAACAATTGACGTTACATCATATTTCACCAAACTATGTTATTTTGCCCTGCAAAAAAGCAATACCGCAGTTAACGTGAAGGGGTCTCCAGTTTGAAGCACTCACAAAATGCTATTCAGGAGTTTCTGTATAAGTACTTTTGAACCAATGAATTTCTGATACTGGCTAGGCCTAAAAAAAAAAATATTGTGTGTTAAGGGTAACCCAACCTAACCTACAAAAATGCCCCGATCCTAACATTTTTAGATGTGTTTTTATCTGATTGTGATTTTCATATTATTTCCATTAAAAACCCATTTTTATATATTAAATAGGATTTTATATCTGTATTTGTGCCCTCATGCAAAAAAAAAAAATATGATAAAAAAAAATACCTACCTACCTAACCTAATTTATTTCATCAGTATTACCCTAAACACACAATTTTTTTGTTTTAGGTCTTATCTGCAACATGACACCACAGATTAAAAACATGTCTGTGAATGTAAAGTAATGTTTTGATACTGAATATTTTCATAAGAGCTTAGATACCATATTATTCCTAATAAGCACTACTGCCCCTATAAGCGCTCCCTCTAGCTTTTTTTCAATTTTCAGAAAATAAGGACTGGTCCCCTTTTGTTGCCTTATAAAAGTTTTCAGTCTTTCACTGAGTGTTGCTGGTTATTAAAGTCATTATGCAGGACACTTCTAGTCCCATATATATAAATTTTCCCCAAGAAATGAATCGTAAGTTAGCCATTACAAAAAGAAAGTGATTTTTTTTCCCCTTGGAAATAAATAAAAATAAATATGACTTGGTGTTTTTTTTTATTGTGAAAGAACGTATAAAGGTTTTTAATGAACAACAAACTGAAATGAAATTTGGTGACACATTTATCATAAGAATAGGTCAAGTTATGTTTTGGGTATGATCAAGCAGCTTTGCCCCTGGAAAATTCCAATTATTTGGTTTCTGTTTTCATTATCACTGCAAAGGTTTAACAAATTAATTAGGCTTAAGAGAAAAAAATTGTGTGTTTAGGGTAACACTGATGAAAAAATTAGGTTAGGTAGGTAGGGATTTTTATTAATTTTATCATATTAATCATATCTCTTGTTATATTTATACTTTCATTTTGATTCAACAAAGCATGTTTCCTGTTCCCATAACATTCTGAAAAATTCTCTTTGATCAAGATGTTGTAGCGTAAATGCAAGTTTTTTCTGGGTTCACCAAACAGAAAGATTTTTGTTGAAAACAAGTCTATCTTTGTGAAGTAAACACATTTATTCCCCACATTTAATAAGCGTTTATAATGGAAAGATAATCTTCAGTATATCATGTGCAGAAAATAATTCTGAAAAGTTGCTTCTTTATTTTTGCATGTAAACTTTACTGTTGAAACCATTATTTCTATTCATTTCAGAGAGTTGTCTTCCTGAAACAATTGGATTCTGGATTACTGTTGGTTACAGGTAATTTAGAAGAATATTTGTTTAGCACAGTTTGAATGATAGACAGTGTATTTGATTTAGCTTTCTGCTAAAACGCTTAATATAATTCACAGCCAAATGTAATATGTTTACAGTATATTATCATTTAACATGGCATTGTGCAATTGAATTAAAAATGTCGGCATTAGCTGGCCTAAAATAATTTGAAGATATTTCTCAGAATTTCCCAGCTCATTATTTGATTATCATTACTGAATATTTTGCAAGCTGGCTTTCAGTTGTCAAAATAATTTTGAAACATTTTGAATTTATGATAACATTATTTTAACAGAACATCCAAGTGTCATACACAACCAAAATTGATGTTCATTTTATTTATTTCAGGTCCATTCCATCTTAATGGTTGCCCTCTGAGAAGAATCAACCAAATTTACACTATTGCCACTAAAACAAAGCTGGACATCAGTGGTGTTAAACTGCCCGAACGCCTGAATGACAAATATTTCAACCGTAAGCAGCTCAAGAAGCCCCGACACACAGAAGGAGAAATCTTCGACACCAAAAAGGAGGTACATGTACTTTATTGACACTCATCCTTTTTTTGTGCATGACTGAAGTACTACATGTATATGTCGAAAAAAAATTACATTTGAACTTAAAAATCCATTGTTTCAATTGATTTCTATGCAATTTATTATGTGTGAGGGTGATTATATATTGAAATACATCATTAAAGTAAGCCTACATGTATTTTTTATAGTGTGCAATTAATAGTGATGGCACTCAAACATTTAGAATTTGTACGTAATGGAACATGTATATTGTTAAATGCATTCCTTTTTTCTCTCAACATTTAAGCGATATTTTATTTCAATAAAATAAGTAGGGGAAAAAATATGTTTACATTTTCAATATATTAAATAATTTCCTGTTCCCTCTTCCCATTTTATGTCTGTACAATAAGAATGTATGAAGTTGTAAATGTATATATGAAAAATGAAAATTTTCATAGAAATATGAAGTCTGATTTCTGTTTTTAATTCTCAATAGGTGTACACTGTCAGTGATGAAAGGAAAGCAGACCAAGTGGCTGTTGATAAAGAAATTCTGGACGTGATCCGCAAGAATAAAGAGAAAAAGTTGTTGTTTGGTTACCTTGGCTCCATGTTTTCTCTTGGAAGCCGCCAGTACCCACACAAGATGGTCTTCTAATTAAATAAATAATAACTGACAGAAAATCATGGATTTGTTTCTTTGTTTGAGTCTTTATCAGAATTGCAATGGAAGCTCTCTGGACATATATGTACCTTTCTTCTGTTATTTTCAGCCTACACTTTTTTACAAGTTCTACATTTTAATATTTACAATCGGTGTATATTTCCCTTTTATGTTTGCATTAGAAATCTGTGACGTTTAATTTTCTATAACACACATCAAATCTGATCATGGCGTATGTTTATAAGTTAACTTCATCACGTGTTTTGAATAGATTTATTGTAAGATAAAATGAAATGTTCATTTAAATGACCAATTTGATATAAACTTTTTTTTTTAAATTGTTAAATCGAATCTACTGGTAGTAAATCTCAAGAGTTTTCCTGGCAATGTTTCTGGCACTATATTTTTAGCCAGGGAAGCGCATTAAATAATCATATCCCTGACAAAGAGCATACAGTACCAATCAGACCCAACCTAACACCAGACTAAACCCCGGGTTTACTTTTGGGGTTTACTCTGGGTTTATTACTTTTTAAAAATTTGGGTCAACTCTGGGCTTACTTTGGGTAAACTACTACTAAACTACTACTTTTGGTTTACTTGGAAATTGCTTTTGGGGTCAACTGTACGCACTGAAGTGTGAAGCAGATCAGTCTATTATCTTACTAACCTATTGCCTGTAATTCCTGCCCCTTGTTTATTCCAAATACACAATTAGCGTCTGCTTTAAGTAGTATACCTCTGACTGGGTTTACTCTCTGTGTCCACTCTGGGTTTACTCTGGGTCCACTCTAGTAAACCCAAAAAGTAAACCCAGGGTTTAGTTAGGGTTTACTTTCTGATAGGTTGGGTCTGATCGGTACTGTAAATAATGGTTTTAAAGCAATGATACAATATTTCATACAAATAAACATCGAAATATAAGCATTGAATGCTTATTTTTGGATATTGGTGGTCCAATCACACACCATGCTATGCACATAAAAGACAAAGTAGTGCTAATTGCTGTGTTCAATTCGTCTGTACTGCCTAGTGTTTTCACTTGCATGAACCAGACATGTTTACATCTTTATGAATTTCTTTTAATCAATGCTAGAGAGTTAATAAAAGCACCTAGATGTAATGTAAACATCACTGAGGTAATGCCAATCTCAAAAGGTCTTTGCTTAATAAAGGGACAAAGATGAAAAGGATTTTGCTTGACCTTGACTTAAAAAGTTTAGTTCTAGATCTTAAAACATCTAGCATCCAACAAGGTGTAGTATGAGGTAGATAAAACCAAGAGTAACAAAACAGGATTTTGCAGAGGTCTGCTATGACCTTGACCTGTCAACAAAGAAACTAAATTAAAGGTCACTGTGCACTTACATGCAGGCAGTCATGATAAAGTTTGAGCTAAGGGAGAGAACTTGTGGCCCAAAACTGGATTTCAGAGATTTGGTTTGACCTTGGTCCTCAAACCTTTGTTCAAGGTCTCTGCACATCCTTTACCCACAAGAACTCTTTCTGCTATTAAGTATGAGCCAGATAGGATCAAGGGTTCAATATATGTTCCAGAAAAGAATTTTTCAGAGTTCTGATGACTGACCTAGAAACTTGGTTCAAGGTCACTGCACATCCTTCATCGAAAGGCTCTCTAAGGGGGTAAGCATGAAACAGATTGGACCAATGGTAGAGAAGATATGGTCGGGACAAGGATTTTGCAGTCAGCTATGACCTTAACCTTTGACATAAAAACTGGTTTTAAGTACACTGCTCGATTAGCGGGCTAGCTAAGGGAAAAAATGCTTTGGACAAGTGATGTTGGATGGACAGAGACAGACTGATCTTTTGGGCACCCGTAGAGCAGGGTCCTACTTTTTGTCAACAGGTACTGTACATATAAATGTGATGCAATTCTGTGCATTCCATGTGTTTCATGTAGCTAAAAGTGATCTAAAAAAATAAATCTCAAAGGTACAGCATATTACGAAAGACGAATAGGGCCACATAAAAAAATATTTTTATCTCGTAATTACGAGAAAAGATCTCGTTATTACGAGTTAATTATCTCGTTATTACGAGAAAAGATCTCGTTATTACGAGAAAGATCTCGAGTCGTTATTACGAGAAAAGATCTCGTTATTACGAGAAAAGATATATATAAAATGATGCATTTAATTCATTGTTCTGCATGTACTGTCTGAGTCTCGTTATGTAAAATGGATGAACATACATTAAGAAATTCATTAAATTAGTTAAAAGAAAAAATTCAAAAGAAGGAGCAAATTAAAGCAGATTGATAAATAAATTAATTGACTAATAGTTCTCTGTAACTAATGGAATTGTGTTTTTATGACTAGGACTACTTGGTATTTACTTCGGAGTCGAGTTGTAATATACGTTGAAAATTACATGAAGTTCTTTCCACTTATTCATATATGATAAAATATCAAATTCGATTATTTAATGTAGAAATCAATTAATAAATTATAATCGTTGTTGTTTTTTTTTTAAATTGAATTAACGTTTCTGGAAAAAATCCAAAATAGACTGAAAGGTTGAACTAATCGACTTGGAAGCTAGGATTCTGGTAAACGAGGAACACATAAATGTGTATGTATTTTTTCATAATAATAAATCAAATAACAACTACTATGTATTTTATTATAACAATATATTTTCTCGTAATAACGAGATAACCAACTCGTAATAACGAGATAATTATCTCGAAATTACGAGATCTTTTCTCGTAATAACGAGATAAATAACTCGTAATAAGGAGATCTTTTCTCGTAATTACGAGATAATTATCTCGTAATAATGAGATCTTTTTCTCGTAATAACGAGATAATTAACTCGTAATAACGAGATCTTTTTCTCGTAATTACGAGATAAAAATATTTTTATATGTGGCCCTATATATTCGTCTTTCGTAGCATATTGACATTGTGACAAAATGCATGAACACTGCTGCAGTATATGTTTAATTATAGCAGTTTTATAAAATTCAAGGAATATAATGTATATTAATGTATAAATTCAGATGAAGAAATATTAATTCAAACTGGTTTATCTATTATAGTACGTTTTGTAGTAGTTGGGGCTATATAGAACGTGGATATCAGCCTGGGTAGCTCAGTGGTAGAGCCCCTGACTAGAGATGCAGGGGTCCCGGGTTTGATTCCCGGTCTAGCCATATGTTTTCAATGTATGTATATGCTCATTCCTCCTTTCCTACTACAGATGGTGCCGTGGCCTTCCTTGTTCAGGCAATATAAATATAATAAGTCCTGACAAAGTGAACTTGTGTTGTGTCTTCGGGGTAAGGAGGGAGGAATGTAGTAGTTGGGGCTAAGTGGACAGTGGATATCGGCCTGGGTATCTCATTGGCTGAGCTCCTGACTAGAGATGCAGGGGTCCCGGGTTCGATTCACGATCCAGTTATATGTTTTCAATGTATGTATATGCTCATTCCTCCTTTCCTACTACAGTATTATGACCATATTAATATTAATCAGATTTTTTAATGGGTCACAATGTGAGCTGAAATATATACTTCATTGGAATAATTTTTATGGTCAGCTTGAATTTGAATGTCAGATGTTAAGTTATTTGAATGATACAAGCTAATTATATGCTTCCAATTCTTTGTTCTATAAACATGCGTGGATCTAAAAAGGGGGGGGTCAGGGGGTCCAGACACCCCCCCCCCCTGCAAAATTCAAATAATCACCTGTATTTACATTTTTCAGTGTCTTTGCCTGTGATAATAACACTACGTATCGATTTTGTACTATACAGCCCAATTAATAACTCTAAATGACATATAATTGGAGCGCCAGTGGGGTTTGTAATTTAAGGTTTCTCCACCCTTGATGTTTTTATGGTTTAATCCATGAAATTGTTGTTTAAATTTGAAGATCAATATGTTAACAATCAAAACAAACTAAAATATTGATATGTTGCTTATATATTTTTCATGCTGTAGGAGCTAACACAGGTACACTATCAGAGCAATTATAGCGACAACAACTCTCCAATCAAACATCACATACATTCCATACTTAATTCCAAAAAATAAAACCAAATCTTACTAGAAATTAATCATTATCATTTATTTTATGTTTTTAAACAATTTAAAGTCATGTGAACTTGCCAGTATGTATATAATAACAAAAAAAATGGATTTTGATTCATGTTTTCAACACCGAAAAAATACAGTACACCAAATCAAAATGTCTATAACTTTTAAAATAATGGTTCAAACCCACTCAAAATTGGTTCATTTGTAATTCATTATATATCCTATCTTAATTCAAAAAGAAAATAGTATCTTGCCAGGTAAAAAATTTGAAAAATGGTGTCTATACATGGTTGCCATTATACAGTTTTGACAGTTTTTCATTGAATTCAACGATTCCAACTATCTAAATTGTAGAACATAATTGCCATATCACTCCAAATAACTTCAATTGTGTTAACACACAACAAATAATCAAGAAATGTGGGAAAAATCATGAATTATATAACACTATGATCTTATTTATTCATGTAGTACCCGTATGTACAGAGTCCGACAAAACTGTTTAGTTTCATTAAACACATTTAATAACACTACCGGTATAATACATGTATGCACATGAATGTTTACAAACTGAAATACTCAACAACCTTCTGAATAACTTTTGCTGACTTTGTTATTCTTGCAGCTTTGGGATTTTCTGTCAATGGTTCTGTGAATACATTTCGAATACCATTTTCTGGGTCTCTAGTATGGATTTGTCTCAAATGTGACAAACTGAGGCCATTTACAACCAACTTTCGAAGCATTAAATCTGACAAAACGTTGCATCTTGATAAAGGCTCTAAAGATTCTTTGCATGTGTAATATGACAAATAAAAAATATTTTCACATAATGTTCTATCTGACAGACACAATTTTGAGTAATACAGCTTTTCTAATGATGTTACATCAGCCATAGCATTATGGGCCTCATATTCTTCTCCTAGTAGAGTCTGCACTAATGTCTCTTGCTTGTAATTGGACAGGTTAACATCTTTCAAAGATTTTTTTGAAATCTTCCAAGTATCTAAAAACCCAGTTATATTACCACTAAATCTTTCAAGAAGATTGCTACTTCCTAAATGGTGGCGTAATATAGGCAAGTCAAATCTTTGAATATTATGTCCAACTATAATTGGATGATTGAAAGAATCTAAAAAGTTCAGGAATGCAATGAGTGCTTCACATGGAGGAACTGCTGGAACTGCCTCTCCCTTGTAGCACAGGTTGTTTCCATCAAAGGTTAAACATGTTTTTTCAGAGGCCTCCTTGCTGATGCAACGAGTTGGTAGGGCATATATTGAAAATTCTTTTTCCTTGCACTTTGCAGCAATTTGAAGAATATCAGATGTTCTTCCTGCAATAAGGAAAAAACTAATAAGCTATTGCCTATTATTATTCACAATTATCTCTTTTTATAAATCAAACTGAAAATGCAAATTTCACAAACCAAATCCTCCAGTTTCCAAATCAAAAAACACCAATGGATATGTGTGTAGGTGTTCTACAGGGGAATTTAGTTGAATGTCATTTAAATCAATGTTTTCTTCCGACCCCAGGCAAATGTTTGCCTGATATGTGTCTCCTTTGAAAAAATAAAATAAATAAATTAGATTCTAATGTGCATATACATCAAAGAGATTTTCAAAATAAGTAATAAGGAATCATTCTCTGAATATTACGAGGTGATAATTTTGGTCAGGTCGTGATCAAATCTATCATAAAGCCCTTTGGGCTTTTCTGAATTTGATCACGCCCTGACCAAAATTATAACCTCATAATACTCAAAGAATAATTCCTTATTCCTTGATTATAAAATTACCAAAAATATGCCACGGACCCCCCCCCCCTTCCCTAGCAAACTTAAATGACCGTCCCCCTCCCCCTGAAAAATTTATTTCTGGATCTAGCAGTGCATGTATAAAAAATTAAGGCTTGTGCCAAGTTGTTTACATCTGTTAGTTAATTATACATGTACTAGTAAAAAAAACTATGTTTTAAGATTTTTCTCTTTGCTAGTTTGTTATGAACACAAATTAACAGTATTTAGTGTTTGTCACATTCAAAGTTTAAAACCTTGTATTTTCTACTCAGCGTTTAAAATGTAAACAGAAATTCAACAACAGAAACTCAAACTGACTCCAGTTTAAACTCCCCAATATCATTAGAGTGACATAATAATATTGGTAAATAAAAAAAAAACCAACACAAAAGAAGCAAGTCTTAATCATTTATTCAAGCATTCAAATAGGTTACATTCACACACATAAATTTCATTCACACATTGTCACACATAATACAATTTTTAGTCTCATGGTTCACTGAATAGAGAACACTGAGGTACTGCTGCCATAGTCATCCTTTAACTTAGAACTATCAGGACTGGCCATCTGAAAATTTCAAAGTTGTGATTGCATTAAACTTTGATAACATGAAAGCACAACAGCAATTTTCAACTGTTTTTACTAAAATGAATTGAGTAAAAACAGATTTCTTCCGTAAAGCTAGGTCTAAGGATTATTTCAGAAATGAACAGCAATTTTAAAAAGTTCACCAAGATATGAACTTGATTGGTCACATGATCAAATCCTGTGAAGCCAAAATGGCTTCTCAGAAGATTTGAGCACACAAATGAATGTCTATGTTCTTCTATAGGTTCATATAGAGAAACATATTTGCAAATGTAAATATTGAAGGCTGACTGTATAATGGGCTCGCAATGAACAAAATGTACAATACTTTTCACTTAATGAGACTTAAAAGTAAGTTTTAAAGGGTTAGAGGCTAGCAGTGACCTTGACCTTCAACAGATGTTTACAACAGAGTTTTCATTATACATGTTTGTTAAATGCATTATTGTCTCACAAAATGATTGATAGTGAGAAAAGTGACAGGGGTCTGTGTATTGTTTGATTTGAAGACCAAAAGAAGTACGACAATTTAATTCAAATGTGTACCTCACAGCCCCTACAACATAAATATATTTCTGTGAAATATTACCTGTATTTGTTTATTTTTAAAATAATTATTAATTTTTCATTTTATTTCAAACTACGGTACATGGGCTTCTTAACTTGTGAGACATGACCTTAAAAGTTTTACATTTCAGAAATAATGCAAGGTAATTTTTCTTTATATTGGATGACCAGTGTAGCTTAAATAGGTTAATTTTCTATGTTGACCAAACTTGAACTTCAAAATGAGAGAATGCTTTGACAGCGTCATAAATTAAGACAAACTTGCATGCAGAGTGAAGTGCTTAGGACTATGGAATTAATGGCTTGACAAAGGTGCTTAGGGGAAATACTATATTTATATACCCCAAAACTTCATCAAGTTGGAGGTATAGAAATGAATAAACTACCATCATCTTTCTCTTTAGCTTTCTTTTTATTTTTCTTCTTTTTCTTCTTCTTTTCCTCTGTTTTAACTTTCTTGGTTTTCACTTCAGGAGAATTATCTGAAAATAGAATGTAAGGAATTAATATTATCCTCATTTGTTTTAAGAACTCGTAGATAACATTGACATTGTACAAGAGACTGATATGTGTCTCTGATATGTAATTGGGATTATATTGTTTTTACCTTGAGCATCCTGCATGTTTCCTGGCTTTTCTCGTTCTCTTTCTTTTTTCTTAAGTTTGTGCTTCTTCCTGGGCATATGACTCATAAATCTATATTGTTCAGGTAGCTAAAACAAAAGGGAACAAGAGGATAAGATAGAGACTAAATATAATTGAATATTGTCATTGATTTTAAAGAGTTATGTCAGAACTATCTGAATATTTTTAAAGGCTAAAATTCTCTCCATACTGGTCCAGGGTGAAGTCGGAATCCTTGAAGTGCTGGGCCTGATAAAGGTACAAGTTCCTTGCTCGTCTTTGGTGGGTTTTCTATAAGTGATCTTAAAGAGCTACAAAAGTAAAAAGTTTCTCCATGAAAAATATATTTATCCTATGATCATGTTACAGAATTGCAATTTTGTGCATCGAAAGTAACACTAACATACCCAATATACAGAAGTATCGACCGAGATCATTCTGATGCATACTATCCCAAACATTTTCTGAGCTTTGTTTTTTATTTTGGTGCATGTATTAATATACCATAAATAATGAAACATTCAAAATAACTATTTCTCTTAAATCAATGAAGTACGCCAAAAGTTTTCGTAGCTGCAGATTTTTTGTTCATTTGTTCCCAATGTTGCTTATAAATCTATGGGTGGTGTCAGTTTTATTTCACTGATTTACTTATCATACATGTAGTACTGTTGCACAATTCACATAATTTTTTATTTAAAAAAGTAAACTATTAATGGAGACCAGACCTATTATCCTGCATTCCTGGAGTATCTATATAGCCCGGAAGATTAGGTAGAAATGCACTCAGCTCCTCCTTGCCCTCCTTTTTACAAAACTTGCTATATGAGTTCTGGAGGCCATAGTGAATCATCAGGTTGTTGCTGCCAGTAATGACAGACGGGTCTGTTGATAAAGAAATAAATCTTACATTCTACATTTCAGGTATGCATAATCTCTTGATTTGGCTTTAAGCTTTTTATTAAGCTATTTTCCACATATTTTTATCCCAGTAGACAAAATCGCAAGTTTGTCATTACTCATATATGCACAATGGACTAATCAAACAGCATCTCAAATAGTTAAATCAAGCTATTTTGAATAGCTCAATAAAGCTACATGTATATAGCTAATTCAAGCTATTTGAGCTAAATCCAGATTTGTGCTGGACCTGTTCATCTCATTTGAAATTTTTTTTAAATGTATACAATTGTAAATACAGTTTCCCAATATCATCATTTTTATATCTTATGATTAAATTACTTGGTAAAATATCTTCTCATTACAAAAACACTTGGACAATAGATTCACTCTGGGTTTAGCAGTTTAGTAACGTACGTGCGGGACCGATGTCTTTGACGAGATAAAATGGTCCAGAGTGAATGACAGATGGAACTCTTCCAAGGCTTATTGTTGTCTTCAATGTTCCCGAGGAGTCCGTGCGGGGATATGCCGGTGAGCGGGACCCCCTAGGACTTGATCTTGGCGAACCTTGTTCCGGGCGTCGGATCGGTTCGTTCATTTTGCCTCCATTTTGTTTGTGCAGATAACTCGTTCCATAACTGTTTCTGCGAATTTCAGTGAGCGGAAACCAGTCGATTCGACACACTGATGATTGGGTCCAACGAATAAACATATTTCACCTCTATATTATAAAACAAACACCCCTATGAAAGCCCATTAACCTCATTTTTGTTGGTAAAAAATAATTCGCGAACGCGTTACTTTAACGAACAAACGCGAAACTTTCGCGAATATAAATATTGTTATTTCATAAATTGATAAAAGAACCATTTTAAGAACAATGAGTGAAAACAAACACATTTTAGTTCAAAATTTATTAGATATAGCATTTTCCCATTTATGTTGATTTGTAAATTTCGATAAGTGAAGCAAAATAACAAAGTCCTCTTTTTTTATATGTAAAATTAATCTGATAAAACTTCATAAGTACTATTCATACCACGCAAAGATATTTCAAGTAAATATGGAGGCAGATTATCTATTTTGCTTTTTTTTTTACTCCTGTGTTCGAACAGGCATTCATCAATTTATATAAAAGACATGGTGACGTACAAACCCATGATTTACCATTCCCATAATATTTACATCTACTGTGTATGATTCCCTCTATTTCTAACGTAGACTTATAGTTAATTCATAGCTCTATAGAAACAGCCAGACTGAAATCTACACGCCCCCGTTTATCGATTGGTCGAAATCTACAGCGGCTGTAACTGACAGGACTGAAATCGACACGCCCTGTTTATCGATTGGTCGAAACCTACAGCGACCTAAGAAAAATCACGGACTGCACGAATTTATGATGATGATGTCAGACTCAAAGTCTCACAAGAGACGATTTGGCTGTTTCTTTTAGCTAACGTACTAATGTACATTAACAGTAATTTAGTGAATTTTACTGACTTTTTACAATCAATTTATTAATTAGTTAAAAGAAAGATGTAAATATAACGATAAAATGCTTTCTTTGATGATTCATGCGGATTATGAAGGAGCGATAATTGCAGAAAAAAATTACATAACCCGCTAACGCGGGTTATTTATTTTTTGTTGTTGCAATTATCGCTACCTTCATATCCCGTATGAATCACCAAAGAAAGCATTTTATTGTTTAATTGTATATCGACCGTTTACACAATTTCTACATATTAAATATATCATATGAAAAGATGAACCTTTGAAAAATTACAGTGTTCAAAAGTAAATATTTACATTTGCAAATATGTTTCCTTATATGAACCTATAGAATAGCGAAAACGTTCAATTCTGCATGAACTTTTTAATGACGTCACAATTATGACCATAGCAAATATCGCTTGGATTAATCTCGGTAATTTATACAACAAATTGTTAAGAACTGTTTAAAAAAATTACCGAGATTTTATGTTTACAATAATCCAAGCGACAAACGATAAGCGCGTGCTATGATCATTGTGACGACATGAAAAAGTGCATTTATTACATTATATTTACATTCTACTGTGTTTTTCCATTAAATTCTGTGATCTTCAAATGCCTCTAAATGCAACAAGTAGTCAAAGGTTAAAATGTCGAGTTTTATTATGACGTCACAAACGTTGAACGCTGTAAACTGCAACGTCACAAGCGAAAATCAAAGTTCACGCTTGTGGCTGTTACTGTGGCTCTTCCATTAATGTTAACTTACCCTTAGGATAAGATAGGAATTTTAAGGTATAAATCCAATTTGCAGACAAGGCAAGAAGTTTAAAAATGTAAATATAAGCATTAAATCATGATTTTTTGAAGTATACAGTCTCATAACTGCCGCGAAAAAAGTGCATTTATTACATTCAGTGTTTATTTCCCCTTATGTTTGCATTGGAAATCTGCGACGTTCTATTTTCTATGAATACACTTTGCTAATTCATGCGCCATGAGCACAAATATAAACGTCTTCACGTGTTTTGAGTATATTTGTTTTTATAAAATTAAATAAAACTTTCCCTTGGAATCTTACATAACCAATTTGATATGTACTTTTGAAAAACAATCATTATAATTTTATTATATCTAATCCTTAATAAAAACACGCTGTATTCAATTTGTCTGCACCGCTTGGTGAGTCATTGGGCCGACGACATCCAAAAATAAGCATTCAATGCTTAAATAACAGAATTGAACGTTTTCGCTATTCTATTATTACTTATTAGGTTAGTTACTGACTCACTACTGAAATATATTGGTGACATATTTATTTACAAAAAGCGATGATCTACGTAAACCCATGTACAAGTTGCCTAACATCTCTTACAATTTAACTCATTTAAACTCTTCAAAATTATCAATCTCGCTTTTCAAATACTTTTTAAAAACCTTGGCTTCTCTCATGTTTGCTTACAATGTTTTGTTGCTATTCAATTTTAAACGTTTCACCCTTTCCTTTGCAGAGATTTGAGCAAATTTCGATGCTGCCATTTTGTTCTGCTCCAGACACAACAATGTGACGTCAATATTCAAAGGACAAACTACTCTAAATTTAAAGAATTTCAAAGGGCAACTACTCCAAATATTTTAAGAACTTGCGGCATGCGGTTTCTGTATTAAATACATGTAATATGAAATGTCGAAATGAGTAGCGAAGCGTCGGTCAATGACGGCCATATTGCCTAATATTAATTCTCACCGAACCTACATAGAGATATATGAGGCAGTCACGTGCTATGTTTAAACCAATGAAAGTGTAACATTTCAGTCCGAGGGAAAATAAAGGTTCATATTAGGAAACATATTTGCAAATGTAAATATATAAAGCTGAACGCTATTATATAGGAAATACACTATTAAGAGAATTAAACCTACAACCGTATAATTTGTGTTTGTCCATAGCCAATTTTTAAATATTATTCATGCAGTACTGATTGGAAATGCATTTATTGTATCCCAACTGTTAAAAAAGTGCTAAAGTTTCCCGATTTAACGCGAAAGTGTTTATTTGAAAAATTACGCATTTGTTCGCGAAAATTTCGCGTTATATATCGCTAAAGTAACGCGATATGTCGCGAAAGTTACGCGTTTACGAGGGTTGTCCCACAAAAGCGTAGTCAAGTCGTGTTATTCATTTAATCGAAGACACACGAAGATGAAACTTGTGCCACAAAGGGTATTCGCGAAAGTTCCGCATTTTTTTTTTTTTTTTTTTTTTTTTTGCAAAAGTTTCGCGTTTATTCGTGACTGCACTTAGCGCCGGGTTTTGGGCCCTTTACGGTCGCTTCTGTTCCGTTTATTTCTTAACCTAATATAACTTTTGTTAAATTTTTAGAGACTCTAGTCAATTTCCAACATGAAATAAGATTTTAGACTGTGATACAATAAGCTCATTCTATTTCTCCTTACAACTTTCGAAAAAAGGAGAATTTTCGCTTATCTGCCCTTGATCAATCATAAGATTGATATTAATTAATATGCACGAGAGGTGGAGCTGCCATTATCAGAATGGTACTAAAATTAGACTACCATGAATAACAATGCCATGTATAAAAATTTATGTGATCACTCTTTCACCATATAACCCATCTATTCTATATGGTACAAGTATACTATTTAGTATGGTTTCAACAATTAGACCACGCCCATGTAAGTACAGAAGACTTTAAATCAATGCTTCACAACTTAACGTGTTCGAAAACTATGTCCTAGTTAGCACATAACTTGCTACCTTACACGTCACGTGATAAAATTTTGTATTTACAAAGTTACCTAAGGTGAGAAATCACGAGGTGAATTATAATATTCAACATGCATCTACCCTTGGTTACAACAGGAAAAGCGAAAGTAAGAAGGAGCAGTTTTTTTTTCATTTAAACCTTAAACCATGAGCGCATGTTTGTCTATTAATATCCCTTTGACATAACTTTGATAACTTTGACAATAGACAAACATGCGCTGACTATGTATGAAGTCAGTATAAAAGTGGGCGTCCTCATTATCGTATGGAGACTCAAGAAATAGTGATGACCCCCGCCTATGAAAGCAAATTCGTATTTGGTAACAACATACTTTTATTTAACGCAATTACGTAAAGTTGGAGTTTAGATGTTGATCATTTCTGGAATTGAAAGAAAAATTCTTGTTTTAAAAGTTTATTTTCTCGCAAATATCGCATGTCCTTAAGTGCAGTCATCCTTTATTTTTTTTACATACAAAAATGAGCTCAATTGGCTTTCGTACACCCCCATCTAAATTAGTGTATAAAAAATTTTCACCACTATAGTTTTAGTACTATAAAATAACTTTAGGGGTGTAATTTTTGATAGCCTGATTCATACGGGGAGCACTAGTATAGAGATGCAATATTTCTAAATACTCATAGGAGCATTGTAACCACTTTTGTATTTAATGCATCTTTCATGACAGGTGAGATATTTACCGTTAAAAAGCTAATTTCCTATGAGAAAATAATAATTCCTAAAGGAGAAATAATTTTTCTATATTTAGAAATCCAAGAACACAACAGAAATTATAAATTTTATATAGGATAAAAGTATTTCCTACAAGAATTTAATTTAGACAGGTACTTTTCCTAAAGCAAATTTAGGTTTCAGACCGAATTTTAATATTCATGAAAAATTAGTTCAAATCCCATCGGAATTTAAATTCCTGTAGGAATTACATCAAATCCGGTAGAAATTTCTTTATAACATATAGGGCAATTTTTTTCCCATAGGAATTTTTTTTTAAAAGGTAAATATCTTACCCGCTGATGGGAAACATCAATACAAAAGTGGCTATCATGATAATATTTTTGATTAAGCGGGTGCAAAAACTTTGGCATTATTTAAATTATCCGACACAGTGCTATAGATAAAAAAAAACCCACCAAACATGTGCAGTTGATATTATATCGACTACAAGCAACATCAATGTAGATTATCTGGAAAATAAAATATCGGATACATTTGAGGACAGGTTCGCGTCGAAAAATATTCGCGAAGACGAGGCTCTTGGGTACTCTCACGAGAAAATTTCTATCACGCAAATAAAAGTCGGTACTGTTTTTCCGAACAAAAATCCTGATAGATTTGATAAAGCATTGCCCTCTGTGTGACTATTTTGATAGCGGAAGCTTCTTATTTGAGGTTATTCGTGTTTTTTTTTTACTTTTTCAGTTGTGCTATTTATAGTAACAGTAGATAAGCAAAGCCCAGCTTTGTCACATGCAGGAGATCATCTATATAAAAGTTTTTTGACGACGAACTTATTAAAAAATGCTAAAATCAATGTCATTGTACTTTTTATTTTTAACTTTCAAGACAAGACAATGTACAGGAATCAGTGAGTGGGTTGAGAGTTATATACATACAAATGAACCCTGTAACAAATATAAATAATTTGCTTGAAAGAAATCCTTTAATTGTATAGAAAAGGGAAGATTTAAACCATTAAGATTTTGCAACAGACATTTCTCTTTGAATTGCAAGATATATGTCGTTTTTATGAAATATGTCTTTAAGAGGGCTGTATGACATGGCCATTTTTAGACCGTTTTGGTCTAAAGCTCTATATTAATAAGAACTCTATACAAAGATATAGGGAAATTTAAAAGCTGAAATATATGGAAATAAATAAGGTAGATTTGATGGGTAATTTGTTGACCACAAAACCTCCTTAAATGATCGAAACACCGCCATTGTCATTATATTGATTTGTCCTCGATGTTTATGTTCCTTTTCCATGTACGTCACACCAGGCATTGTCAACGAGTAACAGTTGCAGTTAGGGAACATTTCAAAAGACATTGGACAAATAAATCATGTACATCTGTTCTCAGGTTCCGGTATATAACAAAGGGTAGTCATTCATTGGCAGTGATTAGTAAGTTTGTGAATACTGAACACGTATATGTAACATAAAACAACATGCTCTGGAAATGTTGTTTGCCATGAATACTGATGATCACAATGTGACGAAATTCCGGGTTATACAGTCCAATATAAAGCGATGCGGAAATAATTTATTTATCTTTAATCATGTAACAAATTTCACACATCGCCGCGCATATATACATAGAGTATTTTCTTGTTTATTATTGATTCATTAAATTATGTGCTTCTAAAACAATTTGCTAATTAAATGTGAACACCAAAAAGAGTTTTAAAAAAATTTAATAAAAATGAGGAAGTGAACGCAAATGTGCGAAAAGTTGGGTTCTTCGCATTTTTTTCAGCCAGCGTTCGGCGAAATTCTCTTAAATTTACGACGATATTTTGGTAATAGTAAAACGACATGAAAAAAAAAATACTACAGAGTAAATACTAGTAATGGTGAGGAAAATATCCTATATGTATACAGTCGAGTTCACGCTCTTACTAATCTATGTCCAATACATATAGCAGAATGAAAATGCAAGTAGCACTCATAAACAACAGAAAACCTTTCCAAAAAATGATTTCAAGGCCTCTCTTAAGTCGGGTAACTTCCAGCAATATATGAACGGGTTCATTAAAGAATTCAGGGAACAGAGAACTGAGGCAACTACCAGGTAAAGAGGGGGAACATACGGAACAACAAGAGAGATAATCAGAGGACCCGATAAAAATACCAAAAAACCCATCAATATTCCCGTCAAAACAAAGGTATTCATGATTTTTCTTTTTCTGAGGGTCGCGATTTGCCCGTGTTCAATGGCCTGCAACGAGACGGATTTCTTGGGAGTTTGTGAAACTTCACGAGATATAGTTTCCTTTTGCTGCAGCGGAGTATTCTTACACTCCCAGGCTCTTCTAATCTGTCTGTGTTGTTGAACCGTGCTGTTGTTACTTGCCTGACTACTGGTAATTTGTTGGGAACGAGATACGTTTTGCTGTGAACTTGTATTGGTGTTCTTCGGAACTATTTTTTTATTCATTTTCACCACGTGACAAATGGTGACGCAATAAAGAACGACAGTCATGACAAGGAAAACAACGGACGATCTTACAAAAACTTCTAAGATGATCTGATTTCTATTGTACACATATTGGACGTCGCATACCATTTCGTTGTTTTCTTTGTCATCCTCGGGAGGAGAGATCAACCCAACCGTAAAAATGAAAATAATCACCCAATTCAAAATACATACAATGTACTTTCGACTGTTCTGAAACAGTAAATTACTCCACGGAGTCTTGCAGATAACCAGGTACCGCTGTAAACTAATCAGAAATGTCTGGAAGAGGGATAGAAGTATCCCGTTAGTAAACAGGACCATCTGTACAATACATAGCATTTTGGAGTGTATTAGCACCTCATCTAGCTTCCGAATCGCATACACGATGAACCCAAGCCCGACCAGAAGATCGCAAAACGATAGGAGAAGAACCAAAAAGTGGTAAGGGTTTTGTCTCAGTTTCCTGTTAATCAAAAATATGAAAAATACCAGCACATTGAGACCCGCGCAGATTAGCCCTGTTAAGAGGACGATGAACGCGAATGGTTCTGACTCGTACTCTGTCTCTTGGACTTCCGTTGTACAGTTTGTACACTGAACCATGTTCTCCAAAACGTTTTCTTCTGTCTGGCAAGGAGTGGTTCGAACTGAAATAAGTACATGTATATGTGATTTTATTGGAAATACCTGCATTGTTTGCCAAAATTTTAATTAATCAAAGTGAAACTTCAATTCGGAAATAAATAAAGACTGACACATAACGTGCGAGTACCCATTATTGCCGAGTACCCATTATTGCCGATTATATAAAAACAACAAGATTTCCTCTATATATTCGTTGTTTTCAGCTACAAACCAAAATAAATAAATAATACAATTTTTAAGACACTATAAGAGTTGGGAACGAAGAAAATTTATTTCAAACATCTCGGAACTCACCATAAGAAAGGTAAGCCTATGAAAACGTATCCCATTTGTATCCGTGCGATGACACATGCCACTGAATGTTTGACTTGTAATCCACTTTGATGATAGGACATTTTTTTTTTAGGTCCAAATTCGAAGAATATTTACCTCCGTGTTATGATATTTGACAAAAATAAGCAAGATACCATTTCTACTACACAATATTTAACGAAGTAAACCGAGCGTCTGCTTGCTTGTAAGACGCCATTTTGTCTTCAACCTGAGGCGGTTTATCCTGCGGTGTAACTTAGAAGCGTTACTATTAAATTTCACACACATTATTTCTTTTACTGGACACACTAAGTTATTTTTAAAAAGCTTTTAATAAATATACAATTCATTTCATTATTTTTTTTAAATAATTTGTCTCGAGACATGTGAAGCACATGTTCCTCTGTTTGTGTGCATGAGGCCGCAGGGACATCGAAAACAGTTTTGCTTATAATATGATTGAATAGCGTTTATGATATAATTTTTTATGTTGTATTCTTACATTTTATCTTATTTTGTTGGATTCTTTTAAAATTTTGACCTTTTACCGATTAATTACTGAAAAATTACGAAAAGATATAAGCGGCAATAATGGGTACTCGACTTGCTGTTAATCAAAGGTAATGGACAGGGTTTATTTTTAATCAGAAGTAAGTCGATATTGATGAGAATAAAATAAAAATAACTATTCAAATTAAATAAATGAACAATGCAGAGATCTGCATTGAAATTTTTACATGACAGCTTACATGAAAAGTGTAATAGAGAAAACTTGTGTTATTTTTGGCAATAATGGGTACTCGCACGTTACACCAACGATGAAAAGAAAAATATACGGTTGTCACCAAATTGATAAATAGAACTGTTTTTCTCCATTCATGAACATATTATTATTCTTCCAAATATGAGCATAGAAAGAAGAATATTGTTGCAGAGGCGTAATAAATAAATTGACAATTAACAGTTGTCTTTTCATGCGAGATATGAAAATTGGACCATTTTATATTAAACTTTAACTGGTAATGTCAATTTGAAACTTATAGATTCCAATGATATTATTATATTAAAAAACTTTACTATACCCCCTAAACACTTGAAACTAACGAATATTGAATTTTAATGCGATAACGCACAGAATTTAGGCTCTGACTTACCCGTGGATCCTAGGAAATAAGGCCTTTGTTACTCAAGGTCACATCAGTCTCTTCAGGTATAAAATTGTCTCATTGCTATTTTGCATTAGAAGAATTCAGAAATCCGAAAGCCAGTTTTTCCCTGCCATTAATATATAACAAGGTTATCACCCACTTCGACGATGTATGTATACTAGCGCCATGTAAGAGGGATGCAAGTATAAATACCAAACTGCTAATTTGCTTATAGATGCTTTCATGGCAACAATACAATTAATATACTGTTATATTAATCATTTTGCGTCAGAAAGGAATGTGTCAGCACTTCGCATAATAACAAATTGTTAGAAACTTGAGACGAATAACTATCATCTTAATTATTATCTTAATAAAATACTTGGATGAAATACTTATTAAATCTTCTGAATTATCATTGTTTGTTGAAATACTGCAACAATTGTGTGAACTGAACTTACTAGTAGTAGCAGATTACAACAATTTTATAATACCGACCGAAGATACAATGTCATGTAGTTTGATTGACTGTATCTGGGTCAAAATTGAAATACACTATTGCAGTAATCAATCTGTCGGGCTGATATATATATCATTTTTAATTTGTTTTCCATTTCAGTCACAAAAAACGTTATAAAAAAACACATTTTTTTTTTCATTTTTAAAGGCCTCTGTAATATTTTATTGCATCAATCTATCTCCCTCGTTGACACACAATACTAGTATGATACGAAAATTGCAGCATGACAAGTTGTCATGTCTATTCCTATTTGTTACAGAATGGTACACGTAGTTTTGTTAAGAGTCATGACCATTTTTAGACTGTATTGATCTCCTTGTGAAGAAGAGTGCTATATATAAATATAGGAACATATTCAAATTTAAAAGGTAAAATATATGGATTTCTTTCCTTGATAATAGTTTATAGCTAAACAAATGATTTCTTAAAATGTTTACGTAGATCTAATGGTTAATTTGTTGACTATCAAGCCTCCTTAACCGTTGTGAGGGCGTGGCTTTAATGATAAACATGGTGGTGACTCCCAAATCCCCGTGACTCCGTGCATGATTAGGCCAAGGGCCTCTTAGGTCCTCAGTGGTGTCATGTTGAAATCTAGATCTTTGAGGCATGTGATCTAAACCTCTTGCATGACAAAAAGCAAGCAAAGATATGATTTATGGTTCTGTACATTAGCTAATGAGTGGTTTTTACTATTGGAATCACAGGCACCTGACGTATCTCGTAGTTTCGAGAACAGATCTCGTAATTACGCGTAAAGATCTCGTTATTACGAGAAAAGATCTCGTTACTACGAGTTAATAATTACTAGTATATCGTTATAATGAGTTAATTTACTCGTTATTACGAGAAACTATCTCGTTATTACGAGCTAATTATCTCATAATTACGAGAAAATATCTTGTTATAATGAAAAACATAGAATTTGATTTTTCATTGTGAAAAATACATATATAATAAGTGTTCCTCGTTCATCAGATCCATACCTCCAAATCGATTGGTTCACCCTTTCAGTCAATTTTTTTTTCTTTCCAGAAACGTTAATTTAATTTTGATTAATTTTTAATTAACAACGATAATTATTTATTAATTTCTACATAAAATATCTTTTATCTTATATGAATAAGCGAAAAGAAATTCAAGTATTTTTACTTTTCATCGTATATTGCAATCCCTTTCAGAAGTAAATACCAGGTAGTCCTAGTCATAAAAACACAATTCAATTAGTTACAGATCACTATATAGTTTCAATCATGGATATACAGAATTTACCACGGATTGTGTTTTTATCTATACTAGTACATACACAACCTATATTGAAAATATTCGTTTTTGTATTTAAACATTTTGGAGTCTGAAAACAAATTATCATTCATATAAATAAATTCGTCAATTTTAAAGATGATGAATATGGTAATTACATTTATACGGGTGTCAACGACATATGACGTGTTGTTTATGACAATGACTCACGGATTCTATTATCTTGTCATATTGCACAATGGATCGGCAGGTGCGTGGAAAGTGTAATGGGGATGAACATATTGTATTCAAAATATACATTCTAGCGTAGGAGTAGTATTTTATGTAATTGTTTTTACATATAGATATGATTTGATAGATATATTAACATATATTAATTACATGTAATATAATTAGTAAAAACAATTACAAACATGCATACCAATGTCTTAGAATTTTCATGACTACATGTAGCAATATCGTGGTCAGATTTCATTCTACATTGTCGCAATCATTGAAACTTACAGTTTTTTTTCCAAAATATAGGATTATCAAGAAAGACTGCTGAAAGTTTTGTAAACAGTATAACTATGTAATCATTACATAAGGTTGTATCTGAAGTTGTCATTTTAATGAAGAAGGTACGAGTTTTACATTGAAAGTAATGACACGATCGATTACCATTGCTGTTTTCTACAGTGATTTTATTATTATCCTTTCATCATTAAACAAAATCAGAATAAGATGGAGAATGACTTAATTTGGTTATATCAATCACTTTTTATTTTCGCACACTGACAAATTTTACTTCGCGATCTCAGCCTTGGTTAATGATTTTCCAATTTTAATCCTCATACATTAATCGTACTAATCAACTGCATTAAAATATTACGTATATTTTTATTTTCAACGATAACAAAAACAACATACTAGTACTATGATCGTGCTTTTTAGAGTTATTTTAAGAAGGAACGGGATGACACAGTGTAAGATTATTCCTTAGGAACTTTTTTTTTGCTTATTTAAATACATCAACATTAAGATGTTCTCTGCAATATATATTTTTTCTCGCAGTCACTTTCTTTTGCCTTGCAAGGGAGATGTTTTATTTGATTTACCTCTTTTTCCGGCATTATGAATTTTTATGACAATTTTAGTTTGCTGCAATAAAAAATGATTTCATGGAATTGTTTTGCAAATTTTATTCAATGATTTTATGAATAGTAAAAAATTCATTAATAAAAAAAAATAAGCATTTCTACATGATGATATAAGGATTTTATGAAGAAAAAACAATCATAAACTAAGTCTATTTAAAATTACCCCCAATTTTAATCAGACGGATTATAAATTGCACACTTCAATACTTTAAGGTTTAATTCAAAATTTGATCAGAGTTCGACAGCACAAACAAAATTAGTACTCAATTAATTTTTCTAAACAAATCTTTTGTATCATAGTTAATATGCGCCTGAAAACATATGTAATTTTAAATGTCACTTTCTTGACATTCAACGGATATACTACAATAGAAATTACCCATACCCCTGGAATAATGACTTAAGATTATTGGGAAATTAATTGTTTTAAAACATTATGTAAAAAGTATCTTTGGATTAATACTCTAGCGTAAATAGAATAGTGGTTAGATATTTATCTATGTATTTTAAAAATCATTATTGATATAGTATATACATTTACATGAGAAAAATAAGTGGATACTTTTGATTTGGGGGGACACAGTTATAGAGAATTCTCTTCAAATATATACATGAATAATATTAACGATTCAAACAACTTGACGTTTCATTTTAAATCATATTAACCAATTGCTGATTCTATACTGCCATGTGATAAAAAAAAAGTCACCGTGATCTCCTCAGTTAATATTAACATAAAATCAATGCATTAATATTTGTTTTTATTAACAGGTTAATCGGTCACAAAATGGTAAATCAAATTAAAGCGATCGATCATTTTTTTCTGATCACTGGAACAGCAACGCAGGCGACAGCAACGTATTGTTGTGACGTCATAACAGTGTGTCTAAACCTTACGTTGATGTTTTGATACACGGGTTGGCATTCTATTGACCTGTCGTCTCCACAGAAACTTGACGCTGGTCTCTCAGGACACTCAACAGAGTAGATTACAGGTGGATCTCTTGTGACGTCACACGATTGCGTCACATTCCATGGACACAGTGCCATCTGACTCAGTGAGAATGGAGGCTGGTATACGCTACGTGGACAAAAATTATGACGGGAATGCAGAGGAGGAAAGAAGAAGCACATAAGTACAGTGGTGAACACTTGGTGCTTCTACAGAAAAAAAAATCACTGGTTCATTAGACTGTCAAAGAGGTTGCAACCAAAAACTACTCAATAACTATATATATTCTTTGAAATAAAGAAACTGTGTATAATCTGCGAATGAAATGCCACGAAACCATATTTGGATATTTTCTCTCTAACAATTTGGGGCCTCAACTAATAAATGGTTTGAAAAATTTGTAAGTCCTCAACCCAACCAAACATATGAGACATTCGATATTAATAGAGTAAAAAACGTTTTGACGAGCATGAAAGCATTCATTTAAATTCACAAGAATAATACTATTAGCTAAAAAATCCATTCATCCATAAAAGTTGTTTTAAAATATATGTTAGTATTTTGGTTTACATAATTTTAATACATGTTCGTAACTTAAGCCTTAACTTACCATAACTGCGAGCATTGTGCTAATTAACATAGCGTTGATTGATCTTGAATCTAATTCAAATCATTTCGAACATTCAATTATATACAACACCTTAAATTGGGATGCGGAAACTTTTTAAGACTAGACCCAGCTCCTGGTTTGGTGTATCAATCGTCTACACGATAGCCTTCTTTGTGTCAACAATTTCGGGAGTTCACGGCGGCTAACACGGAACGAGGGATATCGACCGACAAATACAGACGACGGAGACTTGGCCAACCAAATTTACTGACACAGAGCGATAGTCTACATGTACCTACACTATCCGGAACCCTTGGATATTGAACTATACTACTCTGTGGTACTATGACCTTGAAATAAACTGGACGAAAGTTCAAACCTAGAGAAGCTAACTTACTCCTCCAGTTGCCTAGCTTGATATTCTATCAACGATGCTGGTGTTCAAAATTAAGATTTTGATATTGTATTAACATGTTTGTAATCAGTTTAGCTACATTACTAGTTCTTGATGTTCTGACCCTGTCAGTGTTCCGTCGCTTCATGTGCTTTCTAACACACTATTGCATTCATCTAGCTTTATTTTTGTAAGCATCAATATGTGCGAGTACTATTTTACATATAAGATTGTAAATGTCTGATGCTCTCCTAGCATTATATTCATTTGCAAATGTTTGACCCTCAATAACATAGCACTTTGCCACATAATCTTTCTGTAGCGTTACATTACTGGAACATTGAAAATAGAAGGTTTAAATGCAAAAAGTTATATGACGAGCTGTTGACATCTGATGCATATTCAAGCGCTAATTTGTTCTTTCATGGACCTGAAACATGCACCCACATCACAGACCTCGTCGACTCTTGGCACCATTTAAGTATTGTATTACACGGTGCAACCTATGTCCTTTTCTGACATATATTATTTTTCAAATAATATCTGCAGTATGACTCCTTTTCAGTCATATTGCAGATATTATTTGAAAAATAATATATGTCAGAAAGGACACTACTGTCCTCTGGTGACGTTGAAAAGATCGGTTAATCAGCGACACATTCTTTCGCCCACACCTAGAATTTTAACATATGTTAAACCAATTACAAATATGATTGCAGTGAGGTTTTATTACCCAGTATAAATAACGTTTTTGTTCATCTGCTCTGGTGTCTTATTTTTCTGCAGATTGCGGCAAATACATCTAGATTAAATTTTAAATTTAAAAAGGTTTTGTTCTTTTGTATACTAGTACAGGTACAAAGTTTTTTCCATGGTGCATATATGATATAGTTTTCAGTTTTTATTGTTTTCAGAACGAAGAGAACAATGCACAGTCACACATATACTAAGTTATTTAAAATCTTAATATATTGTTCCATTTATTGGGAGTACTCTCCATCTTAGATGTTTGTACGATATTTTTATACTACTGGAGGTGTCAAATTGTAATATTTGTCACGCCTTTTTTGTTTTTTTGTCTTGAAGATCATAAAGGTACACGTTCAGCCTTTTCAGAAGGCAATACAAATATATATATATATATATATATATATATATATATATATATATATATATATATATATATATATATATATATATATATATATATATAAAAGCGAGAGCACCAGCAGTCTTTGGATATAATTTAATTTGAATAAAAAGACTAAATATAAATCAGATTAACCGGATGCTGATGTAGTGGACTGGCCTTTCGTGCCGCATGGTGGGTTCACAGCTCCCGGCCAGTTACACGTCTGCTGTACTTCATCGAACACCGTTACTAGAAGAGAAATAAGCCATTTTATTTATCTAACCGCTATAATAAATGAGTCGTGGGTCATGAAGAGTATTAATAAGTATTAATAGGGGCTGTAAGCTCGTCAACGAGAGCGCGCGAGATATGAATGGTTTCAATTACACATACCTTTTGAGCAGAAGTTATGACCCTTGAACTCGCCGTTATAACACGTGTAGTAGGTTTTGCAGTGGTTTTCTGTATCGGCATACAGACCGTCGGCTTTGTTAGAACAGTCCCGGGTTTGACTACAGATTCCAGTTACAGAGGAAGGACTGATGATAAAATTTAAGAATCATGCTCAAGGCTGTCCTTGTTCAAGCAAAGATATACATGTATTTGCAACTAGAAAATAGATATGAATTTTTTACTTTGCGCAACTTCCTGTGCTGTCGTCATAAACCTGTCCAGGGTCACAGTTTACTAGCTTTACGACACCGCCTGTACACACGCCGTACGATTTACATCCCAGCTCATAGTTTCCGTCAGGGAGTCCAGAACAGTCAAGCCCGAACACTGTAAAATAACAGAACCATAACACCAAGAACCCGTCTTTTGCAAATTATATGTTATAAACAAAGCAGAAATCCAACAAAGCGAAAGTCAAACAAACCAAACCAAAAATAAAAGGGAAAATAAAACAACAAAAACTACAAGAAAAACTAAATATTTTGCGGTAACAGGTGTATAGTGTTTCGGGTTTTACAGAAAACTAGTAAAAAGTTCACTATATCGCAATAGATTCTTTCTGTCTACAAAAAGGGCATAAAGAATAAATGTCAATCCTGTTGCGCCTAAAAAAAAAACTAACTGAAAAGAAGTCCATGATGCTCATTTTTATATATATTAATGGAATATTTTTAAGAATAAGGAGAGAAATTTGTATGTTTTATAGATAAATAAAATAAAACTTTTTATTAATTTCTTTACTTTCTTCTTACTGTAGGTTGTTTGGATATTGTATACTCATAGATAGTTGTGAAAAGGTTGAAAATACACCGCGAATATCACGGTGACGCGGTGCGTTGCCATAGAAACACAAGCGCAATTTTTGTAAATTTTCACTTTTTTTATAATTTATTATCATTGTACACAAAAGCGTGATTTTTACTCTTTTTACTTTTTAAAGATAATTCTAAATGGTTACTGACAGCTTCTCTTAAATATCACCAGATATCAAATACACATAATTCACTCAATTAATAAGCGATATTTGTAACGAAGCGATATGTCATTTATTTTCCAAACAACCCGAAATATTCCATGTACATATTAGTGTTTGTATTTCAAACATAACCTTATCCTAGAAAAAGAAGTACAAACTTATTGATTTATTAATTGCGGTTAATATAAAGTACAATACGTTTTTATAATGTGGCACCACAGGCTACCCGGTGAAACACCAAGAAAATTAATTAAGATAGTCTTACACAATTATATACTAAGGCATTGTATTACATGTACATTCTGATAACAATTGAAATATGATACTGTACCATTTTTAAAATGCTAATTCATTTTTTCTAAATATATCTTACCGAACACTGGAACCGACAGAAAAGTAAGAACAAGGGCTAACATTTCTAGAGGACTGACAGAGAGTGTGTGGCATGGAGTGTAAGGGACGGTTTTATCAGCAGGTGTCGTGCTTATTATGCGATAAGAACTGCAGTGGAATCAAAGGGTTTTTAATTTGGTCAGACAAATTATGTAAGATTCGATGGTTAAAAAGTACACCGCCCAATAAGCCGATCTCTGCAGAAATAATACTGTGTTTCCATTGTTTCTGACAAAAACCGAAATACGATCAAACAAGTTCAAATTAATTTGTCCACGCATGAATATAGTCTATACATATCAAAAATCGAAATATGACCAAACAAATTCAAATTAATTTGTCCACGCATGAATATAGTCTATACATATCAAAAACTGTCTTTCAGACTTATTATCGACTTATTATCTAGCAGTGTTCAGTACAGTTTGTGAGCTTAATCCAATTACATATAGAAATAGTGTTAGTAAACATCGTTTATAGTGTCTCAAAGTGTTTCTTATTTAGTACATTTAGGTTTACTATGCGAAGAACTTTTCGTGATCTATCAAAAAGTTTACCTCTTGTTAAAGGAAAAAATACGATATGCACCTAATGACGTTACATACTTTCAAATAATTGTAGTCCCCCTCTAAATATGGAAATAATGACCTTTCCTTCAAATTAACATACTGGCTGATCAACAATCGAACCAATTTTCGTACTTTCGTCCTAACTCTAATAAGCGCCATTTACATACCAACATAGATCATCAAAGAAAGACTTTTTAAGCATGGCAACCATGGCATAATATACGTCTGCATTCTGACTGTTTTTCTAGTTTATATTTTCATTCATCATAAAGATTCAGATGAAAACAACCTGTAAAATCATACCTTCTAGGTTTTTTCTCTCAAGAACTTGACAAAGAGCTAGAGCCACGAAGCATCAAAATGTGCCCTTTTATGTAGTGTAGAATCTACGCTTTTCATAACTGTTTTTCTTTTTTCGATATCTATTATACTTTTTTAAAAACAGAGATTACAATATGGCACTGTTTTGATGAAAAAATGTAAACCAGACGTCATTTTTGTTAAGTAACGTCATGAAATGATAAAACTACGCATGACTTGAATTTAATAAAATAAACAAAAACAACAAACCTGTAGACATTATAGTTAATTTATGAAAATAAATTTATTGATGAAATACCATGAATAGCTTATTTACAATAAAGTTTTTAAAAATTACAGGGACTAGTGCTAAAGGTCAATATAACGGCGGTACATTTAAATATGTCGGTGTCTTCAAAGTTCTTTTTTCTGCAATTTGAAACTGCATGAAGTAATGCTGATGATGCGCAGTGTATAACTGAGGATTAATTAAATTACTTGTTTCAAGGCTTCGATATTTTCACTCAAACCTTGCATTTTATAGCCCCTGAAACCAGTCCCTGAAACGTTCTGTTTTCCCATTTTTTTTGTGCGTTCACCGTGCGCTCACTGTGCGCACACAGTGCGTTCACTTGCACTCTCCGCTCCGTTCACGCCCATCGTTCACATAGCGCTCACCGTGCCCTCACCGTTTACTCGCCGTTTTAGTGGGAAAATAGAACATTTCAGCGACTGTGTAAATGTAATGGATATATGCCGAAAACAGTTCTGTATGAAATATTATAAAACAGTTTCGAGGCCCGTTAGGACCGAGAACTGTCTGATATTTTTTTCATACAGAAGTGTTTGGGGCATATATCGTACTTAAAACACTGCCATTGAATTTCATTGTCGGTTTATTTGAGACAGTCCGATTTTTTAGGATACCAGTATTGTAACCACTGATAACGGTCTGAGATTAAGAAGCTTACTAATATCGGACTGTCAAAGGTAAATTTTGACTGTTGGAACAAAGAAATGACATAACATCAGTGTTTTAATGTGCATTAATTAAAAACAAATATTGATTTCTAAAGAAATATTTTTATGAATTAATTATTCCTTATGAATTAATTATGCCTTATACATGCCGTAACAACATAACATCGAGAGAGAGAGAGAGAGAGAGAGAGAGAGGTCACTATTTTGAGATGAATAGAAACAAAACAAAATCTCGCTGCACTCGTCGTTGTTTTTTTTTTAAAGAAAAGGCCCGGCAATCTGAATCCTTTTTACATACCATACAAGGCAAACTGTAATTAGATTTAGTACGCATAAAATAATCGACGAAAATTTCAATCGATAATTTAATAAGGCAAAAGACCCGATGTACACACATTTAGGGTGGTTTTTTTTTTATTTTATTGAACGAATTATCAACAAAGACATCACAATAAGGATTAGCTATCTATATAGTGCACATGCTGATAATTTATTCTAAATTGTGAATACCAAAAGTCGTCTTCATCGAAACGTACACGATCGATCTTACAATATGCATGTAACAGTTTACCGGAAATACATTGATCACGCGACGAATCAACAGGTGGCTGATAACGACGAATGCATTGGCAAGATTTTTTATGCAAGGGACGATGGCTTAATTATAAAATATTCAATTACAGCTGTACTTGGAAATTAAATTATCAAGTTGTTTGACGGCATAAGTTAAGTTTATCATACATGTACACATGTTTACACGTGATATCGACTGTCTTTCTCCCGTGATATTCAGAAACACTTGTGTAACAAGTTTTAAAAAATCGCTTGCATCTTTCCTTTTGGTTTTTTATGCATTTAACTGTTTGACGAAAAAAAACCCACAACTATAGCTACATGCTATCGCTTATTTTACACAAAGGTATAGGAATATTTACTTATTTGTCGCCATCAATGTACGTAACGTTACAATGTTAACCGCCATTAATTTTTTTTCTATTTGTTAACATGTTCATGTATATCATATTCTACTGCAATTGAATATCACCGTGGTAGACTTAAATGGTAAGTTCTATTAGCAAAATACTGAAAGAACTCAAGATTCCTTGTACAGATTCAACTGACGTCGCAAACGTCAAGCTATGACGTCATTGATGATGCACGATATAAGAATAAATACACAGTATAAAATTACTAGATAGAACACACTAATGTTCAGTTTATATGCATTTCTACCACAAATATATTGAATAAAATGATGATTTTGTAAATATTTACAAATAATTCTTTATCATTATTAATTAATTTCTGATATTTCAATTAAAATTAAGCAAATAATTACCTTAAAACAGAATGGTCTGTTTTATTTTCTGTTACTAAAATTTTCAAAAATTGTAAAATACATATTGGCCACACTTAAGTACCTCTAAGAAATTTTGCAGACAGATGCATTTATGCAATATCTCTCATTTTTAAAAGTTTCAAAGAGGTACTCAAGTGTGGCCACATTCAAATTTGGGAAATACTGCAGTAAAATCTACATTTTTCAGCCATTTTTAACGACCATGGCATGTTTGATGATGCGCATTTGCTAAACGGTGGGGCCGAGGTGAAAAAATTACCCATGCATAGAAGCAGAATATTGTGTACTACATTATAAGTAATTACAATTTGTATTGTTTCAAACTTGAGTTTTGTGAAAATTTCAAGGCACATTTTGATGCTTCGTGGCTCTAGCTCTTTAAGGCAGTAAAAATTTTATTGTATAACCAATTTGGAAATTCTAAACATCTTTGCACAAACGAAGAGCAACTGTTACAACAAAAAATTCTCAGATTTTTCAAAAAAAATATAAAAAAATAAAAAGGATTGTGTACTGAACTATTTAGTAAACTTCGTTTAGCGATCCAAAATTGGAATACATAGTAAAAATATATAAAAATTCTGATACCTAAGTTGCATATCTAAGATGGAACTAAAAGCAGTAAAAAAAAATATTCGTTGAACGGGTATTTAAAATATCAACACTATGGCTTTACTTTTTTCCAAATAATGATCGTGATAAATTCAAAAACAGCGATTTATCACCATGCTAAATCTAATACATATGTATTGTAAAATGCTAAGATTTTCAATTACAAAAAGGTGACGCGAACCAGGTTTTTAAAAAAATATTTGTGATTTTTTTTATGAATACGGAGTTAAAAGGGGTTTATTTTATTAACTTGAAATAAATCTGTACATAGCTAGTATACCAACATTTAATGTATTACACAATGTAAAACAGCTCGTACATCGTTTATACCTTTAGAGGTACAAATGCGTGTTAGAGCGCAGTGTCGCATAATCAAAAAGGAGATAAGAGGCGCTGATAGACAGAGCAATATGACCTTCCTGTGTCAGTCCACTCAATATTCGCCATGGACATACAGTACAGTTTACAGGTGGTCAAAACGTCTGGGGGATTTTTTTTTCTTTTTGCAGACTCACCCCATTTTAATTTGATTCCCCTAGATCAGTTTGCCAGTTTTTAATTCAATTGGTTATACACAATTAAAACAGTGTATAAATTAAATTTTTACCTAATCTACTAATACACAATTAAACTTTTATGTCCAACGCATTGCAGAATTGTAACACAATGGTAAGAAAACTACATAACCTATATTTCTGACTAGATGAATTCGTTTGATCATAGATATAACAGTTAATGGTGGTTTCTTTGTATAATCGAACAGAGTAACTTCATTCTTGCTGTGACCGCGTTCTCCATGTTCTTCGTTAGCACTATGGCTCTGCCCTGTCAAACAACTACTTTACAACTCCATGACAATGACATCAGTCGTACGTCATTATGCCCGTGGACTGTCACGGCCGTGTGCGACAGATTTCGTCTGCCTAGACGAATGAACAACGTCACCTGCCTCACTTCAAATCCCTGCTCGGGTCTAACTTCTGCAAAGATAAATTGTCGCCCGGTCGTTCAGGTAATGCCGGTGAAGCGTCTACACAACAATTCTTGGATCTGGTCATCAGAAAGAATTAACGTAGCTTGTGTTCCAGTTCTTGCCTGCTGACAATCAGAAAGGGGGGGGGGGGGAATTTCGAAAAATCCGACGCAATGCACGAACCAACAAGTTTTGTTCTTTTTGTTCTTTTTTTTGGGGGGGGGGGTAGTAAATTCCTTTCCTCTTTTTTATCTTAATGTATTTGGTTGTTTGTTTTTTTTTTATTGTATTTGATATTGGTTGTTAATTTGTTTTGTTGTGGTTTGTTTTGTATTTATAAATCTGTTTTTTAATTAGTATTATTTATCTATATTTTTGTTATTTTTATAAACTGTGTTTTCGAGACAAGAACCAATTTTAATTTATTTTATGTGGTTGTTCATGTTAACGCACTTCTTTTTGTAATGATTTACAAATTGTTTTGTTTCAATAAATAAATGTGGTTTTTTTTAAATGATTGTTACTGTTCTCGATATTTTTCTGCTTAAATTGGGCATTCAAAGAAAATTGAATGATAGTATTAAAAAAGCATATATCATTGAATACTTTACCGATGCAGTTAGGAAAAGTGAGTTTATTATTTTTGATTAAGTTTTAAATAGCTTAAATTTAAATAAATATGGTTAAAAAACCCATCTAATTCGATGGAGTTGCAGGGACAAACGTTTGGTACGGAGAACAGGAAACTTTTGTTTTATTCAATTTGACAACTTTTGTATAAGTGGATGACAAACATACCTTAATGCTTCCAAAAAAGGAATTGTTACAAGAAAAAAACCCGTAAAATTGTATTTGCCGAAATCGCTTAAAACTAATCGTTTTGTAATTACACAATAGATTCTTTTAAGTAAAAATAAAAAGAGTCCATATACATGTATCACGCACAGTATTTAAATAATTCCTGTAAGGTTTCACAGAATTTAAATATATTCAAACAAGACCTCACGAAGTGCATATATATACGATTCATTGCAAAATGTTACATTATTAACAAGATCAATAATGATGATGAAAACAATTTTATTTCAATAATTAAACATAGAGAAATTGTATCACAACATAGAAAAATGTACACATTGTTGCTTAAACAGATATGTGTAAAGTCGTAAATCAAAGATAAAATTATGCATAAAGTTAATATTTCAAATTAAAACATAGTTCAGAAGCAAATTGAAAGACGGAGGTATTAGATATAGATATATGTATAATGGTCGGCAGGGGGATTTTTTGGCTCTGTCCCGTGAGACCTACTTCAAGACAGGAATGCATGCTACAGATACTTCCTTTTCGATGTATTCTATTCTACACCCATTAACACACGTGATTTTCTCAAATTTGATAGATTTGTATACCTTCTCACACCAAATATTATCAGCGTTGACGTAATTGGAACTCGGTCGCTCACACAGACATTTAGCTTCATAATAATATTGACCTCGTTCACTTTTCAGTTCATTTTCCCAAGGACATATGCTGGCAGAATTAACGTTATAGCCTGTTTCGTGGTATTGTTGAAGAAGGTCACATTGCTGGGTATCTCTTTTAACTATGTGATGGAGAAATCTTCTCCCATTTTGGTTTGGGAATGGTTGTTGCACAATGTTCATCCCCCTTGCGACAGATTTCATCGACAGCATAGATATTACTATGGTCACGTGAAAAAAGAAGGTGGTTTTCTGAAGAAAAAAATGTAGAAAAGGGTGAATTTTCATCAAACCAGATATTGATTATATATATATATATATATATATGTATATATATATATATATATATATATATATATATATATATATATATATATATATATATATATATATATATATATATATATATATATATATATATATATATATATATATATATATATATATATATATATATATATATATATATATATACACATCATTGAAGGCTAATTATTTACAAAATAACCCTAAGGAGTTTATAATTATACTTCCTAAAATAACATTCATATCATATTACGTGACAGATAAAGTTACCAGTTTTTTAGGTCTTCACACAGAATTGAACAACCAGGCTATCAATATTTCAACGTAAACTTGTTTTTTCTCAACAATTTAAAGAAATGTGAATTGCATATTCATATAGTGAAATTGTGTAGTTTTCTACACTGAGTTATAATCTATACTTCATTTATTTTTGTTATTTAGATAAAGGGTTTTTAGAGGCATTGATTTATGGAAACTAATGTTGTAAAATTAAAAAAGAGACATGTACATGTATAATTATTTAAACAGCAACAATTAATTCAAAACTTACCATTTCTTTATCGTTTGTGTTATGTGTTAAACTATTCTATCTTGTCGTTTTTGAGATTATACTAAGTCTTTTATAGTTTATATACCCGCTTTGGTAAGTTTAGGGAAGTATGATATCACTTTTAGATACCTTACCGGGTACATCATTGGTTACTTTTACAAGTACCCTCCATGCTTAAAGCAGGTGACTTTGTTAAGTGGAGTACTCGGCCATAGTATAACGATCGACATACTATAGTTTTCCGTCTTCCTGTTTTAGTATATAGTATCAGAGTGCTGCACATTATTTAACAAAATATAAAATATATGATACAAAAATAATAAACTATATGGTTTTGGTGTTTTTAAGAACAGTGTATTTTCAAATACATTTTCAAAACAAAACAAAAAAATAGAGAAAACAAATTATTGCTGATTTTTTTATGTGGCGTTAAAAAGGAATTTGCTTTTTGTCATAAAGTATTTTCAGAGTACTTTTTAATAACTCTTTTCAGTTCTAATATTCATTTTTTTATTTGACCATTCGAGACAGGAGATATTGCGAGTTTTTCTTTTAAGCAAATTCTTCTTCTAAAATTTTCATTGTGTTGAAATATACAAATTACTGAATTAGCGGCTTGTTGTTATACTTCGGGGCTATGCTGAATTGGCATGTCTTTGTCGAACACTTTGCGTAAAGCAATAATTTCAGTAGTGTTTATTCAGACTTTACAACTTTTTCATTTATTATTAAATAAACGTATATAAATGATAAATGACTCAACTTGTACAATTATATTTGTGCGATGATTTTCCATGTAACACAAAATCTCGAGTTTTTTAAAAGGTAACAGTATGAACTTTCCATCTTGGTAATTTCAAATCATCGTATTTTAAACATTTTTTTTAAGTAATACTTTGTGGTCCTTCCTGTTTGTGATCAATACACGTATGTTACTTGTACACGGTGAATCTGAAAGCTTTTATATATTGTACGCCACTAATACATTTCTATGCTTTTCAATTTACCGTCACGAAAAACAATATTTTTTTTGGTCAAAAAATAGCTGTGCAACACTTTTTTGTCTTCCTTACGCTGCATCGCAACATATATATTATGCATATTATGCAGAAATGTTCAAATTGTTATGTTAATTCGTGGAAGTGTTGGTATAGGTGGTATTTTTTATCTATTTATTTCGTTTCATTTCATTCACTGGCAATATTTCACAGCAGAAGTGACCCTATATTGGAATCAAAATCAGTCAAAAATGCAAATTTTTCTTATCTTTGTTCGAATGGAAAATATAGAGCACAGCTTTAAACAAGCAAAATCTTTATTTCAGTTAGTAGTCTAGGATTGACAAACCTTTGTTAAATATATTTATATATATTAAATATATTTTGTTTTGTTCAAGTCTGCGCTCAACGTTTTCTGAAAGAAAATCTGTATGGAACGCCTCAACTGCCTTATGTGAATAAACTTCATTATATGATTATACTTTAACATTACGTGATGGTACTTTAACATTATGTGATGGTACTTTAACATTATGTGATGATACTTCAACATTACGTGATGGTACTTTAACATTACGTGATGGTACTTCAACATTACATGATGGTACTTCAACATTACGTGATGGTACTTTAACATTATGTGCTGGTACTTTAACATTATGTGATGATACTTCGACATTACATGATGGTACTTTAACATTACGTGATGGTACTTTAACAATCTTCATTATATGATGCTACTTTACTATGCGATGGTTCTAAAAATAGGGAAGCGTCGCCTCGGGATCGAAATACATGTACGCTAAAACTCTAGACACCTGGATGCCAATAACATTTTTTTAACACTGGGCTGATTCTCTGTTTCAGAGATTGATCAGATAGGACTAAGGTCCACTGAGACTAGTTTAGATCAACAAATACTACTGCTTGATTGAGTGTTGCCTTACACTTTTAAAAGGGTCATTTTAAATTTTAAAGAATGGCTGCTTGGTGAGACCATTTGGGCTCCCCATCAGCGCATGAAAATCAGGGGGTACGAAAAGTCCCCTAGGGGATTTTTGGTTCAAAAATGTGCATTCAGAACCCAATCATTTGGTCAGAGCGGACTGCTAAAAATTTTAACAGCACCTAAACAAAGAATTCTGTCATTTATGTTAGATTGGACTTATGGGGATTGACGGGCTCTCCCTGTGTAGGAGTGGGCAATGCAACAGGCACGTAGCATACGCCCCCCATTGCTGTTGAATCTGATTTTAACAGTAACTGTACTGTTGAATAAATCAGTGCTTACACAGGCACGTAGCATCGTTTTTGAAAGAAAGGGGGAGGGCAGACTCATCCTAAAAATCTTGACAAGCAAAAAAAAAAAAAGAAAGAAAAAAGACAACTTCCCAAAATCATGAAAATCCTAAGGATCCTAAGGGGGGAGGCTGATGCTACGTGCCTGTTACATTGCCCACTCCTACACAGGGAGAGCCCGTCAATCCCCATAAGTCCAATCGCTAACATAAATTACAGAAGTCTTTGTTTAGGTGCTATTAAAATTTTTAGCAGTCCACTCTGACCAAGCGCCAAATGATTGGGTTCACATTTTTGGACCAAAAATCCCCTGGGGGGCTTTTCGTACCCCCTGATTTTTATGCGCTGATGGGGAGCCCAAATGGTCTCACCAAGCACCCATTCTTTAAAATTTAAAATGACCCTTTTAAAAGTTTAAGGCAACTCTTAATCAAAACAAAAGTATTTTGTTGATCTAAACTAGTCTCAGTGGACCTTAGTCCTATCTGATCAATTTCTGAAACAGAGAATCAGCCCAGTGTTAAAATTTTTTTTACAGGCATCCACGTGTTTAGAGATTTGGCGTACATGTATTTCGATCCCGATGCGACGCTTTCCTATTTTTAGAACCACCGCATAGTAAAGTACCATCATATAATGAAGAATGTTAGAGTACCATCACATATTATTATACTTTCATGTTAAATACTGCAATCTGATTGGTTTAGACGCAGTTGACAATCCGTTCTCTCTCCCTCGCACGCTTAGCAACGGGCCGATAGAACGAATTGTTACATGCGCGTTAATTATGCGCGTACGGTTCGCCGTAGAATTCACGTCTTTTCTATATAAAAGCAGTAAAATTTGCTATAAAAATTATGACATTCAGTATAATAAAATAAATAGTGCCTGTTTGGGAGGGTACCAGTTGAAATTGACACCCCTCGAAAACCATTGTCAACCTCCGCTTCGCGTCGGTTGACAATGGTTTTCTCGGGGTGTCAATTTCAACTGGTACCCTCCCAAACAGGCACTATTTATATAATGTTAAAGTACCATCACGTAATGTCGAAGTACAATCACGTAATGTTAAAGTACCATCACGTAATGTTAAAGTACCATCACGTAATGTCGAAGTATCATCACGTAATGTTAAAGTACCATCACATAATGTGAAAGTACCATCACGTAATGTTAAAGTACCATCACATAATGAAGTTTATTCACATAAGGCAGTTGAGGCGTTCCATAAATCTGCCTTAAAATAAGCACTTTATGAAGAAATTGCAAAAAATGGTTTACTTTCTGATGTAATTTTTTGAAACTGAGGGCATTTGGATCAAAATTGAAATTGTGAAAAATGCACGTTTACATATGTACAAAGAAAACATTTAGTGCAGTAAAAATATGATGTCCATGTTAGAGCCTATCACATATAAAGTTAGATCATTTCAAAGTTTTGACGAAAATTGTTTTACAAAATACGTTGACATAAGTAGTGAAGAGTATTTATGACTAGCTTTTGTACGATGTTACGATTTCCAAAAGTTTGAATAAATTTTTTTAAAGATGATCGGAACAAATGTAGTCGTGTATTTCTAAATCTTGCGTTTAACAAAATTCTTTAAAAATTGATGTCTCATCGTATAATTAAACACTTAAAAAGATGCATGCATTGTAGTAATTGAAGGTACATGTATTAAAGAATACCACAACAAAAAGTGATTTGTGATACTTTTTATAACATTATTATTTGAATCAAATTTCATTCAACAATGTTTACTTTTTAAATATTATACAAAATGCTATGAAATATTGAAAATAAAGGACTACGATAAAGAAACATTGAAAACATGATATATGAACTCTGTAAAAAAACATTTATTTCTAATTTATAGTTATCTTGTATGATTAAAATCATTCAATTCTTTTAACAATTATATTCAGTCGGAATTATTTTCTTTAACATTGAGACATGAAACGTTATAACATTTTAATTTACATGTAGTACAGACTAATATTTATAAATTAAGGATGACTTCCTAGAAAAAAAAAATTATATTGTATTACAAAACAGACAGGTCAGTTGAAACGTAACGTCACTTCATCACACCAATAGACGAGAACAAACGGTTTGTCCTAACGTTGTTATTTATCCTTTCAACAGTATAAAAAAGCTGTAGTGGGTCTCCTTGTGGTTTATTTACTATTGGGTTGACTGGATTGGAGCCTCTTTGATAAAACTATGTTATCAAACACGGAATTCACAGCTCTAAACGACGAATAATCTTTCATTGCTCTATGTTATCTTGATGCACTCAAGATGATATAGTACAAATAAGATAATGCAATTTAGCATGTCCTGTAAAGATTTTTGATAATTGTGAATTGTACGATCATTAACGTTTGTATACAAAACCCGTTGTGCATTGACAATTTTAATTCATGTTATTACCACCTTTTTTAAAAGACCGTAACGTTATAGGGCATCTCGTGCAAGTATATCAATTTTAAGACGATATCTATTTGTAAAACAGTTTTCTGCAAAATTATATGAAATGAATTGAACATTTTTTAATGCATTAGATACAAAAGATCTGAAACAAATTCGTACAACTTATGAGTTCCTCTCCTTGAAAGGTTATGACATTATACATAAGTGTTGTGGGAAAACTAATATACAGAAAACATACACAATTATAATAAGTATTCTTTATATAATACAGTATAATTTCAACCAAATTAGTTATCTATTTATAAATTAATATCTTGCATTTGAATATTTCTTACAAATGAAAAAAAAATTGATGTCCATCTTCACATATATCTTATAGTAATATAACAGAGAATCAAGAATACTGCGTGTATAAAGATCATAATTTAAAACATGTGTGTGTGTGCAAAATCATATACATTATAACGTTAATGAGGCTGGATGGTCAGCAAATTAACAATCAGATCTTCCTAGAAAAATTTTAAGATATAAATTTTTAATCTATACACTATAATTTAATAAAGAAAAATCTCAATTATTTACTTTTAATGTTGGGTATTTCCCTATATTTTTATATGGAGTTCTTCTTTTAAAGGAGACTCATACAGTCTAAAAATGGCCACGACATTCGAGTTCTCTTAACAATAACTTCCAAACGTTGAATTGCACTGTCAAAATCATAAAACACTTGCTTCATCTTTTCAACAAAAATTATTTCCAAAATTCAGTATTTTATTTCATAGAATACAAACTTTAAAATCTGTCAAAAAAAAACCCCGCTAATTCGCAGTAGAACACACTGATTTTTGTTGTACCCTTTGTCTCAATTAATTAAGGAGTGCAGCACGGACCGTGATTGGAGAGTTATTTAATTACACAAGTGATCGTGCGATCAAGTAAACAAGGAAGACAGTTTATCGCCAACTTGGGAATGTCTTAACAACAATGTCGAGGATTTGTTGTTTTGCTTGTAAATAAAATCAAATGCACAGATTCGTGATGAAATTCATACTGGATTTACTTTCATTGTTATTACTAACAAAAATATTTTTCTCTGAGCAGCAATATACTTTATTACATACCATTTACGATTAGTTGAAGGAAATCATTTTATTGATCACATTATCATAAAATGCATAGGTTTTACACTAATGATTGATCCACATTTTTTTTAAAAACAGGTACAAGTGAAACGTGAACAAAGTATTCATGCATTTATATATGACAATAAAATATAAATGTTTGTTTCAATTAGAAAATATTTAACTTAAATCGACAATTGAATAACTAGCAATTCGTATTATGACAACATACATGTATATCAAATATTTCTGGCTTATAATACCAATATTTTATCTAGCGGCAGTTATTGGGTGGATGGTCTTGGCCATTTTAAACTAAACTTGATCTCCGTGAGAGGAATAGCTCATTATAGAGATAAAGTAATATATTCAAATTTTAAGGCAAAAATATAAGGATTTCTTCTTTATCAAATGATGATATATAGTTTCAAAAATCATCAGTAAAATTGTAAATTACCATCCAGCATCCTTAAATTCAGACAACCAATTCATGTACACATTTTGTAAAAGAAATAGCTAGCACACATAGGCTTGTCTCATATGTAAGCTAAACAAGCGAGTGGTAAAAATGTAAAAATGCTATTCAAACAAAGATTTTAAAAATAAACAGAAAAAAACCCCATTTTTTCAGTTTTATTCGGGTAATCTTCTTAGCATCAACATAACCTTTCCTCTCAAACTTTTTCACTATTACTTCATTTAAATTGGATATCAGGGTTATATAAGGGTGTGTTTACAACACGACAATGCTGCTTTTAAATTTATTGATAACACTCAAGCATTAGATGAGATAATGCAGATTGTAACTTAGAGGTGGTATAACTAAGTTTCGGAAAATGTCCTCACTATCTCTTACACATTGAGTTACTTCTTTCGGTAACAGTTTATATGAATCTATTGGCTACAGGGGAGCAAAATAGGCGGTATAGATAGATCACGGTCGGACGTTTTCTTTCTGAACAAGTGATAAATCTCGGTTTATCTACAGTTGTTAGCATGCTTCCTTCCTCTGATTGCTTTGTTTACGTTGTCTTCAAATTCCTTACCACTTTACTTCCTAGTTTTTGTAAAGGAAATGAAACAGTGTTTGTGATATTATCAAATGCTTTCTTATCGCTAACTATTTTGCTAGAAAAGTGAAAGGGAATTTTGAAAGGTTAAATGAATCTTCTACAAAGCTATATATATTCACCTCATCTTTTCTTTTTCTGTAGTATTTTACTGGCCTTTAACATGGTTTGTATGCTTTCCATCTTTCAAAACGTATAATCATTGTTAATTTTCGAAATGCAAATACAAGTCCTTTTGTGGAAGAACTTCAGTTATTTATAAAACTGCTGTACTATGAATTTTGAGTCTTTAATTTGCATTATACATTACGAATATTTATCTTACGTTTAGGTTTCCGCAATTCATCTCAAACAAGGTTTCATCCTTTTACAAATATTTGTGATTATTAACATCACAGCCTCTTTTGCGTCACCAAATGGCATCAACGCTCTCTTCCGCACTACAAAAACAAGTAGACATTACAACTTGGGAAAAAGAAATGCGCAAACAATCTGTAGCCCAATCCTTGGAAACTGTAATTCATATGAAATAAATAAACTGTCAATTTGCTCATGGACCATGCAAACTAATGTTAACCGGTTGCGAAGACCTAAAAGAATAAAAGAAGCTGTGTGTGATTGCGATAAACCGCGAATCCCTGAATCTGTGTCTTTAGTCTGTCGTCCCGTGTACAGGACTTTTGCTGTTAAACTACTGGATATAAGAACCATGAAATATATACACAGCCTCGAGAGAATTGCAGTGGCTTGTACGGCCTTACCAGACTGCAGTTCCTAAGAGATAACCAAGAACATTTTTGCAATACTCAAATGTGCCATTTTAAATGTTATGATTATGATTTTTTTTAAATTAAAATTTATAGGACTGTTTTGATAATATACATTGTATACAATTACATTTTTGCTATGTTTATTTTTTTCTATTGCATATATTAAATATATTGTATTTGCATTTTTAATAAAAAATTTTGAAGTAAAAAATTATATAATTTTTTTTTTGTTAATGCCCATAGAATCCCATCAATGGGACACGGGCGCAAAGGCAAAGTCAATGCCTCTCATCCGCTTAGCACCACGGAAACCGGGGATAAGCGCCCGTCTTGGTTTGGAGAATGAATTAATTAACTAACAAGTTTAACTATCGCCCAAAGTATTTTTTTAAACTTTACATAATTCTGGTGTAGATTATTGTAAATACCGGTACGTTAACCATACTCCTATATATTCTGGACATTCTATCATCGGGGAATTTTTTGTTTATCATCCGACCGATTCTGCTTTAGGGGAGTTCTCCAAAATATCCAAACGCTACGGGGATCCCCCTTAGCATAGCTTCTTATATGTATATGAGATGTCCCCATAGTGACATCACAATCAACTACATTAATTACGAGCCGCCGGAAGGTGGTCCATTATTTGATATACATTTAGATTTTGTTAAATGTTTGTCTTACAAAAATAAGATATAACATTTATTTACACCAATGCAGGACACACACGTGGACATACGGACCCTGCATAAGTAGTGGTTAGTGTTGTGTTTCGATTTGATATTTTTCTCATTTTCTCTTTTTAATACTATTTACTTTAAACATATATTTCACCATATTTTCGAAAAGCAATTGCTATTTTTATTGACCTCAGTAAATATATTAAGTTCTGATGATTTAAAACAAAGTGTTCCTGAAGATAGTTTTAAAAGTAAAAACTTTCAAACCAATTTCAATGTATACCATAAATCTGTAAAACGTTTAATTGTCTTGTTGAACATTAATTTACATCTATTATAAAAAGCATCCTTCAAAATAAAAAAAAAACTTATTTTGTTTAGAAATTTATTTTTTTTAAAAATATTTTATCCATCATCGAAATAAAAAATGTTTTTAAAGTAGCTTACGAGGGCTGTCCAAAAACTTCGTGGACAATCGCGTTTTTGTCATATATATATATATATATATATATATATATATATATATATATATATATATATATATATATTTAAAGTAGTGAAAAAATTGTCCAAACTTCGTAAAGAGTTTTTAGTTATGAATATGTACAGGTTTTTTAAACTTGTCAACACATCATAATCTTCAATTGTGATTTAGTATTGTGTCCGTCATTTCCATACGTCATTTTAAGCCGTTTTTAAACAAAGAAAGGATTTTTAAAAATATTACAGCAAGGATGCCAGAAAAAGGGACGTCGGCTGACCGCAGGGAACAGCGCGCCATCACAAAATTCTGTGTAGACTTGGGTAAAACATCTATACAATTGATGGGGACCAAGCGGTTAATGCGGCTTATTACTCTCAAATAAACAAAGGACTACTACGTTATAAAAGTTATAACTCAACGTCAGACTGGGCCGTGCGGCCTGACTGTGAAGGCAATGTATATAATTATAATGATAACTCCAACATAAGAATTGACATTGCTCTGGTATTTATACTTATATTATCATAGTCTTTATTAAAATAGTTTAATTCTTTTTTTGAAAATAGCGTCGTTATTTAAGATGAAATTACATGTGTTCACGAATGTACTGGACAACCCTCGTTTATACATTCATATACATTTCAATAAACAAGGTGCTTTTAGTGTGTATAATTTTAAACTCTTTTTGACAGAATTAAACTTTAAAATCCTAACTATTAAAATGATATATTAATTTGAATACTAAAAACTTTTAAAGTGTAATTAAAAAAAACCCACGACAATTTAGAATTAAGTTGATGAATTTTATTCTTATTCGAATATAAATAGAAAGCTTTTTTATTTCATGTCTCTTGAGAAAAGACATACTTAAACGATAGTATGCATGCATAATATTCATAACACAACAATAATGAGATTAGTTTTATTATTATCAAATATACCACGACATGAACGTATGTGTTAATAATACGGTAATAATAGATTTGGGAATGAGTTTTACAATTTATTAGAATGTAATGTACTTATTTCGAAAAAAAAAAAATTGTGTTCAACAAATACATTCATAATGTTTGTAAATATGTACAAATGATATTAAAAATATTACCCAATCAACCAATTATTAGGATTTTGAGTGAATAAATGAACTGAATCGAATCAAACCAATATTTTCTTTTAAATCTGTTAAATTGTTGGAAAACTAGTTACAGTTTTAAACTCTGAAATACCTCATACAGCTGCGCTAATTAATTAAGAACTATCTCCCCTTTTTCTAATATCGTTTAAAATATCTTATAATACCTATGAATACTTAAAAGAATAAAAGCAAAATAAATTATCAACAAAAGGATGAATCTGTGTTATGCTTTGCCATGTAGAAAGGTGAAATTGTCGCTGTTCCATGGCCCAGTAAAGTAAAAATATCTTTTGATTTTAGTACTGAAAGATTGATTGAAATTTTTGGTATTTTATACATTTTTAAAATTAAAAAAATCTGAACTTTTGTTGGTAGGCTGAAAATGAGTTAAAGTACACGTAATGCTGGATCCGGTCATGTGTTATATATGGACCTAAGCATATTTCAATTGTCAATATGTGTAAATAAATAATATTTTATGTCGATTAATATAAGTTATTTACCGGGTAAATTTTGCATTGAAATTTCAGTGTCGGAAGATAAAAGATAAAAAAATGTGTTTAATAATTTTTTACGTTTCCCTTCATCCGGTAATAATATCTTAGTTATCTGACAAAAAACGACAAATCAAAAGATAAACACGTTATACTGGATTCAGGCTGCGGTCGATAAACTCTGTTTAGTAATTTGAACTCAGCTGACATTTGCACGTGAAAATGTGTCTTTTCATGTGACTTAACACAACATAAGATGTAATTCCCCTGATGATACCGTCACGTTTGTAGGAGACATCATTTACATTGGAATTTTTTTAATTGATGTATATATACAAAAACGTTTAACATAAAAATCAATTCATCGTGGGGATAAACTGGTTACAATTCATTCCATGAACAATATGAAGGTAATTATAAATTTTATGAACGAAATCTATTGACTTATTTTCTCAGAATACATGTATTAATAGTTGTACCTGTTTGCGTGTTAACAAGATGTTAAAATGAAACAATTAAGGAACAAAGATGAATCGATGAATCAGGTTTATATAGTTTGTAAGTGAATAACATTTATGGAAGCTAATAAGGGGGTGCTCCGTTTGACACAATACAACACAACACATTGTTTGAGGAATTGGAATGGTCATTTATTAAGCTAATAAATGGCAAAGAAATATGCCAACATAAAAACAACATGTAAAACAGTTAAGACCAAACAACAATTCCATACCATAACTCGTTAGAAGGGATTGTGACTAATTAAACATTGAGACGTACCACGGTCCTAAAAAATACGATATAAAAAATCATAAAACACAGTATTGTGACTAGAAATGATCTGAATGTATCTACAAATAATGTCAAATTTAGGATACTTTCCGCCTTTCATCGTGTAAAAACATTAAACAGTTTAGATACAATTTAAATACAAAATTTAATACATAACTTTTACACACAAAAAAAATGCACGTGCGCAATAGCTACAAATAATCTAAAATGGCGGTAAATATGAATGCAGTATCCATACGTATGGGTTTCTGTAAAATAAGTTGATATTGTATATTCATTATTTTAAAATATATATATATATATATATATATATATATATATATATATATATATATATATATATATATATATATATATATATATATATAATGCATTAAACTCTTCAAACAGCCGAATAAAATTTCAAATAAGTTTTACTTTTGAATTATAAGAATTAAGTGCTTACAATTTATGACACCTTTTCTTTAATAATATTTGAACAAATTTGATCTAAATCTAATCTTAAAAGAATAAACTGTTGTGTAGATGTTATTTTTGTCTTTGACATTTTTACTTTATTTTAATGCAGATCTTTTTAACTGATATTTGTTGTGTTGGGAAATTTAAAAAAAAACATCTTAAATCTCTTGTCTTTTTTGACTTTATGAAAATGAAAATAAAACTGACTTGGAATACATAAAAAAACTTATTTAAGATTTTTATTTTAAACTGAACATTAACAAGAAAAAAAGTTATGTTATCTGAAATTACGAAAAATGATAAAATACCCGGGGTATTTTTTGATTAGTTTAGATATTCAATATATGATTTCTCTACAAAACTCAAAGCAAATTGCAAAGATTACATTAAACAAAAAATCTGATTCTAATTGAAATTTGACTGATGATAAATCTCTTTAATTTCAGGGTATATTCATTCTTTATTTATTGACATACCTCACCAGAGAGGGGACCACGTCAGCATTGAATAAAAACGATACGAGTGTTAAATCTGACAACACAAGTCGGAAGAACTTTACAAAACTACATCCGAAAAGGAATCTTTGTGGCGATAATGGAGGCAATACTATAGAAATCGGGGACGTTTCTCTCTGCCCCTGGACGATGATAATTGAGGAAAACCGATTTCGACAGCCAATCAGAATGAAGCAAGCTGAATGCGTGTTTGAACGCCCCCTTGCGGTTCCAGGTCTGGTCTGTCGCCCTGTTTATCGGGATACGGAGGTGATAATTTGGAACAAAAAGACCATAGAGCGAGTTCCAGTGGCATGTATTGCTGTTCCATTATGTGACTAAAAACTGATGATATATTCGCGGAATTCCAGTTGCTGCATAATTATACATGAATGCAAGAAAATTATTGACTTGTTATTTATGTATATACATGTATAATTATCTTAAGTTCCTTTGCAGATATTTACAATATAAATTTGATTCAAATTTTAATTTAAAAAAGTTTTTACAACCCGTTATAAAATAATGCGTTAATTTAATTGTTTTTACAGAAATGTTATAACTTATTGTTCTTATTATTAAATTTCTTTATTATAACAATCGATTAAATAATCAAGATTAATTATTATACATGTAATACTGTGGTTTCATCAATATACGTTGGACACCAATTTTCGTAGATTTCGTTGTTATGTTTATCAACGAAATTAAATGTTTATTAGTGTGCAATTTCTACTAACATTTTGTTTGATAGGACCATGGGCCACGAATTTACGTATCCTTGAAACTGTGAAAATTGATGGCCACGAATATTAATGAAATCACAGTAACAAACTAGCAAATTCAAAAAGAGTTTTTTGTGTGTGTTTTTCCCCATAATTTAGTTTGTCTTTGTCATGCGGTGCTATCACATTGCTGTATAAGAATATACTAAAGTATGGAAGTTCGATTCTGTTCTCGAGTAATCTCTTACATTTTAAAAAGTTGAACTAATATGATTGACTAGACCTTCCAAATCAGGGGCTCGTTTCATAAAGAGGCTTAAGTTTCGAGCCTAACTTTAGTCTAGTCCAAGGACTTGCACCGAAACATAGACGGGCGTGTTTTGCATTTCATAAAGCGGCGTAACAAGAGGCGTAAACTTTAGGCTATGGCTATGACATTAGTCCTTGACAACACAGTACTGCACATGTACAAAACTGTTTCTTTTACGCCGTTATTTTACAGATGTATGTACCATGTGAAAACATGAATCAGTTTTACAGGAACTAGCAATTACAATAATTTTACGATTTGACAAATTCTTGTTTCAGTATGTACAAAGACGCATACATTACTACTGTACCATGATTAAATATATTTTAATACTTTTGCGAATTTACCAAACAATAAGCAGATAGTATCAAAATTAACTTATAAATACAAATAAATAAAACATTTAATTTATAATAGCTATACCAGTATATGATTTTCTGGAATATCATCGCAATGGTTTGTATTTACTGTGTCAAACACACATGCAAATCTTATATGCATTATCCGTATAATACATGCACATGCATAATTTTTATTTAATTATTGACATGAATTGTGCATATTCATACATGCACTGCTAATATATGCAGCATGGTAAAATCAAATCAAATTTTCTCTTTTAATTTGATTTCTTACTCACCGGCATTATTTTGGTTGAAGTATAATGTGCATTTTATTAAAATCGTGTTATGTAATTAGGAGTCCGTAAATATGTGTTAATTTTAAAAGCTTTATTACAGTACTTTTGCCTTATTGTAAGTTTTAAATATATATGCTGGGTTAGTGTAGATACAAATTTTACAAGTTTTCATATTGTAAATTTGGTGTTTACATCCACCCGGTATATTCATAATTTACAATGACAATTTTCTGACCCTTTTGGCCCTTTGTCATTGCTCATTTTAATTGAATTGAATTTAATTAAGGGGTTCTTAAACGCAATTTGGGTATCTCTATTTTCTATCATTTGTGATGGTTTGCATTTTAGCGCAACAATATATATTATCATATTATAACATATTACAATTTAAAAAGACAATTGTGTAATCAGTGTTAAAATGTATAAAGTGTGTTTATCAAATCAGTTTTAATTACGTTTATTAATTGTCCAAACTCGAATATGTCTTCATTATACATGTTGTAGTTAAGAACACTGTATAGATAATATATCTTGAATTCTAACAGAGAATCACAAATTATTTTTATGATATTGCATCAGTACCAGTGAGATTAATCGGCTTTGATGTTACATGTAAGTTACATTTGCATTCAATATAAGTATATTTACATCGTATGTTATATAAATATACTGTTCATATATAAATTGCAATTATTAGCTATTTCCTCAAGAAGCATATGTTCTTATTCATGAATGAATTTTTTGAAAGTAAAGTTATTACTTAATACGGTGTAAACATGTTCTAAAAAGAAAGAAAAAAAACCGGTTTATTGAAATATTTTGTAAGTTTATAGAAGTGCAACACATATAAATCTAATATAAAGGCCTTTGATTACATGTAACATCATGATGCTTTTGTGAAAGATATGTCGTAAAGGCCCTACAGAGAAAGGCGCCATAGCATCTTTATATATGTTTTTACATGTAGATGTATTTTTCAATATGTTTCAATCCTTAGATGATATAATAGACCCCAGAGGCAATAAAATTCCAATTAAAACTTGTAGAACATGTATAAATCTTTTTTCCCTCATTATCCAAGTGTGACAATAACTTAAATCGTATTAGGGGTAAAATACAATCGCCGTTTCATGATAAATATGCTTACATATGTTTACGTCAGAACTTACGCCTACTAATGAGTGGACGTAAAATTTTGGCTTAACTTTAAGGTATCACACCGGTAATCGACCAATCAAAATGAACTTAGTCAATTGTAGTTCCATATATACTTCAGAATTATTTTTTTCCTTGACTGCATTTTTACATTTTCCTTTACTCAGTTTTAAAAATTTTTGTACCACTGAGAAGGATATTTCATGTATTTTGTTAGATGATGATCTTTTTTCACAGGGACTACTTCTTTCAGGGCACATGCAGCAGCTTCCTTGGGAGTGTGCAGTCTGTTTACATACAAACAGAAAACACGTGGTTTTGAGGGTAGACCTGTTTGAAGCTAGATATTTTGAGAAAATGCCGTATCGTGTGCCCTTTTTATGGTGTTAGCTGATGAGATAGGTAACAAATAACATTTCCTCCGAATATTTTGTCATGAGAAATACAAACTGATTTTTAAGAATTTTTTTCCCTCTATAGTGTTATATAGTGAAAACAATTACCGGTGTGATACCTTGAAGGGCTGTATGTTGACATGTAAAAATGCATGTAGATGCCAGTTTTCAGTATTTTATGTCAAATTTTGATGAAAGAAATTATTTTATGCAGTCTGAAGATTGAAAAATGCTTTTAAAATTTTGCAATGAAATAAATATGAAAAATAATGAATTTTGGTGTGGAAAACACATAATTTTCAATATATAATAAAAAAAAAAACCCTTAGGAAATGGATGATATGAAGTCAGTGGAGCTTAAGAAATTGGTTTCTGTATTCTAGATGCTGTAAAGGTGTGCAGATCAGTTGAACGCAGTCATAAATGATGCCCTCAGACTTTGTCGTAAGAGTACGCAGCGACTAGTTTTTCATCGAATGACCAATTTTGAGTTTACGCGCAAGTCTCAGAATTAAGCGACAAGTGCGAAACATTGCGAAGAAGAACACAAACATTTTATCGAAGGACTATTTTGACAAAAACTTAAATTTCTTTGATTTTAGCTCACCTTATGTGAGATTTGATTTCACTGCCTACAGAGCCATGAGTCAAGGAATGAGAGGATTTGTACAAATATGTGCTATGTTTATGTTTATTTTACATTGAGTTTCCCATTGATGATATATTTCAGGCAAAAACATGCTTAAACACCTTTTACATGATCACCCAGATGCATATTTTGTGTAGGAAATAGGTTTAATGCATTTAGTTAAGAAGGTCCTTAGGAGTCAAGTATACATAATATCATCATGATTGAATCTAGGAGCTAATCATGGTTTTCATCCTCAAGAACCAATGGATTTCACTTTACCTGAAAATGTTTTTATGCAATATAGCCAAAAAATCACTTTCCAGCCACATTTTAAGGGGAGTTCCTTATTTACAAAGTACAAATATTGATATTTATGTTTGAATGACATAAGATATTGAGATATTAGTCAATGTTAAAATGTATAGAAGGAGATATTGCTATTTTTTATATGGTTACCCCAGTACACCTGTCATATTCTATATAATGAAAATCAAAATTTGAATGGAATCATGTCATGTAACATGTATGGGTACAATATAGATGCCCCACCCATATCTAGAACTATGAGGGATGGTCTGATTCTTATTTTAGTATTGTGATATGGCATGCACTTCTGTGATTTCTTTTGTAAATATGCTTCAGAAATGCATTGCCTTATTGAATTACTCCTTCTATATGCTTATTGCTCTTGCTGTAAATTATCTAAGATGTGTCAATCATCATTGTTCAGTAATTCTCTTCAAATTCTATAGGGATGGCCTGATGAGGGGTGTAATTAAATGTGTCCAATTGAAATTTCATGGCTACTTTTGCTCTACAGATAGAATGTTACATAAATCACAAAATGAAGTTGCATCCCAGTTGTTTCTTTTACATTCTTATCATCAAAGCAAGATTTATGGTTGTCAGGACAGATCTGAGCTCCATTACATGCTGATATCATTTGTGCTGTCCTGTGTTACCATGCTGCTTTTAGATAAAAGTGAGCATGGCAGTGTGTAGACAAGTAAACAGGCTTTACCTGATATATAAATTTACCAGATACAGATTTCAGTTTTTACTGGATAATTCACAATATAGATATAAAATGTATGAACAATAGAGGTAAATTTCTTCTTTGTTATGCAATGATTACATAATGAAGTGACTCTAATGAAATGTTTTTGATTTGATGTAAGGAAGAATGTATATACTCTGATTTGATACCAAGATGATTTTGTAATTCATTGTTTTAAGGATAAAAATTGGCCTTAGACCATGCATGTTTTCATGCTCCAAATGTGTTTCCTCTGTGCTATTTTCTTCAGTCTGAGTAAGGGAGATAAATCCTCAATAACTAAAGAAATAGAGGGAGCTTGATGACAGGGTTTTAGGGATTTGGTGACAGTTGAATGGGAATTCTGAGGTGCAAATTTGAAAGGGATCTGACATCTTTACAGTCCCTTCAAGGTATCACACCGGTAATCGACCAATCAAAATGAACTTAGTCAATTGTAGTTCCATATATACTTCAGAATTATTTTTTTCCTTGACTGCATTTTTACATTTTCCTTTACTCAGTTTTAAAAATTTTTGTACCACTGAGAAGGATATTTCATGTATTTTGTTAGATGATGATCTTTTTTCACAGGGACTACTTCTTTCAGGGCACATGCAGCAGCTTCCTTGGGAGTGTGCAGTCTGTTTACATACAAACAGAAAACACGTGGTTTTGAGGGTAGACCTGTTTGAAGCTAGATATTTTGAGAAAATGCCGTATCGTGTGCCCTTTTTATGGTGTTAGCTGATGAGATAGGTAACAAATAACATTTCCTCCGAATATTTTGTCATGAGAAATACAAACTGATTTTTAAGAATTTTTTTCCCTCTATAGTGTTATATAGTGAAAACAATTACCGGTGTGATACCTTTAGCCGAGCGTAAAGATGCGCTCTTTAATGAAACGCAAAAATCCGCGCTATCCCGTATTTACGCCGGCGTACCACTAAGTCTGGACGTACGACCCCTTTATGAAACGAGCCCTAGGAGATCATGGGAAACGTACATGAAGACTAACACACCTATTGCCGCACACTCAGTTGATTTTTTCCTAAGATTACGATGATTTAAATAAGCAAAGACATGCGTAATTCCAGCTATTTTTATGCGTAGAATGCGATCGCAATATTTCAGTGCTGTGCAACGTCCATGACGTCAACACTCTCGCCGCATGTCTGTGTATTAGGTAACTCAATTTTAAGAATATAGAAACTGAAATCAGTAAACATGAAATGCAAATGTAAATATTATAAAACTGGCATAGAAATGGGACAGTTCACTTTCTTTCTTTTCTCTTCGAACGCGTTATTCCACTGTTAACGGACCAACCACGTTTTCGCGTCGACCTTTTGTGTCCGTTCTTAAATTAGCTTGTCACATAACGTGCAAATGAAAATAAAAAAATAATAAATTCAAATTTATATTAAATACTTTTAAATGCTTTTGATTTCAACTGTATAATTTACAGAAAGTTAAGAACTTTTGTAGCTAAATGGAAAAATGAAAACATTTCCTCCTTTTAAAATTTTCATTTAAAACGGCATTCCTTTAAGCATTGAATGCTTTTTTTTTATGTCGTCGGTCCTGTAACACACCAAGCTGTGCAGACACATTAAATACCGCGCGATAACGCGGCATGATAATTTGTTTGCACCGCTTGGTGTGTCATAGGACCGACGACATCCAAAAATAAGCATTCAATGCTTATATTTATATTCATATTGATGTGTCTTTTTATAAAATATATGGGTATTGTCGCTGTAAAGCCATTATATATACGCTCTCAATTCAGATATGAAACATACATGGAACAGCCATATTAATTTATTATTTAGTATTCTTCCACGGCTAGAAATATAGTGCCATAAACTTTGTAGAGAAAAATCTTTTTAATTAAGGAGTAGATACAATTTAATGATTATTTTTCAAAAGTACATATCAAATTGGTTATGTGAGATTAAACGTTTCATTTGTCTTACAAAAATAAATATACTCAAAAACACGTGTTTGTGCACATGGCGCATGAATTATCAAAGTGTATTAATAGAAAATTGAACGTCGCAGATTTCCAATGCAACCATCAGAGGAAATATACACTGAATGTAAATAAAACCATTCTGATGGTGTATAAACTTTGACATGGAACGAATAAAAGGCCCCAAGCGTACAAAAAAAATATTGGAATGAATCTTCTAGAAAGCGATGAAAATAATGACAGTTAAGGCTGTCACAATGTCAGATAATAAGATAATAAACGTACCCGAAATAGTACAAGAAAACATATTGACGCAAGCGTCAAATGGGCCCCAAAAAATATAATTGTTGTATGAATCATCATTGGTTGTTTACATAAAACACACGCCACAAAGAAGAAAATAACGAGTTGGTTGTTCTAATTTTTAAGGTAAATTTTAATATATTTTTAGCAACACGTCTCGAAGTTTAACATTTTACTATTATTATTAAGAGTCAAGTTCGTTACTGTAAGCATTTCTAACAGTAATTGTAATGACTTTTGTCAGAGTATGAAGTAATGGAGAACACATTAATTTGTACATTATTCTAATACTAACAAAGTTTAACTCATCATTATTCTCTTGGAGATAATGTATTTAAAACCATTTTTATTTTGTGTTGCATTGTATTGAATTAAAACTTAATGCATTAGTTTATATGATTTCAAGGGACCACATAATAAAATAGAAATGGATTATTTTAAAGGTTTATGAAAGATAATGCTCATCTGGTACACACTGCATAAAGGTAAAGAAAAAAGCCGGATAATTGTTTTCCTAAATGGAATTATAAATCTTATCTACACTTCAGTTTATGAAGATAATCATGGTTATTTATTTGCACGAGGTTCTCAAAAGAATAAAAAATAAATCAGGTCAGCTCAAATTTTAGGTCATTTATATTTTCATGTCTTTCAAGTCAGCTCAAATATTCAGGTCAATTCAAATTTTCAGGTCTTTCATATTTTTGCGTAAATAATTGATATGGATGTCATTTCATTATATTTTTCTACCATATTTCACATGAAAATATAATAAATACTCACACAAAGTCATTTTAATTCACGCAGAACATATTTTGTATTTCAGGTCTTTAGTATACCAATCTAGACTGGATAGCCTGCCATTGATTCCAAACGCTTCCGCTAGGAAATTCAAGGGCGCTCGCACTCGTAATCAATGACAGCGAACCAGTCTATATACCACTCCTGATATAGAATGAAAAACTCCGAAATTTTCCGAATAGATGATAGTCTCGATAAAAACGTGCCTAACGCGACATTCTATGACCTACTTTACATTTACGAGTAAAACAAAAAAATATGTAATATTTTTTAAAGACATAAAACATATTTCTACATGCAAATTTACTTTTAATTCATAACAATAAGCATAATATTTAAAAAAAACTATCACGCAGAAACAATATCTAAATGTATATATGTATCAAATAACGGACCGCATTCTGGCGGCCCGTAATGAAAAGTTTAGCTTTTTTTCTTCTTTTTTTTATTTATTTGAATTTTGTGATACAAACATATAAATGGATCAATTGCTTATGCATATATCACAAATTTTCAAGGATACAAAATAAGTTTAACAGTACAATAAAACACTACTATCAACATTGCATACATATCAGAACGATATGGATCAATTGCTTCTGCATACATCACAAATTTTCAAGGTAAAAATTTCAACTTAATATACAATCCCTGCAACTACCGCTGAAAATACCACAGAAAAGATTTGCATCAGCTTTTGTCACGCAATTACCGATGCAGTACTTCAGAACAAATGTATTTGGAAGATATGTCAAGATATTATGTAAGTTAATGTTGAAAAAAAAAAATGAAATTTGATCGATGCACACCTCTTTTGTATTGTCCCGATATTTTCATCCTAGTTGATTTTCCCCCTGTCGTTCACATCTATGGAACCATGACATGCACCCATATCTCTTCTGAAGATGACAATCTTGGAGTTATATATGTTTTGTTTGATATTTATTTGGAAAGTTCCACAGAAAGGTAAGTGTATTTAATATTATGTTATTCAACAAACTGAAAATGTCTGAAAAATTTACAATCTCTTTGCAGAAGTACAAAAGAATAAAGTAATTTTGAAAAGGAATACAACTCTATCTGTACTCTGTCGATAAGATACTATATTTTTTCTACTAAGATTGATGAATCAGTTTACATAGAAATGAACAGTTTTGTTTTTCGTTAATTTTATATAATGAAAGCTATTTATAAATGTAAAGGAAACATTTGGCAAGCAGCAATGTTAAGTGTTTTTAAAGAAAACTACACGAAAATTCGCCAAGTTTTTGTAATTGTAGCCATTGCGCTGGAAAAAAGCGTATAATGTTGCAGGTAGATGAATGGCTACAATGACGTAAATGCTTTTGTTGATTTAAACATAAACGCCAATAGAAGAACATAAATGCACACATGTTATTTACTTTTAGGGGAAACTGTATCATGTAACTTCGAGTCAGGTGATGTATGTGGTTGGAAAAATGAGAACTTTACGGTGTCAGATTTAAAAAGTAATTTAGAACAGTCTGGTCCAGAAAAGGCTTTTGAAGGAGGTTTGTATGACAACAGTTTTGTCACCGATTTTGTTCTTTGAATCACAATTAGACACATGCATGAGCTAGTATCAACAAAGAAAACACAATCATTGGCTAGATGCATAAAATCTGAATTAGGTAACCTTAATAAACATTTCACTTTAGATTAATTGTATCCACCTTTTAAGACGGAAGTAAATGAACATATTGTTTTCAAACTTCTAAAACGTTGATATAGATAAAAATCATTATGTCAATTTACATTTTGCGTCACAGAGTTCTATGCCTTTTTCTATGAGGAAAAAAATGAAGAGAGTGGCGCAATCTTAGAATTTACAGTCCAAGAGAGCAATGAAAACTGTTTGTTTCTGGCCTATCATATGTGGGGAATTCATATTAGGTCCCTCCAGATAGAAGTTTATAAGACAACTGAGAATTCGTGGACAGTTGTGGAGGTATTTAAAGGCAATTTAGGGAACATGTGGCACTGTAATGGAATTGAACTACCTTCCATTGATAACACTGACCCAAAACGTAAGGTACTAAAAATTTACATTTTTCTGTGATTGTTGTTTTTAATCATATATTAATTATATTCTCACGTTCCTTTGTTTTTCATTTAATATTACGTGGTTGTATAATCAAGAACCACTTCAGTATTAATCGATTCAAAAACGAAACTAGAACAGACACAGAATAGATTGAATTTTTTTAATCAGGTAAGAATTCACGCTTTCCGAGGCCAAGATAAGTACAGCATCATTGGAATAGACGACGTACGTGTCTTTGAAGCACCCGGGTCAACTTGCATAAAATACAGTAGGTTCAGATTTCTTACAACACAATGGCGTCTACAAAATTACGCATACTGGAGTAACCTATTGAAATTTTCAAAATCTTTTTACGTTTCATTTTGTTGAACTTATAGAAACAAATAAAATTCTTAAAGTTTGCAAACTGAGATCCATTTTTCCACAGACTGTAGTGATCAGCCACAGACTACAGTGAGTTTGGCAGTGACTTCTTATTCACCCACGTTCTCAGGATCACCGAGAGCCACAACAACAGAGACACTTCAGAATTCAGACAATTTTTTCAAGGGTTCGTCTACATCTTAAATAGCCTTAAATATTTCTGCTCATCAGAGAGATAATCTGTCTTCAGATTTTCACTTTCCAGTAGGGCTTGGCACCGTCGTCAGAAACTCACGCTTAATCTTATCCACGTTTACTCATCGAACCTTTTTCGGTTTCATGAATATTTATTATTCTCAAATTACCAACGAAAAAGCGAAACTCTTTTGTTTTGGAGGCATAAAAACGACGATCGTTTTATCCAAAAAATGCCGCTGATGATAAATGCATACGTAAGCATTAACAGTATTGGTCGGAATATAACATGAATTGTTTATAAATGCGAGAAAAATTCAGCAAGATGGTTCACGCTTAGTAAAAGTATGTAAGACTAGCCGTGGGTTTCCAACGATGGCTAGGTATATGCTCTAGTTGTTGGTTTTTTTTGCTCATTATATATCTTAAAATCAACAATAAATGGGCACTCGGGACAAATGCAATTTAAAAGCAAAAGATTCCGTATTCATCTGTCTTTCTGAATACAGTTTTATTAAAACAAAAATTCGGATAATGATATGTGTTTAAATCGTGGAAGAACTGTTAAAGGTCAACTCTTTCATGACACACAACTTACAAAAGAATGTGTTAAAATAAAAAGTAAATGTTTTCTTTTCGTTTCACATGGATATATTGGTCATTTCAGTCAAATAAACACATACATTAGGTTGACAATCTGTTAATTCATGTTTATTTTAAAAATGTTTCTTGCAAGGTCCATAACTATTATTCCCGAATAATAAAACCAAAAATTCTATGCTTTGTATTTTTCAAGGCTAACAAAATCTATTTCAAACCTATGGTGGCATATCTCTGCCCCTTGTGTGCAAGTTATTTTTCTATCAAATTTGTCGACATGCAAGATAATTATGTCAATATGCAACATAACTATGTTGACAAACAAGAAATTTGCAATCAAATAAGAATTATAAAAAATCTCAAATATCGCCAAAATGTGACATCCAAGATGCTTGATGCTACCTATTAGTTATGTTCACATGCTACTAACTTATGTCAACATGCAACTTAGTTATCTTGACATGCGAGATAAATATGTTGACATGCAACTTATAAGTTGTATGTCAACATAACTAAGTTGCATGTCGACATAAATATGTTGCATGTCAACATATTTATCTTGCATGTTAACATAATTAAGTTGCATGCCAACATAAATAAGTTGCATGTCGACATAAAGAAGTTGCAGGCTAACATAAATAAGTTGCATGTCAACATAAATATGTTGCATGTCAATATATTTATCTTGCATGTTAACATAAATAAGTTGCATGTCAACATAAATAATTAGCCTCTAGCTTGGATGTCACATGTTGGCGATATTTGAGATTCTTTGAGATTTTTTATTCTTATTCGACTGCAATTTTCTTGCATGTCAACATAGTTATGTTGCATGTTGACAAAACTGTCTTGCATGCAAACATATTTATCTTGCATGTTGACATAATTGATAGAAAAATAACTTGCACACAAGAGGCAGCGATATTACACCATACAAACCAGCTGTCGTCGTTGAAAGTTGATACTTTGTCAATGTTGTGTTCTGGAAACCATGATGTATTATTTTCAAGAATTAGGTGAACTCCCCTGTACTTTTTTTTTTGCAGAAAACCTTCCACTGATTGCGGGGATACCAGGGGGTCTAGTGACCTTCTTTGTCGTCATAGGCATTGTGTATCTCCTCTTTCAAAAGTGCGTAATGTAAAATATGTAACCACGGCCTTATCAAAATAAAATGACTTAACATTATCCAAATATGTGTACCAAAATTATTTTGAAATAACAATAAAATGTCTTATCCAAACGTAATTCAATATACTACATTTAAACTACATGTGCATATAAAAGAGTAGTATACATTAACACATTCTGTTTACAAAAATTATCATGGTATATTTCCATATCACATCATTATTTTGTATTACTGCAGATGTCAACTATATAAACTTTTGATCGCCTTGCAGAAACAAAAAGGATAAAAAAGATAATGCCCACCATGATGATTTTTTCCACGGCCAACCACCACTTGGTTTCCGGCCCGATCGATACCGTTCATTTCCCCATAACCACCATCACCAGGAAGAGGAGGTGTACGACGAAATAAGGGACGACAACTGCACGTCAAACGTGAACGACCTTAACTACAGGAAAGGATCACAGAATACTGGTTTAATTGAAAGCTATTCCAAAGATGATTATCTTACCCCTTCCTCTGTTGGTGAAAATGGACATGATTCATACCTTACTCCGGTGTCCCTTCACAACAAAGGTTCGAACGATTTCACTCTATTACCAGCCATCACACTACCCATTGATCAAGTCACTGCAAAGTATAACCCGGGAGGCGGGGATACCCTGAATCACGAGAACTACGGGTACGTAGAAACCAAGGACCTCAACATGCCTAAAACACGTGGCAAAAAGATCTCCGTCACTGATCAGGGTGATGTTGTTTATACTGACGTCAGACAACATAGGGAATATGCAAATGAGAATATGGTAAACAGACCTTACACGTCATTATCTACAATTAGGTCCGAACGCTGACCAGTTAAAATGTAAAAATTAGGAAGTTAAATTAGAAAGTAAAATTTTCGGTCTGTATGAATGCCACGATTTGGGAACGCTTCCTTGTATTAAATAGAAACCAAGTGATGCATGCATTTTATTAAAAATAAAGCAAAATCGGCTAAGAAAAAAAATCATCCCTATGACAATCACTACCTGATATTATACATTTGACATTAAAAATATATGCTATATATCTTGTAATTTGATACTTTTATTGTCTCTACAGGAATGTTTGTAATAAATACTTATTTAGGTTTTACTACACTCTTATTTGAAAGTTTTTGGTTTTTTTTAGAAACAGATTGGTTAAATGCTCCATCAAATCTGGAAGCGTATAATAATCTGTACTTATTGTGCTGATATTTCTACATTGCACAACATTTCTAGAGATCAAGTATTATTGGTTTCTTTTAGTTACAGATATCTTTTTGTTAAACATTATCCTATCGTCTATGTATTGAACATTTACAAAAGTATCGCCAAACTCTATCCAAAGAAATTATGGTGAGTGCGATTTATGTTCGCCGCAGTATCATTGAATTCTAAAAATAAAATGTGATTACGTGCTTTATTATCTAATAAACTTTTACATTTCGTATGATTATTATTGATACAATTAATCAGAAAAATCAAGTTGTTATAGCCATGGATTTAGAAAAATATTTTTTTCACTACTAATTATGACGTGATAATTAGTAAGTTTCCTTAATCTTTTGACGTAGCGTTTGGAAATTCATTCGTTTTATGTGCAGATTTTGAATTCTTTTGGAAACCTGGATCACTCGTGGTTTTGTGCACGTGCATCCGACAGGCAAGTCTAGGTATGTTTTCACGTACTGAAAAACACCGTCAACGCATCGCTTTTCTAACAAGGGAATCCGATAAGACACAGGTTTACACTCGTAATTCCCCATCCCATCTAAACAACTGGTGCATCTGCATCTTGCAAAGTGAAGAACTTGGGGGTACCGATTTTCGTTAACGTCCTCAACCAAATCCCAGGGGCAAAGAGATCGCTCGTTAAGAAACACAGGCGATGCATCAAGATATGGGTTAAGGCACCGCGAATTGTCAATTGGCTGACTAAATGTACTGTTTAGAACTTCTATTCCTCTGGCTTCAAAATGTAAGTGCTGAAGTTGTCTTTCAAACTCATCGTCGCTAAGTCTGTGTGAACAGTGCTGGCAGTTTGTCGATACAAGCAAGAAGAAGAAAATACTTATTGTTGATATCCATTTTTCCTGCATAAAAAAAAACAAGATTAAATATGTATGAATAAAAGTTTTAAAAATTTAACAGATCAAGGGTAATCTAACTATTCCTTTTTTGTTCGTTTCTTCTAGGATGATAGCACCATAGCTTTTTTTTAGAAGCATGATTTTTTTGTATTAAAAAAACCCACCCAAATAAACCGTTTCTTTACATAAGAAATAATACACAGTGAGATAGACTATGTCATTTTTTAAATGATTGATGTACATATAAATATTTTTACTACAATAGAAAGAATGAAATGTGGCAAAAAAATAATATTGTTGCTATAGGGTTCCTTTTTTCACAAAGGGAATGCTTATCCGTTGTAAAAGAAGAAGACTATGCTTTTAGTATTGCCTTGAATTGTACATATTTGGTTAATAATGGTTAAAGGTATATGTGGCGTATTTTTGGTGAATAACAATAATAAGATCTGATTATTTGCTTCATTTCTTTACTTAAAGATAGGACTTTCACACAAATTACGCTTTATAAGTCAATCGCATAACAAAGATACAAGAAATCAAAAACATATTTTTTATTTTTTACCGGCACGGTAAAAAATACAAAAGATTTGAATAAACCCCGCCTTAAATGGGTCACGTGACATCCATCTTGGTCTATCAACAAGAATGGCGACGACGAGAATGATAGGTATACCGTTAAGTTTGACAGATTTGGCAATGAAAGAAAAAAGAGACAGACTGACAAGGATAGGAACAAAGGGAAGATTATGGAACGCCGGGACTGTCTTATATGAGGATTAAACATTATACGCAGTGTTCTCCTCATTATATTTGGTAGTATATTCATTATATAAGGTCTTCTTTACATTATATCGCGTGCATTTTCCATTATATACAGTACTTCTTTCATTATATGATGTAGTTATATCACTATATTATGTACATTTTTCATTATATGAGGTGCTTCCAACATTATATGAGGTGCTTCTAACATTATATGCGGTCGTTCTAACATTATATGCGGTAAACACAACATTATATTATGTACTTCTCACATTACATACAGTATATTCATTATTATATGTAGTATTTCTGTTACTATGATGATGATGAGCGTTAAATATTATGTCCGGTCCTGTTAGAATTCCGTGCGGTAGATTTTGCATTTCGTTGTGATGTAGACACAGTATTATATGCTGTGCTTTCATCTTTATGATGATGATCTTTCGGAAGCTTATTTTCGGAATCTCTCTGGAATATAAACGCAGAGTTTTAAGTATGACGGATCATTTCATAAAGTCGGTTTAGGTACAACTCGGTTTGGGTACCACTTCACTGTAAATCTATCATTGGAGACCATTCAGGCAGATGAATAATTTTCATATTGAAAATTTACAATTTGGTACAAATGAAGTAACATCATTTCCATTTTATTTATTGAAACGACAGATGACAGACAGATACAATATGCCGGGGGGGAGAGGGGGCATCTCGTGTGAAAACAGAAATATGTACATTTATATTCCATTTTCATCACAGGAGAGTTGTACATGCACACTTAAATTAAATTGAATGCAAGTAGAGATGTGAAACTGAATTCTCGTACTTGTGTGCATGAGCTCCAAACCGGACACGTGGACATAAAATCCATAAAAAAATAGTTTTACTAAATATGTATTATCAAAATATAAAAATATAATAGGAACAGAACATATAAGTTGTCAACATTTAGTATGTATGTATGCGCGAATAAAGGTCTTATTTCTTTATGAATTCAATATGCCAATTATATATTATGTAGACATAACTGCTGATTTTTCAAGCTGGAATGGCGTGCATTGAGAGAAGAATGGAAGGGGGAGGGGGTGTCTTAAAATTTCAGAAACTGCTCATTCATCTTCATTTAATGCAGATTTAAAGTTTACTATTTGGGATAAATATAATCTAAATTACTAATTTTAAGTAAACGGTATTTATTAATTTTGGCGGTACTTTAAGAAAATTTTTGTCACAAGGAATACATCTGTTAAATATGAAAGCAATTGCCCCACCAACTCAAAAGTTAAGACCAAGGTTTAAATTTTTGCGGACAAACTGATGGACGAACAGGGAAAAAACTTTATAAATACTCCCGAATCTTCGATTACGGGGGCATAAAACTTAAAAACTTAAATTTATGTCTCTGCTCTAACTAACGAATCGTATACCTTTGGCAAGCGAACATGTACATCACAGGAAGGCACAACAGTTAATATTGTATTAAGTTTTCAGGAACAGGTCGAATATTTATTTCCACCCCACCCCTTTTCCAAAACCAAGAAATAAGAATTCCTCTAACGCTAAATGGATATTTCTAAGAGAATAATTTAAAATTTTGGCAAGGTCCTAGAAATATGGATAGAAAAGTTAACTTTAAATTATGAATTGTGATTTGTGTAGTATTGAAATAATTTCTTTAAACTTATCACGTGAAAAACTTAAATAGACAATGTGAAGATCTATTTTCATGCCTTATAAATTGGAAAGATATACTTTAATTCTCATCAAGTATTTTAAGAATGTTTAAGCAGGGCTAGACAAATAGCATTGCCCGACAATGGGTACATCCATCTATAAATTGAGCCAATTTAAATTTAAGGTCCCGTAAAATATCATCCATTTTTTTCATAGCACGACTTCCGAAAATAAGCTTCCGAAAGATCATCATCATAAAGATGAAAGCACAGCATATAATACTGTGTCTACATCACAACGAAATGCAAAATCTACCGCACGGAATTCTAACAGGACCGGACATAATATTTAACGCTCATCATCATCATAGTAACAGAAATACTACATATAATAATGAATATACTGTATGTAATGTGAGAAGTACATTATATAATGTTGTGTTTACCGCATATAATGTTAGAACGACCGCATATAATGTTGGAAGCACCTCATATAATGTTGGAAGCACCTCTTATAATGATAAATGTACATAATATAGTGATATAACTACATCATATAATGAAAGAAGTACTGTATATAATGGAAAATGCACACGATATAATGTAAAAAAGACTTTATATAATGAATATACTACCAAATATAATGAGGAGAACACTGCGTATAATGTTTAATCCTCATATAAGACAGTCCCGGCGTTCCATAGAAGATTGTCATCGGAGACCATGTAGATTGATGGAACAGGAATTAAAGCCAAATTAAACTTAAGTTTCCATGATGAAGTTGTAGGGGTTTTGCTATAGTCAGGTTCGTGCTCCATGTGTTCCGTGTCTTTACTTTATACGTTTTAAACCACAAGTGGATTTTCGTTTAGAGGAATTTTTGAATAAAGAATAAATAAACACTCTCAGTACATCACTACATGCATCCCTCAGGGAGAGGGGTACATGTATTTACTCCGTTTACCGTATCGATGATGCTAAAATCGTGTTTCGTCTTTATTACACGTAATTAACAATTTATATCGTTCTACATTAATGAATATCGGAATAATAATGCTTCGAGTATCATCTGATATAAGAATTATCTAATTTAAGACATGAAAAACGTGATTCTAATTTGTAAACAAACTCTTCTTCCATCGTGTTTTCAATGCTAGGTTTTCCCGCACTCATGCGCAGTGGCGTTATAAATGGCGAATAACATTAATATTCATCAGACGTATAGCAAAGTTTAGAGACAAATAACTAAAGACAGAACATGTTTTATGGGCCTAGAGTTTGCGAAACGTCTAATTATATGAGGCATAATGTATATTTTTACTCAAACTCATGCCAAAAATTTTACTCCAAATACGCCACATATACCTTTAATAATACATTTGTTGTCATATCGGTGAGCTTAATACATGTATAGTATAATTCTCTTTCATTGTGAATAGCTAGATAAGGTTGTTGAGTTTTAACGGAGTAAGAGCAGAATTGAAGTCAAATACGGATATTGTTTGTTTCAAAAGGTGGTGCAAATGTTAAAAGTTAAGGATATGGCACACCTTTGCAAAATCCAAATTTGAGACTGGTTTGGCCATCATAGTAAAGTCAGCTGTCGGATATTGCTGCTGATGTCTCGGATAGCGATGCGGTCATATCAAATATTCTCTCGGATAGCGATTCAATGCGGTCATATCAAATATTCGGATGATTCTTCTGAGTTGTGTATGCAAATAGAATGTATCACTAATTTCATCTCCAAAACTACTTGTCTAAGAAAATTTGCTTAAAAGAGAGAAAAATAAGGCAGCTGCCATGAACGGGCTCTGATAAAACTCCACATAGAAATACAATATTTGTTTCCAAAATATCTCGCATAATGATCGATAACTTTAAATTAACAAGTAGCTGTTTTCAATTATGTTACAAATAAGTTAAGAAAAAAAAACGTTTCTGTATGTGTAATAAATATTTTTGGCAAATGAAACAATTATGTTAATTTTTTTTTCTTCTAATTTCTTGCTATGCGCTATGGACGTTCATTTTGGCAATTTGCCATGGGAGATAGTTGAATGCATGCCTTTCCAACGAGACAAATTGCATCTGATCATCTGTGATATTATGTGTCAGGTAGGCAAGAGGATCTAAATGGTAAAAAGATAGTCACCGTTATAAAAAAAACTGTTTAATGCGGAATACTAAATATATTTCTATTTAGATATGCATTTATGTGTTAAAGAATGTAACCAGTGCTAAAAATGACGTGTTGATAACGAACAGTGTTCAAATTCAAAAGTCCAAAGGAAAAATACAAAACAGGAGCAGAGCGAATACGGACCTATTAAAAAAATAGAGTTAGGATCAGGTGCCATGGAGTAGTGAGCATCCTCTGCTGACCGGTCACACCCGCCGTGTGCTCTTTGTCGTAATCGGGAAAAACAGATAAGTCCGTACACATTTAGGTGATTAATTATGGTCTAACAATAAGTATGAAAAACGTCAGTCAGCATGCGATCCAGTGGAAGATTGTATTTGCTGACAAGGTCGTTGTATCGACTATTATAATATAACTTACGAAAAGATTACATCAAACGAGACCGTTGATAGTACTGTTTTTCCTGTACTGTATTATTTGGTTATCCTGTGCGGGGGCCAGACTGATAAAAAAAAATCTTGACAAATCAAAAAAAAAAAAAGGATAATTCCCAAATCCTCAAAATCCTAATCCGGGGGGGGGGGGGGGGGGGGGTCGACGACGCATACATAATTATAACAATTAACTTCGATTTCACTGCATTGTCGGATACCCTAGGGTGATCGCGTATTTTACTTATAGCATACTTATATGATAAGTAAAAGACGCGATCACTCGTGGCCGCGGTGGGTATCCGACGATGATTTCACTGTTACTTTTTTTTTCACTTCACCTCCCCCCTCCCCCGATGCTACGAGTCTAAGTACCTTACATTAATATTTTTTTTAATTGGCAAGAAGTTCTCACTTGATAAATAAATTTTTAAAAAACGGGAATAGGTGAAGATTAACGGTAGAGAAATTGAAGTCGTAGAAAATGTCTGTACAAGTCATGGGCCTGCTGGTCATAAACCATTGCTCAGATGACGCTAGGCCTTTGTAAACATATAATTGATATAATTCACATTCAATTTAAAAAGGACAGTATGGACAAATCTTGTAGCAATATTACTTAACTATACATATGATTATATAAATTTACATACATGGACGGCCCCATTTCCCGGTTTAAATAATGATAAGGCCAGTTGGGCTATTGCACCGTATACAACCCCCCACGCGGGGAAGTCGACAAAAAGTATGGGGGAGTCGATTCCAATGTATGAGGGAGTCGATTTTCTTCGCTTCGGAGACGGGAGGAATTTAGGCCATGCCTTTTGTAGGTATTTATAACAAGTATTTCCAAAAAAAAAGTACACCGCACGGAAGACAGCGATAGTCAAACTTTGTGTTGGTCATTGGTCCGAGACGTCTATACAACTAGTCTCAAACACTTCAAAACTATTTGGCAGATTGCAAATTCAAGGTAATCGGGTGGTAAATATACATGTAGGCATGATTTGTTAAATATACGACTTGCTCAAGTTTGGATTACAGTCAGTTGAAACAAATGATCAGCCTTGTAAATGCAACAAGCTTATCTTTTAAAAAGATTGGTGAGCTAGCACCTTAGCCATCATAAAACATAGAAGCATCGGCAATGGCATAGCTCATTGACTGTGCCTTAATCATTATGTATCTACTGTAATTTCAACTTCGAGGTGAAAATTTTCAAGAACCATTGGTACCGTTTTGTAGCAATCGTATCTTCTCGGGCCTTTCCGTCAAGCTCGGAAAAAATATCCGAGGTTGTTTTCCGAGCTTGAAGGTAGTTAAAATAAAGCTATCTTTTTATTATAATATTTAAAATAACTTTGCATAATAAGACCTAAGCGACTGTTACTATTTTGACATTTACAATATAAAACAAAACTTCGTGTGAATATGATAAAACGAAATTCACATGGTACAGTTTATCTACAGTAGTACAGTATTCCCAGAATCCCCTACTATGGAGTCGAGCATGCGTATTCAAGTGAAAAAGACTAACGTAGTTGCTAGCGCTCGAGAGCGCTAGCAATAATCAAATCGTAACAAATCTCAGGAAAAATAAATAATCAAAGCATTTTCTGTTCAGATGTAACGGTAACGCATGGGGGGGGGTCGTTTTTCGGAAAACAGAACGTACGGGGGAGTAGAAAACTGAAAAATGCACTTTATCGGGAATGTTTAACTTGTCTAGGCAAAATGAATAGATTACAAACAAGGTCTATAAAATTTATCTAATAAATGAAATGGTTTTACAGATATTAAGCAATAAATACATGTACTACTCATGTTTTCATCTCATTTCGTATTTTGTTTTTATTTTTAAGGAGAAAGATTGAATTAAAAGAAAATACATTTAATAAATTGGTACTTTCCCTCTATTTCTTAAGAAAATAGAGACATTTACGCGACCCATTGAAACGAAGTGTACCTGAACGTATTTACATGTATAAACGTTTTAATTAACTTTCAAGAACTACTTTTTAATTCATTGTATAGCTAATCAAATTTTAAACAATTATATGAAGAGCTAATTGATGTCTTCTTGTACTTTTAATGTTGAATTTGCGTGCGGTTTTTTTTTTTCTTGATTGAGCGATTCTATTAAAGCTTCACAGAGAGCACGGACTTGCATAGGGTAGGTTCAAACTTCAAAGTAGCTATTGTAATCATTTACCATGGTAACTTTCACATATAAGGAAAATGGACTGTTCCTTCTGTGTAACTTTTTTTGTGATTCATACTGTATATACTGTGGCGACATTGCAGAAAAAATACATATACCCGCGTTAGCGAGTTATGTAATTTTTTTTTCTGCAACGATCGCTACCTTTATGAACTTTTATCTTATGAATCATCAAAGATTTTAGTTACATCTTTCTTTTGACAGATTAATAAATTGATCGTAAAAAGTAAAAGTAGCTAAATTGTTGTCAATGTACATCAGTACGTTGTATAGAAGCAACAGCCAAATCGTATTCAATAAGAATTTGAGTTTGACATCATCATGATTATTTTATGCAGCCCGTGATTTTTCCTAGTTTGATGAAGGTTTCGAGCAGTCGATAAACGAGACGTATAGATTTCGAATTCAGTCCTGTCAGTTTCTACAGAGCTATGAATTATAAAATCAACTTTAATCAAAAATAGAGGAAATCATACTTGGTGGATGTAAATATATTGTAAAAGAAGAGAAGGAATGACCAAAATTGGGACTCTTCACGCAGTTTAAAAACCAATGTTCCAACTACATGTAGCTAGTGCTGGTAGGGGCGTGGCAGTACTGAACCTATTATATACACATACATACATGAACTAGTACATCAATTTTGCAGAAACCACATTTAACTTAAACAAGTCATCGACGCCGCGGTCTTACAAGATAATCATATTGACAAGTGCACCCACCAACCACCCTTCGATAGCAAATACATATATGATATACAGATGACAACCTCAAATACAGGGTGTTAAATTATATCCTCTGTATTGCTAGTATGATGTATATGATCAAAATAAAGAACACAACAACAACAACAGAAAACCACGTGTGCACACAAAAAAATGACAAGACACAACATGTAAATGTTTGATCTTGGAGTTTTGTGAATGTTGTTTTGAACGTCATGTGCCTTTGATATGGTCTGAGATACACAAATCATAAAAAAAGAGAAAAAGTTATGAATATATATATAGTTTTATTTGAACACATATTGCATTTCTAGCTACTTTTCATAAAACCATTTATATATATATATACTATACTTTATATATTAACTATTGATATCAAATGAGGTTTGCAATATGATAAAAGTTCAATGTAAAATTAAACATACAATATTTTCTACTCCCCCGTCCGTTCCGTGTTCCAAAAAACGACCCCCACCCCTACGTTACCGTTACACCTGAACAGAAAATGCCTTGATTATTTATTTTTCCTAAGATTTGTTACGATTTGATTATTGCACTTACAAGGTTGGTCATTTGTTCGACAGTTTCTACTATCTGTAACCCAAGGCAAGTCGTATATTTTACAAATCATGCCTATATTTACCACCCGATTACTATAAAACTTGAATTTGAAATCTGCCAAATAGTTTTGAAATGTTTGAGACTAGACGCATAGAGATCTCGGACCAATGACCAACACAAACTTTTAGTCCATTCTGACCACGTGTCAAAGTCTATAAAAAACTATTAAAGTATCAATTAAATACAAGTGCAACGTTGGTCGCTGCCTAATTTAAATAAGAGATAAAAAATCTTCAGAAACTATAAATGATGCTTTCGTATATGAATTTGTTAATGGACGTGTCTAACTTTAATTGCGCGGATGTTTTGAAATAAATAATGAATTATGTCTTCCAATAACAAACGCATTAAGGGGGAACAGGACTTTGCAGTAGAATATTTTTTTATGTAATTTTTTTGCTTTTTTTTTACACATCAACATTTAGATGTCTCTTCTGGCATATATATTTTGATAAGAATTGCCCCCCCCCCTTTGGTATTATGATTTTTTTTAAATTTCAATTTTCTGCAATAATTAATTTGTTTGATAAAAATTTATTTGTAAATTATATTCAGTCATTTTAAGAACAGAAATAAATTTTAGAATTATTTACAACATTGGCTTTTTTTACATATCAATATCATAAATTTACGAAAATATTGATAAAATCAACACTTCAATTTTTTGAGTTTTTGATTCTAACTTAGAACTTTTCTTCAAATTTTCTTATATCAACCTTAGAGTGTGTTTTATAACATATAACAATTTCATGGCAACTTACTTGGGATTCAAGGGAAATACTACAAAAAAGAATCACCTCTATCCCTATTTCTGGAATTATGACTTATTGTAACAATTTCTGTTTTGAACCATCAAAAAGGTAATTATACATTCTTTAGATTTATTCATTAACATGAACAGAATGATAATCAGAATATATATATATGATTTATTTAAAGGATTCAACAACTTGATGTTCATTATATTTTACTATATATTCCATAATAACTGTCATGTGATCAATAAAAGTCACGTGATCAACGTCCTGTCTCCCCTTAACAAACCATTATAAATACATTTTAAATAGTCTTTTCTTCATATATACTCTAATCACAATTTCAAAAAAAGAATTGTTTGCTCAATTTAATTTTTTTTTCAATTACAGGGTAACCATTTCCTGGTCTTCCATTTCAAATAAAACCTTAAAATTTTCCTTCTGGTATATTCGTAGGTTTACGATATTGATAACCAGTCGAGATCACAGAACTTTCCGCTCAAGGGTACATTTTCATTCATTAGATCCACGATAGGTGGGCGTATGAAATAATGAAGCAATGTTTCAAAGATACCATATATTCTTAATTAAAATGGAATGCTAAACCTATATACCTGTGGCAAGAGTAAAGAGTTTGACTGAAACCAATTCGTGAACTTTAGATCCATTGATAGTTTAAAGTAAGTGTATTTGGGGATGCATATAAAACACCGTATGCTATAAATCTAATGATGTACTTCTCAATTAAAGGGACTTGGACACGATTTTAGATCAAAATTTTATTTTATATTTTATATATATATATATATATATATATATATATATATATATATATATATATATATAATGGTTTACTTGCAGATTTTGAATGATTGACCAAAATTTGAATGTCAGAATTCAAATTATATAAGAGATACAGAGGTAAGAATTCATTGTTATGTAAACAAAGCTTGAGTCTTATATTTGTTTACAAATAATGTAAAGTATGGAATTACCATTTCTTTGACAAAATGACTCGTGGAAAACAAGGTAAACATATTAATTGTGTTTATAAATAATATTATCAACAGAAGAAAACAACAATAGATTGAAATTTATACCAATAAAACGCAGATGTAAAAAAAAAATAACATGGCTCGAGCTTTGTTTACAAAACAAACAACTACAAACTCTGTATCTTGCTTATAACTCAATATTTGACTTTCAAATTTTGACAATGCATTACAAATACCCATATTAACCATTCTAAACATTAATAATTATGGAAAAATAAAACTCAAAATTTTGAGCTCAAATCGTGTCTAAGTCCCTTTAAGGTAAAGATAGAAAAAATGCTCTTTTTCTGGTGTTGGACTTTTTCCACATTGATACGTAACGTATCAGAGCATACCTTATAAATTTAAGAAATAATTTTTTTATTTACATTTTGCTTCAAAATTATTCAAGCATTTAATTATGCGATCTCTTTTAGAAGAATATGTCACACACGCACGTAAGAATACTTTAACGGCAGCCCCCTTGGTGTGCGTTTCCATGACAGCATCAAAAAATAATTAGCAACATGTTTTCATATCATTCCTATCAGTCGACTATGACGAAAATAACTGTTTTGTCGATGTTTATATTTTTCATAATTTGACTATGTATCAACAGAGTAGAATTTACTCTTTAGAGAAAGGCTATACGAGGATTAAGTTATGAAAAACGTTATTATTGAAATTAGTACAGAATTTTAATGGCTTCGGTAGCAGGTTTTGATTGATACATGAACACAGCAAACTAAACTGGTATTAAGCCGACATGCGTACCATTTGGTACGCATATCATAAGATGGCGACAAGCTCTACAGATTCGGAAGTTTTTACTGCTATATTCATTTATTCAGGCCGTAATTCAGTGGGTAAAACATAAATATTTGAAAGGCTACTGAGTCTTCACATGTAGCGACTTAAAAAAACAAACGAAAACCGCATATTAATTGATATTTTCTCCATAAATGAAAATCCCTATGATATGCGTACCTACAAAAACGGATATACGTACCATAAAACAAATTAGAATTTCTTGATATGCGTATCATCGGTACGATGTACTTGGGTGGGTGTGCGCGCATGCGTGCGTCTGTGAGTGTCGATACCAAATGTTCCTATAACATGTACTTCATCAATAAAAAGATATAAAAATGGCTTACATTTAGATGTACCATAAGGTGCGACTTTAAAAATCTGGTCTCCGCTAGAAAACCTTGCTGAAAAAAAACCTTTCTCGCATTGACCACACTTGAATTTATTAAAAAAATAAAATGCTTTCTTTGGCGATTGGTGCGGGATATGAAGTTGGCGACATTGCTAAAAAAAAATACACGCGTTCGGTTATATAGTTTTTTTCCTGCAATGATCGCTACCTTCGTAACCCGCATAAATCATCAACGAGATAACATTTTATTGTTTATATTTACATCTTTCTTTTAACGAATTAATAAACTGATCTTAAAAAATAAGCAATTGTTTTTAATGAACATCAGTTTGTTAGCTAAAAGAAACAGCCAAATCGCCTTTGATGGTAATTTAAGTCTATATATCATCAGGATTTTTTCGTCCAGTTTTCTTAGGTCGATTAAGGTTTCGACCAATCGATAAACGGGGCTTGTAGATTTTAGTTTCTAAAGACCTATGAATCACAATTGAGTTTTTTTAAGAAACACAGGAGAAATTAATCGGTAGATATAAATAAATCCCAATATTTTATGTTCTTGCAAACCTTGCTTCGAACCATACAACTTTTCGCAACTTCATTACCTTGCCATCATCTTTATAATATATATAGATATATATATATATATATATATATATATATATATATATATATATATATATATATATATATATTATAAACAGATTCAATAATAAAAGGTGGAATATAATTTAAATGAAAACCGTACAGTAAAGAAGTATATCTTTTTGCTTTCGGGTGCTAGTGATCAGAGATCCATCAAATTTACTTACTGTTTAGACCAGAAAATCTATATATTTAATTTCATATGAGAAAGAAGTCTGTGTGGTTCAAATAACATGCTACATGCATATAATCACCAGATTACCAAAATCTCACTTTAATTTCAAGTTAAAATGATACAGATATCCTGAGTCAGTGGTGTCGAAAGCAAATTTAAAGTGGGGGGATGGCTAGACTACTAGTAATCATCACAAATCGTGACAAGCAAAAAACATTAAAAATAAAATATAAAAAAAATAATAATAATAAAAAAAAGGCTTATTCCCAAAATCATATAAATTTAGGAAAAACTTTGTTTGCTGTTAGAAAAAGTGGAGGGGGGGGGGGCTCGCCTACAAAAGTCCTTCAAATTTTTTTTTTCAAAATAGTGTCAAATTTTTATGAACCATTTTTGTTCTCTTCGAATTTATTATTTCAAAACAACTGTTAAATCGTATTGTTTTTATTTTTTTTTTTCTTTACAAATTAAATACTTGTATTCTCTACTAACATGGGATTCTTCCGTTTTTGTTTTCTGAATTCTCTAAATCATGAAACTTATATCAAAACCGATTATTAAAAAAGATATTAACTTTGTATGATATTGAAAAATTGAATATTTATTTTCCGTTATTATAACGTTTATTAGTATGCCTTAGTTCTCAACATACTGAAGCTCTTCGGATAACGATAATAAAACAATACAAATGCATTCAACGTCTCGAAACAGCACAGTTCAATGAAAATATAAGAACACACAATACATTATAGAAAATTAGCTGGTACCCCTATCATCAAATTATGGTACGTATATCAAGAAAATTTAACATGTCGTAGGTACGCATATCATAGGAATTTTCATTAATGGGAAACGTATCAATTAATATGCGGTTTTATTATTTTGTAAAATATTTATGTAAAGACTCAGTAGCCCTTCAAACGGTTATGTTTTACCCGCTGAAATACGACCTAAATAAATAAATATAGCAGTTTAAACTTCCGAACCTGTAAGGCATGTCGCCATCTTATGATATGCGTACCAAATCGGCTTAATTCTAGTGAACTAACAATAAAAAAGATATTGTGTAAAAGTTATAAAAATATACTAGATATACATAATACAATGTAAAACGTATCTTAATTGTTGCAGACTTGTTAGACAACCAAAATATTTGTTTGTCGTTATACTAATGTACTGTAGTCATTTTTTTTACCAATCATGAAATAAATTCTATTTAAAATATTCAAATTTTTGTGCATTTTCATTTCTCGAATTTGCTGTGAAATTCATACAGAAATTCATAATTTTCTTAAGGTCATGAGAAATCATAATTTTATTAAATAATGAACTAAAGAAATATTACTTACCATATTCGAGGGAATTTTTTCAACGTTTGATGTTTAACATTTGGTGTAATTGACACACAAGTCACACAAGTACTGGCGAAAGATCTCAGTTGTTATATACTATCATTTACGTAATTCGCCATCTTGTAGGATGGTTATGCTAATCATGTAAGTCAAATCTATCCATTTAATTACAACGAATATTTATTGAAGAAACTGATACTGTTTTTATTTTAGATCATTGATTTGAAACTTGAGACCACTTGAATAAGAACCTGAATGTGGTTTGTGGTGCTATTAGCGTGGAGGGAGAACAGAAGAAACCCAACTCTTAGAAATATCTCATGATTTCATTTTATTCTCTTTTTATTTCGATAAATGGAAACTTGTTTAAGGGTTTAAAATTAAGTAAAAATAAAAAATCGTTGTCTACGATTAAAACTACAAAGAAATTAACAATCACAACATGCCTTTATATATATATATATATATATATATATATATATATATATATATATATATATATATATATCATACGTGTGGTTAATGCTACCCGTGCGATAAACCTTTGCTTTATCAAACGGGTGATGCTTTATCAGATACTTCCGGTCCGAACTATTTTTGACACAGCCCATCGCTTCAACGCTTCAGTGACCTATTTTCGAAGATTTGCTAGTTTTTCAACATAACTTTATCTACTAACAAAAATTGATACCAAATGGATTTTGTCAAAAATTGAAAATACAAATATGAAGGAAAACAAATGACTGTGTAGCATAGGCGTCGAAACCGGGAGGAGGGACTTAGCCCCCCTCCTTCCCCCCACTTTTTTGGCAAATTTATACATAACCGTAACCAAAGACCTTTTTATTGCTTGTCAAGATTTTTGATAAGTTAAGCCCGCCCCCTCCCCCCACTTTCAATTTGTTTCTGACACCACTGTGTAGTTTATAAAACTGCAAATCTCGTAATATATCAAGGAGTTCATCCTGACGACGCGATGAAAACAGAACGCTTTGGTTGTGTTAATATACTGTTAATATAATGTTTCTTAAGACTTTTATTCCACCACCAGTAAGCATCCTTATTCACTATTTTCAATTTCGAACAGCCAGGTTAGTGTAGTTTTATAAAACATCAACAACTGTTCCTCGTTCGATTCAATTCAAACTAACGAGCATTCGCAACTTTGTGTATGTCCACAAACTTAATTATTCAAGTCTTCTGATCAGTATTTCAATTTAATCAAAAGATTAAGCTCTAAGAAAAATTATTTAGAGCTAAAAAATTATTTCGAGGTTTATTTCAGTGAAAATTTACACTAAAACAGATAGATTTTATTTCGAAATGACGTTCTAAACTGTATTACGCAAGGTCACAATAACCGCATAACACAACGTTGCATCATAGTTTTTTAAGGGGAAACAGGGCGTTGCAGTGTAAAATTATTTGTCAATGAATTTTTTTGCTTTTTTAAACACATTAACATTAAGATGTCCTCTACAGCATATATCATTTTCATGACTACTTTCTTACCTTGCAAGGGAGATATTTTGATAGGAATTGCCCCCCTTTTCTGGCATTATGAGTGTTTTTGACAATTTTAATTTTCTGCAATAATTATTTTATTTGATGGAATTGATTTGCAAAGTATATTCATTAATTTTAAGAACGGAAACAAATTTCAAAATTATTTACATCATTGTCTTTTTTACTTAGCAATATCATAATTTTATTAAAATACATGTATTGCTAAAATCAGCACTACAAGTTTTGTAGTTTTTGATTCTAAATTTTAACAAACTTCGATGCATTGTAAATCTTGACAATCAATAAAAAGGTCTCTGGTTACGATTATGTATAATTGTATAATTTTGCCAAAAAAGTAGGGAGAGGAGGGGGGGGGGGCTAAGCCCACCCACCCACCCACCCCCGGTTTCGACGCCTATGCTATACATTTATTTGTTTTCCTTCATATTTGTATTTTCAATCTTTGACAAAATCCATTTGATCTCAATTTTTGGTAGTAGATATAAGCGTTGAAGCGAGGGGCTGTATCAAAAATAGTTCGGACCGGAAGTATTTGATAAAGCATCACTCGTTTGATAAAGCAAAGATTTATCACACGGGTAGTATTAACCACAAGTATGATATATATATATATATATATATATATATATATATATATATATATATATATATATATATGAGTTGAAATGGTGTATATTCGCGAGGCTTGCCGAAATCAACCATTTCAACGAGTTGGATAAAGCAAATATAAAATTACACAATTATAGATGTTCTATTTATCTCATACAATTTGATTTATATTATGAAGCTTTTGAGACAGTCCCTTATATGACCCTAAAAACGATGATGCAACGTGTTGTTATGCGGTTATTGTGAATTTGCGCAATACAATTTAGTACATCATTTCGGAGATAAAATTAACTGTTTTAAAATAAAGTTTCACTGAAATAAACCTTGAAATATTTTTTTAGCTCTATAGTCTGTCCCAAGATATTTATGCAGCACATTTGGCCGATTTTTACTAAAAATAGAAATACCTGTGAAAGAAGTGCAATTGAAATCGATGAAAGGGAAAATTTTCAAGATATTTCAATGACACATGATCATTTTTCTCTAGAAAAAAATCCCAAGAACGAAAACAGATTTCTTACGGAGATTTATAATGGGGAATGTTTACATCTTTTCTCCATTCGGAAGTACTCGGAATACCTCGCGCAATTTTTCAACGTGATCGTTTTAACTGAGAAATCTCGGAAATTTTTCATACTTTTGAATGAACATCGTTTGAACCCTGAGGTATTTATATATATTAATTAATTTAGCAAAATGTGAATCCAGGATATCTTGGTACAAAGTTTAAATAATTTTTCTAAGAGCTTAATCACTTGATTAAATGGAAATACTGATCAGAAGACTCAAATATTACACAGAGTTGCGAATGCTCGTTAGTTTGAATTGACTCGAACGAGGAACAGTTGTTGATGTTTTATAAAACAAACACTAGCCTTATGATTCACAATTGAAAATATTGAATAAGGATGCTTACTGGTGGTGGAATAAAAGTCTTAATAAACACTTATTCGCTAAGTTTTTGTTCTTGAACCAAAGCGTTCTGTTTTCATCGCGTCGTCAGGATGAACTCCGATAGCTAACGTGATTTGCAGTTTATAAACTACACAGTGGCGTCGGAAGCAAATTGAAAGTGGGGGGGAGGGGGGAGCTTAACTTATCAAAATCTTAACAAGCAAAAAAAAAGGTCCTTGGTTACGGTTACATTGTATTTGATTTTGCGAAAAAAGTGTGTGGGGGGGCTAAGCCTCTTAAATATGGACAGGTTCCACATCATTGATCTGGACATTTTCTTACTGTATGCAAATTGTTATTGCGTAAGTTTGATTTGCAAAGTATGCGTTTCAGATTTTTAGGTTGTCTTTTACTTTCTATTACGCGGAAATTTTCGAGAACTTTAGACATTCTTTCATATGTTTTGAGTACGTCGTTTAGGTGTTTAACAAACGGTGTGATGTTTTATTCAAAGTGAACTTTTGGTAAGAAGAAAAATCACAGTGTGCGTTCATTTTAGAAGTGCCTTGTAACAATGCTTGAAGGTATCTATGCCGTTTTTAACGGCATTTTTGCAATGTTGAAAACCAGACCCAGCATGACTAGATGTTTATAGAAAATTTTGCAATTTTTTGATAAATATTAACGAGGTACTAGCCATAATTTGAAAAGAAATAACGGCGATTTACCTATGCATATTCATAAACGATTAACGTTTGAGATAGATTTGCGCATGTGCGCGGGAATAGTAATTTAGAAAAGCAGCATGCAGACCGAGGTAATACGACAGGTTTGTTTACATTTGTTTGAATTCATATAAACAGGTATGTGTGCTGTTAACAGAAAAATATCAGATATTGTCATCTGCATTTTATGAGGATGGTTGCGTATCGGTGTCGAAGACAATCGATGAGAGCTCTTTTGCAATTGACCATTATTTTCATACATTGACAAGATGTATTATCATAATAAAACGTTAAAATTATCCCGTTTGGGGCCCCTCGACTCAAAACATATACAATTTATAGATTTTAGGTATTCGAGTGATAGCTAAACAAGTTTTATCGTATTCAGCATGCGCGGATCTAGGGGGGGGGGGGGTCGGGGGGGTCCCGACCCCCCCTGGAAAATGAAAATTTATTAAATTTACATAGTAAAATTATCCAAAATATGCCTCGGACCCCCCCTGGCAAACACAATTATCCTTCGGGCCCCCCCTGGAAAAAATTTCTGGATCCGCGCATGTTCAAACAATGAATATCGTACCATACACATACGCTTCTTTTCCTTTAAGAGTAAATATCTTATTAAACAAAGAAAACACACTGCTGTTATGACCCACCTGTCTATAGCAAGAAACCGGCAAGCCCATAGTTAAACACGAATTTCTAACACGTGTCCACCGCTCAAAGTGGTCTTCAATACAGATTCTCATTTTACAACGTTTTCTGTCAAACTGTTTCTTTCTTTCTTTTCTCTTCGAACGCGTTATTCCACTGCCAACGGACCGACCACGTTATCACGTCGACCTTTTGTGTACGTTCTAAAATTAGCTTGTCATATCACGTGACAATGAATATTTCAAAGTTGGGCGTTTATTGACCGGCCCCGTCAAAAAATTAAACTGTATAATTTGCAGAAAGTTAATAACTTTTGTAGCTTAATGGAAAAATAAAAACATTTCTTTCTTTTAAAATTTTCATTTAAAATGGCATATATACCTATATGATAAGAGCCTAATATGGCCCCCAAAATAAAGATAATATTTTCATTGTACAAATATGTTTTCGTTGTACATGCCTATACATGTGAAGTTTTTATATCATTTTTATATTGATTTAAATGCCCTTAATTCCGAAATATGATATCACAAAGTCGACATTTGCAGGTGCATTTTTTGCTTAATAGGTTTATTTTAAGGTAGTTTTTTTTTCTTTCAATAAATAACATTGAGCGCAACCTTAAACAAACACAATGTTTTTACTTTAAATTTATCCAACCAAGATTAATACCTGACAAAACGATTTTGCTTCTTCAAAGCTGCTTAAAAAATTTATAAAATTAACATATTTGACTGATTTTGAACGAATTCTAAATTTTGCATCACTTCTGACGTCATTTACTGCCAGCGAGTGAAATAAAACGAGATTTAAGCATTCGTTGCTTATATTTATATTCATACTGATGTTTTTGTATGAAATATATGTGTATCGACGCTGTAAAGCCATTATATACGCTCTCAGTCAGTGGTAGAAACATACATGGAACAGCCATATTAACATGTTATTTAGTTAGCTTCCGCGGTTAAAAATATAGTGCCAGAAACTTTGTGAAGAAAAACCTTTTTAATTAAGGAGTAGATATAATTAAATGATCATTTTTCAAAAGTACATATGAAATTGGTTATGTAAGGTTGAACGTTTCATTTAAATTTGCAAAAATAAATATACTCAAAACACGTGGTGACGTTTGTCGCTCATGGCGCATGAATGAGCAAAGAAATTGAACGTCGCAGATTTCAAATGCAAACATAAGGGGAAATATACACTGAATGCAAATATAAATAGATGAAAAATATATTTCATACCAACTCTTCTACAAAATAGCAAACAATTTGATATACCTGAAATATGTTTTAAAATCTTGAATATTTGGGACCCGATTTGTCTCTTATCATACACCGTATATCCGGTAATTTTCGCGATGATCTAATTTTCGCTTTTTCTTCGCGATCTCTTTTAAATCGCAAAATAGTAAATACGCAGAAATTATATCCTGTTTTATTTTCTATGAGAAGCTTTGGAAATTGCAAAAAATGACTGACGCAAATTAAAAATGATACACATTTTTTCGCATTTTCGCAAATTTTTTTTTGACAAGCGAAAAAAACCCGGATATACGGTATAGTCCTTTGAACATAGTGCCTACCTGTAAGATAAGTGACTTCTTGCCGGTTTTGTCGTATTCTAAATCAGAATTTAAAGATTTTCTTTTCTTTTACATCAGCACAGTGTGCAGTTCAACACAGAGTGTGCTCTATAATCTATATTCCTCTCAGATTTACGGGTTTCTTTTCTTCGTTTCTTTTTAATATTGAAAAGAAAAAAATCCAGAAGCACCTGGTATTAAGGTATCAAAGTTTAATCTAAAAAAATACTGAAGATTTTTTTTTTCTTTAAATAAAAGAAAAAGCTAGTTCTTACCTTTTTCATACTTTGTCATTGATCAACCTGAGATGTAACTTAAGTTTTTATTGGAATGATCTTGCTTAAATATCTTAAAAACGTATACTAGTACACGGAAGAAAAAACAAATATATGCTAAAATGAATGCCCGATTAAAAGTATTTTACATACGTAAACATCCGGCAGATATCAAAGCGGCAAGTACGTGTTAAAGGATTAAAAGCTCATTCCGGAGATGCTGCAATTAACTATTTCCCATAGCAAGTCGCATTCCCTTTGATGACTAAAAATGTTTCAAAATTATCGCGGTTCATGGTGACTTTAGCAATGTATCTTTGAATCATTAACAAAACGTACAATTAAGGAAATATAGGACTATTCAATAATATGACGTCTTTTTTTTTCAAAATATACAACACATTTAAAATAAAATTTGTATTAGTTTTTTCACAATAGCGTTGCGGGGTATATCAAAGCGTAGGCTATTGATCTGCAAGTCGTTAGTTTGAAATCTGCTGGGCATTCACAATTTTTTCCTTTATAAAAATACCAAAGCGAATTATATATGATATGGGTTAAATTTTGATTTTTCATTTTTTAAAAATGTTTCAGGTACATTAAATTTGTTATGGTTTTTAAAAAAAATACTACAATAGCGGTTTTCCTCAAATATGTGATTAGTTATATCGTTTTCTACCTTATTATGTAAATTCTACAATCTGGTGTTTAATGGGGGTCATCTCAAAATACCAAAATGCACCAAATTTTTTGCTATATATTTGGAGTATTGCAATAGAAGATTGGTACAATGGATTCGTTCAAAAATTAAGAAAAATTAACCATGAAAATAACATAACTCTAAGTGTAAAATTTAAAAAGGCGTACACTTTTTACTTTTTCTTTTATGCTATTTCTTATAGCGTACTTCTACAAAGCTTCATTTTATCATTAATAACGTCATAAAAGCACAATGGCAACATACACCTACCTAACAGCGGGGAAATCATTATAAAAATTTTCCTTAGTAAAAACAAAATGAATATTGTTATCTGTATTTTTTAAACTGTGTTTTATTTCATAAATGATATAAAAAAAAATATTCTTAACAGGTATAAATACACTGTATTTTACTATATTGCGCAAAAAACATGCGCAATGAACACTAGAGTCGGACACCTAAGTTAGAGATAAATAGTTGTAACATTGAGACAAGAAGTCCTTATCAGAACTTAATTAAGTTGTTATAACTAGATAAAAAAAAGTAGCAATTACGAATTTTTGTACTGTGTACACAGAGGTTGATACTGTAGTAGTTCTTTGAACATGTCGATGTTTTTTTTCATATCACAACAGTGTCATTAGTAAAAAGAGAAGGATTTGATTATGATTTAAACAAACTTGAATCTACACTACCTGAGGATGATGCCGCCACACAAGTTTCAGTCTTTCTAGTCAAATGGTTTTTTGAGAAGATTTCTCTCTATTTATTTCTATGTCAGTAAAAATTCACCCTGCTCACCCACTCCTTATCATGGTTTGAACAAACTTGAATCTACATCTTGATGGGGATGCTTCCACAAAAGTTATGTACAGCTTTCTTGCCATTTGGTTTTTAAAAAGAGGATTTTTAAAAAAGACTTTTAGCTATATAATCATATGAAATAATTAGATCCCCACCCCCACCCCCACCCCCACCCCCCATTGAAGACCCTTCCTACTGTCTTCCCAAAAATGTTTATTTAAAAATAAAATAAAACAAGAGGCCCATGGGCCACATCGCTCACCTGAGGAACAATAGGTATGATCAAATCAGCTTAATAGAGAGTCATAATAAAAACTATCTGGACAATGTAGTATAATACATGTACCGGTAGATCCTGTATAAATAAAAATCAATTTTTTTCCACTGGATATCCTTATGTTTATTATCATTAGTCCCTTTTCTAACAGGATGATTTTATAGTAATATCACATGTTGTGCATTGCAGCTCTCAGAAAGATCCTAAACAATTGTTTATAAATGGGATATAAACCTACATCAAACTCTGAACTCCTTGTGAGACCCAATCGCCCAGGAATCATCCAGAAGCCAAAATCTAAACAATATTAAATAATCACCTGGCTGATTAGTTTCTGAGAAGAAGATTTGTAAAGATTTACTCTTCATATTTCTATGTAAAAATTCCACCCCCATTGTGGCCCTACTCTACCCCCAGGAATCATGATTTTTACAACTTTGAATCTACTCTACCTGAGGATGCCTCCAAACAAGTTTCAGCTTTCCTAACTTTTTAGTTTCTGAGAAGACGATTTTTAAAAGATTTACTCTATATATTTCTATATAGAAATTCGATCCCCAATTGTGGCCCCACTCTACCCCTGGGGGGAATGATTTTCAAAACTTTAAATATACACTAGGATGCTTCCACATAAGTTTCAGCTTTCCTGGCCAAATGGTTCTTGAGAAGAAGATTTTTAAAGATTTACTCTATATATTCCTATGTAAAAAAATCGACCCTACGTTGTAGCCCCATCCTAACCCCGGGGGTCATGATTTTCATAACTTTGAATCTTCACTACCTGAGGATGCTTTTACATCAGTTTCAGCTTTCCTGGCCAAATGGTTCTTGAGAAGAAGATTTTTAAAGATTTACTCTATATATTCCTATGTAAAAAGTCGATCCCCCATTGTGGCCCCACCCTACCCCCAGGGGTCATGATTTTCACAACTCTGAATCTACACTACCTGAGAATGCTTCCACATAAGTTTCAGCTTTCCTGGCCTAACGGTTTTTGAGAAGAAGATTTTTAAAGATTTACTCTATATATTCCAATGTAAAAAGTCGACCCCCCATTTTGGCCCCACCCTACCCCAGGGGTCATGATTTTCATAACTTTGAATCTACACTACCTGAGGATGCTTTTACATCAGTTTCAGCTTTCCTGGCCAAATGGTTCTTGAGAAGATTTTTAAAGATTTACTCTATATATTCCTATGTAAAAAGTCGACCCCCCCATTTTGGCCCCACCCTACCCCAGGGGGTCATGGTTTTCACAACTTTGAATCTACTCTACCTGAGGATGCTTCCACATAAGTTTCAGCTTTCCTGGCCTAACAGTTCTTGAGAAGAAGATTTTTAAAGATTTACTCTATATATTCCTATGTAAAAAGTCGACCCCCCCATTGTGGCCCCACCCTACCCCCGGGGGTCATGATTTTCACAACTTTGAATCTACACTACCTGAGGATGCTTCCATACAAGTTTCAGCTTTCCTGGTCAAATGGTTCTTGAAAAGAAGATTTTTAAAGATTTACTCTTTATATTCCTATGTAAAAAGTCAACCCCCCATTGTGGCCCCACCCTACCCCCGGGGGTCATGATTTTCACAACTTTGAATCTACACTACCTGAGGATGCTTCCATACAAGTTTCAGCTTTCCTGGCCAAATGGTTCTTGAGAAGAAGATTTTTAAAGATTTACTCTATATATTCCTATGTAAAAAGTCGACCCCCCATTTTGGCCCCACCCTACCCCAGGGGGTCATGATTTTCACAACTTTGAATCTACTCTACCTGAGAATGCTTCCACATAAGTTTCAGCTTTCCTGGCCTAACGGTTCTTGAGAAGAAGATTTTTAAAGATTTACTCTATATATTCCTATGTAAAAAGTCGACCCCCCATTGTGGCCCCACCCTACCCCCAGGGGTCATGATTTTCACAACTTTGAATCTACACTACCTGAGGATGCTTTCATACAAGTTTCAGCTTTCCTGGCCAAATGGTTCTTGAGAAGAAGATTTTTAAAGATTTACTCTATATATTCCAATGTAAAAAGTCGACCCCCCATTTTGGCCCCACCCTACCCCAGGGGGTCATGATTTTCACAACTTTGAATCTACTCTACCTGAGGATGCTTCCACATAAGTTTCAGCTTTCCTGGCCTAACAGTTCTTGAGAAGAAGATTTTTAAAGATTTACTCTATATATTCCTATGTAAAAAGTCGACCCCCCATTGTGGCCCCACCCTACCCCCGGGGGTCATGATTTTCACAAATTAGAATCTACACTACCTGATGATGCTTCCACACAAGTTTCAGCTTTCCTGGTCTTATGGTTCATGAGAAGAAGATTTTTGAAAATTTCTCGAAAATTTTCATAAATTCCTAATTATTTCCCTTTGCAAAAGGGCGTGATCCTTAATTTTCACAAATTTAAATCCCCTTAGGCTAAGGATGCTTTGTGCTAAGTTTGGTTGAAATTGGCCCAGTGGTTCTTGAGAAGATTTTGAAAACGTGAAAAGTTTACAGACAGACGGACGGACGGACAGACGGACAGACAGACAGACGGACGACAGACAAAATGTGATCAGAATAGCTCACTTGAGCTTTCAGCTCAGGTGAGCTAAAAACTATAGTCATAACACCAAATTTTATTTTTAAATAAACATTTGTGGGAAGGCACCACCCCTGGGAATCGTTATTTAATCAAACTTGAATATACACTATCATAGGGTGCTTCAACACAAGTTTGAGCCCCTCCAATTGTGGCCCCCACACTACCCCGGGGATCATGATTTAAACAACATTGTATCTACTCTACATGAAGATGCCTTCGCACAAATTTAATCTTAAGTTTTCTGGCCTATTGGTTTTGGGAACAATGATTTTAAAGATTATTCCTCTATATCTTTCTATGTAAAAAAAATTACCCTCATTTCGCCCCACCCCCCCCCCCCCCCACCCCGGATCAAAATGTGAACAAAATTTAATTTACCTTACCTAAGGATGTTTTCACCCAATTTTTAGCTTTTCTGGGCAAATATTTTTTAAAAAGATTTTTTTTTAAATTGCCTCTATTTATTCCTAAGTTAAAATTTGACTCCCGTGGTGGCACTACCCTACCCCCGGTGATCATGATGTGAACAAAGCTGAAGGATGCTTTCACTTAAGTGTCAGCCTTTTTAGCTAAATAGTTTTTGAGAAGAAGATTTTAAAAGATTTTCTCTATATATTCGCATGTAAAAATTCGAACCCCCCCCCCCCCACAAATTGTGGCCCTACCCTAACACAGGTATCATGATTTAAACAAAATTGAATCTACTCTACCCGAGGATGATTCAACACAAATTCCATCTTCTGATTTTTGGAAGAAGATTTTTTAAAAATACGAACAAATTTTTCAATAATTCAAAATATCAATCTTTAAAGAGGTCCTCTTATTTGAACAAACTTTGATCCCGTTCACCTAGTAATTTTTGGTCCAGTGGTTTTGGAGAAGATAAACATGTGAAATGTTTACAACGACCAAAACGACAACGACGCCAACGACAAAGGACAAATTTTAATTAAAAACAATCTCACTTTAGCCTTTATTTTAGCATTCACAAAATCATATAACGAATTGTTTCGTTTACGGATTACCAAAACATATGATCTCGGGTTATCCAATTTGATTGGAAGCTTATTTAGACCATTGGGGTGTATACTCTCTGAATTGTTTTGTCCTCACAAAATTAAAAGTATATATGCCGTTTTTAACGGCATTTTTGCGATGTTGAAAACCAGATTCAAATTTTGTCAGCATGACTAGATATATGAAAAAGAAGTTTCTAGAAAATTTTGCATTTTTTTTATTAATATTAAAGAGGTACTAGCCATAATTTAAAAACGATTAACGGCTATTTACCTATGCATATTCATAAACGATTAACGTTTGAGGTTGATTTGCGCATGTGCGCGGGAATAGTATTTCAGAAAAGAAGCTTGCAGAACGAGGAAATACGATAGGTTTGTTTACAGTTGTTTGAATTCATATAAACAGGTTTGTGTGCTGTTAACAGAAAAATATCAGATATTGTCATCTGCATTTTATGAGGATAATTGCGTCTCGATGTCGATGACAATCGATGAGAGCTCTTTTGCAATTGACTTTTTTTTTTACATTTGACAACATATATAATTATAAAATAGAACGTCAAAATTATCCCTTCTGAGGCCCCTCGACTCAAAACAAATACAATTTATAGATTTTAACTATTCAAGTGATAGCTATACAAGTTTTATCATATTCAGACAATGAATAGCGTACCATAGACATGACATTCTTTACCTTTATGAGTAAATATCTTATTAAACAAAGAAAACACACCGCTGTGTGACCCACCTGTCTGTCTATAGCAAGAATCCGGCAAGCTCATTGTTAAACATTAAGTCCACCGCTCAAAGTGGTCTCTAATAGACATTCTCATTTTACAAGGTTGTCTGTCAAACCTTTTTTCCTTTCTTTTCTCTCCGAACACGATATTCCACTGCCAACGGACCGACCACGTTATCACGTCGATATCTTGTGTACGTTCTAAAATTAGCTTGTCACATCACGTGCTTATGAATATTTCAAAGTTTGGCGTTTACAGACCTGCCCGGTCAGTAAATAAATTATTTAGAATTTATATTTAATACTTTTAAATGCGTTTGATTTAAACTGTACAATTTGCAGAAGGTTTATAACTTTTGTAGCTTAATTAAAAAACGCAAACATTTCTTTCTTTTAAAATTTTCATTCCAAACGGCATATAAACCTTTAAGAAAGTTTGATACTAGTTAGTTACTGACCTAAAATGGATAATATTTGGTAAGTAGCAAAGGTCAACATCAAATAAAGTAACGAATATATCTGGCTATAACTGCAAATACTTTCTGTATTGCTTTTAAATTGGAAAGATTTGCCATTTTAAGATCGTTAGTCTCCGTTACCATGGCAACTGATGCCCGTAAATAAATATTTGGCGTCTTGCTTCTGTATTCATATACTACTAGCAATATTGGTGATTATCCGTGCTAGAACCACTGTATAAAATTTTGGATTTTTACATAGAATTGATATAATTTTTAAAAGTCATCAGTTGATGTTTTATGTGATAGTGACAATTTAGCAAAAAAAAGGGAGTGGGGCAAATACCATCAACATGTTTCTGACATATCAAAAAATTGCAGTTTCTTATTGGTTGGAATTTTTTACTATACTTATTCTATTCAAGGTAACATGTCCACTATTTTAATGAAATAAACAAACTCGTTTTTCAAGAGAGAATGAAGTCCTGTTTTCGCTGACCATCAATTTCCCCAGTGTGAGACTTTAGAAACCAGTGGTGCTGCTGCATCTCCCCTGATCGTATTCCTCTGTCCGGGATCTGAGGAGCGACATAGCATGGTAACGTTTCTCCCCACCCCTAGTCTTGTAAACGATATATCACGAAATGTGGCCAGTGATGTGATTTCCCACATTAACGTGGATCAAATTTTCACGAAATGTACTAGCTGGCGAAATCTGATAATTATATTTTGAAATAAGAGCATAGTCGGTCATCGACGTCATGGGAATTATTATTTCATTTAATAGTTGATATTACACTAATTATACATGCGTACATTAATGTTTGACATTTTATTTTTATTTTTTTCATTTACCAGGTACTTATATTTTGTGGCTGAATCGGCGAATAAATATATTCATATAAAGAATTGTCTTTTTATTTTGAATAAATGTGCATGTTGATCGCCGTTATTCTACCATTTATTAAGACATTCTGAATCATTTTAAAAATCACCACGAAAGTTTTTGAACAATTTGATATTTAAAGGCGCAAACCTCGCGAAAAACATTAAGGTACAGTTTCAGTCATATTTTGCCCTGTTTAAAAGTGTTTTTTTTTATTTCTTAAAAAAGAAAATAAAGCATTGCTTAAACACAAGAATATCCAAAATTGAAAAATTGAAAAATACATGTAATTACCTCATTAGACGTTAACAGGCGTAATTGTGAAGTCATCAAAAAGTGCATTCACGTATTATTTTTCTAACTTAGCAATAAAACGTCAGTTTTCGGGGGTGGGGGGTTCCAGTAGAAAACTAGCATCGCCCACAATGAAATTCACATAATAAACTTATCATGCTATATTATTCATAAAATATTGAATTTCGTTCTTGGGGGGGGGGGGGGGGGGGCTCACGACACATTTTCCTTTTAGAACATTTATGAGAAAATGTGTCATTTTGAATCATTTTTCACTACATCTTCATATTGTGATATATATTGACTGAAGTCATTATATCCTTTTGAAAACAACTTAGTACTTACACACACTTTTAATAATTTAAGATGTATATGGACCCATAAAACATGCTCTGTCTTTAGTTATTTGTCTCTAAACTTTGCTACGCGTTTGATGAATATTAATGTGAACCGCCATTTATAACGCCACTGTGCATGAGTGCGGAAAAACCCAGCATTGAAAACAGGATGGAAGAACAGATTGTTTACAATTTATAATCACGTTTTCATGTCTTAATTAAAATAATGTTTTATATAAATTGATACTCGAAACATTATTATTCCGATATTCATTAATGTAATACGATTTCAATCGTTAATTATGTGCAATAAAGACGAAACACGATTTTAGCGTCGACGCGGTAAACGGAGTAAATACCCCCCCCCCTCCCTGAGGAATGCATGTACTGAGTGTTTATTTATTCTTTATTCAAAACTTTCTCTAAACGAAAATCCACTTGTGGTTTATAACATATAAAGTAAAGACACGGAACCCATGAAACACGAACCTGACTATACTATAGCAAAACCCCTACAACTTCCTGATGTAAACTTAAGTTCTATTCGGCTTCAATTCCACATGGTCTCCGATGACGATCTTCCCTTTGTTCCTATACTTGTCAGTCTTGTCTCTTATTTCTTTTCTTGCCAAATGTCAAACTTAACGGTCTATTCCTCTTTCTCGTCGTCGCCATTGTTGTTGATAGACCGGAGATAGATGTCACGTGACCCATTTAAGGCGTGGTTATTCAAATCTTTTGTATTTTTTTACGGCATGTAAAAAAATAAAATATATTTTTTTTATTTCTCATATCTTTATTATGCGATTGACTTATAATTAGCGAAATTTATGTGAAAGTCCTATCTTTGAATAGAGTGATGAAGGAAATAATCAGATCTTACTACTGTTATTCACTAAAAATACGCCACATATACCTTTAAAAAAAACTCGAATAAAATAAATAGTGCAAATTGAATTCATGGCAACATTGGAATTCGTTTCTGACACAACCCGGCCCCCTGGATGATTTCTATGTGTCGTCGTCGCATTTACAACGCCACCATAATAAACGAGCGCAATCAAACACTGCATAGACATACACCGATCTTCCTAAGCATATAGACAAAACACAAATAAATGTGTCTATATAAGTAAATTCGCCAACATCCAGTGATACATTAGGAATTTGACACTCTCGACACCCCCCTCCTCCACCCCTTGCTTTTTTTTCTTAAAAGACTCATATACATGTATGTCCAATGTGTTAAATAAAAACTGTACAACGGGACTACGGAACGGATATGGGAATTGCTGATGAATTTAAAGTGTTTGGTTTACAAAATGAACAAATACCTTCAGAGGCCGAGCCAGTCATTGACATGTAAATCAGATTTAAAACGGAGATGGCATCAGACACTTAATATTAAATCCATATAAATGTCCACACAATCATTATCTTTCTGCGAGTCTAATCGGGTCACTTGAAGTTCTTTGTGTCTTGTTTGTTTTGATTTCAGACACAACATTTTGACTGAAATTATGTTAGCAATATCAAAGTGTTAGGACAGGGGCGGATAAAGGTTAGGAGGCATATAGTGTTGTAAGTATACTCTCTCTCTCTCTCTCTCTCTCTCTCTCTCTCTCTCTCTCTCTCTAACGAAGATATGGGAAAGGTGTCACTTATCAATGGAGGAATCAATATCGTTTAAATGTTTAAATCGATCTGGCTTTAACTTTTTATTAACTATAAGACTCACAATTGTCTTTTATTTTTAAAGAGTTGTGGATGTATATGAATTTAACAATAGGGCTTCAAATATATATATTAGAAATATGTGTTATATTTAAACTTTAAATTCAGAACAGCAAACTGAGCAAATAAACGATAAAAGTTTTGACGTTCCATTCAAATTGTGTAACTTTGAGAAAGGATTATCAGTAGATATTTGTGCAGAAACACTAGGATTCTTTGTTTGCATTGCCTCTGTTAATTTTTATGATGCTGCTTTTCAAGGTACACTCCTTCAATTCTCTCTAACTCTAAAATAAGTCTAGTACTTTAATGTCTTGTTTTGCTTAAAAAAAATTGATGTTTTTCTAGTATATATATGAAGTAATTAACCTGTTTCTTGTAGCATTTAAATCTGCGGTTTTTTCCCTCGATGTCGTTTTGATATTTTATCATGGCTCTGAAAAGACAAATGATCCAAGAAGGATGAGGCTTTTAAACTGAATCAGCAAAATAGCGCGAAGGTGTGTCAAAATGGTATGGATACATCTATAAGTTAATTATATGTATGTAACATTGTTTACGATCGAGTTAAATTCTGTTCTTATAGGTTTGGTGAAGACATCTTGGTTTGTCGGGTTTTTATATATATATCCTTTGGAGTACTAGATGCAAAGTTAATTTTATGGTTTAAAAATCATATCAAAAATTTAAAATAAAAAGAAGTCATATAAAATATTTAAGAAAGATTACAAAAGAAAAGAGTAAGCTCCATAGAAAAGTAAGTTGCAGAACTCATATAAATAGAAAAAAACCCGGACACCTGGTATGGCTTCCGACTGTCCTAACACATCAAGTTCATGACAGAGGACTGCAGTTTTCGACAGCTGTGGGACAAACCAAATGCAATTCATTGGACTGTAAATCGATATTTTATTTCAATATACTTAGTATTTCATCGATTAAGGGAAGGGAGAATAAGAGTCGATAATCAGTGTTTGTTTGCACAAAATGAGAATGAATGTGTAAAAGTGATAAAATGGGCAAGGGATTACAGATCTTGGCGCAAGTTTTATCGCTTTCAGTACTGCATTGGTCACCCCCGTATACAAAGGCATGCAATTAAGACCAGCGTATTAAGGTCAGTGGTTTATAAAGCGTTATATCAAAATTGTATTTAAAAATAATGAGACCCTTTCTATTATTGCAAATGTTAATCTACTATGACCTCTCTCTCTCTCTCTCTCTCTCTCTCTCTCTCTCTCTCTCTCTCTCTCCTCTCGTTTGTATAGGTAATAAAAACTTAAAGGCTTGAAGAACTTTCTCCGCTTTCCTATTTCAAGTTTATGTTTGGTTTGATTGTATTGTCCTTTACTTTAAAACCAAATAAACACGCACGTAAAAGTTGACGAAAAGTTCTACCTAATTGAATTCTTCGTCTTAAAAGACTAGATAAGTCTGTTTTATTTCTGTTACATGTAACTATTTAACAGCACCCTTGCCTTTTGTTTCCTGCACACGAAGACAATTTCCCCATGTGATTCCGCCGAATGAAATAAATAATAAATTACTTGCAGAAAACCAAGTTAATTAAAGTACAGTCGTGTACTTATATATCGTTGATTCTTCATTATGTGCGCAAAACCCATTCTCGTAGAGCCGTAGGTAAGTACAGGTACATGTAAAGCTTGAAATAGTTTAAATTTAGCTATGTTTTTAATCCGATTTAAAAGAATTCCTTTAAAAAAAATGTATATACAAGTCATTAATTTTTAGGGTCTGTTGTAAAAACTTTATCTCTTTATCTGTGATAAAAAAAAAATGTGTCTATATTTTGAATGAATCAAGGATAAATTTAACAACTTGTTGAATCTACAGATTTGAAAGAAGAAAATCTCCTTAGGCTTAACAATGTGGTTAATTGTATACAAGTTGCAGGCTTATTTCTCTTATTTTCAGGCGTAAACATCAATGATTTTTACACAACCATAGATAAAACTTTCCCTCATAAAAATGACATTTGATGTATTAGCTTTTCTACTTAAAGTCGGCGGGGGCCCAGCAAAATTCTCAAACAATGGAAAAGCATATTTAAACAACTTGAATTTTTTAGTTTCCTGACTTTCCATGAATTTTAGACATGCATGTGAAAAGTCGGCATTATAAGAAGTGGCTTTAAGGGGAACAAACAAATGTCAAAGCCTGGCCATTTCTTTTTGGCCCAATTTCATTGGGTAGGGTAATTAAAATTGGTCATACATGTGACAGGGAGATGGTAATTGAAATATGTAAACATTACCCAAAAGAACTCCGTTGCCGCTGTAGTGATCGTACGATGAAAAATTCAATGGAAGCCCGGTGTAAGCGGTCTGTAAAAAACACTCAAACGTGTGTTGAACTATTATATAAGCTGTATAGAGTTTAATGTTACCATTTCATTTTTATTTTTTGGAGTGTGGTCTATAATGGTGATGCAGCTTAAAGGGTCAAGGTACTGGTTTAATGACCGTGTACAAATTAAAATAAAAAAAACATCATAGAAACCAGGGAGAAATTCACTAATACTATCACTCCGTCAGTTTGTCAAGTATATTTTCTCGTAAGGATATTTTAAGAATCATGTGAAATAGGACAAGCTGTTCAGAGGTGATTATGGTGATTTTTAAACAGAGTTAAGGATTATGAGATTATGTTTTAATCCGGGTTGAAATTTCTTGATTTTTTTTTTCTCTTTTTACGTGCACAGTATCGGTGGAGCCCCAGCTTCTCATAGAATGACTGTAGAGAACCAAGCTGAGTGTCATCGGCTAATCCTCGAGGACATACTTTATAGGGTAAGTCTCTTCTTGTTTGAATCAATTTCTATAGAAAAAGAGACAGTTGTACGATACACTGTAATTCTATATGGTATATATTTATTCTCATTGAAAATTCTCCTCTCTCTGCGTGATCAGAGTTTCAGGATCGTTCTCTATATGCATGTCGAAGTCGAAAAGTACAAATCTATTTGTAAACCAAATTGAAAGTTTGCTGTTAAATAAGAATTGAAAAGAAAATAATCGAAGGTTACCATATTACATACAAAACTACAGGTAATTCATGCACTATTAAATACTGTGTGTTGGGGTCTCTTTATAATTTCTGGCGTGATTCGATGACCAAACCTAGATGTATCGATCACCGGCCGCTGATTTTTCTCGATTAAAAGGCTGCTTTAATCGATCGCTCGTTAAATTCGTCTTGAAATTGTTATATCCATGGCTCAGCTAAGGATTGCAGATGAAATTTACAGATAAATGGGCTTATTTATGAATTATACACCAAGTTAGGTATCGATTTATGTACAATGATTCCTCCTGAGTGAGTACTTTGAATGCAGAAAATGTCTATACAAACATCGTTGTAAAATTGACACATTGAGTATGAAAGTAATTGAATGTAGACGGCAATTTGTTATTCACTTTCAAACTCATTCTATCAATGTATCATCTTTTTGAACGACTCGCAGATGATACAAAACGTAAAACTTATAGATTTCTTTTCATTGGTTTGATTTACAAAGAAGTACTCTGGTTAAGTTCTCTAGCACAAGTGCTTGACTTCAACATTCAGCCGTACACAATGGATCCCAACAATCAGCTATCGACTTAATTCCAAATAGGTATCAGTATAGCTGTGACAATTGACATTTTACTTAATACAGTAACTAACATTCTCTTATTGAAAAATCCCATTAATCGCAGTCATTATCTCATTGTAATATCTTTTTTTCGACCCAGCATGGTATCAAACTCTTATCTTTAATTTTGTTACAGAATGCCAGAACGCTATTGTCTTTGGTATAGAAATCTAGGTATTGATCGAGTTACGCATTAAATGTAAAACACATGTCAATGAGCGATGAATTCATCCATTTTTTCTCGTTTCAGCATTGGTTCTCTCGGATCAGCGCCTCCATTTAAAACCCACTGATATCCATCTTCCGCACAGATCATGTTGTGTGCGCGGTGCTGCACGAGGTTCAGATGACAATGGAAGGTGTTAACACAACGAGATTTCCGCCGATAGTTCGGTTCCAGGTCGGCGGGTATGCGACGGAAAGAGAGTCACCAGAGCGAGGCTGGGCAAGAATCCGGACCTGTCTGATCGACAACCCTTGTGATTCGGGACAAAATAAAAGACAAGAGATTTGGTCGTACCACAAAAAGAATAGGGGAGTATTAAGGTCCCTAGTGAAAAGCTTGCCCAACATTCCATTCCGAATAAAAAGGAACAAAAAGAGAAGCCATTCTGACCACGAACTAAATTCCAAAAATGAGACAGCCGAATCTTTTCTTCCAAAAATTTCTCCAATCGGAATCGAGTCGCCGACGAAAAATGGAAAGATTCGACCCCTAGGGACAGTGAATAAAAGTGATGATATCATTTCAATCGGAAAATTGAAAAGCGTACGGAATACAGAAAACAGTGCAATACGACGTACTTCCACCGAGAACTTACAGGCTTCAGGGGTAGATGGAGTAGAGGAACAGAAGAGACTTGAAACTGGGGACGGTAAAAATAGTTCTGAGAAAAGATGTGAATCTCGCTTGCCCAGATTACTACCATTTAAACAGCCTCTAAGTAAATCAAGAGTGGTGTCTTTTTCTACGAACGATTTGCGCGATTCTTCACAGGTCAGTGATAGAAGCGATTCAAGGTCATCTTGTCTAAGCAAAGACTCGTCCCATTCCGAGAAAGGCCTCGAAAAGGTGAATTTCGGACATTCTAGTCAACATATAACAGAACCTATCCCTAGATCGGTTTTGGATATCATAACAGGAAACTATTTATCAGACGCGAGAATCATGGGTGATAGAGCCAAGAGAGACAGAAAAACCGGCACATCGGAGACGGCAACCTTCCCCGGAGGGAACGCCGAGAAAGAGTGGTTCGAGAGAGTGTTGGGCGATAAAGAGATCATAGACATGTCCAACTATGAGAACTTTGCCAGAACGCCAAGAACCAGGCCAATCAATGACTCCATACCAAAGTATCAGAATGTGCTAAGCGCAAGCAACCTTCCGGACCGGAAACCAAAGATTGTCACTTCCCGGAGTCCTCTTAAGGTTCAGTTCGATATCCCCTCGGAAGAGAAAACCTCGATGAAACCATTATATCCGACTACGACCCCTAAACAGGCGGGGGAGCCCATTGCAGCGTACCAAAGAACGACAAATTCCCCAAGTTATTTCCCCCTGTTCAGCCGTGATGGATCGCCAATCCGTAAAATCGGCGGACCACCAAAAAACAAACAACCACCAGGCGCCAAATTGAAAATATCTTTTCCAAACAGTACACCGACCCAAGAAAACTAAAAACAGTAAAAATAGTTTTTGTTGCTTGTTGTTAAATGCTGTTATTTTGTTCGTTATGTTTCTATAGATTGTTGAATTGTTTGTTTTGTCACAAGTATAAAACACAATGATTAAACAGAAAGACTATATAATTAACTTCTTTCTTCAAACCATATAAAGTGAAAAAAAAGGCCAAAGGGAGGTGACTTAAATACATTTAATTTACATATATACCATACATGTTACCTGTGTGCTTTGACTCTACCTGATCCTGCATGATGCGTACACTATTAACATTCACTTGCGCCTCGCATTGATTCGTTAATACACGAATTGTACATGTACGTGAAATTCACGTGATGATATCCACCAACCCGCTCTTTCGTTACTGCACACCAGTGCGGAGGGCTCAGATGCTGGTGTATAAGATGCTAAAAAATCTTCACAGATCCCGGCATTATACTCATATGAGCGTTAAGGTTCATGGGCCTCTTGTTATCTGCATCGTTAACTACAATTGTTTTATAATTCATTCGGATAAAACAAAGATCTAAATTAATAATAGCCCCATCCGTATTTTCATTCGGTTAAAATGGGGCAGGGTCATTATTCATACTCGGAAGCAAATGATAAAATATAACAAAACACATGTAAAGGTAATATGCTACAGTGAATATTTACTGTGCCAAAAACTTTTCCCGAAGGAGACTTGCAAATGATTTCCGGTTTATCTTTTACAATAAGGCCATGTATAATATATGTCTGTTTGTTGGCTATAGATAGATCAATACATATGGAAAGTGCAAAAGAACGAAACTAACGAAAGTACAAACAGTTATACATTTTGTTGTTTTCTATCGGGGAAGTATACTAGTTGATGGGGTTTGATGGATATTGCCCAGCTCAACAGCGCAACTGCTCAACCGAGTTCCGAAGAATAAGTGAGGGAAAAATTCAACTCGACATTTCTTAAATATATCCGTTCTCGATTCTCTCCGATGTATCATATAAATAAAATATTGATTTTGGGAAGGTTAATTAATCAAATACCTGAAATACATTGGTGTTTCATCGTCAGTCACAAACTTTCTTTTAAAATTTCAATTTCATTGTTAGGGCAACTTTCTCTATTTCCTGTATTTTTTCTAACATTTATTTCTATGGCCTGCAGTGCAACATCATTAACTAAAGTGACTACAGAAGTTTTTTTATATAAATGGAAAATGTATTTTACAATAAAAATGGGCATTTTTATATCCCATGTTATTATTAATTTTTTTTTTTTTTTGGTCAAATACTTCTGAATATTAACTTTTTAAAAAAAGATTCCCGGGATAAAACAGCAATGACTATAATTATAAGGACATTATAAGGACATAACTAAATTAATGTTTATATAATCAACTGATTATTTTTGTGGAACCATGAAAGTGAAACCTAGTGAATAAATTCAATTTAACTGAAGCATTGGCCTTTCACCTTGGTACACTTTTGGTAAGGTCCTAACATAAGAGCCATTCATGTTAACCACGTGCATTACTTAATGGGCTCAAGGTTCATAGCAATTATACGGGAGGTTATTAGGGGCATCGTGTACAAAACGGAACGTGGGACTCCGTGCATGGATGACAGGGAAGCAGGACAATAGGATTGGTGGAACGTCGGACTCCATGACAGATTGCAGGGAACCAAATAGCACTGATGAGCAACCACAGATCGTGCTACATAGAGTTCTTCCCTTCTCGTTCAATATTCTTCAAAAGTCATTTGAATACCAATAATTCCAGGTTGAAATAAGTAATATTTGTATGCAATTCTGAAGATGCCTTCATGTAGGAAAAAATGGTATTCATAACATCAACATACACGCATTTGTGCACAGAACTATTTTGGAACCCAATAATATATATCACTGTGTATCTTTGTTAACCAACGCAAACACTTCAAACAAATAGTGAATGAACATGAACAAAGACATAGGCTTTAAACTTTACTAACATTACATTATCAGTTTCGTTTACTCGCAATTGTTCGTTTCTATTGAACGTGACATTTTGGCCCAGATACGCTTGTTGACGCATTGGAAATGATTTCGGTGAGATAAAACATTAGAGTCGATCCGCGATTTTGAAGACAGTTAGCACCTCTAATAATGACAACGGAAAACTTTCAGGAAGAAGAATCTTTGTGATATGTTCTAGTCATCAGTAGTGAAAGGAATCAAACAGCAGACAAACGGACTCTGCAACAATGCCAGAACTCTGTGAAGTGTGTAAAGGTAAGGGGCAGAAAGTGTTGGCCGCGGTCATATGCACCGACTGCAGACAATTCTTCTGCTCAGCCTGTAGGGATGTCCACCGGATGTTCCGCTCCACGAAAGACCACAAATACGTGGATCTCGTTGTTGAATTATTTGACGAGAAACCAAAAGCAGACGACAAACCAAAACCACTTCCAGCAATAAACAGGCAATCAGAGAACGACGCAATTCATGGGAAAAACTCTTCAGGGTTTTTTGATGTCAGCACTCCAACAGATTCTTCTGTCTATCAAGTGGAAGGATCAGAGTTCGAAGTTTTATGGAGGACCTCGTTTATAACAGAGTTTCAATGCAAGACAAATTATGAGAAGCAGAAATGTGAGCTTTGTGGCGCAGCATTCATTTCTGATGGACGAATTCTAGCGATGGACAAGGCCAACAATTGCCTGATTTTGTTCAGCAAGAGAAACGATATCCAGAGCGTGTGTCTGATTGGTGACGATTTGAAGCCGAGCAGCATCGCTGTCCGCCCCGACGATAGCCTGTACGTGTTGTCGGGAAGATTTCTCGTCACTTTCAAAGTGGTTGACACCGACACTGGAACATATATCACAGAAAAAGACAGCAGACGATTGCCTTCCGAGGGTCGCTTAGTGAGTTTGAATGGAACGAAAGTCTGCTTACTTAACAACTACAAAGTGACTCTGTACGAAAAACGTTTCCAGAGAAGCAGGGCCGTTGATATTTCTGTTCACATCAGAGGGCACAGTGTCGTTCAGTGCTTTCTGGAGAACAAACTCGGCAACAAATTTCTCTTTCCAGATCATAACCAGCGGAAACTTCTGTGCATTTCTTGGAAGAAGGAACTGATGTGGGAGAGGAAATTCAAACATCCTGTGAAATGGATCGTGGAGGTCGAAAACAAATTCTTAGTTCTCTTAGGCAACGGTGAAATATTCCAGCTGAACACATTAGGGAAATTGATAGGGAAGATAGGAGAATCCGAATTGGAGGACGTTGGATGGATGTCTTATCACGTGGCCTCATCACGACTCCTCATCGCGGGGCATGATGGGAAAATTCAGATCGTGAAGTTGGACCGCGATACTTATTCCAACTTGTTTGACACTCGGGGGTGAATTCCTCACCCCCCCCCCTTTCCAAAATTTTTACAAGTTTTTGGTCGATATTTAATAGCGATCGCAATTTTCTGAAACATTAAAATAATATACCTTTATAAATAACCTTCAAACCTCGCATTAATTTTTTTTTAAATATGCATAAATTTACATGCATTTAAAACAAAAACAAAATAAAAACTATGATATATGGTCATGTAAAGCAAATAAAATTCGAAATAATTCATTTGATTTATTCATTATGATTACATCATTTCTAAGATCAATATGATATGTGCAAAATGACAGAAAACTTATGAAAACCAAGACAAATATAAATGATTATATAGATCAGTAGCACTTCAGTGAAAAAACAGTGTCAGGATGTTACTGACTGTTGTGTTAGTTCATTAACGTTATGTACAGAAAACAATTCTATTGGTCTTAAATATTATATTCAAAGTATTTTTTAAATAATTTCATAAAATTCAGACACAGATTGTTGAATAGCATTGCAATCATGTATGTTCCAAATGTTTCATGTCACACTTCAGACATTAAAAAACAATGAAGTTTAAAAAAAAAATATTGTTAAAAAAAAGAAAATTTGTGCATGTACAATGTACAAGTACAGTAACCGTGTTATGAGGTAATATCAAGTAACAATTCAGTGCAGTAATATATATATATATATATAGTAAAGTTACTCCATGAAGGCTTGGTATAACATGGAGATGTTCGAGAGGTGCAATACATGGAACTGGAAGGTGAAACCAAGAGCTATCATCAACAACAAAAACACCCAGACACAGCAAAGGGGGGTAAGGGTCCCTCCATTATAAACTATATGGAGAAGAAATCCATCACCTATAATCTACAAATGGCTGACAGAAATCTCAAACCATGTTTCTAAGATTGTTTGATTTTGATTTAAATGAGGGTACTATGTAGAAACAAAGAAACACTACATACACACTGAGTCAAAACTATTAAAAAGCAATGGAGTACAGTTAAAACTGTTACATGTACTAGCAAGTGGGTATCATCAATCCAACAATAAAAACCAATTGTCTGCTAGGCAAGTCACAAAACCAGTCAATGATGAAAAAAAATTTATACTGCAACAATACAATGGCTGTAACGAGAATAGAACCTGCTGACTTTACCGACCTATTACCCTGTACATGATAAAGACATATGTATTCACTGTATGATAAAAGACCTTTATAAACTATTAACAACTGATCCAAGCTGCTAACACAAAACACTTGAGAACAGAGATGAATTCAGCAAGATTTGTAACAAACCAAATCATTAACTCTACATTTTTGAAACTCTTCTTGTAGCAGACATAAGTAGTGAAAAGGCTTTGTTGCTTTCCTCAGTAAAAAAACTATCGAGTTACTCTGAAACTGATCGTTCTAGCTCGTCTTTGTCTGATGTCTTAACATTACATAACAAAGGATTCTCTTAAAATCCAGATGTAACCTTTATGAAATAGTACACATTTATAAAAATTAAATATTTACCACAAATATTTACAACTCGACTAACAAAGATACAAGGAAAACCATCTTCAATGAGCTATGAAGGACTGGAAAAGAATGACATTTAAAGCTACAAAAGCTGAGTCCCATAAAATGAAATCTAAAGCTTTAGCTTACACAAAGATAAAAATCTTTAAAACTTGAATTGTGTACATTGCTGGTAATATTTCACTCCAAACTACTTAGTAGTTCTGAAAAAAAAAAAATTCAAGATATAATAGCCTTTTTTCTCATGGCATTTTCAAAATTGAAATATCCCTGTTTGCTGAAATCAAACACAGAATAAATTCCCATTATCACTAAAATATTTGCAACTTTTAGTTGGGAAATCACAAGTGTCACATTTTATTAATAGAATTCAGTTTATACGAAACTCACTGTCAATGCAGTCTAAACACTCACTGTCACATCAGTTCAAAAAATTTCACAGTTAACAGATAAATAGCCGAGGAAATCAATCGCATCCTCAAAGCTTCACTCGAGCTACAGAATTCTCTAAGTAGAATTAGAATCAACATCCCGCGTTGAGGTATTTCTTCAAACTGGTTTGGGTTAAGCTGGGGAAAGACAAAATTTCCGTTTAGTATTACGTAGCTGCTCCAAATATTATGTTTCTGATGTAGGCTGTTGTGACATTGAACACAAGCCGGACAGACAAATTGTTCACACTATATAAAGGACGTTAGTCGACGGTCATTAGCGGACCCACTAGACTGATTTTCTAGAGGATGGTCTCCCATCAGTGCTCATGCTTCAATCCTTGGGGTGCTCTCTTCAGGTGATCTTGCTCCACTTGAGGAAGGACAGGACATCCTTCACAGGTACATTACAGGTGTGGGCCTTCAGCCGGAGGTTTCTGTCATCCGTCAGCAACACTACTTCCCTGTATAACCTCACTGGGGCATCTGAAGGGTACAAGCAACAGATGCAAATCAACAGACTGACATAAATACAAGCTATCCATTCTTCTACCCACCACTTATCTTATAAACATGCTGTAAACCAACTTCTATTTGCGGCGACTTTATTTCGCGATTATCTTTCGATAAACTGGTTCGCGACAATTAATGTTCGCGACCAAGCCTTATCCAGACTAGCATATTGCTATAACAACCATACGACGACGACTGGCTCGCAGCAAGAAATATTCGCGACGACGAGGCTCTTGGTTTACAGTATTTATGCATTGCTGGAGAAATCATTTCATTAGCCAATTCATGTTACTTCATGTAAATTAACACTTTTTAAAAAAATATAACACATTTTCAAATTCAGTCTACAGTATGGATTCTACTCGAGTTTTACCTTTGTCTTTCGGCATGAATTCTCTTGCTTTGTCCTTGCAGTAGTGAAGACAGCAAGATAGGATGATGTCGTCATTGTTTCCCTACAACAACATCAAGTTGAATACTAAATTGCTCAAATAAAGATTATAGTTTGATATACAGTAATATAGATTGCTAAAAAAAAACTTGTTAATAATAATGAAGATGAATTAACCAACATTTGGATGGAACTGCAAGCATTCCATTGCAATTCCAGGAATGCATCAAAACATAAAGTTACTGTAATTGTATGTACTTATACACAGATAACTTACACTTATTATATGTTTATCAGATTGCTTACATGCATTATAAATTATCTTATTCATACAATGTAATAATGCACTGCGGTAACTACACTGAAGGACAGATACATGTTACACATGCATGACAGAACAGATCGCATCTGAAAGAAATGTGCCTACTGTATGGCTGTGATCCTTACCCCACTCGTGTCCCCCTCCTCACTCCTAAATGAAATCGTCTCTAGGACATTTCCCTTGGAGGTCAGAGCCTTCACGTGGGAATTCTTCTTCTCAAACTCTTCCTCCAGAAATTCCACGGTCTGTTTCGATCTTTCTCTAACTTTGGTTGCCTGTTCCGTTGAGTCGTACTGTCCCTCCTTGCTGCCTTTAGCTAAGCCATCCAATTCATTGATAACTTAAAAGAAACACAAAACATGGTTCATGACACTTTAGCTAAATGTCCAAATTTATTGATAACTAAAAGAAACAACATATTTAATCATGACATGATGAGAACTTTAAAAAGTTTTAAAAGATAAGTCTTTTAAAAAGTGTCCAACACTACAATATTACCTATTAGTGGTACAACCACTGTATATTTTTTCAGCTGTATGAGTTGTTTGAGACTGGAGAAGTGATCTATAAAGCAGTTGGTGTCAGGGATCAAGAAAATAGGATGAATCTCAAGCTCAATGCAGCGATGGCGATCCTTTTCTATCAGTTTCTGAAAAAGAAAAGTGTACACCATTGTAATTTTTTTTTTATGGTAATACTATGAAATCTATTACATCATTACTTGATTAACCTGCATTACTACACATACACATGTACTTTTCAAAAAAATGGAATTTATAAGAAATATGGTGAGGTATTACTACCCTGAAAAGAAAGAAAAGAAAGATAAGTCTAACTGGGATACCGGTAGATTATATTCCTTATCAAAACTGTCTTGTGAAAATTGCTCTTGTTTTTTAGCCTTGAAGTTATACTGAAATTGTGATCATTTCAATCACAGTTTCCATTATTTATTCACTACCATCATCACAAAAGTAACGCTATAAATGAATGCATAGACAGATCTGTTGCAGTCTAAAACCCTTGTCAAAACATCCCTACTTATGTTTGTTTATAAAACAATATGAATCCACCACTGTCTCACTACCTGAATGTTCTCCTTGTCTCGCAGGTTCTGTTCCTTCCTCTTACTGAGCTCCTCCTTCTTCTGCCTCAGGTGACGTACATGTTCATCTCCCTCCCCCTCCTCAGCAACCTCTTCCTCACTCTCAACGATCACTTCAGCCTCCTAAAAGTTTTTCGTACACTCAGTAAATCTAGTCTTTTTGTATATGCCATACCAAAGATAAGTGGTGTGATAGACATTTGAGTGATATGACATTTTATTTTTACCTCGTCTGAATCTGATGGTAGGTCCCCATGGGGAGCCTCGCTGTAGTCGGTAGAGGGGGCCACTGAGTAGTACTCTTTCTTGGCCACATCAAACTCCAGCATCGGTGGCTCCACCCCACAGAGGTAATCGGCAAACTCCTGTAGAACCTGAATACGCAGACAGTCTCTGGCGATATCCTGTCAAAACAGATAAAACAAGGCTGCTTTAAACAAAAGAACTTATGATGAAGTCGCATGTCCTGTGAAAACAATGGCTGTGTTTTATAAAGAACTTGCGACAAAGTTGTACATCTTTTCACTCCGATGGAATAATCTGCAATGCCAACAAACTATATAAAACCATTTACTTAACAACTATTTTATCTCTATAAGTATTTTACTGGTATTTAATTAAATATTAAGTATGTAATGAATATTTTTCATTTATCAATTTAGTACATGTAGGTTGTAAGTTGTTTTACAGTATATAACACAGTACAGATCTTTTTTCAAGCGTAAAGATACAAAAAATATAGTGTTCCTATATTATTATCATTATTCATTTGAATGTTGACACTTGCTAACAAATGATATGAAGTTCTAAACCCCTTCACAATACTAGCCTCACTAAATACATTTATACTTCTCCGTAGTTTAAATTTCCTTAAAAGTAACCTACCGGTACAAAAATTTAGACAATTATGTTATCTGTTAGATGTAAACTGGATGCAATTCCAAAGTTTCAAAAACAGAAATTTATTTACAGACATGTAACCTTAATTACACAGTGGTAAATATCACTTCTTTACTATAATTGTGAATGGAATTTAACCAACATTAATTATCATTTTAATATCTGAAGACAGTGGTACCTTGTCTACAGTGCTATGGACAAAAGCCAGTTTTAATGGGGCACTCATGAGGGGAACAAATCCGGAAAGCATGGTGTCCTCAAACAAAACAACCGGCTCACAGCCTGAAAACAATCAGAAAATAAAAATAAAAGATATTTAAAAATACATTTTCAGCCTTTACAACTACATGTAATTATAGAATTACATGTGTTATATGTTCAATAAAAAAAATTAAAAATAATCTAAAAAATTAGATGTTTTGGTGGATTTTTAGATTTAATAAATCTTTTCTAATAGAAATAGGCCATAAGACACTGCACAGTATTGGCAGTCCTACCCTCTCTCTTGTCCTCGTATAACTTGACATGACTGACGTCCACATCTTTCAAAATGTTGGCAAACTTGGCAGTCACTTTCCACACATCCACACCAGGCCTGTGTAAAAAAAAAAACAAAACCAAACACCATTCAACACATGTACTAAATAGTAAATCTATCACAAGTCAATTCAAATCTACATGACAGTGGTTTGCCTTTTTAAAACACAAAGGTATGATAAGGTAGATCAAATGAAAACCTGCGAAGATGGAAATCAGTAATCGTTGTACATGTGATCAAAGAATCATTTAGAATTTGTGATAAAATATTGCATTTAATCCCCTTGCATTTCTGCTTGTAAGACTAAGTGAGAGAAAACACTCAACTCACTTGATAAAAATCTAGTCCAATTACAAATAAACCATATGTGTGTAGTGACACTTTGTAGATAGGACATTATGTATTTTAATCTAAAATACTGTATATAGGGAAATATTCGTTTTATTTTCGCCCCTGTTGTCAGTGGGAGAATTTAATGTGATATGGGACACCTCCATATTGTGACGGGCTTCCTACCAATATAACCAATGAAATCAAGTATAACTTTATCATTTTTTTCTTTCCCTTTTGTTACCTAACAGCATAGCGCAATGGGTTTAACTACAAATCTGTTAGTCATGAGTTCAAATCCTGCTGGGCCTTTTATAATTTTCACCTTTCAAAAAAATTAAAACATTTCTTGGTCAAATATTGCAAAATTCTAAAACTGGTGAAATTATTTTAAGTATGATGTATCCACATTAATATCGACAGGTGGACCATACCACCTTAAGAATGGGTGAATTCACGACAATTGTAATATTGCTGTATTAATTAGAAAGAGTAACTATCATTACCTGTGTCTAGGTGAAAATCAAGACTAGGCACAACCATTTACAATTGTAGAAGGGCAAAAAAGAAAAAAACACATGGCAAAAAATAACCCTGTATAAAGTATTGCAACAGGAGGAGTTCTTGGACTGTCCAGTTCATGTTTTTTTCAATGCTGAGCCTTACCCTAGTGTAGTGTCCCTGAGAGAAGGGGGTGGGTTCCACAGCTTTAGGTTGGCTAGCATCCAGTCGGTCCACTTCTTCACCCCGGGGATCAGCTCCTCAAGCTCCCGACTAAACATGTGGCTGGGGTAGTCGGAGGAGGCCAGGTGCTTGGTTAACTCCCCTGCACAGCAGTCCAGGAGAATTCCGAACATGTCCAATCCTAGCTGTACCGCGTGTTCCTGGAGCTCTGAGCGGAAATCTTCTGCCATTGACGGATCTGTCAACACCAGAAGTAAAACTTTAAACTGAACTTATTTTTTGATCAATGAAAGAAAGTTGCTTAAAAAATGCCAAATAAATGACTGGGCTCGCTTCTTCAGAACTACATACTCGTGTTTTTATTCTGTGTGATATATTTAGAATGCTCTTGAACAACTGTTATGCACATACAGAAAAAATAATTAAACTAAATAAGATGGTCTTGTCTTTGCAGAAAGAAAACTTGCCAAAGTTACTTTACAGCAGAAGATCAGATATGAAATGTGAATCATTCAAATAAGCAGATCAGCAGTGAATTGATTAAATTAGGTACCGGTATGTTTTTAAATTGAGTACAAGAAAGATTCATTATTAAAGTAGAAAATAAGACCATCGATAGACAAATGAATATGTGGTTTTATGAATGCTGTAATTTTTTTTGTTACCTTTCAATGCTGTGTTTTCTATAGCAAACATATTGATAGCCATGAGCTGTATAAGTCTGGTAGGTGGCAAAGCTCCGTAGCGCAGCAGAGCCTGGAACTCTTTCAGCATCTGTCCACAGCGTTCTGGGAAGTTCTCTCGCCTAAAAAAAAACAGGATTCACTGTCAGTGTCACTTACATTTCATCTGTAACAATGAACATTTCTAAACTTAATGTAAGCAACATTAATGCCAATGATTTCTTTAGATAGTATTGTCAATACATACCCTACTTTAGTAAACAACTTTCCATGGACATTAAGGAAGCTCAGATTAAATCTTTTATTCAGCTGGAAAAAAAAAACGGCACACATCAAACACATGAAAATGTATTTTCAAATTCATTTCATTTCAAACTTTTAAATAATAAAGTATAGATACAAAATAAAAAAAATTTCTATCATAAAAAAATTTGACCTTGTATGCATTACAACAATAAATATTCTGACCTCTACAGCCTCCAGTTTGTCAAGGTCATCCTCGTCTTTGTCCTCTGTCTTTCCTTCGGAGCTAGTCCCATCTGGTGAGACCCAGATCTCTATTCGCTGACCATGATGGGGCTTTTGTGGAGTCAATTTTTTAATTTTTTCTCTTTCTTCTTCCTTCTTTTGCTCAACAGCTAAGACCTACAATAAGATAGTATAATCTGAATGCTTTGAAATTAAGCAATTGTTGATTCACTTTTAAAACTTACAAAGCAGACTGAAAAGCATCTGAAAAGGGATAAATTTTGTCTATCCTTCCTGGCTATGCATGTACTACCTTTTTCCTGGCTTCATCAAACAGATTGAGAAGGCCTTCCCTGGCGGTGAGGAAAGGATTACTGGCCGCAAGACTCCTCATGTAGTAATACACTGCATCTAGCTTCCTCCTCTACAATACAGCAGGCAAGTCACTATGTGTGTCAGTGTTTGTGAAACATAACAGCTTACATAACAATGGTAAGTTACAGAAACTATCAGACTTACCGTGTATAGGCCAAGAATTGCCAGCTGGTTGTATGGACGTCCATTCTTGGGAGCCAACATCTGAGCTTTGGTGTACCAACTAAGGGAAAAATAAAATGCATTATGAAAAGTAAAGGAAAGTAACGATACTATTAAATTCTAAATCAAACTTACAGTTATACCAGTTTTTAAGTTAAATTGAAGCAAAGCAACTCATAGAATGTGTTAGTGCATGTATTTAAAAAAATTAATTGTATACTGTGCTGAGAGCTCACCTTCTAGCCCGCCCGTAGTTGACCTTCCCGCTGTGGTTCATCTGCTCACGGTAGCGAGCGATGTCGCCTAGGTTGATCATGAGCCTCTGGATGGAGAGGATGGCCAGCTTGACGTGGCGACTCTGGTTCTCCTGAGAGGCCAGGCTGGACTCCATGTAATCCTCCACATCAAAGCCGTACTTCTGCTGCAGCTTCTCTAGCAGCTTGTCAAAGAACGTGGTGCCCTGTAGAGGAAATACTAACTCAGTGATACACCAATGTCCCTACAAAAGCTTTATGCCTAGACACACTTGTTTTGATGCTTGCTTTATTACAGACACAGAATCTCATCAGTAAACTATCCCTTGTGAAAATACTTCATATGATAATTCCAACAAAGTTTACGTTAACATTATTTTTCCATTGGTGATAACTAAATAATGTTCTATTCAAAATTATCATAGAGGAATCCGGTTACTACTGGATGAAGATTTCAGTTTTACCAAGTACTGTAAGCGTACTACATTTAGCTGTGTATTCTATTTAGCGCTTTTGGCGGAATGCGGCTTCCACTTAATCAAGTACATCGCTAAATGCCATGCATATATGTATAAGAATAGTCAACTTCAGGAATACGCGAATTCAAATCCATGCCAACTTGTTCAAAAACTTATTTCCGCCAAATATCGTACACGCCAAATATAATACGTTTACAGTATTTGCTCTATTAAGTTCAACAGTTATGCCTGAGATACACATACCTCATCCAGGATTTTTGAGAGTTCTGTTTTTGGGCCCTCCCCCTCCTTGTCCTCTGACAGCTGTCGCCGGAACATCTCTATCACCTGGTAGTACACAGACTTCCACAGCAGCTGCTCGGCATTGTGTTTACTGGCCACCTCCACATCCAGCAGAATTATGTGCTCCAACTTCTGCTGCAGTTCATGTCTGAAATACAATCAGAGGCATGCCAGGAAATGCAGATACATGTATCACACACAGAAATACATTTGAGCAAACATGTTAATACAAGGACATGATTCAAATTTCCATCAACTAGAAAATTTTTCCTATCTAGCATTACAAGTGATTCAAAAATCATCATAAACGCAAAAATTGCATTGTCTTGTTCCCCATTTTCCTATCAAGTATTACAAGCTATTCAAAAAAACATCTTAAAGGCGAAAAATGCATTGTCTTGTTCCTTAGGCAATGCTGCATCAGGTTATAAGTGTATTGCCATATTAAAAAATGTTTGATCAACCTTTTTGGTGTATATGTATATAAACATATTGTAATTCAAATATATGTATATTTGATTGGGTTAAACTATCAAACTTCATGCTAATAGAAGTATTTCTGACCCACCTTAGCCTATACACATGCTGTAAGGTGTCAGCAGACTGTCGCCTGGACACAAGATCGGAGAGCTGAGAGTCCATGTGATATGCCTCCTGAAACAGGTGCTCAGCCATCATCCTGCACTGGGCCCTAGATCTTCCTGCATGCATAGGGTCAATTTCACCATCCCTGGAACAGCAAATTTTACACTCTATAAAAACTTGACCCTAACATTCCTTTTTTTAAATTGCTTTTGTAAAATTTTTTTTTTCAATTCTGCCACATACTAAAGCTTATGTTTATGGATTTCTTACCCTGGAAATTCAGCATTATCCTCCCTTAACATTGGATTGTCTCGGTACATCCCCGGATATCCATAGTAATAGCCTGGCATTGGAGGGCCAGGCATTGGAGCTCCCCCATACATAGGGTCAGGATAGCGAGGATCATAGCCCCCATAAAATGGAGGGTAGCCTCTATATTGGGAAGGCATGGTTGGAAAACCTCCAGGAGGGGGCATCAAGGGGTGTTGCTGTGAAGGGGGAGACTGGGGAGATTCCGGACCGGAGGGGTCCTTAAATTTCAGTTGAGACGTAGGGGTAGAAGGGGCAGGTCCTGGCACCACTATCATCTTTTCTGGATTTTTAGGATCAAATAGCATTCTCTGCCCTGTATTTCCATGAGAATGGGTTTCTCTGGGGGCAAAACGGTTTCTTTCCCCTCTGTGCCCTGAGGTATGGAATTCCACGTGCTGCTTATTGCTCTGGCCTTGAGGATGAGTTTCTGAAGTGTCTGTATTAGTTGGGAGTTTTATTATTCCCCCACCATGTGCAGTACTTTCAGGACTTTTCTTTCGCTCCCTCTCTGTCTGGTGTCCTCCAAAATTTCTGCGGTCATACCTATGGTCATATTCCCGTCCTCCTTTTGTCTCATAGTGACCATAGCCATCTCTTTTATCGCCTGAGGTTCTTCGTTGTCGATATTCATTCCCTGAAGCTCTACCATTACGCCCCGCCTGCTTATCTTCAAACCCCCTCCTATGAGAATTCTCTGAGTGCTTGCCCACATTGACGTCCTCTTTGTCCTCTCTGTGACCCCGCCCCCTGCCCCTTCCTCTTCCCTTGGGACTCTCTCTATCCTTCATCAAAACCTGTCTTTTCTCATCCCTTGCAAATGTCACTTTCAGATTCAAACTGGTTGGATCATTTAGAACTTCCTTGCTGCGAGATTCCTTTATACTGGCATTGCTGCCCTTTCTACGGTTCCTTCTTCTGGGCCATGTGTCTGTTCCATACATATCATCTTCTGTGTGATAACTCCTGACACTGTGGGCACTGGACACACTGGAATCACGACTACGTCTTCCAGCACTCGATCCCTTCCGGTGTCTGTCTTTCCTTCGACTCCTTGCCCCATCACTATTTCTCCTTTGTCTGAAACCATTTTCATACTCCTTATGACTATCCTGATAATTCCTGTCATTTTTTAAATTTTTGGTATTCCCATATGGCCTGTTTCCCTGCTTCCCATAGCCTCTTTCCTCACCACCTCTCTGCATCTTCTGACCTCTTTCTAAAGCTTGCCTGGCTTTGTCCACCGTTTCTATGGCTCCATCCCAGTCATTAAATCCACCTTTCTGATCCAGATATTCCTGTAGCTTTGGCGTTTCATCTTGAATTTGTTCTGCCATTTCTCTCTCTACTTCCACACTCCAATCCAGAATTCGGTTTGTGGTCTCTTCATCCATACTGAGATCACTTGTATTGCTTACATCACTGCTGATGCTGCCTGCTCTTGGGCGCCTCATGGCTGACAGTGAATACCTCTTAGACCCAGGCTTACCATTCCCATTATTACTTCCTGATGTGACTTGCACCTGTTTTGAGCTTTCAGATTCCGAGGGAGAATTATTTCCATTCTTTCTCTCAAACACCATGGTTGGTATGATGTCTTTTATGCCTTGCTCCCTTTCAGCACTGTCCACTTTCTTCTGGTCACTTCCACTACTCTCTGCCACCCTGTCTCTTCTCTCCCTAGGCTGTCTTTGAGGTTTAGGTTCTTCTTCCTGCCAGCCACCTCTCTTGTTATCTCTCCCTCTACCAAATCCTCCTCTTTTGGCCTCCCCCCTTCTGAACTCATCATCGTGGTTACCTTTATCATACTGTTTGCCTTGACCAGGCCCACTGTGTTGCTGTCCCCTTTTCTGAGCACCCTCCCCACTTCCAAACCTTTTCTCTTCAAAATTTCTGCCACCACTCTTTGGTTTATTCTCATTATCTCTCTGATGCCTTGGTTTATTTGATTGCGGACCAGATTGACCTCCCCTTGACTGGTTTCCGGTGTCTGTCTTGGACTGTTGTCTTTTGGGAGATTCCCCTTTAGTTGTTCTGTCCAGTGGATTATGGGGATTTGGAGGATGCTTAGGCTCAGGTTTTGCTACAACAATTGGCTGGGCAGGGCATGATGCCCCTTCATTAACCACCACTGTCACTTTCAAGTCTTGCTGGTCATTTTTCAAATCAATTTTTCGTGGAGAAACATCCAGATTAGTTTCTGACTCAGAGATATCATCATCTTTGGTTTGTTGTTCCAGTATCCTGCCCTTAGGGACATATCTTTGAATTTCAGGCCTTTTTGACCTTTGTTTCTTTGGATCAAACTTTTCTCTGCTAAGATGTAGGTCTTTCAGATTTGAACTCACATCATCAATCTTAAAAAAAAAAACACCAACAGTCTGATTTATAAATAATAACCTTGCATGAAAAGAGAATATTTCTTCCAGAGGAAGCATATTTTAAGATAATATTTTGGTTATAGACCCAACAAAATATCATAATTGATATGAATTGTTTATCCCCATTCTTCTTGGTTGTGCACGAATTATGTAGATATTGAGACATTTTTTGGCATTCTACTAAAAATCATATATCACATCTATATTTTCTTGAACAGAGATAGATATAATATTAATTAATCTTTTCTGAGATGCTGTAGACAATCTGGATAAATACAAATATACATTACATTTGTTAAACATAATTTTTGTTGTTGTAATATTTCATTTTTCAGACATGGAAAGAATTCACACAGCTATTTGTAACAGATTTTTCTTCATATTTAATTGAAAATGACAGGTTAAAAGACACCATGTTTACCTAAAAATCACGCTCTGATACACCTTATTTCACAAAACTATTGTTACATGTATTAACATCATTAAAGGGACCCATACCTCAAATTTCAGAGACCAGTTGGCTCCTTTCATTTTCTAGACCTTGAGTTGTTTTCGATTGTAATACACCTATACCAGGTACTTAAAAAAAAAACCGTTGTAAAGAAAGATTGGCCTAGAACTCACCTCTCGCTCAGAGCTGTTTTCCTTGCTTTCTGCAGAACTAGGAATTTCTTCATCATCCCAGTTCTCCCCCTGGGAACCTCTTCCTGTGTTGTCTAGCACCTGAGGGGACCGTCTTGGAGGCTGATATATACCCCTTGTGGGCCTCTTGCTTCTCTTTTTTTGCGCTTCTAAACAAAAATATACAAGTTGCTGTATACAGATTGTTATACTGGTGCATGTATATACATTTTAACATATCATTCATTGTCTTAAGGTAAGGTTTGCGGTTACAGGGAGATAACTAACAGATTTTCATTGTGACGCAACACCAACTATCCTTTATTTCAGCTATGATGTCAAAATTTATATGACATCATAATTGGTGTAAGGTTTTTGTTATTTCCCGTGGTTTTGTAGTTTCATTGAAAAAGTAACAGAACACAAGCATTTTATCAATTTCCACAAAAACGAAGTCCCCATCATATAGTTTTGAATAATGTTTTAGAAACACCAGATGACACATATACGAAGATACGTTTTTCTTGAAATCGGTGGACTTGAAAAGGTTTCAAATAAGATGTTTTCGTGTATAAAATAGTAGTCCAAAATTAAGACTTTTGTTGCATTTTTTTTCATTTTTTTAAATAGTTCATCAGAAATTTTTTAAAATAAATCATGATATAAATAGTGACATTATTTTCGAACATTTTAAGCATAAATAACCCCCATAATAGGCACATATAAAATGTATATATTTTCATGAAATTACTTGCATTTCATCAACATGAAATTTTGAAATCATGAACTTTGACCTTTTGTAGTTATAAAACGGGTCCGGCAAAATCATTTGAATTTCATAAGAAAAAAGACTTTAGTAATGTGAACAAAATGGTATGTAATTTTGGTACAATTCCTAAAAAATGCAAGCCACAAACCTTACCTTAAATGGTTTCAGACAATGGAAATTAAGTCAGACAAAGATGTACACAGACCAATTCAATGTTTTCAGAATATAGCCTTATAGGTCCTTTCTCATTACAATATTACCAATTTTTCACCAATCATTCTTGTACAAAAAAAAAGAAGAAACTATTCTTTTACAAACATAAAATATTTTCATTTTATAAAATTCAGCATTTGGAAATGAATTGGAAGTTGGAGTTGAATCTTCTATTTGGATTGTTTCAGATCGATAGTCAACAACATGTTTTTATTTATTTATTTCACTTGTTAACAAGGAATCTTTCTTAATTTTACCAACATATCAAATAATTTTCCTCATTCAAAAGTCACTTCTAAAAATTGTGAAAAATCACTGTCATTTGGAATTTGTCTTTCCAACAAAAAATTGAAGAAAAAAAAAAGACTATCTGTACTTCCATGTACAGCGTACGGTATTTACTTCCTGTACTCAAAGACAATTTTAATTATCTTTTTAATTTATGTATCTTTACTTTGTCAAGATTCTAAAATTTGTAAATTTGAAAGTGTAAAATATAAACAAATGGATTAAGTATTAACAAGGAAGTATTATCTCTCTTTCCTTAATAAAATGATTTTCTGTTCTGTTCTTTGGGTAGTTTAGTACAGTGTCTTTTGCGTTCTCTGTCATCACATTTATAGAAGATGGGGGATATAATCTAGTTGATATAATTACTTGAAAATGTTATATATGTATGTTAGCTCTGTTCTAATTAATCTATGGATGTGAAACATGGGAGTTTCAGAAAGCCTATGCTTGGAGAGTACTTATTTATTGCCGGGATATGAAAAAAATGTTTCCTCAAAAATACCCAATATACCCAGTATTAAAGTTGAATGTGGTGGGCATCCAAAGTATGTACAAAGAAAACTTGCAATTTGTTCAACACATATAATTGTATCCTTTAAACATGTTACAAAGAATTGTTATGAAAATATAACAAAAATAACAGGAAAAAAATGATTGAGCATGAAATGAACTTAAACCTGTGTTCATATAGGTTGGAATCAATCCCCCGAATGGGTTAATATCCTGTTTAAATATATATACATGTATTAGGCCTATCTCAAATGGGATAAACATTCACTGTGCAAATGATATTTTTTTCTCCAAAAATATTGTCTTGCACTGTATGTTTAAATATCTCATTTGGGATTTCATATGGAATCCAAATCAGGTATTAATATCCATTCTCATATTGGGATATATCCCAGTCTGTTATATTCGCATGAATATCAATGTTTATTTCTGAGCACAGAAGGCTACAGCTTTTAAAATAATATAGCAAAGACCTAAAATATAAAAAAAAAACACATCCTACTTAAAAACATCATGATCATTGGATGGCAAAACATTTGGCAAAACGACTGCCTGAAAAATCATGTCTTTGGAATAGTCTCTTGGGGGACTTAAAATACCTTGGTAGGCAGTTTATTCATTTAGCCACAGGGGTTTGTGTAGAAAAAAACAGCTAATTACTAAAATTACATAAAACATGAAACGACAAAGCACCTTAAATCTATTTCTTAATTGTGGCGTAAAAGCCTTGTTTGAAAATTTAAAATGAAAACAAAAGTAGCTCAATTGCACCCTAAACTTGTATGAGAGACAGAATACAGTTACATAAACGTTATCTATTACCATCATTGCTGCTTTTGTCTGTATATCGATTTGATCTGTCTTTATCTTGAACAGAAGACTCCAGTTCTTTGTATGTTATCCTAACGATTTCAGATTTGGAGGCCATTTTTCATAGCCGCCATCGTAACTTCAAACATAAAAGAGTTCCGTTAGCGTATATAACTCTGTCACGCGAAAATATTCTTTAGCTCCTAACTGAATTATCTCGCTTGCACTTGTAAGTAATGGATATATATATCGGACAGTTTCTAGGCCCGTTAGGGCCGAGAACTGTCTGATATTTTTTCATACAGAAGTGTTTGAGGCATATATCGTACTTTAAAAAACACTGTCTCTGCCTGAGACAGTCCGATTTTGAAGGATATCAGTACTGTAACCACTGGTAACGGTCTGATAGTAAGAAGCTCACTAATATCGGACTCACAGGTAAAATTTTAGACTACTGAAACAAAGGAATGATATCACAGAAGTGTTTTAATTTGGAATACTTTCTTAATTCGATTTTTTTAATGATAATTTTCTCCTATTAGCTTTAGGAAATACGGTAATTGTTCTAGTTGTTTTTAAGAATTAATACTGATGAGGCGGTCCTATGATATCGCGGTAGTTAAATTAATTTGTTAAAAAATCTATTCATATGCATATATTTCCAAAAACTAATGTTATTGTGAGTTTCCTCTATTATATACCTCAGTGATGTTCAGCGTGTCTCTGTGTACTATGTCTAAAAATATCCCGACGTCAAATGTCAATTTCAGCGCGTGCTTCTATACGTAATCAGAAATACCGCGATACCTATGGCACGCCAAATTCACAAAAAATGTGCTAAACATAGTTTCACAGTCGATAAATTAGGTTTATCGGCTGTTAACTATAGTTTACGGATCCGAAACTATAGTTAACGATTCGTTAACTATAGTTTACATCTGTGAAACTATATTTCACGAATGTAAACTATAGTTTACGAATGATAATCATAGTTTATCTATCTGTAAAAAACGTTAACAATAGATTTTGCTGATAAATATAGATTCACATTTGTTAATTATAATTTACAATCGTAAACTATAGTTAAGAGTTGATAATCATAGTTTCACAAATCGTGAAACTACATTTATCAGACAAATTCACAAAAATGAGCTTAACATAGTTTCACAGTCGATAAATGTCGATAAACTAGGTTTATCGACTGTTAACTATAGTTTACGGATCCGAAACTATAGTTAACGACGTTAATCTATATTTCACATCTGTAAACTATAGTCAACGCGATAATCTATGTTTCACATCTGTAAACTACAGTTAACACTGAAAACAATCATTTACGATTGCAAAACATAGTTTATCTGTTAAATATAGTTTCACGATTGTGAAACTATGATTAACAAATCTAAACTATAGTTAACGAATGTATATTATAGTTTACAGACGTGAATCTATATTTATCAGCAAAATCTATCGTTAACGTAATTTGAAGACAGATAAACTTAGATTATCATTCGTAAACTATAGTTTACAACCGTTAAATATGGTTTTGCAGATGACAATTATAGTTAACGGATCGTTAATTATAGTTAACGAATCGTTAACTATAATTTACGGTTCGTATAGTTAACAATAAACTATTGTTAACTATAGTTTAACGTCCGTAAACTATAGTTAACAGTCGATAAACCTAGTTTATCTGTGAAACTATATTTAACGCCGTTAATCTATATTTCACATCTGTAAACCATAGTTAACGCGATAAACTATGTTTCAGAAGTGTAAAACTATAATTAACACTGAAAACAACCATTTGCGATTGCAAAACATAATTTATCTGATAAATATAGTTTCACGATTGTGAAACTATATGATTACCAACTCTAAACTATAGTTGACGAATGTAAATTATAGTTTACAGAAGTGAATCTATATTTATCAGCAAAATCTATTGTTAACGTGTATTTCCAGACAGAAAAACATAGATTATCGCGTTAACTATAGTTTACAGATGTGAAATATAGATTAACGTCGGTAACTATAGTTTACGATCCGTAAACTATAGTTAACAGCCGTTAAACCTAGTTTATCGACTGTGAAACTATGTTTTGATAATTTATGTGAATTCGGCATGCTTTAGATTTGTGAACCGTAGTTTGCTGATCATAAAACCCTATTTATCAGATAAACTATGTTTAACAACCGCAAATGATTGTTTTCAGTGTTAACTATAGTTTACAGATGTGAAACATAGATTATCGCGTTAACTATAGTTTACAGATGTGAAATATAGATTAACGTCGGTAACTATAGTTTACGATCCGTAAACTATAGTTAACAGCCGATAAACCTAGTTTATCGACTGTGAAACTATGTTTAGCACATTTTTGTGAATTTGGCGTGCCATAGATACCATAGAACCCCGCGATATGATAGGAAGCTACAATGAAGCGCATTGAAGTTTGAATGGAATGTTTAAACTTTGTATCGAACGTCAATTGTTACACGAGACACGCCCATTTCTTTTATAACGAGGAAAACTGCTTTCGAAACCGCTCCTCTTCTAAACAACACAAGCAGGGGTGCGGACCCTGGAAATGTGGACACAAGCTGAATCCCGATATTTTCTCCGTATATGTTTTCCATGCCCCGCGCATATCCTCAGTCCCCTCAACATGCTGCGAACACAGCAACAAATCCAGAAGATGAAGAACGTAGCTTAACCCTTAAAAAGGAAACTCTAAAACGAAAAACTGAAACATGTGTATATAGGTTGTGAGAAAACTTTTCTTTATTTGCAACGTACATGTAACAGGCAGTTCTAAGCACAAATAAATTTGTTACTAAAAAATATTCTTGACTTTTTATTTTGAACAATATCACTATTTCTGAACATCGTTGGAAAGAGAAATAAAGTGTGTGTATGTGTGTTTTTGTGTATGATGCACGTGTGTGAAATTCCTGCTTGTGCTGTTTAGAAGAAGGGCGGTTCCGAAAGCATTGTGACGAATACTGTTTTCCTCCTTTCAAAAGAAATGGGCGTGTCTTATGTAGCAATTGACGTTCGATACAAAGTTTAGAACATTCCATTCGAACAAAAAATTTTACCACTTCAATGCGCTTCATTGTATATAAAAGTAAAGTTTTGTTAATGACAGATACATGTACTGTTTTCGGTTTTACGTAAAAAAAGGAAAATAATTTCACTAACGTTATTTAATCACGGTTGAAACGAGGGAGGGTTCGGGATTTGGGACTACGAACGCCCTTGTCTGTTACTCTGTTACTCGGAAACTGCACCACTACTACACATGTATATATAGTTTGTGTTTTTTAACAGCTGTTGAAATATTGTGCAATTTACCTAAACAATTACATGCTATATCGATCGTGATTTATGCGGGTATGAAGGTGGCTAGAAATGAATTCTAGAAGGATGTAAACAGATAGCCATGCTATGACCTTGAATTGCTAGTATTACATATTGGTCACTATGATATACTTGTGTATACTTAGATACTGCGCAATGAATTGTAGTAATGATAACTAACAGAATGTTGTAGCACTGCGTAGTATTCCTAAATGATGTTATGAAACCAGGTGCATAATACGGGCATAATAATATCCAAATTGAGAGTTTATAAATAAGTGTCATATTTTGCGATTCTGTGTCTGCATCGATCATGAGCTCTGGTACTCTATATTGAGTCATGTATTGCTTATTCTATATAACCTTTGTAACCTTTAAGCCATGTATGAATGAATGTATTAGAACAATTTTAACAAGAGCTTGGACTTTGGGTAGTTGGTGTCAAACAGCATTGTGACGTAATCCTGTCTATTTCATCGTAGGCCACTCAGCCATTGCTCATTGAAATCAACAAGATTGTCTGGCTTTTGAGCAAAGACTACGCAATCGGTGTATATTTCACTTGAAACTAGCGTCATTTTTAACTTGTTTTGACGCAGAAATAGATAGTTACGTCCTATTGAAAGTCCAAGGCATTGTTATAATGGTTCTATGAGTAAGTGATGCCTCATACCCAGATGGGGGGACTCCGAGACTCAGGACTAAAATCCTGCATCTATACTCTTTGATAGACAGTTTTGACAGTTTTGTTACTTCATTTAGAAATAAAATATAACTCTGGAATTTGAACACTAAATGTTCACTCATGATCATCATAGATGGGCCGAACTAGTCAGAACTGTCCATCATAAGTAAAATGTTATATATACCCATGTGAAATGATGTTAAGCAGATTTTATATTTTTTGAATTTTATTATGGATTGTAAATAAGCTTATAAAGATCTTTGATTTGGGCTGCTTTTAATTGACTATACGATCACGCTTGTTAATAAACTACTTGGTAACCAACAATTGGACTTGGTGATTACTCAGAAGGAAGGCTTACAATAAGCACATAAAGCAGACGGCTCGTCACTGAGTTTCTGCATGAATTACAATTGATTTTCTTGAGAAATACTAGAGGAAAAAAATATATTGTCGTATAAACCAATCTTCTTTCTCTTAATATAGATTCTTATACTTTCATGTTAAATACTGAAATCTGATTGGTTTATATAGACGCAATTGATAATCCGTTTTATTATTATAATACTTTTATGTTAAATACTGAAATCTGATTGGTTTAGACGCAGTTGACAATCCGTTCTCATACCCTCAGCGTTAGCAACACACTTGGCAACGGGCCGATAGAACGAATTGTTACATGCGCGTAAACTCACGTATTTTCTATATAAAAGCAGTAAAATTTGCTATAAAATTAAGACATTCAGTATAATAAAATAAATAGTGCCTGTTTGGGAGGGTACCAGTTGAAATTGACACCCCTCGAAAAACAATTTTCTCGGGGTGTCAATTTCAACTGGTACCCTCCCAAACAGGCACTTTTTATATACTATTATACCCTCAGCGTTAGCAACACACTTGGCAACGGGTAACACAACGAATTGTTACATGCGCGTAAATAATGCGCGTACGGTTCGCCGTAGAATTCATGTCATTATCGGCCGCAGGAGCGGCCGATCTATTTGTGGTTGTGTTAGAAAGTGCACATGGGGAAATGAGACGTTATTATTCCTATTTCTAAAGAAATTTTTAATTTCATTACAATCGTAAAATTCCGATTTATATTATTTTTAAAAATGTTTTTAATTGAGTTTTACTTGATTTCTAAAAAAATATTTTCTTACTTACTTTTATTGTATATAAATTTGTAAATTTATTTAAGTTTTTATAGTTAAACGATGAATGCTCCAAAGGAGAGGCGTGTATAAGATATAAAAGCAACTCGCTATGAATACGAGATTCCGGATAGTACTTCATTAAAAACGATAAAAAAGAATAAAAAGACGGAGTAAAAAAATGCAGATGTTTTACATTCAATTCACGTTTTGTTCTTCATTATTCTGCATGCTTAAAAACAACCATGTTATATTGTATTTTGTATTTTTGAGTATGCAACAGCATGCAGCATCTTTTGCAAAAAAAAAATCGGCATCGTCACGTTCTTTAACAGAGTAAATTATGAAAAACAAAAGTGCATATAAAAATCACATAGTTTGATTAAAGCAAACGATTAATTTATTTATTTTTTCAAAAATATGTCCACACATTGCGTACATTGGGAGGATGTCGAAGAGTTATTGCCCTTTCCTCACGCTTTGAATTTAAAAAAAAAATGCATCGGTTGAGAAATAGGACAATATTTTTTTCGTTCAATCTTATGAAAATAGACAAGCACTCTTTTTCATTTTACAAGTTTTGTTTATTGTTTACAAATGTTGTTTAAAAATAAACTTCAGCAAAAAATACATGTAGGTGTGTATTTCTTTTACTCGTATGCACATCATTTAAAGTGTTTAAAGGAGGCTCATTACACCCACCGTTTAATTTCAGTTTCATTATAGCACTACTTTTGATGTACATTTCAAATGGAGGTTACAATGCTATAAATATTTTTGTTTAATGCATTTTGCTAAAAATGAAAATGCTTCATGATATTCAATATTATTTTTTTTTTAGAAATAGTAGTTTTTTCTTTCAAAAAAGTAAGGTTGTATTACTTCATTAAAACGTACTGCAATTTGCCTCCTTAAACAGTTTGCGGCCGATTTGATGCTTTGCATCAATACTTATCTTGTTTCTATTTAAAAGCAGTAAAATTTTCTCTAAAATTAAGACATTCAGTATAATAAAGTAAATAGTGCCTGTTTGGGAGGGTAACAGTTGAAATTGACACCACTCGAAAAACCATTGTCAATCTCCGCTTCGCGTCGGTTGACAATGCTTTTCTCGGGGTGTCAATTTCAATTCTTAACCTCCCAAACAGGCACTATATTTATTTATATATTGTTCAATGTTTCATTATGTCGTATTATATACTATAGTAGGAAGAACGGTCGAAAGAGTTTGATGTTAATAACATGTAAGTCATGAGGGTCATTATTTTTCTACAAATCACCAAACTCTTATTGGAGAGAGAGAGAGAGAGAGAGAGAGAGAGAGAGAAGTTAAATGTTTCAAAACATGTTTGTGTAACTCCTTGACATTGAAAAAGTCCCCAGCACAGACCAATTCAGTACCTGGCTGATGTAATGTTCCGGACTTACGGTAATCGGATTAGGAAAACAAGACGGGGATTTATAATGCTGTATAATTACATGTATATATAACAGCGCAAGAAACTTTCATGGAAAAGTTTCAGAGTCCAGTGGAGTACACTGCGGGATAGTTCTTTAACAATTAATGTTTATTTTGTATTTACAAGCTTGTTTTATATAGTGACCTGAACTTGATATCGATACTTGTTTTTGTAATACTTAATTACAGATATATAATCAACATTCTCTATATTTGTATCCGATACCTTATAAAATAATAAATTCAAAAATAGAGCGGAGAGAGAGAGAGAGAGAGAGAGAGAGAGAGAGAGAGAGAGAGAGAGAGAGAGAGAGAGAATATCAAAATGAGGTCAGAAATCCTTGAACCGCTGATTTCGGACACACGTACGTGCCATGCACACGAATGCCACATGGTGGAATATACATGGACATAACATGAGTAGCTCAAACAGTCCCGTTTTATTTAATTCATTTGGAATCAAAAAAAAAAATTCCGACACAACTCTGACCACAATATATATCTATATGTCTATTAAAATAGATAATAATAATTTTTGTTCCAAAAACAAAAGATATGTAATTTTTTTAAATATAAAAATGTATCTAGTATACAGCCTGACAACCGATATGATTTATACCATAGCGATTTATATTTCATATAGTCACAATTTTATTTGAATGTCATCAGACTTGGGATGTTCGTGGAGTATCATATCAATGCTTCTCAAGGTCGATTACTACCGTGGGAATTTCTTTAAATAGCAACAATTCTCTCTCGTCTGATTGGTCAAAGACATTTCATTCTTAAATCACGCGACCTACAAGTCGTCCATTCGTTTAAAGGTAATCCACCAGTTAAAAGCGGTTTTCTGCAGCATGCCGTGGGGAGTGGGGGTATATTGCATGCATGCTACAATATATTTAACAAGATAGCAAAGAAAGTCAGCCAGCGGAATTTTATCTTTAGGTAAAAAGTGAATACACCATCTAATAAAATACAAGATAAAAAGTTTCATTAACAAAAATATTATGCGGGTGCACATTGAGTTTGCACCCTTATTTTTATGGCTGTACATGTAGGTGAGGAGATAAGCGTGTAGCGGTGTACATGCAATGTATGATATTGCACACCTACTTAATACTTAAAGTTGTAACTTTTCAGACATAACTCTCTGTTTTTCATGGTCTCGTCGCAAACCACTACCAATATATTAACTTTCCAATCTCACTAAGAGAGTCGGGAAGATATACGCGGACTCCGGACTGTGGCTGCAGACGATTCCAATCTTACATCGATGCGCAATTTGACCTGGAAACTGGCCAGTTTCATAATTTCTTCGAATTTCTCTAACACGAACTGTCTAATTCCTTCCCAGAATTCCAATTTACGCAAGGGTAATTAAATTTTTATCCTAACTTAATTAGACAGCCCGTGGGCTGACTAATAATAGTTAGAAGGCACATCGCCGTTCCTGAATCATCTTCACGTTCAACATGTACTGTCCTTTGTTGCTGTCTATTTTATCAGCGGTAAAAATCCATATATACACGGTCATATTTATATTTGAAAGAACACAAAATTATACAAGCTGGTGAACTTCGCTAGGTTCCTTATAGACACAAATTATGAGGAGGGAGTGTGAACTGGTACTATAAATAATGCGTTTATATTAATAATAAAACGCTGTTCAAACGGTCACCAGCATCTTCGCTAGTCAACAGTCCGATTCGTTTAATCTCATATGAAGATGAGAATAAAGGAATCGACGCGTTTGCTAACTAATATGAGTTTTTATATATTAATAAAGCTTCAAGTTTTGGTTTTTTTTTAATAGATAATATACTTAAAATGTTTAACCCATCTTCGAAACAAAATTGTTTGAAAAAGTACTTTAATTAGTTGCTGCTGTAGTCGTTAACGTTGAATTTTATATGATACAATTTTTTTTATTTTGAATGATACGATAAAAAAAAAATGTGTAGATTTTAATTTAGCGGAAATATATCTGATACATACACAAGTACATGATAGTTGGTGTTCGTCGTTATTTTGATTGACATATACTATTTGCATGACTACTATCATTGCAATGCATCAATTACGGCGGTTAGTTCTGTTAATCAGCCGCTGTAAAAAGGTAAATCACATTGTTCTGTCAAATAATAAAATGTGTGGTTATGATATGGGGAATATAATTAATAATTAATTAAGAAATGTCACAAATGAGTCCAATATATGAGATGCGTGGTAAAACCACTATATATCATTAATCTCTTTTATATAACATATGTATACGCCCCAAATGAACCTCACTGACTTAAATATTCATAATTTACAGTAGTTTACTTTGAAAGAGTATAAATCAGCAAAAAGTGTTGATCGGGATCGAAGGAATCCAGTTTTTAGTGATAAAATTCGATATATATTAATTGAAAAATGAAATTTATCTATTAATAAGAAAACCTACTGTTCTTTTTGTTTTTAATTCATTATTTGGATAATCCACTGGTCAAACTTTCCTTGGGATTATACATACTATACACACAATGAAAGCTTCCCGGTAAAATTCCTGAAAATGACTTGTGCGGATAAATACGGATATATTACAATTAAGTGATCTAATTCAAACATTGGCATATTATTTGTTGAAATCTTCATTAGAAGCAAAGCAATTTTATTTGAAAATGATTTTATAATTAATTTTTATAAAAGTATCGTGTTTTATCGATATTTTGCTGTGAAACGGAAAAAAAATATCCGAAAGACATGCAAAATTTCCGATGTCAGGAGTTCAAAGGTCAAAGAGGTTATTCCTTGCACGTTTCTTATATAAAGAGATGCTTCATTTTCAACATGCATGTAGTCAAGTGATTGCATTACAAAGATAAAGAAGTAACCTCTTGAAGAGAAAGATGGCCAGTTGTATGACAGGTGAGTCTGCATTTTCCTTTCTTCTTTTTTTTAATTTCAAAACATTTTTTTAACCACTCTCGTTTAAATTTTACTAGGCCACTGTTGCTTAAATATATTTTTTATATTGTAAATTTCATTTTGTTTATAATTGATTATATAGTAAATATTATAATTTGTAATATGTAAATGTTTTATATTAATATGATTAATTATAATATATTAGACCAGGTTAAGAAAGATTTTAATAGTATAGTTATATGCAAAAAATTATCATTTTATAATGAAGTTACGTTACTGTACGTAGTAACGAAAGGGTTTAATTTTTATGAAATAATAATCACCTATGTGTTAAAATATGCGCTTCGTTATGTGTATTCTTGAAGCATGATTGATGACATAGTATAATTTTATAAATATAAGCCGACAGTTGGATATATGCTGTACGATCAGCTGGTTCTATTTATAAACGACACGCGCAGGTCACACACGTGGTGTTTATAATCATGATATTGGAGGATTTTTGTTTTATATTGCTAAAGAGGAAATCATTATGTCTCTATTATATTACTTATACACAATATATCTCAAGAGACGCGCTGACGCTAACCATGGTAACTGCATTAACATGATTAATAGATCTCCTTGTGAAATAGCTCTTTCTTTTTAAGTTATTTATACGCGAGATACGTGCTTTCTCGGGGGGTTTTCCGATAGTCGATACATGTAAAATTGTAATGCTGGTTTAGAAGTGGAAAATTTTGTAAACTTCTCCGGGTTTTCTTCCGATTATCAGATAGAATATCGGCGAATGTCGGGAGTAAAATACACACCCGTCTTTTCCAAACCAAATAGTCTAGACGTGTTAACATTGTGTTGGTTTCATTAAGCTTTTATTGCGATCTAACTGATCACCTAATGTTCAAATAAGCCGGCTGAAACCTGCAGAGCCGGCATGAACTCGATATTACCAAATAGGCCGTTTAGCTCATGTATATAAGGGAAGTAACTCTTGTGCGAGTTTGTAGTGTCATTTCCATTCGACGGACGGTGCTTAACAGCTATAGGTAGGATGAAAAAGAGAAATAGACGTGTTTTGAAAATATTTGTATTTTCTTCAGAATCATTTAAAGTGCACAGTTGTGCCCACAAAAGAATCCACGACAAGAATGACTTCGAAGTGGAGCCCACAGAGAAGCAGAGAATCACAATGCTCTCTGACAAGCCCGTCAGGAAATCCAACAAAGAAAACAGTATGTGTAATGTGACTATTAAGACTAAAGAAACTCATAGTGAGAACCACAAAAAGCATGAGAAAAAGGCCCCCAAACAAGAAAAAGCAAAGCATGAATTCTTGGACAAACTCTACGAAATGATGATAAAAGATGGGTTTATGAAGGCTCGTGACCGCAATGAAAAAGTATTGGAATTCTCCTATCCTGAAGAACTAAAGCAGAAAATTGACTTTGACCTTGGAAGCAAGACATCTGATGAAAAAATACTTGGCCTGTGCCAAGACATTATCAAGTACAGCGTGAAAGTTGGTAAGTTACTTTAGCATTAGAGAGGGGAAAAAAATAAATACTCTTACGTAAAGTGAAATGCAATATAAATGATAGACCTGTGTTTTAAATATTTTTTCACCGCTGTTTTCTGCATTTTACAGCCCACCCCAGATTTTTTAACCAGTTGTATGGAGGACTTGATGAGTACAGTTTGGGAGGATGTTGGTTGACAGAGACCATGAATGCCAGTCTGTACACCTACGAAGTGTCCCCCGTATTCTCCCTGATGGAGAGAGTAGTCATCGACAAAATGCTGGGCAAAATCGGATTCGAGGATGGAGATGCCATGTTCTGCCCTGGCGGTTCCATTTCCAACATGTATGCACTCAACATTGCCAGATATTTTAAATACCCTGAAGTTAAAACGAAGGGGATCAAAGGCATCCCCGACATCTGTGCCTTCACCTCTGAAAAGGTAAAAATCCCTCTCTAATTTTTTGTTGAAAACCCATGAAATTGTCTATTATAAAGTATTTTTCAAATTTACAGAGCAATTCTTGATCAGTTTCGCAATTTTTTTTCCAGTGCCACTATTCTATAGGCAAAGGTGTGGCTTTTATGGGAATGGGCCTTGACAACCTAATCAATGTCAAAACTGATGCTAATGGAAAGATGATTCCTGAAGACTTGGAAAAGAAAATCTTGGAGGCCAAAGCTGAGGGCAAAACCCCATACTTTGTCAATGCCACTGCTGGGACAACCGTTTTTGGAGCATTTGATCCCATTGATGAAATTGCTGATATTTGCGAGAAATACAATCTGTGGATGCATGTTGATGGTGCCTGGGGTGGTGGAGCCCTCCTGTCCAAGACCTACAGTCCCCTATTGAAGGGAGTGGAAAGGGCCGACTCCATGACTTGGAACCCCCATAAACTCATGGGTGTTCCCCAGCAGTGCTCGCTCGTCTTTACCAAACACAAGGTACAGTTATGTTTTAACAAAGTAAATGTTTAAAAAAAAAAAGAAACTGGAAAGAAAATTTTGACAAACATCATAAAACATGAATTATAATGCGAGATCCCTTTATTTTTCCAGGGTCTGCTTGAGCAGTGCCACTCTGCTAATGCATCGTATCTGTTCCAAAAGGACAAGTTTTACGATGTCTCCTATGACACCGGCGACAAGTCCATTCAGTGTGGCCGCAAGAATGACGTCCTGAAGCTGTGGATCATGTGGAAGAACAAGGGGGATGAAGGCTTTGAGAGAGACATTGACAATCAGTTTGAATGTGCCAAATACCTGGCCCAGCTTGTCCAGGAGAGAGAGGGCTTCGAGCTTATTCTGGAGGTAAGGAAATGTTTCCTCTTTCCAAGATTTTTGATTTTGTTGAAACTTTTAAAAAAAAAAAAAAATCTGTAATAATGCAAGAAGAAAATCTAAATGTATATTTTTTGTGTTTTGCAGCCTCAGTGCACCAACGTGTGTTTCTACTATATTCCCAAGAGACTGCGGGGTCTAGAAAGAACTCCAGAGTGGTGGAATGAAATCTCCAAGGTGGGGCCAAAAGTCAAGGAGGGAATGATGAAGGCAGGCTCCATGATGGTCGGTTACCAGCCTGATGGTGACCTTGTCAATTTCTTCAGGATGATCATCTCAAATCTGGACATTGTGAAAAGTGACATGGATTTTGTCGTTGATGAAATTGATAGGCTAGGAAAAGATCTCTGAGAATAGTGTTCAAATACCAAACCAGTCTTTCATCCGTTTTAGGCAATTATTATGAGACAATTTGCTAAAACGAACAAGGGATTACATTGAATTCATCCTTTTATCCGTTTTTTAGGCATTTATTAGCATTATGAGACATTTAGCCAAAGTGAACAAGTAATTACATTGAATTCATTCACCAATCATCCTTCATATTTATTTCATGTGTTTCACTGATTTGTATATTTATTTTATCTCTTGTTCAGATCTGTGTATATATTGTTGTTATTGTGTACTTGCAAACTTTCCTCAAGAGTTGTTACTGTTATGAAATAGAAAACTGAAAAAAGACATAAAAAATAAAAAATACTGAAAAATATATTGTAAAAAATTAAGAAAAGAATAAAAAATATTGCACAAAAGATATTTTGTTTTAATTTGAGGTTGTGTGATTACCATATTAAGTAATTCTAAGTCTAAGTAAGAAAGTTCACGTGAGGCTTGGCTTAAACCTCTTTTATTTCAATGGGCAACTTAAAATCGGATTATGAAGAATAAGATGAACGACAATGGGAACATTTATTTACAGATAGGAAGGAAAAAAGTGCATCATGCGCGACTTGCCCTAGTTGAGGACATGCATTATATAGTAGGAAGAATTGATATGATAGAGAATATAATTCTATAAGGAGTTGAATGTTCTGCGTTAGGGCATTTGAAATGCTTTACAAAAACATTCTACCCTTTGGATCAGAGTTCGCCTCAAAACTACATTTATTTGTGCGTTTGGCATTAAGAATTATCATAAGAGGTTATGAGTGTATTGCAAAATGCCATAATAATATAAGTTGAATCATAAAGCGATTAAGTTTCATATTAATGGGTCAATAAATTGTATCGATTTGAAAATATAGTGTTTTGTAACCCCTATCCCACCCCCACCCCCACCCCAAAAAATTAATGTGTAAAAATTGTTATTTGTCGTAAGACTCTAGCACGAGCATTTTGTTCACACTTAAAAGAGGTGAAACTTTGGTTACTGTTGATAAGTACTGAAAGACAAAACCATAACATCTACGACTGATCTTACACCCCTACCTTTCTAAAAATAAACAGATGAAGCGTGTCTTAGACTAGCTCAAGAAGAAGGACCCCCCCCCCCCCCCGAATGACCTATTCCCCAGATGTCGAGTTCACTCACAGTTGATGAGAGGTCGTTGGTATACCAGTATGTACACAAGGAATTAAACAACATTGTAGGTTCAAGAATTCAAGGCCTCGCTTTGTACCAGGCGATCGATGAGGTACATGTATTTTATACATTGCGCGTTGCATCAAATTTGATATTTTTATTACGAGTCAATATAATGAATAAATATAGAGAAAAGAGAATTTAACACACGAATAGAAGCAGAATAACTGGTAGTAATCTTATCCAAATATAACTAATACATTCCAAATATAAACTTGATTACACAAACACATTCTTGCACTTCTTCGACCCCTTTCACATTTCAACGGGATTGGAATGGGAAATTTCCCGGCAGAATACACGGCAGAATACAATCAGCTGATGGAGGCGGAGCTAACGGCCGACCTTTCTAAGCGTGCACGTGGCGGATGAATCGGTGGGTCAAAGTGGGGAAAGTAATAGAACAAACAAACGGAAACAAATGAAATCGAAATATATCAAATTAAATACATGCAAATTTATATACGATAACATGTTATAGTTCAAATATCATACACTTTTATACAACTGAAATAGTACAATATCATTGGTTGAATGAGCAATGTCGTTTACTAATAATTGTTATATATACCAGCTAGTAGCTACTCATTGTCATATCTTTTCCTTATAATTTTAAGTATTTCTTGTCTGTTAATTCTGGGCTCTAAATTAGAAAGAAATAAATGTTCTGTTCTATGTAAAAAGATATTTTGATTGCGATTCGCCGCGACACTCAAAGAAATTTTTTTTTTCCTTGGAGCTGTTTGCACAGCAATCGATTTTATTTTAAATAAAACCGATTTGCAGCCCTGGATATCTCCAGGATTGCCAACATTAACGTCACGTCAACGTAATCTGTTATACATTACCGGTACTCGGCAACAACTCGGTAATAGCATTGAATAATTCTGTTTTGTCAGATTATGCACAGGCACACGACGTTATATATATTTTTCTCATAATAAAATAATATATCCTCTACCTAATATTATTAGGAAGACAGTATTATATAATTTTATTATGAGAAAAATATATAACTTCAAGTGCCAGTAATATTATATGCTAGTATCCTGTCAGAAGTTATTACACTATTGTGAATCAGCTAGTGGTAATCTTTGGTTACTTGAAGTCATCAATAGAGTGCTATGGGACACTTCCATATTGTGACGGTACTTCCTATCGAAAGTCAACAGACAATTAAAATCAAGTATAATTTTACCTACCCCCCCCCCCCAAAAATAAAAATAAACTGTTACTAGCTAGTATACATGTACCTTAGGGAGAGGGCTTAATAAGTTATGGAACTTGTGCCCAATCCCATTGTATAAAAATATACAATAAAATATGTTCAAACCACATGTACCTTATAACAGCGTAGCGCAATGGGTTAAATAGGGCGTTAACTAAGAATCTTTAAGTCATTTGTTCGAATCCCTAGTTGGGACTGGACCTTTAATTTTCCCCGTTCCGGGATTTTTTTTTTTTTGGTCAAATAATGTAAAATATGAAAATTCTTAAATGGTGATCGAAAGCATTTTAATTACGTCATGCGCGGACCTAGAGGAGGGGATCGGGATTTAATTTTTTTAATTAAAAAATTCTGGATCCGCGTATAATTGTACTTTTATCCACATTAATATTCATGAATTCTTAAATTATCACACCGGCTTCACCATGTAACACTATAGAGGGGGAAAAAAATCTTAAAAATCAATTTGTATTTCTTATGACAAAATATTCGGAGGAAGTGTTATTTGTTACCTATCTCATCAGCTAACACCAAAAAAAAGGGAACACTATACGGCATTTTCTCAAAATATCTAGCTTCAAACAGGTCTATCCTCAAAAACGTGTTTTCTGTTTGTACATGTATGTAAACAGGCTGCACACTCCCAAGGAAGCTGCTGCATGTGCCCTGAAAGAAGTATATAGTCCCATCACATGAAATATCCTTCTCAGTGGTACAACAATTTTTAAAACTGAGTAAAGGAAAATGTAAAAATGCAGTCAAGGAAAATAATAATTCTGAAGTATATATGGAACTACAACTGACTAAGTTCACTTTGGTCGATTACCGGTGTGATTCGGTCGCCATGTTAGACCTCATCAGTCGCTAGAATATTACGAATAAAGCGAGATAACTCTGGTATTAATTTTGAACGAGTATGAAGCGTAGATCATATAAGAATAAAAACATTGACTTATATATTGACAAATTTATTGAATTTTGTTGAATTTCATAAACAATATATGTACATGTTATTTTAAGATCATGACAGTACAAGCAAATAACAGATAAAGAATATTTAAATTCATTAACAATTATATTCCTATAAAACTGTTGTTAATTTCATTCTGAATAGATACAATATTACATGTATCAAGACCCTGAGACAGGGGTTTATCAATATGCTCTTTCTAGTAAAAGATCAAATAATACATTCATGAAATTCTCAGCATCTGGTCCAGTCAAAAAGTTCTGAAATCCGCTCACTTTTCGAGCAACACTAGGTGATGAAAACATTAATTTAACGCATTTAACAACAAGTTCCGGAAAATCATACGTCAAAGCAAAGTGGAAAACATGGCAGGCATTTTCTGGAGAGAGCACATCAATCAGCCTACATAGCAGGAACTCCACCAGATTGCTGAGCATGTATCTGTGACTTAAGACAGCGGCATCCAGCAGGTTACATAGGGCTTCATCAGATTTATCTCCCTTTGAGACCGATCCTAAAACATCACAAGACTGATCACAACCGTGTAGATAATGAAGGATGAATCTCACAGCAAAAGGTGTGGTATTGGACAGGTAGATCTCCTGTGTCTTAGATTCTGAATAGTGACCCTCTAACATGGCCTTGAATAAGTCTGAACTTTCCACCAACACCTCCTGATTTCCCATGATAATTGTGTTTTGAACACGAAAGGAAATATTTTTGCATTCAATGTTGTCAAATTTGCAATCTGCATCGGAGGTAGATATGTTTTTGACTGGTTGTAGATCAGGTCTGACACTACTCTTTTCTGGTTCTTCATAAGACATGAACACAATATGTCCCACAAAACAGAGAGCTTCAATGAAAGCTTTCATAGAATGTCTGTTATCATCATTGGTCATATGCTCCATAATGGTTTCCATAAAGTTCTGCTTTATGAAGTAGTGTTTGGTCATCCCTGTATTCCTAAAAGATAGAACAAAAGCATATACCGATATAAAGTAGTATTATAATAACTCATTTCTTGTTATTCTTTTGTTTTGTGTGAAGCGTTCATTCAAATAATAAGCTGTTAATTAAATCAGCACACAGTGTATGTATTAAATAAAATACCATTGGTATATAATCTATAAGTCAGACAAAATGAAAAGGTTTTCAATTATGAAGTTCCTAGCAGTAAATCGAAATATATAACCATCTTTTAAAGAAAATCTTCCCTTGAATATGCTAGCTTCAGTGGTAAATACAATCTAAAAACAGTGCTGCTTTACCTGGTACTTACCAAAGTGCAAAGAGAAGCGAGAAGATAGTAATATTCTTTACATCAGGGTCCATCTTGTGAAAGCAGTGTGCCACCTCTCCACGCCCATACGGACTGTCCACTTGCCTGGAGACGTCTTGAAGCAGAATGAGTCCCGCTCGGAATGGAAAAGACAGGTCCTCATAGTCCTCAGTACAAGTCTTCTCCTTCGGACTTGCACTGGTATTGACCATCTTTGCATCTTGGTTTTTCTGAGGTTCAGGGGTTTTATTTGTATTTGGAGAATCATATGACCACGAATCCTCAATATCTAGAAAGGAGAACTGTGAAGAGGTGGAGTCCACACTGTTTGATCGACCCCTTGGGTCACACCTGTCCATGTTTTTAAGGCTTTCATACTTTGACCTAAGGAAAGACTTCAGAATTTTTTCCCCGTAAGATATTGCTACATTCTTCAATAGTTTGTGGTATATCAATAAGGGCATGTGAATATCTAGCAGGCTTTTCAAACAAAGGGGATTTGTGATGATTCGACAGAGAGTTCTTGCCATTCTTTTCTCTGGTTTGTCCACCAATGCCAAGTAGTCCAGGCAACAACAGATTGTTTCTGATGTCATCAAATGTTTACTGGGATCATACATCTGGGAAATTCTTGACAAAATGATTAAAATGTGCTGCTCCGTACTGCAGGCTCCATGTCTTTTCTTTTTTGCTGATGCAGCAGTGGTCTGAACAGGCTCTTCAAAAGCAATTAATTTCCTCTTCTTGTTAGAAGTTTCCATCATTTCTTCATCTTCATCTGACATCTCTACAGCCGCCCTCTTGTGTTTGAAAAGGTTGATTCTAGGGACTTTTGTAGACAATTTTGATTTGTGTTCTGCTATCTTCACTTCTTTCTTGACTTTTGGTGTTGTTACTGTTGTACCTGTTTTGTCTTCATCCTCTGACTCAGAGTAAACCTCTGCTTCAAAGGTAGAATTTCCACATTCATTTTTTCCTGGAGAGTAGCCCCCTAGGCTGCTGGCATCTGTTTTGTAAGACATGCTGAACACAAAAGGGTAGTTTGGATCATTGTTCACTGTGGAGGAAGCTATTTCACCAGGACTTGATGGGGGACTGAAGTCTGATGGGGGTGAGAGACTTGGTGAGTAAAAAGAGACAGTACTTAGTGGGCTCATAGAGGCAACAGAGGAAGCCCTGGTGCCCGGGTTCTCAAACGTCTCCTTACACTTAGCCCCTGATCTATATTCTTCCATATTCCAATCTGATTTTGGTTCATAAGTTGGACTGTCAATGCTGAACACATTTTTATTAGCACTAGAGTCTTGTCTACTTTCATCAGATTCCTGTTTATGAAGTAAATGTGGGTAAAATCTTTCAAAACTGCCAGGTGAGAAGGCAGATGGAGAAAAATCACTTTTCTCAGTACCAAAATAATCCAGCAAATTCACTGTTGTAGATTTAAACCCTGCTACTCTTTCGAGGTGATGCATAAGAATAGGAACCAAGTTATGTTCAAGAAGCACATCAAGGCCAGCTTCGTCAAATACAAAACACTGTAGGGCACTTATTACTCGGTCATGTATTTTATGGTACTCTTCATTATTGAGTGTATCACAGAGAATTTTCAAGCCCCCAAAATTTCTTACTTTGACTCTGTTTACAGATTCTTTACAACACAAACACACACTATTTAGGATAGACAGTTGTTTGGATATATCTGTCACCTCACTAAACATTTCTATGTATGTTTGTAATCCACCGGTGGAACCAAACTCCGGCCTTATATTGGGTATTTGATTCAGTTTGCACAAGAGAGAGAAGCTGGAGTTATCTTCCTTGTCACTAAGCTTTGCTACAATAACCTTAAAGGCTCCAGATCGTATCAACTGGGTGGCAAATTCACAGGTTGGTCTAAAAGAAATACATTACCGGGTATTTAATCAAGAAAATTGATATTCTGATAATTATTGCAAGACTTAATGATGTTCAGAGTAAGTTACAAAAACATTCTAATACTAATTGTAAAATTCAACAAATTTAGATCAACAGATCTAAAAGTTGCATCATGCTTTATAGAATTTTGTTACATTGGTTCTTGCTTTAAATGTAAAATTATAATATTTTCTGAGAAAACAGAATTAGATTACCGGTAATGCTTGACCAAATAAGACCATCCAATCATACACTGAAGAAGCACATTCACTAATTCTTCACTATAAACAAGAGTTATTTACTGAGAGGAAATTTCCTTTCATCTATAGATACTACTTAACTAGTACATACCGGAAGATTGATTACGTACCTGTGAGTGATATGTATAATGCTAGCTTTATGCACCTGTGCAGTGATGTGTGTAGTGTGAGGATTATGTACCCGTGCAGTGATGTGTGAGGTATGTGTACCTGTGAATGGCATAGTCCTCAATAACCTCATACACCTCCTTTCTGACTGCCGAGTCCTCAGATTCAATCAGTTTACCAACATGATATAAAGCATTGTGTGACAAAACTCTGTCTTTCTGGTGTTGTGTTTTTCCTAGTAATCTATAAAATAATGTTCGTTGTACAGCATGAACTGCTAATAAAACAAGAAGCCATGGGCCACATACATATACTAATAGAATCATTCATTATTTTGAGTGTGGGATAGTGAAATTCCACAGAGGGGACAAGATTCATTGTTTGGGACGAGGCTCTGCCGGGTCCTAAACCGTGAATCTTGGCTCCGAGGTGAGCTAGAGCTTACAGGTTAGACGTGCTTACTCTGAATTAACTACTGGTATGAAAATCATTCATACAATTATTATTCAAATATATGGACATGTATACAATAATGAACATTGTATACTGTATGATGAATTGATGAAAACATCAAAAATACAAGTACAAATGATTTAATGAATGCTCGTGTACCTGACTGCTCGACAATATGTCTGTTGGTGGTGAATGTTTTCAGTGGCTTCCATCCTAGAGACGAGCGTCTCCATAAAATCTGTCTTGTGAATATTTTCACATAGTCCAGGGTGTTTGGCAAGGTTGGCCAAAGTTCTGCAGCTTCTGTTCTGAATGCTTTCATGGTCGCATTCACTGAAGTAGAGGACTGTTAAAAGAAAAGAGATAGGTCCATATTCACATAGTATTAATCATTTTAGTTCAGGTAAAATGAAAAAAAATACTTGAATTCAACTTCATGATTTCAATTTTTGGTATATTATTAATTTTTAGATCAAAGTTATATATAGTTTTTTATACCAAGAGATTCCAATCCATACAAATGCTTGTAAACCTGAAATTAAAAAAAAGGAATTTATATCCAATTACAGATTTACACAAAATCTATGCTTATCGAGAAATCGTGTAATACTCAGTAGTATACATGTATTAACAGAGGTCCAATTAATTGTATTATAATAAATTCATTTGTTAAACATATTTTATAAACAATACCTAAATGACCAGCTTCTCTAAAGAAGAGACGGGAAATAGTATCAGATTATGAAACAGATTGTCATCATGTTGTTTAATCCGAGATTCCTCTGACTCTAACCCCCGCTTTTATATTGTGACTTGCCGCAATTTTTAAGTCACAATATAAAAGCGGGGGTTAGAGTCAGAGGAATCTCGGATTACATGTTGTTCAGTATAGTTAATAATTAATGTTAGAAAATCAATAGATAGTTAGATACATACTTCTTCCCGGCATTCCTGCAAATTACATAGATCGCCAAAAATACTGAACAAGAGATCAACAGTTTTACGTCGACGATCCGTCAAATTCTTCACTTCCACCAACTCCAAAAGTTGAAAGAAGACTGGGACAATTCTGCATTGTAACATCAACAAATGGTTTTGTCTGTTGTTTGCACGTTTCTTTAAAACGATAAGAGAATTGTATGCCGTCTGTTCATCTTCAGACAAGCATGTTTTCAGTAATTTCTCACATTCACCTTTCGTTGCCATCGTCTTGAGTCACAGTCCTCTCCCATTTTCGGTTTGACAGAATCAAGGCAAGTCGTACTAAAGCTTATTCTTATTCGATGTATTCAGAACGGCTTCGGGCCTTTTCAACCAGCGGGAAAATATGGTTCTGAGATGAAACCAAAAATTTTTAGATTAAAAGTTTGAGACACCATTAAAACTAATAAAATTTGATTTTAAAAAATTCATTTAAAAAATACACAATATTTTTTTTCACATGAAAGAGGAAAGGAATTTTACGATAGGATTGTCTATTAATAAAATTATAGCATTGAATCATGATTTTTTGAAGCTTTAGCGCGTTATGAAAATTTGTATGCACACATCGCTGCAGTTATGAGACTGTATACTTAAAAAAATCATGATTTAATGCTTATATTTACATTTTTTTAACTTCTTGCCATGTCTGCAAATTTGATTCATACCTTAAAATTCCTATCTTATCCTAAGGATAAGTCAATATTAATGGAAGAGCCACAGTAACAGCCACAAGCGCGAACTTTGATTTTCGCTTGTGACGTTGCAATTTACAGCGTTCAACATTTGTGACGTCATAATAAAACTCGTCATTTTAACCTTTGAGTACCCAGTGATTACTTGTTGAATTTAGAGGCATTTAGATCACAGAATTTAATGGAAAAACATAGTAGAATGTAAATATATAGATATATTTTGTTTATCATACTTGGTTTTTGAATTGTTATAATTCCCCAAAATATGACTTTCGGTCATCGACTTTGTATTTTCAAGGATGCACATCAGATCACATATTGGTCATCATATTAATCAACAGTAATGTGCAAATTTCAGGCCCAGTATACATCATTTGATTTATTTTCTCCCTCGTTTCACTCCTCCGCTTATAAATATTTTCTTGATTAATTTATTGAAAAATAAAAAGTAAAGATTTTTTAGGATTGGTGCGTTCGTTACAAATCGCAAATCGCATTTAATATTCAATCAACATACAAATAAACGACAACACACACACACAAAATACAACAACACCAAGACAAACAATTTAACAACAGTTCAATACTAATCTCGGAAAAAGGTCAGGGCGGTTAAGGAAAACCAAAGATACAACCTGTAGCTCTTTGTAACGAACGTCGCATTAATCGAATACTCCCCGATAAATCTATTTATACTGAGCGCAAAAGCGCTCGTGCATGAAAAAACCAGTCTTGAAGTGAACCAAATATTACGGAAACTATCGGAAATTAACGAAGTTAAAAAGGTAAGAAATAAATGTATTGTATTTTACACCGGTCCCTTACGACTGATAAAAATCCCAATACCACTTCAACAGATGTATCTAGATTGTTATGACTTAACACTAAAATAAAATAATTAAATATTGAAACTTTTTAAAAGAAATATGTGCCTAAAATACTGTCAAAATTAGGCAAGAAGCATTGTTTATCAAAGTTGAAGGGCTTAAATTTATATTTTGAAATTATATTTATAAGAAAAAGACACTTTACCCGAACCCCCTGGTCCTTGTTTCTGGTTGTGGAGCTCAGCAAGTTTTCCACCCAAACAAGAGTTAAGAATAGATGTCTAACAGCATGCCCCGTCGGTTCTCCAGTATGGATCCAACTGTGTGTCTTTAACTTGTTTCAAGTAAATTTAGTTCATGAATAGTTTTTATAACTTAATTGCTTAAATTTGTTTCCATATTAAAAAGTTTAGTCAACAGGAATTAATTGGGCAATAAATTGCTGAGATCGGACGGTCTAAACCTGATACTTCTTCTGTTTCGTGATGTATTTAAGTAATAAGGAATCAATCTTATTATGAGGTGATAATTTTGGTCGGGGCGTGGTCTAATCTAATAAAGCCCGAATGGCTTTATGGTAAATATGGTCCATTGATGTGGATAGTTCTTCTAGAGGTCATGTGTATAAAATTTTAAAACCTAATTTTGGCTTTGAGAAGTATTTCGATAATTTTACCTGTAAAACTAAGAAAAACCTTTATAAATTTCGTACTTCCTGTAGAGATAGGCAGATGGTATTACAACCCTCAAAATTGGGAGACTAGGTTTATTGTGTAACATTAAAAATCATCGGTGTTCATATTCAATACATTTTCATTTTAAAATTTTCGGCATTAGAAATGAAAAAAAAATATCTAAACACGAAATATTGTAAAAGAAGAATGTTTTAAAGTTCTCTGAACTCATGTCAAATCATAATTCTAAATCTCTGAAAAATTGAGTGTATTTATTTCAAACATGTTCCCCTTAGTTGTTTTCCTGATCTGATCGTTTATTTCAAAGTGTTATAAAAATGTGATTTCTGTTATACGTCGATTATTACTACATGTTCCTTTTTCCTGCATGTCTACAATGAAGCGCATTGAAGTGGTAAAATTTTTTGTTCGAATGGAATGTTCTAAACTTTGTATCGAACGTCAATTGTTACATAAGACAGGCCCATTTCTTTTGAAACGAGGAAAACAGTATTCACACACTTTCTTTCTTTCTTTCCAACTATGTTCAGAAATAGTGATATCTATATATCCTACTTATAAATCTTATAAATTAAGACATTTTGCCAATAAACTTCGAAATGCCTGCACCCGAGTAACTGCTCACACGTTTGGCATTTCAACACGTGTGAGTTGCTGTCCGTAAGCTATAATTGAATTTTACCTGATAAGTAATTATTGTAAGATAAATTAAAAACCTACTTTCATTTTCGATAAACCAGCCCGAAATAGCAAATATGTGAGTAAGGTGGTGGACACGCTTTGGCGGATCCAAGTCAGTGGGAGTTTGCATCAAAAAATATACGTACAATGATATGATATTGAATGATTATGTAAAGAGTGAATATATATCCTGTTAATCTATTTCGAGTATACATAAGAATTGAAATTTAACAAATGTTAAATAAATAAAATGAACCAATTCGTTTCTTGAATGCGCGATTTTTGTTTTGATGAATAGAACTTTCCAGAACGGGGTAACCAAGAACGCGGTTTGACTAATTAACGTCATGGTGGAGAATGTAGGATGAGTCACCATGCTTTGCGTCAGATACCTTGGATCGGACATCTGGTTAATACAAAAAAGTTAATAAATAAAATGGGCCAATAGACGCGATTTTATTTTTGATGGAAAGAACTTTACAGAACGGGATGCCAAAAAAATGGTGTTGACAAATTAACACTATGGCAAAAAGTGCGTACACGTTTTTAAATAAGATATACATTTTTTTATACCACGACAGATTGGTAGTATACCTTACAAATTAATTTGTATACAGTGTTTTATCTAAAATTCTTATTTTGGGCAATAATAAGTGAAATTTGACATAGAGAACAAAGTTCTAAAAAGAAATACCACGCACTATACACCCACACTCTGGTTTGAAATAAGATAATAGTCTATTTTTTTTCCAGTCAGCTGCAACAAAAAGAATTAAGGCCACGTAAATGTTCATGTGTATATACTCCATTTCAGTTTAGATTTTCATCCCTGTCCTCTCCTCTAAATTTCCAGCCACCCAGTTGCTTTTTTATTTCAATTTTATAGTGTATTTTATAGAATATTTTAAGAAAAGCAATTAAGAAAAAATTCGGACATAGTACATAGAAAAATGAACCAAAAAACCTGGTTCAACACATTAATTAAGCATTGTATTATACTAATGTGAATTATTGTTAATTCCCGCGCTTGCGCGGGATATCATCTAGTTGTTCAAAATAAAGAGTCAAGAATATTTTTAAATTACAAATTTATTTGTGTTTTGAACTTCCTTTTACATGTTCTGTATTGCATATAAAGAAAAGTTTTTTCACGACATGTTTCAGTTTTTCTTCTTCTGCATTTGTTGCTGTGTTTGCAGCATGGTGAGGGGACTGAGGAAATGCGCGGGGCACGGAAAACATATACAGGAGCGGTTCCGAAAGCATTGTTACGAATACTGTTTTTCTTGTTATTGACGTTCGATACAAAGTTTAGGACATTCCATTCAAACGAAAACTTTTACCACTTCAATGCGCTTCATTGTATGTATACTTCTGACACTTTGTATTAGCGAATAAACTGAATTTGAACTTGAACACACCATTTAATTGGAAGAAAAAATTGTGACTTACACTCTGTGTAAATTCTGAAATTCATTCATTGTAATATGAATCCCCATAAACAACAATGTTTCCTTGTTTTAAACATGGTGATTTATGCGGGATATGAAGGTAGCAACATTGCATAAATAATACATAACCCGCTTAGCGGGTTACTAGTTTATAAATTTTTTCTGTTATATATATTTTTTTCTGCAATGATCGCTACCTTCATAGTCCACATGAATCATCAAAGATAGCATTTTATTGTTTGAATTTACATCTTTCTTGTAATCAAGTTATTGAATTAATTATTTATATGGTAGGTATAAGTAAATTTTTGTCAATGTACATCAGTACGTTAGATAAAATACAAAAGCAGCAAAGTCTCCATATATGGGAAATTGAGTCTGGCATCATAATGATTGTTTCGTGCAGTCCGTGATTTTTCTTAGGTTGCTGAAGGTTTCGACCAGTTGATAAACTGCATAGTTAGAACTCGATCGTGAAGATTTCAGCTCTGTCAGTTTGAATAGCGCTATGAATTACAGTCGTTTTGATTAAGAAATATACATAGGAGAAAATACACAGTGAATATAAATATGAATTAAAAGTCGATTTGTTTGAAATTCTTTCTGTAAAAGTGCAAAAATCTGTCCCTTGCCATACCAAAGAAAAGTTCATTATGATAAACAAAGGATATTATCTTGTTTTTGGTCGGCCTACTTTCCTTCTTCCTTCTGGATGCCATGTCAGTGCGGTGGTATAAATTCTGTTGTTCTGCATGCTTAGGACATGGCCAATCCAATTTTATTTCCTCATAAGTATGATGTCGCTTACTCGGGTTGTTTTTGTTCTCCTGTAAAGTTCTTCATTTGAAATTTTATCTGGCCATATTACCCTTAGGATTTTTCTCAGGCATCTATTCTAAGAGGTGTTAATCTTTTTCGTGTCCCTCTCTGTTGTTTTCTATGTTTCACTGCCATATAATAAGACTGACAGGACCAGGCTGTTGAATAATCTTACTTTAGTTTGAATGGAAAACTTTGACGAGCTCCAGAGCCTTCCAAACTGTGATTTGGCTTTTCCAAGTCCGTTGTTAATGTCCTGGTCAGCTCCTCCTTTTGTAGTTACTACGCCCCCTAGGTAGGTAAATGTTTCCACATCTTCTAGGTCTTTCTCGTCGATCTTGACTGCTTCTCTTACATCATTATCTTGGTCTTCTCTTTATAAATTCTGAGGCCAGCTTGTCTTGCAATTTCGTTAAGTTTTTGTGTCTTTTGTGGATGTCATGGAATTTTGAAGAAAGTAGGAAAAGGTCGTCTGCGAAGTCTAATCTTCAAGTTGTGTAGTGAAGTTCTATCTTATTCCTGCTGGTTCTGTTTCTGTGGTTCTTGTCATTATTAAATCTATAACCAACAAGAAAAGAGACCCAGACATTGTGCAGCCCTGTTTCACACCTGTTGTTACCCGGAACCAATCAGTTTCTTCACCATCTTCAAGTACTGCAGATTGGAATGTTTCATATAGTAGCTTCAACTATCCTGACCAGTTTGTCTGGGATGCCATAACATTTCATGATTGACCAAAGGCTTTCTCTATGAATGGAATCAAACGCTTTCTCAAAATCAACATAATTAACAAACAGTGTAGAATTCCACTCTGTACATTGCTCTATTATGTTGCGTAGAGTGAATAATTGTTATGTTGTACTTCTTGTTCTTCACGTAGTTGTTTTTCCACACAATCTTGTAACCTTCGTATCACTATTCTGGAGGAAATCTTGCTTGGTACAGATAAAAGTGTGATACCTTTGTAATTGTCACATATCGATCTATCACCTTTCTTTGGTATCTTCACAATCAAGCCTTTGTTCCAAATCGATGGCAGTGTTTCTTCACTACAGATTTTCCAAGTATTTTGCTGTTGTCTCTATCTCTGCTTTTAACATCTCACCTGTTATACCATTTACTCCTCCAGATTTCACATTCTTCAGTTTCTTTATAGCACTGATGATTTCCACTTTCCTTATGGGACGTGTGTCTATGTCATCTGTATATTGTCATTTAAGTTCACTTTCCACTTCTAATGGGTGGGCAGGATGTGGCCGGTTTAGTATTTCTTAGAAGCGCTCTTTCCAACATGTCTTTCTTTCCTCTTGGCTGCTCAGGATTTTACCCTCTTTGCCCTTTATTGCTGTTGGTATGCCTCTCTTTTCATTACTGAGCACTTTAGTAATCTCATACACTGTTTTCTTGTGTCCATTACTAGCAGCTCTTTCTGCGTCTGTGATCATGTCTTCTGTCCACTTTCTTCTGTCTCATACTGCGTTTTACCTCTCTGTCTTTGATGTAATATTTGTTTCTTAGACTTTGTCATATTTGGTGATAGCTCTGGTACTCTATACTGAGTTATGTATTGCATATTCTATATAACCTTTGCTACCTTTTAAACCATGAACTCATGTATACTTTATATAGGATATTTTAATATTGTAAGCAAGCGATGCGTCATATTAAGGCGGGATACCCAAATACTGCATCCCAATACTCTTTGTCATAAATGAGGTTAATTAATTCTGGCACAGTAAAATACAAACTGAAAATATATAAACAAGTTATCAACAAATTGTCATATTTGGCGATCCTGTGTCTGTAATGAAGGCCCTAATATTGCAAGTTAGTCTTGTAATGCTTGTTCATCTATTTAACCTTTGTAACCTTAAAGACATGTATGAATGAATGTATTATGAGTAAGCGATGCATCATACCCAGGTGGGGGACTCAGAGACTCGGATTCTGAGACTCAAAACCCGCATCACAATATTCTTTCTGACAGTTTTGACAGTTTTGTTACTTTATTTAGAAATAGAATTTTAACACTAAATGTTCACTCATGATCATCATAGATGGGCCGGACTGGTCAGAACTGTCAATTATAAGTAAAATGTTATATATACTCATGTAAAATGATGCTGGAAGTATTCTTTGATTTGGGCTGCTTTCAATTGACTATACGATCACGCTGATTAATAAACTACTTGGTAACCAACAATTGGACTTGGTGATTACTCAGGAGGAAGGCTTACAATTCTCTACTTATCCAGGGTTTTTGTTCCTTTTCTTTTACTCCAAGTATGCTGTCTGCTGTCTCGTTGTAACCCTTGCTCATGGTTTCCCAGATGTCCTCAATGCTTTCTAATTCATCTAACAATTGGAATTTATTTTTCAGTTCTAGTGTAAAAGCTTTTCTTTTCTCTGGCTGTTGGAGTTTTGTGAAGTTGTATTTCTTTCTACGTGTGTCTTTGTTTTGTTTCTGTTTCTTCAGCTTTATTCTGATTTTGCTTCCTACCAGTTAACGATCACTGCCTGCGTCCACTCCTCTCACTCATCGTCTTGTATCTGAGATGGATGTTCTATGTTGTTTTGATTTAAGCACATGGTCAATTTGGTTTTCGGTTGTTCCATCGTGAGAACTCCAGGTGATCTTGTGCCTTGGTTTGTGGGGAAATATTGTGCCTGTTATCACCAAGTTGCTAATCTCGCATACATCTAAAAGCCGCTCTCCATTTTCGTTTCGTTCTTCTATACAATGCTTCCCCATAGCACTTTCGTGGACTTTGTTGTTACTGCCAACCTTTGCACTGAAATCTCCAATGATAAGCAAAGGATATGACGTAAAGTAAAGTTTTAGATCTGTTAATGTATACCCCGTTCCGGAGACAGTTGTTCGAAAGATCGTCCATTCGACTATGATACTTTTATGTCTTTCAACAGATGCAAGCATAGGTAGCATACCTTGTTTTCCAAGTAAGTATTTTTCCAGGGTGCCTAATTTCGGATTTTGTGTTTTGTATCGGTTGAATTCACACACTTTTTTTTACATGGATTGTGATAAATCTTCATTCTCTAGTTCCTTTACACTACTTGTCGCCCGTTTTCCATATGAATACCAATTCCTTTCAAATTGAGACCCATAGATTCCTCCTTGTAATATCGTCGAAGTTACGTGTTTTAAAAAAATCACCGGTATATCTGTTTACCAACTTTCTTACAAAGTCATCTGGATTGACAGTTAAATTTGCACCAGCAAATCTCATAATGATTGCTTTTTAAAGTTAATGCCATATTTTGATGATTTCGTTATAGATACTTGTTTCTGTTAACTATTTTGGTTATACATGTTGTACATTTTGATTCCGTCGCATATCACATTGTTATATTTCTTTGTTATAATATATTACATACGGGATATTATGTCATGCAATAATTCAAACTTTGTTTCTGCAGATCATCTTTCCCAACCTCGCCTTTTTTCCCAGGCATCATAAGTTACTTTTATCGCCTCTTTCTAAGAACGCTTGACTATTACTAGTATATCACTTGACCTAAGAACTGTACTCTTTCTTTTAATTGAGTCTACATCTGTCTTCACATTAAACGGGTTTTCGAATTTTCTCTTGAAAACGTGTCCCCAGATTCCAATTTGTCCAATTGAACTTGTACAACTTCAAGTTGTGACCTGACAACATGCAGACCGTAAACATTGCTGGGTTGGTGCATGGGTACAATTTACTTTTTATGGGCAAATACGTTTGCTAACATAATTTTACCCGTAATGGTTTTGGGTAGCTTTCTCGGAGAAATACCATCAGCTCTTGATTCTGAATGACATTTTTCAATGATGTTTTTATAATTCATTTTTATTGATTCTCAGTATATTATTGCTTATTTTGTAAATTCTGTGTCTGTGTTTGATTCTCTGTGTGTACTGTTGAGGATTTCGCATTTATTCTATGAACTGTGGGCTTTTGTTTCATACTTTTATATTAACATCTACCGATTATGTACCTTTATAATACTCTTCTGTATCTGTTTGGTATAATTTTATTTTCTAAAGCCGTTTTATCCAATTTTGACACGTTGTCACTGCCCTACTGCATGCACATTCGGTATTCAATAATATTTTTTTTTTGCATTTTTAGCTCACCTGAGCTGAAAGCTCAAGTGAGCTATTCTGATCACATTTTGTCTGTCGTCTGTCTGTCCGTCCGTCTGTCTGTCTGTCCGTCTGTAAACTTTTCACATTTTCAACATCTTCTCAAGAACCACTGGGCCAATTTCAACCAAACTTGGCACACAGCATCCTTAGGCTAAAGGGATTCAAAGTTGTGAAAATTAAGGACCACGTCCTTTTACAAGGGGAGATAATTGGGAATTATTAAAAAAATTTCAAAAATCTTCTTCTCAAGAACCATAAAGCCAGGAAAGCTGAAACTTGTGTGGAAGCATCCTCAGGTAGTGTAGGAATATATAGAGTAATGCTTTAAAAATCTTCTTTTCAAAAACCATTTGGGCAGGAAAGCTGAACATTATGTAAAAGCATTCTCAGATAGTGAAGATTCAAAGTTGTGAAAATCATGACCCTCGGGGGTAGGGTGGTGCCACAATGGGGGTCGAATTTTTACATAGGAATATATAGAGTATATCTTTAAAATCTTCATCTCAAGAACCATTTGACCAGGAAAGCTGAAACTTATATGTAAGCAGTCTCAGATGTTGTGAAAATCTTGACCCCCGGGGGTAGGGTGGGGCCACAATGGGGGTCGACTTTTACATAGGAATATATAGAGTAAAGCTTTAAAAATCTTCTTCTCATAAACCATTAGGCCAGGAAAGCTTAAACTTGTGTAAAAGCATCCTCACGTAGTGTAGATTCAAAGTTGTGAAAATCATGACCCCTGGGGTTAGGGTGGGGCCACAATGGGGGTTGAATTTTAACATAGGAGTTTATAGAGTAAATCTTTAAAAATCTTCTTCTCAGAAACTGTTAGGCCAGGAAATCTTTAAAATCCTTTAATTTAATTTTTTCAAAAAAACAATTTGCCTAGAAAACCTGTAACTTTAGTGAAAGCAATTTCAGATAGTGTAGATTTAAATTTGTTCAAAACAAAATCTTTAGGAGTAGAGTGGGGCCACGTTGGGGATCCAGTTGTACAAAGGAAAACATTTTAATTATTCACAAAAACTGAAATGTTATTATATATGCTTTTACTTATATTCAAGCATTTTTACATATTGCTGATTCTTTAAAATTGTTTAAACTTTTGCCCATGGACGATTATTGGGCCTCACAAGGGGTTCAGATTTTGTTGTAGGTTTATATCCTGTATATAAACAATTGGTTAGGGTCTTTTTGAGAACTGCAATGCTGAATGTGATATGACTATAAAATCATCAGGTTAGAAAAGGGACTTGATTATAAATATAAGAATATTCAGGAAGGAACTTATTTTTTTTTTTATACAGGATCAACATGTATTATACCACATTGTCCAGATATTTTGTATTATGACTCCACGAAGCTGATTTTATCATGCCTATTGTTGCTCAGGTGAGCGATGTGGCCCATGGGCCTCTTGTTTTTCATATCTTTTTCTGTTCTTTTATATTTTTTTTTATTACGTCATTAAACGTTTTCCTTTCCTTTCTTTCTCAGCGGTTTACTTTGCTATCGATTCAAATACATGTAACTCCAAACCCTTTACTGCTTTTTTCTAGATTTTGACCTCACCATCTCCTCTCTAACTTCTCTAAGTTTTCTTTTCTGCTCTCTGCATGATTTTTCTTTGTCTGATGCGAACATTTCTGTAAGTTATGTTAATGAAATTCAAAAGCTATGTTTCTAGGAACAAATAACAATTATGTGTTTCACATTAAAAGAATTCAAAGGAGACGACGGATCAGAAAAATACGAAATGAATAACAGATATTTAAGAACTCGTGTATACTTTATGTTGTTTTTTTGCTACTACTTAGTATTTAAAACGTCACGTGTCGTTCATAAACGCAAGAAATAATTGAGCATTATGTTTCTTTATATATATATATATATATATATATATATATATATATATATATATATATATATATATATATATATATATATAGTTCTAAACTAAACTAAACTAGTTCTTAGTTCTTGCACTAAACTAAAATCTAAAAAATCTAACACACCGGATTTGAACGTTCAAATCCGGTGTTTTATATATTTTTAGCTCACCGAGACGAAGTCGGGGGGAGCTTATGCTATACCCTCGGCGTCGGCGTCGGCGTCCGGACCTGGTTAAAGTTTTTGTTGCAGGTCCTGTATCTAAGTTATTACCTGTCCTATCTTCACCAACCTTGCATGGATGATGCATCTTGACCTACTTATGGACTTGAAAGACTTGGATGCTGAATCAGGGCCATGAGTTTCAGATGCTGGAGGAGGTTAAGGTTTTTGGAGCAGGTTAAAGTTTTTGGTGCAGGTGCCCTTTGATAGCAATTTCTAAGTTACTACTGGTCCTAACTTTACCAAACTTGCATGGATGGTGCATCTTATGATACTGATGCACCAGACATGCTTTAATGCTGAATCTGAGCCATAGGTTTGAGATGCTGGATGAGGTTAAGGTTTTTAGAGCTGGTTAAAGTTTTTGGAGCAGGTGCCCTTTGATGATTATATCTTAATTATTACTGGTCCTAACTTCACTAAACTTGCATAGATGGTGCGTCTTATGATACTGATGCACCTGGCAGGCTTGAATGCTGAATCTGAGCCATAGGTTTCGGATGCTGGATGAGGTTAAGGTTTTTAGAGCTGGTTAAAGTTTTTAGAGCAGGTGCCCTTTGATGATTATATCTTAGTTATTACTGGTCCTAACTTCACCAAACTTGCATGGATGGTGCGTCTTATAATGCTTATGCACCTGACAGGCATGAATGCTGAATCTGAGCCATAGGTTTCGGATGCTGAAGGAGGTTAAGGTTTTAAGAGCTTGTTAAAGTTTTTGGAGCAGGTGCCCTCTGATGATTATATCTTAGTTATTACTGGTCCTAACTTCATAAAACTTGCATGGATGATGCGTCTTATGATACTTATGGACCTGACAGGCATGAATGCTGAATCTGAGCCATAGGTTAAGTTTTTTGGAACAGGTCACATGTTTAATAAATGTTAGTACTATTTCAAACTTGCATAGTTGATTGAACTATAATATAAATGAATCGCAGAGGTAGCTTCAGATGCAGAGCCTGATCTCCATTATCAAGGATGCTAAAAATATATCTTAGTTATTACTGGTCCTAACTTTACTAAACTTTCATGGATGGTGCGTCTTATGATACTGGTGCACCTGACAGGCATGAATGCTGAATTTGACCCATAGGTTTCGGATGCTGGAGGGAGGTTAAGGTTTTAAGAGCTTGTGTTTTTGGAGCAGGTGCTCTCTTATGATTATATCTTAGTTATTACTGGTCCTAACTTCACCAAACTTGCATGGATGATGCATCTTATGATACTGATGCACCTGGCAGGCTTGGATGCTGAATCTGAGCCGTAGGTTTCGGATGCTGGATGAGATTTGGTTTTTTTGGAACAGGTCACATATTTTATAGATAATAGCTTGCATAGTTGATTTAACTATAATATTAATGAACCGCAGAGGTAGCTTCAGATGCAGATCTCCATTGTCAAGGATGCTAAAAAAATTCTCGTATCTCAAACGTGCTTGATAGATGTGCTCGTTGTTAAATGATATAATATGATTCATATGATATAGTATTGTATGATATGATACACTATTGTTTTATATGATACAATATTATATCATATATTATATTGTTAAAAGTTATATGATACGATATGATATTGTATCAATTTTTTTGTACATTATGATATGATATTGTATTATGATATTGTTATGTATAGTATTGTGTATTATGATACAATATTGTATAATATGATATTGTATTATATACTATTTTATCACATGCTATTGTTTCATATGATATTGCAACATGTAATATTGTATCATATGATATAATATCATATAATACGATATTGTATAATATGATATTGGTTTATATAATATATTATCATATCACATGAAAATGTATTATATGATATTGTATAATGTGATATTGTATCATATAATACAATATAGTATAATTATAGTATTGAATCATGATTTTTTGAAGTATACACTCTCATAACTGCAGCGGTGTGTGCATACAAATTGAGTAACGCGCGTTAACTTCTTGCCTTGTCTGCAAATGTGATTCATACCTTAAAATTCCTATCTTATCCTAAGGGTAAGTTAATATTAATGGAAGAGCCACAGTAACAGCCACAAGCGTGAACTTTGATTTTCGCGTGTGACGTTGCAGTTTACAGCGTTCAACGTTTGTGACGTCATAATAAAACTCGTCATTTTAACCTTTGACTACTTGTTGCATTTAGAGGCATTTGAAGATCACAGAATTTAATGGAAAAACACAGTAGAATGTAAATATATGATATTGTATGATATAATATTGTACTATATCACACGATATTGTATCAATTGATATGATACAATGTTGTATCTAATTTTATTGTATCAAATGATACAATATCCTATTATGTATCAAATATGATACAATATCATACAATACAATATCATACTATAATATTATACAAAATAATATCATATGTTACAATATTGTGATGTATTATGTGAATTGATATTGTATCATATATTATTATATTGTAGCATATAATATCAATATCATAATATATTATGATATTGTATTATGTGATCAAATACAATAATGTATAACAAGATACAATGTCATATCATATGTTACAATATCATATTTCATCATTATTTCTTACAGTATTTTATTGTATTATATGATATATATTGTAGGTATCATAGGATGCAATATCGTATTTTATATTATTGTATTGATAATCATCGTATCATATAATACCCTATGAAATGAACATATGATTATTATACAACTTTTTAACATATGATATAGTTATACGATATTGTGTCAAAACAGTATCCATGTATATCCAAGTTCATTATTAACTATGATTTTTAAATAATATGATAAAGGTGGTCTCATAAAGGTGATTCCTCATAAAGTTGATGCCTCGTCTCGGTGAGCTTTGTAATCTGTGATTACCTATGTTTTAGATTTTAGTTTAGTGCAAGTTTTGTAGATGTTTTTCTCCTTTCAAATGTAGTTTTTTGTTGTTGTCCTGAAGAAGGGACGGGTTGTCCCGAAAATTTGACTTCATTATTCGTGTCGTTGGTTATTTTATTGCTTTTTTATATCTCATATTATAACCGTGGTGTTTTGTATCCGATACTATTGATAACGAGTGTTGTTGGGTTTTTAGTGCTTCTTATATATATATATATATATATATATATATATATATATATATATATATATATATATATATATATATATATATATATATATATATATAAACTCTGGTGATAAGGGTTATCAGAATATGCACTTTTATATATTAACTATGGTAATAAGGGTTATCAGAATTTGCACTTGCTGAAAACTATTAATTTGATATACATGAATTAATGGAGATTCAACTAATTTCGAAAAAATATCATTCTTATTGGTTAAGCTTGGTTAGAAAAGGCGACGACAGTTGTTGGACATACCGCCTTCAATGGTCCTTCATTCTCGACGGAAAGGAAATTCCCGAAATGCAGTGCGACATTAATTATTGTTGTTTGCTACACGCAATTAACCTTATGTCTTTTGCTAGTACTTTAAGTATAACAAAACAGTTGTTGATTGTGATTTGGGCAACAAATGTGATTCATTGGACGTAGCTTAAAACAGAAATGTTGCCAAAGGTCGAGAACCACATTTCTTTGCTTCCAGCAAATCATAATTATGGTGCCCTTATACCCATGATCCAGGAATTTTAATGGCACTTCGTAAGATCAAACTTTATAAAGACATAGTAGCTCTTAGCAATCTTTTTTTCGCAGTATACGAAAAAACGTTACCTTCTTATTCGATTGCACAAGCAGAAGCAAACCCCTTTATGAAAGAAATGTACAGTATGTAATAAAATTTCATCTTATCTTTATATCACTGCACGTACTTATTTTGACATTTTTCATGAATATCTTACATGTAACATTTCGTTCGGTGCAAATGCTCACCTTATTTTCTACGTACTTAACTAAGGGAATTCTGCAATTATATAAAATCATTGCGTACCACATAATAATTCTAAGTTTTTAGGTTTATTGCAGACAGGAAACAATTTCGCTTCAAGGGTAAAATCACAGAAATTATTTCGTTATGTATCATTTTACTACTTTGGGAAAAGCCTTCATACACAACAGCTGATGTCGGCTATGAAAATGACATAAATTAATCCGATGAACAACTTTATCTGCTCTGAAGCACATGTTGGCAGTGTCGCGAGATTTGCTAAGCTTTCAATGACCGAAAAAAACGATCTCAACTGCAATCGTTTAAAGTGATTAATACAATGAAATAAAACAAAGAGAGAGGTGATCATTGAGTGGTCTGCAATAACGCACAAGTCATCAGCAACAGTGGGTTATAAATCAGAGAAGCTGACATCAAATGATGTCTTAGACAGTCCTCCAAGATTGAGTCCAGGAGAATGGAGCGCGCCTTACCGGATCGATAGACCCGCAGCAAACTGCACTCTTTGGGCGTGATGGTAGCCAAGGCTGCTAGAACTTTTCCATTTGATACAAGTCTAGATCTAAGTAATGCTGCTTCATTATTAACAGTTGTTATAATGGGATATTGCTTTATCAGGTTCAAGCGGGTGTTTCATTAAAGCCTTCCAGGTATTTCACGTGTTGGTGGTATCGAGCGAAATATAATAATTGCATACGCGCGGTCCATTGTCACGCCAGTTACTGAGGTGAGCCTCTCTTCATTAATGATCTGTCACTGCAGGAACGGATGAAGAGAAAAGGTAAGTTGTGACATTTTTCAATTGTGGTGTTTATTTTTTGCGTCTGTTCTTATGCCTAGGTTCTACAGAAGAGCTGGGTCTGATGAGTACTCTCAGTACTATATGATTTGTCACGCAACAGGTTGTTATTTTCTGGTTCAATATGTCAATAACAGCACAATAAGTTCAATGAACAATATCAGCGATGACATAGGTTATTGTAGGAAATTATAACAAGTCGCTCTCCTAACTGAGTGCACAACATTTATCAGTCGCAGTACAGTACAAATTGCTCGCTCTAGCTGTCAAATTGAAAAAGTCCATCGCAAAATCTCAACAACAACAAAAACGTTGTACAGGACGGTTGATGCTAAGTGATTTCTCTATCCAGACTTGGTACAACCAAAAGTATAAGATAAAGGTAAGGATATTGAATCTCTTGATCAAAACAAACCTAATCCTGGCTTCAGATCTTCAAACCAAATGACTGTCCGACGTTGTTTCCTAAATTGGTCATTAGTAACCATAACTGGATAAATATATAAATAATCTAATCCGAATTGCCTTTATCTCCAAGAAAGCTTGGTCTTTTTTTATTGATCTGTCGTTTCTAGTATGAGTTCATCCAAGAGATGAGCATATCTCTCGAAGTCATAAAATGACATAGGAAGGTCATCACCATATCTCGTAGTTCTGAAAAAGAAGGAGGCATATTAGATTATAAACTATGATCTATTACGTGTTGGTCTACGAATCCTCAAGATAACAAGCCCTCTGAGAGATGATATGTTAACGTGGTGTATGGGATTTTGTGGGTTCTAGCTTTTACGACAATAATAAACCGAAATAGTCATAAACTCTGTTTATTGCATTCTATCGCGAGTTCAGGGAGTCAGTTGTGAATTTCCGAGCGCTTTTCAATAAATCACAGGGAAATAACGTAATTCTTGATTGTTTTATTTTACAGACAGGAAACAAGAAATTAGTTTAAATGCTTAAATTGATTATTGATTAATATTAAATGTAAAAGATTAGGACTTCTAACGGTCAATGTTTTTCGTTCTATAACATTAAATAATAATTGAGAATATAAGATGCAATTCGTTAATTATGCCTGATATTGCAACTAATAATTTGAGATAATGTTCAACGATTTCGTCATGAAGGAAAACAGTTTAAAGTATTCCGAATATTTGACATGTATATATATTAAAATGCAGGTTTGTGTGTCATGTTTTTTTCTTGGTGTATATCACCATTATGTCTGTACATGCAAGATTTATTTTTCAAATCTTTGAATTAACAAAAGTATTGCAAGAGTTTTGAGATTTTAATTAAGAAAATTGACAGATTAAAGAATTTAAAAATTTCATTTAGAAATGATGTTATCAGTTTGAAAATTATTAGACGGATGCCAATTGAATTTAAGATACGTTATACATTGAATCTCTTCAGAGATCAAATAAAAATAATTCACAAACCTCGGAAATACATGTACGTGTATCTGCTTTGTGTTTTTGACGTTCTTAACCTGAAATATCAAACAATTTACGAGTAATTTTCTTGCTTTAAACGATATCCAAATTAGATGATCAATAGAAAAACATTGACATCAATGTTGATACAATGTGGAGAATGTTGAAACATTCTGTATCTTCTGAAGTGTAATTTGGAATACTTTGAACCGTTTTCCTGACGAAATGGTCGAACAAAGCCCGCATGGGTAAACAGACTAAACATACTAGCCTTGTTTTGTTTACAGTTGCCTCGTCTGGATGTTGTTTTGACACGAAATCATAAATTCAAAATCGGTCTTACCAAATTTTTTATCTATATTTTGTTTTATCATCGAAACGGCTTCATTGCTATAGTGTACTGTAGATAGATGGATGGCATTGTCGGAAACCCCAGCCCAATCTCAAATACACGTACTGACTGTGGACCAACTCATTGATCTTTTCTCGTTCTCATGAACTTAAACTGCAGTCTGATTGGCTTCACACTTTTGTGAGGGAATCAAAACAGTTGCCTAATGCTCACGCCTATTCTATCAACTGCATTTTACTGATCATTTTCAAACGTCCAAAAACTAAAGCGTTTTCTGAAAGAAGGATTGATAATTATGAATGTAATTTAAAAAAAAAAAATGAGAAAAACTCAATGAGTTGGTCCACGGTCAGTTAGACTGGATAGTGGTTTCCGACAATGGTTGGGTCCGGAATTGCTAAGAGCTCGTGTATTAGATATAACGTACAATTATACATGAACTAATATGCAGATTACAACATGGTGGTTGTTTGTTTTAATGATTGTGGTATCATTGTGTAAATCATTGAATCGATGACGCTAAATTGTTCACTGTGCCAGTTAGCTGATTAAAATGAAACGAAAAGTAATAAATAAGATACGTGGTTCTTTATACTGGGATATACTGCACATTTTCAAATGAATGAAGTCTTATTGGCTTGACATTTTATAAAATGTTATTTTTATTCAATATCTCTGAAATGGCATTTAAATGTTTTGTTTATTAAAAAAGGACACACAAGAAATGACATTTTTACAGAGTACTAGTATGTTATACATGTATATTTTGTGAGCTCAATGATTATAATTTGACGCGATATCAGAAAGAACAACACGAAATTTACGAAGTACATGAACATGCAGCATATAGTTCTTTATGAGCATGTCTTTGTCAATTGAAAACTGAAAAACAACGCGCCATTTATCAAAAATTAGGCCATTATCGACTTATCCTTCGAATTTCATTCGTAAGAGTACCTTCCAGGGGATTTGCTAAAGTGCCTGAGCAGACAATTCAAAACACAGAAAAGCAGAGGAGAGTTTGAGTGGGAAGTGGCGATATTGCTGAATGCTGCTCACTAATGTCCAAGTGTCACGCAGAGGCACGCCAAATATCATGCCGTTCTCCTAATCGATCCACTCACAGACAGAATGGGATTTACAATAACTTTTTTATCGTTTTTAAAAATGAAATATATGGTACAAAATTGAAAAAAAAACCCCGGACATTCTTTCCAAAAAGCGGTTACTTTTATAATTTTGAATAATGCTACTTAAGTTACTATTACATTTTTGTTTTAGGAATTTCCATTTGCAATTATAATGTTAAACAAGTTTAAAATGTTGTGGGAGCAGGTTCGTTTGAAATTTAATTCTACAGCTACTTTTAAGCGTCGGTATATGTACTTATCAGGGACTATTCATATCATGATCTTAAATCCAATTTATTCGCCCATATCAAAAACATGATATCCAATAGGGGTCTTCTAATTACGTTCCTATCTGAAGCTAAGATTTTAAATGACACATGTAGGGTAGACGTGAAATCTTATGTACTAAAAAATGTATGTTGAGATTTGAAAACAAACATGCAATAGACGAAATATGCAATAAATTCTCAAAAATGCATCATAATATAGTGTACGTACAAAAATTGGGTAATTGTTTCCGCACCAATCAAAGTACTTGTACTCGAATTTCTATGTTCATTTCACCTGCTATAGTAAAAATATATTTTTCGCGTAATCCTTTGATGCAATCGCGCATGTAGTACTTTATTCAACTCAATGTCTTACGAAAAGATCTTTATATCGCCCTAGTTATAAGCTTATTTCATAAAGTCACCGATTCCTGTTGGGGTTAAAACTCAATCTTCCTCCGGAACCGGAAGTTTTACCTTCGCATTATCATTGCGCTGCCTTTGCAATGTTTTTCGCCCGCACCTTCTTCATAGTTTTTGACAATGAAAGGGGCCCGTATGGCATATGGTTGTATCGTCAAATATATACTATGAACTGTAAGTGGTTTGACTTTTCCTGTAATTACAATTAATCTTTGACGATATTGTATTTTGTATATGAATTAGGACGCAAGTATGATGGGGATTTTTTTTCTTCAAATTTTAAATCCAAAAAACTATCTATTAATGACACATTGTTTGATCATAAGCTGAAACAACGACTCGCAATTTAAAAAAAAAATATTAATTGATTGAACTATTACTGCTATATATGCTTGAATTATTTAGACATCGAAATGCATCAAATTCAGGAAGCTGAGGAATTCAACGCCGAGAGACGGACATTTTTATTTCCCTCTGTACTCCACAAATCAATAAAATCTGTCACCGCATTAGTCAGGTTGTTAAATTTTTTTTTTTTGAAAATAAAACGTAAACGACTTTGAATTTCTAATTTGGAAAAAGTATACTGGACCAATTTTGAAACAAGGGAAAGCTGTATACACTTTTGCACTTTACTATTTTACTCTATGCCTTTGCTAATGGCATTCGTTCTTTCAAACACAATATTCAAACGCGGCTAATTAAAAAAAAAAGAAAGAACCCACTTATACATATTTTAACAAAATAATTGTCTCTTGGGTGAAACTTAATAAATGTATTGAAATGAGCCATGAGTCGATAACAGTATGTAATACCCTCACTCCAGTTACTAAATGTTTACTTTGGATATATAAGATGCTTTTTTAAAATACCTTGGGGTGTAAACTTGCAAACATTACACCTGGCGAAAGTTGGGATTTAGCTATGGTAATGAGGCGAGAGTGGTAGTTGTCAATTTGCAAAAGAGAATTAAGTTATGTAAATATCTACCTACTGGTTTTGGTTTTTAACGTAACGTTATATTTTTTAATCTTTAAGTGCTTTTTTCATACATTTTGAAAGTTATTGGAAAATTATCCTTAGGTGTCCAACAATGGCTATTATGATTTTAAAAAGCAATTAATTAAAAAGAATATGAAATTGTACATTATAAAAGAATTGAATTACTGTAATTGAATTACAGTATATTCATATGTATATTAAGACTCTTTCAACGCATATTTTATTTTTCTTCCATCCATATCCACGTTCCACTGTAGGCACACTTTGTCACCTATTTTGCAGGGGAAAATCGCCTCTTCACATTTTGTCGTCGGCGTCAGTGTATACATGTACGTACCGATGACCGACCAGAATGTGCGTCAGAATATACATGTTCGTACCGATGACCGACAGAATGTGCGTCAGAATATACATGTACGTACCGATGACCGACAGAATGTGCGTCAGTATATTCATGTATACGTACCGATGACCGTCAGAATGTGCGTCAGTATATACATGTATACGTACCGATGACCGACAGAATGTGCGTCAGTGTATACATGTACGTACCGATGACCGACAGAATGTGCGTCAGTATATTCATGTATACGTACCGATGACCGTCAGAATGTGCGTCAGTATATACATGTATACGTACCGATGACCGACAGAATGTGCGTCAGAATATACATGTACGTACCGATGACTGACAGAATGTGCGTCAGTATATTCATGTATACGTACCGATGACCGTCAGAATGTGCGTCAGTATATACATGTATACGTACCGATGACCGACAGAATGTGCGTCAGTGTATACATGTACGTACCGATGACCGACAGAATGTGCGTCAGTATATACATGTTCGTACCGATGACCGCCAGAATGTGCGTCAGTATATTCATGTAGACGTACCGATGACCGACAGAATGTGCGTCAGAATATACATGTACGTACCGATGACCGACAGAATGTGCGTCAGTATATACATGTTCGTACCGATGACCGACAGAATGTGCGTCAGTATATACATGTATACGTACCGATGACCGACAGAATGTGCGTCAGTATATACATGTTCGTACCGATGACCGACTGAATGTGCGTCAGTATATTCATGTATACGTACCGATGACCGACAGAATGTGCGTCAGTATATACATGTTCGTACCGATGACCGACTGAATGTGCGTCAGTATATTCATGTATACGTACCGATGACCGACAGAATGTGCGTCAGTATATACATGTACGTACCGATGACCGACAGAATGTGCGTCAGTATATACATGTACGTACCGATGACCGACAGAATGTGCGTCAGTATATTCATGTATACGTACCGATGACCGACAGAATGTGCGTCAGTATATTTATGTATACGTACCGATGACCGACAGAATGTGCGTCAGTATATACAGAATGTGCGTCAGAAAATACATGTACGTACCGATGACCGACAGAATGTGCGTCAGAAAATACATGTACGTACCGATGACCGACAGAATGTGCGTCAGAAAATACATGTACGTACCGATGACCGACAGCGAGTGCAAAGACATACCGGGTGTTGTCATCGGCAACTTATCAAAGTGAACCGTCACACGAGTACTAAGTGAATAATTAAGTAGACCGAGAATTGAAAGCTTACCCAGACAACTGCTTAATGCAGTTTTACTAAGTTTTTTTTTTCATCTTCATTTGGTTTCGAAACTGATGGTAAAATCGTTATATCAATATCCCATCAGGAATAGTTATAAGAACCAGACACAAGCATAAAAGCCAATGCAATGTTAAAAGTTATTCTGCAGAATCTCAAATCGATTGATTTTAGGGTGGGGGCGTGAACATGCAGGAAACAGGGTATTGTGATATGTAAAAAATGCTACAACTGCAAATACATCATCTTCAGGGAGCCAAAAAAAAAAAAACCCATTTCTTAGGGAAATTTGATTTATCGATTTTTCCACTCGAGTTTTCCTAATTCACAAAACGATTTGGCGCACAAAGACAAGGAATTTGAATAAAAGGCAGTAAAAGAGGAGTCCATATTGTGATGGAAGGTGGTTCTGAAATAGTAAAAGCTCTTGGAATGAGATCGTTTTATGAAACGATTATTAGAGATTGGTCCCATCCCTATTGAACCTTTTCCGTGCACGCAGATCAAGCAAGGCTCTTCATTAGAGTTTGTTACCGATTTAATTACATTGAGTTCACGTCCAAGACGTCAACCCGATCTAATGTTTGCGAAGTATTGGGGATTCTATAGAATATAGGCTCTAGGTTTGTAACAGTGAATGACTCTGCCAGTAGAAGTGTCAGACAAGACTCGTCAATCGCGAAGCAACGTTTTCTCGGAAGTGAATTTCTTCCAATATTTTTTTTCTGTAAAAGGAGCTTATTTGAGTCCTGCAATTTACATTCCGGTGAAGTGATTTATTGAAGAAAAAAATGTGCATGTGAAATTTCACTGCGAAGAGAAAGAAAATAATACCCGAATAAGAAGTCTTAATTTACAATCCAGAGATTGTTGATTTTTTTTTATGGAAAATGTATATTGAAACTATTTGTTGACCCTTAATGAATACTACATATTATTACTGTAATCATGGAATAACATGTCATCAATGCTCTCTTTTCTCAGGTGAGGATGGTCAGACACTGACCAATGATGACCTCAAGTCACATTGATCCAGACAACCAAAAAATAAAGCTGGCCATCTTAGGAGCTCCCGGGGTGGGGAAGACCTCTATCGCTAAACAGTTTGTCCACAACTATTTCACGGAGGACTACGAGCCCACGGACCAGAGAGAGCTGTACTACCCCTCCATCATCATCAACGATCACCTGTACGACCTCAAAATCATCGACTGTCCCTACATTCCCTACTTCCCGGTGAACTCTCTCTACGAATGGACCGATTTCCGCGGCTATGGACTCAGAAACGCGACCGCGTACATTCTCGTGTATGATATCACATCGGAAGACAGTTTCCAGTACATTAAAACCTTGCGTGAACAAATCCTGGAGAGCAGGAACATGCATGACGTTCCAATATTTGTTGTGGGAAACAAACATGACTTGGCGGACGAGAGGGGCTTGTCCCGACGAGAAGTGGCCAATGTAGTCAAGAAACAGTGGAAGTGTGGGTACGTGGAATGTTCGGCCAAATTCAACTGGCATATTATTCTCTTGTTCAAGGAACTAATGAAGACGATAGATTATATTGATTATGGACACAAACCAACTTCCGTCCGGGTACAAGCTGCACTCAGAAGAAATCGGTGCGTTATTCTGTAGAAACAACGATCTCTCGTGCTTTGTCGTTGCCAAAATAACACGTTCAAATGCTGCGAAAGCTAAAATAACATTCGTCAATAGGGAAATAAAATTTCAGCAGAAGCAGGGTCTGGTCTTTGAAGCTTAGACAATGAGAAAACGTCAGAAGACATAGGCGGTCGCACTGAAGTAAACATTTGAATGCAGTGCTTATTCCAATTAAATTGTACCGTTTGTTAAAAAAGTGTTTTGTTCTTAGGTTATTTTCTAGGAAGGATGATGATCATTTGAGAAAAAACAGAGATAAGACGGTGATTGGCATGGGCTTCTTTCTGACGGAAGCAAACTTGAAACGTTAAGTGAGAAACTGCCTGGTAAATATTTATAATCTTAATCAGTAATGTGTGCGTATAGCCACAGTGGTATAGTATACATTTTCCATTTGATAGCGAGTATGATTAGGGTTTTACAATATATTCGAATGTAATGCTTTAACCGATAATTCTCCCCTAAAACAAGATAAATGAATTATTTATATCATAAATGGCAAAAAAAGGACAACCGGGAAGACTAATAGTTTCATGTGCGCAGTGCTTTATTATTATTTTTTTTTTTAGAGTATATGGATTAGAACTGCAATCATCTTTTTCAAACTTGTTAAGGTTAAAAGTTAACAATTGATGGCATACCATGTCGAATTAGAGGAATAAAATACAACTGGAATTTTATTTCCATCAGGACCTTTCAATGACATTTGCTTTGCTTAATCCTTGTATTGATTACCGTGTAGCGAAGTGTTTAATGAAATTCCTATAGCTTAATATAGTTTCTCATTTATTTAAAAGAGGTCTTTTTCAGAAAACCAATTCACGGCACCGGTATTATTACAAGATGAAATATAAGCGAAAATTTCAAGATATACCGTCGATGAAGCATAAAAGATATGCATATCCCGAAGAGTACACATTTTATCATTCATAAAAATAATAATAATAATGCGAAAATGAAATAATACTGCAATGTTTTATATTGCGTTCTCCATATTAACACATTTAAAGAAATTAAAGAATGGCTGGCTATTGTTATTTATGAAAGCAATTAATGGAAACAATTCAACTTTATCAAAATGAGACGATCTGTTTACTGTGTAGATGATTTTCCTTTGGAAAACCCGGAGAGTAGTGTCCTTTCTGATATATTTCATTTTATCAAAGTAGTCATGTTGTATATTTTATTTGATAAAATGAAATATATCAGAAAGGACAGTAGCTTTGGACAAGGATTTTTCGGTGATTGATCTTGAATGTATGCATTTAAAAATCTAATGTTTTAACAGAATTTCTTGAACAAAAACTGCTTAATAAAAATAAACAATTTTATGTTCAGTAACGTAGCATCTTTATCATCATGAAAGTTATAGATGTTACGAGTCAGTTTAAAATGAATTATTTGTCATCTTCGCTAGGGTTGGAAGTTGCACTCATATTCATATTAGATTTTTCAAGTTTCTTATAAAACAAAAAAATCAATTTACATGTATATAAAGAAAATCGAAAAATCGAACGAGAATTTCTGTTCTTCTTTTTTTTTGTCAGATCAAGATCGATATCCCATAATTAGAACCGCGAGGAGACCCCGGGCTGTTATATCGATGGAATGGTTGTGATTGGGTCGAAATTCTGACACAAAAGCTCGCCAATATCACCAGATCTCACCGAGGGCTGGCAAAGGGGTTAAAAAATCTAGTATATTGATTGGGAACGGATCGTTCCAGGAAATAATTCTCTTATACATCTACTCAGTTTTACAATAAATGGGGCTGGTTTTAGAGTGAGATAGGAGAGTTCATCTGGTCTTCATCCGATCTGTGCTCACCCAGCAGTGTGAGGGAAATCTCAGACCCAGAACGTCGATTAAACATAGCATTAAGTACTCAGAAAATCTACAAACTTCAATGCATTCATAACAGTCTTTTATAAATACGATTCTCCAAAGCGCGGTGCATATTTAGTAAAAACGATCTAGCCATAAAATGAAAGAAGCGTCACAACAGGACGAGGGAATAAATCACCATTGTCAGCATTGAAATCAATCCCCTTATTACAGGAGTACTAAAAGTCTCTCCTGATAATGGAACGTAGCCACTGAAATTGATTTCTGACAAATGATCCAAACTTGAACACTTCTCTGAATTTTAGGATGTTCAAAAATTAAATAAAGATTCTTGACTTAATGCAATATTTTTTCATATTCAATTTATCCTTTTTTAAGACAATGAAATAATAAATCACACGTGAAATTCGCGCAACAGAGCTCAACGTGAATTTACGTGAAGTTTCATGTTAAATTCACGTGAATTCAACATGACATTCATGTGAAATTCACATGAACTTTTATTTATGTGAAACGTGAGGCCCAATTGTCTATGTAGTAAAAACTTTGTCTATTACTTATGTTAACTATTTCTTTTCAGAATGAGTAGCGATATTTAAGCATTGAATGCTTATTTTTGGATGTCGTCGGTCCTATGACACACCAATGCAGTGCAGACAAATTGAATACCGCGCGATAGCGCGGTATGATAATTTGTCTCCACCGCATTGGTGTGTCATAGGACCGACGACATCCAAAAATAAGCATTCAGTGCTTATATTTATATTCATATTCATACTGATGTTTTCTATGTAAAGCCATTATATATGCTTTCAGTTAGGGATAAGAAACATACATGGAACAGCCATATTTACATGATATTTAGAACGCTTCCGCAGCTAAAAAATATAGTGCCAGAAACTTTGTACAGAGAAAAATCTTTTTAATTAAGGAGAAGATATAATTTAATGATTACTTTTTAAAAGTACATATCAAATTGGTTATGTAAGGTTGAACGTTTCATTTATATAGTGTATTCATAGGTAATTGAACGTCGCAGATTTCCAGTGCAAACATAAGGGGAAATATACACTGAATGTAAATATAGGAAATGAAATTGAACGTCGCAGATTTCCAATGCAAACATAAGGGGAAATATACACTGAATGTAAATATACATGTATGATATATAGCTGAAGCATTGCAATTTTAATCGATGGAAGAAAAAAAATAAATGAATGTCCCTACAGCTAGAAACCATTTAATTCCTTAATAACATCAGATAATAACTTTGTGAAGTAATTAGAAACATAAGTCTAGCTGAATTATACTTAAACTTGCTTAATATGGTCTTACAGGGGGATAAACAGCATTGACAGAGGATATAGCCCGAGGCAATCCGATGTACCAGAAAGCCGATCTGCAATGTAATTACAGAACCGATCTTTAATGCCCTCCATTTTCCGTTAATGTATACAAATGGCATGTTTCCCGCTAGGATTATCTGTCATTTGCATTTAATTTTCCGGACAAAGAAGCCATATTACTGGCAACTAGAGCAATACACGATATTAATGAATGTATACATGTTTAATGACGTTTTGTCCGCTAAAACTCGTGATCTCTAATTTCCGGAAATGGGAGTCAAAGTCAGTCATTTCTCAAAGACCTGTTCGAATTAACGATAATTTATTGTTTTGTTTAAGATAAAGCCAACGAAATAATATTCAAAGATTTCTAAAAATACAAACTAAGGAAACCAAACCAAGATAATCAGATTGACTATTCTGTAGAACTATGCCGTTTATACTTCTATGAAGTACTGAATGGTTAAACCAGACAACTGTCTGCATAACTAGTACTGCAACAGTCTCAGTTTTCGTGAATATATAGAGACGGGCACACCGTCTGTTATAATTCAAAGATAATTTTACGGATTGAACAAATAGATGCTAAAATCGTTTGTTAATTCTTTTTAATTTGAGAGTAAAAACACCAAATATCTACGAAAACCTATATTAGTATCATTTATGTGACTGAAAAATATAATAAAAGGCGTTATAACGCTAAACAGGAGTAAAACACGAAAAAAGCGTTATAACACCTTTCCAAAAGGCGAAATAAAGCGAATAAAGGCGTTATAACGAATTTTCAAAAGTTTAAATAATGCGAAAAATGCGTTTTAACGCCTTTCTCAAAGGCGAATTTACGCTTATAAAGGCGTTATAACGCTTTTTCAAAAGGCGTTATGACGCCTTTCCAAAACGCGTAATAACGCGAAAAAAGCCGTTTCATATACTAGACTAAGTAATCCTTTCTAAAAGGCATTATAACACCTTTGTAAATGGCGTTTAAACAAAAAATATATCTATAGGTAGTATAGGGGCGTACACTTGGGTTCTAACTTATTATAGGTAGGATATATAATCGTGGTCATTTTTAGAATTAATTAATCTCCATTGAAAGAGGAGTTTTGAGTAAAGATATAAAATAAATATTCAAATTGTAAATCTAAAATATTTGCTTGGTAATCAAAAGATATGACACCAGAAGGGAACAGGGAACTCGGTCGACCCAAGAACACCTGGAGAAGGGCCGTGGAAAAAGAAATGAAAGAACACAAATTTACATGGGGAGAACTGGAGAAGGTGGCTCAAGCCAGAGGCAAGTGGAGGAGTCTAGTCCTTGCCCTATGTGCCCCCGGGCATAGCAAGGACTAGGTAGGTAGGTAGGTAGGTAGGTAGGTATTCAAAAGATAAATCTATTTTTTAACGTTTGGTTCCTTTATTGTGGATCGAATTTTGTGGAGCCATTTTTCGCGAATTTTTTTAATAAGTTTAATGGACACAAATTTTGTTGGAATTACTACCATTCTTCAAAATTTTTTTTTTGATCTACGAGATTTATGAAAATTGAGCCAACGCGAATTTCAATGATTCCTTAAACTTATCTATAACAATCTGATTGTTATAGATAAGTTTAGAAATCTTTAATTTTAAACTTTTTATGTTACACTAGATTCAGAGTAAGATGGCTTACCATTATATACCCGCACCGGGAAAGTTAACTCGACAACGCTATTTTCAATATAATTATATTGGTAAGCCTTTTAAAAGGCGTTATTAACGCCTTTATTCGCGTTATTAAGCCTTTCCTAAAGGCGTTATTACGCCTATTGAAAGGGCGTTATAACGTCTAGATATATTCGCGTTATTACGCCCTTTGGAAAGGCATCATTACGCTTTTTGAAAAGACGTTATAATGCCTTTTAGAAAGGCGTTATAACGTCATTTGCGCGTTTCCAAAAGACATTATAATGCCTTTATTCGCGTTATAACGACATTTTCGCTTAACGTCTTTTGACAAGGCGTTTCATGTTATCACGCCTTTTGGGTTTTTTTTCGGTTACATAAATGGTTTTGATAGGCTTTCGTAAATATCAAACCGGTATTATGATAATATCTGTTGCATACATATTCGAAAACTTACTTTATCCTTGTCTTTCATATTTTTTTTAGATAATATAATTATTGAGGGTGTCCAAAGTAGCGTAGTGGACTTTCATCGCTACGACCCAAGTTCGATCCGCATGATCGACAGTGGGTATGGTGGTCGCCCACTTGGACACGTGGACTTTCTTTGGGCACTCCGGCTTCCTAGCTTACACATCAATTAACTCCTAGCGCATACACCCGTGCCAACGAGAGATAATAATAGAAGTTGTTATAACTTGTTCATCAATCGTTGTAAAATAAATAAAGTTCAACTTTTTTATATATATTTTATTTCTGTTTAATGTCATTTTCTCGGTAAGTTCGACTACGACGGTCAATCGAAAAATACGAAGACTTTTACCATAGTTATTTTACTTAAGGATGACGTTTACTCAGAATGAAAAAAAATTACACTGATGATAATGAAAATCCATCTATTGTATGTTATAGACCTTTGATTGTAGTGTTATTTTTCACTTTCAAAAAAGTAGGTCAATGACCTACTTTTTGAGTTAATGGCTATTAAATATATTTAAAAAAATCAAGAAAAGTCCATGAAAATTTTACACTACGATTGAGAATTTCTCAATTGTGAAAATATTAGGAATAATTAAACACTTTAAAATATGAAATACAGTTTATGAATGGTAGTGGCACTAAATAGATATAAAGCATTAACATTTCAGTAACAATTTTAAAAAATATTCCAGTCCGAATTTCCTCTATCAGTTTTTAAATCCCTACCCATTTTTGATCAAACTTTACAAAAAATTGAATGATGATAACACAAAAACGTTTATAGTATTGAACTACTTATATTGACCTTATTCTGTTGGCATAAAATTTATATGAGGTCAATGATCAAAATTTTGAGATATGGTGTCTTTTATCGTTTTTAAGCATTTTTGAATATTTCTGCAATTCGTGCCATACGATAATTTTACTGAATAAGTGAGGTAAACTCAACAGAAAATATGCAAAATTATAAAGACTAAAATATAAAATCTTAACTTTTAATATTAGAGTACTGCCAAAAATGTTTGAGCGGAAAACAAAATCTGCAAAATTTAGTCCGAATTTCCTCTGTTTGGCTAAAAGTCAATTTTTATTTGAGCCCAATTCCATAATATAGTAGAAAAATCGAATGTTATGTCAATAATAATTCATTTCATGAATATTTTTTGTGTTTAGAACAAATTTTACTCATGACTTTAAACTTTATAACAATCCGAATTTGAGAACTCAAACCCTGAGTAAACGACACCCTTAACGTCATATTATCACTAAATTTGGCAGACATAATTTAGAAATAGTTTCAAAAAGTTTGAAATCAAAAAATTAAATATAATTATGTCTTTATTTTTAAGAACTATTCAAAATTTAATCCTGCAAAAATGAGGTCACGGCGCACGGTCAAAACTTATGTTATGTCAACAATAAACCATATAATGTCGAAAGTAATACTTCTACAAATTACACTTAAAACCAAAGCCTATGCAAATTGTAAAATTGCTCAATGATGTACATCATTTGTCAAAATTTATTTGCACATATGTGTTTTATGGTAATACATTTTGTGGGTGTGGCAGTAACTGTATTTTGGACATCAACTAGCAAATGAGTAACGTCATCTGATGTGCATGGTTTTCATACTGTAAACGAAGAGACATACGGTAAAAAAAAAAACAAAAAACCGTAAACTCCAAAAAAAACCCAACTAACTTATGATTTTAGCACAAATGTTAACAAATAAGATGGCAAGTATATAGTGTTTTTTTTAGTTGTTAGGTTAAAGGCATGAGAGGCTCAGCGTGATATAAATATTTGGTATGTCTATGAACTGTGCGTGCGTCATCTTGACGTCATGTTTTGAACGTTACCGTGCGCCGTGGTGACAAAACATGCTGTTTTTAAAATTGGATAACAAAAATATTTTTTCATCAAATGAAATGAAACTTTGTATATTACGAATAAAAGAAGTTCTACTTTATAAATTAATCTGCTAGTTGTGATTTTTATGAAAAATATACATGATAGACAGCCACATTGTCTTCGTATTTTTTGATTGACCCTCGTATATAGCGCATACGGCGATTCATCAGTGAGGAATATACTAGTATAACACTTGGCATTTAATTTGACGTTTCATTTTTAAAAATTATAAACAACATACAACATTCCCATTCGACGCAAGGATCAGCTCCTTTACGCAGAATTCTAACCTCCGTCCATTTTTTTTTTTTTTTTTTTTTTTGCTACACAAGCAAAAAGCAAAAACTTCGTACATAGTGAATTATAACAGAATTGCCGATTTGTCATCAGTGGTTTTACTCTGTATCAGATCATGGATCTGACTTTGATCTATTATAATAATCAGCTGCTTCCGGTATGCATGGGTGTCATAGGAGCATGAACTGGAGATGTCTAATTTGTTCACCCTGAAAGTTTTTGTTTTGCTTTGCACTTGAAATATCACAAGTCTGTGTTTGAAATTACTGCATCTATCTCATTATCATTTGTACAAAGAAAAAAATTATCATCGTAAGCACTTTTGCCGCGGGACAGCATTGGTGAATCGATAACCGTGCACTAAATTAGTTACACGTGCATCACTCGTTATTGCTATTCATCCAAAATGTCGGAAACCAATTTCTTTTTTTTTTAATGCTAAAGCACAAAAAATGTCCTTGGTGATAGAAGATGATCTGAAGGACAGATCCAAGGATATATAAGAAAGTGAGCTGTAGTTCGGCCTCTAAGAACAATCCTATATCCTTTGCACGTCAGTTATACAACATCAAAGCCAGTGTAAATGCTATACAGGTGGTGAATTTACGCATATTTTGCAACATTTGTACTTAACAGAAAAAAAATCTGACGGTTGATTACAGTATCTGATACGATAGTAATGAACTGACAACTAAATTCATTACAATACCAGCATGGAAAGCTAGAATATTAGAAGCTAGAATATTATTGCTCTTAGCTAGAAGGCTTGGTCAGCAATTGATCTATACCATCATACAGTTTATTTATATTAATTACATGAACATTTTACTTCACTTAATATAATCGACACGCTATGACAGTAGAATAACTTAATTACATTCTGTTAAATTATTGATAATTATATTAATCAATCTTTCGTACGTAGAAATATACATGTATTTAAAAAATTACTAAGACTACCCAGCTAATTTAAACCCTGACCTCTGAATATATCTTTAAAAAATAATTTTCGATTTTTAAACAAAATTAATAAATGAAAACCCTAAACCAGGAACATTTAAAAAACACAGAGACTTTTACGCTCTTCATTATATTGCTTTAAGAAACCCCACGATAAGTAAACACTGCATTATATTCAATATGTGTAAACATCGATATGGGAGTAAATTTTTATTTCATCAAAATGTATCAATGTTACCCTATTTTAAAAACGAACTTGTTATAAAATGCATAAACTAACAAGTAAATTAAATATGCCCAGCTTTGCATACGCTTACTGACAGAAGGTCAACTTGCATAATTTTTCTCGTTCTAAGGATTAATTCATGTCGTAATGTGATTGGCTTCTTCAGACTTGTGGAGGGAATTTCACCAATCCTGTATTAGCTAAATGCTTTTGCATGCATCTATGTACGACTGTATGTGTTCACATCATTATCGTCATTGCCATGCTTAAAAAAATTAATCAGTCAAATAAAAAAAACCAAGAATTTTTTTCTTGTGGATTAAATAAATATTCATTACAAAATTAAACGATAAATTTTCAACGAGTTGACCAACGATCAATAAGCGTAAATAGGACTGGACGAGGGTTTCTGAACCTTGGAAGTTCTGTAAAAGTTCATGCAACTGCATAAGTAACGTTCTTTGAGGGGACACCGTTCCGTTCCAAATTTTGAACATGGTGCCGGGCAGGATTGACTTCATCGGACAAGACCGATCCTGAACGTCCAAGATGTGCAAATGAAAACAAACGGACATGAATGAATTGAAAAACTTTGCCATTTGTTGGACGTCCCCGTCAGCTTTATGTCATGTTTTAAATTTTGTATTAGTTGTCATGTTGTAAATTTTGTATTTATACCCACCCAGTTAATCCAACATTTACAACATGACATTTATCCGATGAGGTGTTACAGGCTTCCAACGAATGCATTTTTTTTGTTTTTGTCCTTTTTTTCTTCGGAAAGTTTTGACCGTGCTCAGAACTTGAAACGGACACCACCGGACAAAGGTGTCCGCTTAAAGTCCGACAAGGCGTGACTGGCTTGCTCGCCATTGTATATTGCAATGGTTGCCGACAAGAATGACACATTTTGGTAAATGTACAAATTTTACAAAAACACCGACTTGTAAATCGATGAAGAATTGCAACCAGAGCTATGACCTTAATTTCACCAATAAACCATGGCACAAATTCAGGTCAATTACGGTAACTGTCATCTTTTGCCAGCAGAGAATTGGTGATATCAGCATTCAATGTGGAACACTGTACAGACGTTGGGCTGCAGAATCTTTCGTAAATACAATTATACTACATCTCTGCTTGCATTTAACACATATTGTTACATGTACTTCAATTGATTCATGACGATAATCAAAGAAAAAGTGAGCAAACTCACATACCCCAACGCTCCCCAATTAGTTGACTGATACACATAATGAATGGCAGGGTATACATTAAATACAAAAACATAATTTGAATTGATAAAGGGCATAACTCGCAAAAATCACCAGATCAAACCATTGAAGAAACCAGCAACTTGAGATCACTCTAGCTTTTAACAAAACGTTGTTCGTCATTCACAATTCATCAAGTTAATGAATAAGCATTATTATTTTATCGTTCTTGCACACCATCGTATCATATGGAAAATAATGAGCGAAATGATATAACATGCTGAAAGAATAACGAAAAGCAGAAGCAGATACGGACTTTTGCATATAATATTTATCAGTTTAACTGCAAAATGTGCACGTTTTCCTAGAAAATGAAAAATTAATATCTAATAACTAGTAATGATACTCATTTGGCTAATTAATATAACTAATCATTGATACCGTACTTTAATGTTGTAAAACTAATAACTAACACTCAGGTATAAAAACCTCTTTTATTTGGTCAGCATCAAATGTGTAAATATATGTAAACAATAAATACAGCGTAAAGTGATTGCACAACATTGAAGGCATGTAATAAATAATTTGTAAAATCTCTTAAAAACGATTACAACATGGGACCACATGCATGTAGTACATAATGTTTAAAACCGGTACCAAAGTATCAGATTCCTATTATGCATTCTTGAGAGACCATGGCTCCCCTTTCATTCATTAGGGGAGCCTCGATCAAAATAATTTAATTTTGGCTGTAACATATGCTTTTTTGATTAACTTTGTAATCTTTTGTATCTGCTTTTCCTTTTACTAAATTCACTGGGGTTGTATTCTATTGTTTATTTGCTATAATTCATATGAATTATAAGCAGTTGTAACATATGTACATGATTATAAATATATTACGCTAATACGATGTCACGTATATATCATGCTATACTGTAGATTCCTAATTAAACGCGAGGAATTAATATCCGCGTAAAATCGCGAAAAGCTCTCCTCGCGGATTTTTAAATCTCGCTAATATTTTCTGAGAGTTGAGAACTATAAGAAATAAGGATAAAAATTCCACTTTCGCGATTTCATATTTTTGTGATTTGATACAAAATGACAGGATCGCGGAAATAAGTACTCGCGTAAAATTAGGAATTTACAGTAAACATCAATATCTTGTTAAGTGTTCAAAGAAATTTAATCAAAATTTTACTTTAAATCAGAATTTTGATAAGGAAAATTTTGATGTATCATTTTATACAATACAGCGCCAGTGTGAAAGGCGGTGCATAGTGTGACATTACTTTTGGATCAACCCTTGTAGTTACTGGAGACATGGAATACGGTAAGCATATTTAAGAACAAATCTAAGCATGAAATTGAATTACTTGCGCATTTCATACCAGTATTCCAGCTCATTGTCTGATACATGTACCATATTTTAATTTACTCAATATTAATAATACTGAAAATCACTAACCCTAATGGAATATATAATCATTAAAACTATCCGTGTTTTTTGATATTAAAACTACGTAAGGCATTAATATTCAGTAAAAATGGCTCTATGTTAATGATTTAGACACAGCTTACGTAATTAGTCATGATACACTCACTAAATCTTCTCATGATATAGACCCCTTGTGAGACCTTAAGAATTGTAAACATATCTATAGTTCACATATCATCAGCTACTGCTCTCGTCATGATTGACATCTGTCACAGATTTCACAAGTTCACTAAGCTGCTGTGCTAATTTCCTTTTTTCCACCTTTGTTTGAAACTTTTCTCCTACAAGATAAAATATTCATGATGAAACAGTTGATATCTGATGAGCAGATTTGTAGAGATCTCACATGATTTATGACGCAATGTGATTGATTTTTACCTTCCAAGTCAAGTCCCCCCCCCCCCCAATGATTGATGTGGCCCATGTACCTTTTGTTTACAATTACCATTGCCAAAACAATAAAAAAAAACTGATGAAATCTTTGATAAAAATCTTCACATCAAAAATCATATTTCTAAAGTGGGCAAGTAGCAAATAATAGTCGACAACATGGTGGCCTAAACGTTTTTAATCTTATAATTTTTCTTCAATTCATTATTATACAAAAAAGTTTGAGACCTCGTCAAAACGGTTTGTTACTGTCTATCGAAATGCGTCGGGTTGTTAAGGTGGTATGGGACACCTCCATGTTGTGACATATTATTTATCGAAATAAACAAGAAAATCAAGTGTAATTTTATAAATTGTTTTTTTTCCCCCGTATTTGTTACCTAACAGCGTGGCACAGTGGGTTAGAGGGATCACTACAAATTTGTAAGTCATGAGTTCTAATCCCGCTTGGGATTTTTAAAATTTTTATTTTTCCAAAATTTTTTAGAACGTATAATTTTATTAAATATTGTAAAATTTGAAAAATTCTAAACCGGTGAAAGTATTTTAATTATAATGTACATTAATCCAGATAAATATCGATAGATGCCCCATTAAGCCACCTTAAGGAGGCTCGATGATCAACAAATTATCCGTCAGATCTGCTTAACATTTTTAGAAATTTTAAATAAAGATAATATTTTAAGCCATAAAATGTCATTTAGTAAAGAACAATTCCAAATATTTTAGGTTTAAAATTTGAAGGTTTTCCTATAACTTTGTGAGCTCTTCTTCTCAAGGAATTTAATATAGTCTAAAAATGGCCACACCCGTTGAGCGCTCTTAAAGTAGATAGATGGCTTAATTAGCTTTGCCCCACTTTCTATGGATTTTAAACGGTTTTTATCACATTTTCAAAATCAACTTAGAGATATCCCTTGGTACAATATATATCTACTGGTAAAATATTGTTGACACCATTTCTGTAAACAGTCATAACAAATATGTAATATACTGTATACAGGGTTATTTTCGCCCCGTGTAATTTTCGCCCTTTTACACTTGCAAACGGTTTCGCCCCGCCTTCAATTCGCCCAGATGCGGTTGTGTTAACAGAGATGATATTTGCAACATCCCAGTCTTTATTTTGCCCTCTGACAACGAGGGCGAATATTTCCCCGTATACAGTATTAAGATAAAGAGTTTTGACTGTGAACTAATTTCAACTAAATATTATATCTACCATCCCAGGACCATTGCTGTAGTATGGACAGAAGCTTGTTGTGGCACCACAAACTGTTCACAGCATTCAATATGAGTCGGTTTAACATGCCTTCTTTTTCATCTGAAAGAAGACAAAACAGTTTTCATCAATACCAAATTATCCTAGTTATGAATGTCGCATTATTGTTCAACACACCTCCTCTATTTTCAGAAACAATCACAAAATTATCAGGCTAATAAATGCAGCATTATAAAATGAATATTTATAATCTCAATTTTTACCTTTTGGTGGCATAATACAGTAAGCAATGATATCTCGTAGTGGTTTTAATTTCAGATCATTTTCTCGGATCTTTTGTTTTGTTTCTGCATTATTCTCTTCTTGACTGTTTTGCCTGTTTGCAAAATAGAATTGATTAATTCTATAGTTCTCATGTAAACTGGAATTTAGACATACAGCACTCCAAGTCATTCACAAATTGTGATAAAATGTATAAACTTGTGGGAAAATACAATAAAGTTACATGTATCAAATACTTATCCAATATAAATTACAATAATTACTGCAAACCTATATTAGTGTTTACTGTATACCAGGTTATTTTTGCCCCATTACATTTTCGCCCATCTTTTCTTGCAAACGGTTTCACCCCATCTTAAATTCGCCCAGACATAGTTGTGTTTAAAGAGAGACAATATGAGACATTAGAATTCGCCCAGTCTTAAATTCGCCCGCTGACAACAAGGGCGAAAGGGGCGAAAATAAAACGGGGGCGAATATTTCCCTGTATACAGTATTAACTGGTACAATTTTTGGTTGAAATTGATTTACCAACAAGTAAACATAGATTTGAAATAGTACATTTATGAATCTATGTAGTCATACGTATGTATGCATGACATTAGGTGATGTACTTGATTTGACTGAAGCTAAGTCAAACCAGAAAGTTCAAACATTTATAAGATAACCCTACTAGATTGGTAGGTAACGACGATTCACACCTATGTTTGCGTTTCCTGATGATGATGCTCTGGGACTCGTTAATAGACTTGAGTTTGATGGATACATCGGGCAGTCTCATCTGAGTGAGTTGTTCTGCATGAGCCAACTTGATGTCTTCTAATCCTTCCTGTAAGATAATGATCAGTAAAACTACTAAAATTCCACAACAAAAACCATTCAAACATATTAGTCACTCCATGATTTAGTGCTCAAAAGTTTTTAGACACAGTGCGTGTACTGGTACATGAAGGAAAAAAACCTGTCACATATCATAAATACTGATAAATGGATGTTGTACATGTACATGGAACTCAAAGATAATCAAAAGCACAGAACAATTAATAATTAAAAGTTTTTTGAGTGTTTTTTATTTTTATTGACACAAATAGATATAAAAGTGTATTAAATATATTACATATTTTTATGCTAATCAATTTTACCTCATATCATACATCTTTCATTCCTCACACACAAAATCCATAATTAGGCTTGAGGTTTTTTTATATATTAAAAAACTAGTGTTAATCAAAAGTTAATTTTCTAAGATTGATGATGTTTCTGACCCCTGACCTTGTTAGAGAAGACGGCGGGGGACTGAAGCACAGTGTCTGGGGCATCTGTCAGCCAGGGGTGGGACATCAGCTCCTGGACATTCATCCTACAGCCAGGGTCCACGTGAAGCAGCCTGCAAAACAGCAAGCGTGATTGTCAAAATCATTAAAAAAATAAATATTTCAAGTTTCCTTCTAACCAAAAGAGCAAAGTCTTTAAATGTGTCTGATGTTTCATTCAAGAATGTAAGAACATCTTGTTCTTGTGAATGAATGAGAATTGATATAAAAAAATAATAATCCTGCACTTGTGACTGCATAGCATTGATATAACATATGCCAAGAATAAATGTTTACAAATCTTATGCATCTAATGCTTTTGATAATTATTTTGTATGACATCAAATTTAAAGAGCAAAACAAAACATACAGTAAATTACAATTTTTAATCATGAAATAGTTGAAAAAACATTTTTATCTACTGCAGGTATATACAGGGAGTGAATTTTGTAACAAAATCTAAAATCAGCATGAGAACTTGCATTCTTACATCATCACAATCCCGTGACACCCTTTGGTATAACTATAGATTCTGTGATTATTCTGTGTCAAATGTAAATAATTTAGCAATTCCCCATAAAAAAAAAATCTTACCGCCTGACAACATCTTTAGCTGCATCTGAAATGAACTTCCAATCCTCTTCAGGAAATTCATATTTCCCTGAGAGAATTTTTCGTTTCATTTCTGAGGTTATATGTCTGGATGGAGTTTCTGAGTAAAAAGGGGGGTAACCACACAGCATGATATAGAGAATGACTCCTACACTCCACATATCACAGCTCTGCCAAAAAAATAACAACCTTGCTTTAAACAACAGCAAAAATCATATACAAACTGTACTGTAAATTCCTTATATTACCTGAGTTCTTAATTCCGCGATCCCACTGTCTTGTATGAAATCGCGTGAACATAAAATCCCGAACACGGAACTTTTTTCTTTATTTTTTATTGTTCTCAACTCTATGAAAAAATAATGGCGAGATTTTAAAATCCGCTAAGGGTGATTTCTCGCGATTTTACGCGGATATTTATTCCTCGCGTTTAATTAGGAATCTACAGTAAACATGAAAGAAAAACTGCTTCTTATGAAAACTGATATGCAAATCTTTATGTTAATCTTTTTAATGAAACAGTGCTAGCTATACTTGAATAAGCTTTATTATCATAAATGTTAAATACAAACTTTGTCATAAGTATAAGGTTTGGAAGTCTGTATAACTCCTTTTCTCTGTTTTGATTTGTATTTTTGAGCCTCTAATACCTACAAAGAAAATGTATGATTGATTAATGATACAAAGTTCTATTTGAAAATAGAAATTTCAAAACTGATAACCCTTTCACACCTCATGGGGCTAACAGACAAAATTTTTTAAAAACCAGTGACCAAATGCATTCTGTTGACTGCCCATCTATGAAAGTACTGGTACATGTAGTACCTTGCCAATATTAGAGGTTCTTACAATTAGTTTATTAAAACATAAAATGAATAGGAACTAACAACCCTAGAAGTACTGGAAGAAGGATATGTCAACTAACAGATTTTCAAAATTTCATCAACAAACAAATATCAGTTAAAACAACAAAATGCCCAACACACGAGCAACTAAAGAAATTGTTTTGGATCTGAAGACTAATGGCTGTGTACTGGTCATGTCTAGGCAAGCCTGGTTTATCATTTTCTAATCTGGTAGATGTCTGGTTGTGACTTGAATGCAGTGGACATCAAGGGGAGCAGACTGGTCAAGAACAGGCAAAGAACTGCACGAGTTCCAAATATAAACACACATGCAAATGCATAGCTGCCATACTTTAGGAGGACCATAGTCTGGTGCTGTCCATTGATTTCCAAGTTTTGAAAATGCTTAAAACTGTCTGCCAGATAAAAAGGAATTATCCCAACCTTCCCATTATTGAACATAATTGAAGAATTACGATAAGAACATGAAATGCTTGTAAATTTATGTAAACATATTGAAAAAAAAATGCTGTTGGATATTTGTTAGCATTATCCACTTGGGGTGTGACTGAGCCTTGAATTGTTCACTTTATTGATCAAAACAATGCACCTTTCTCTGGGAAAAGAAAAGTAGGGAAAATCAAAATGAGCAAACTATCCATTGCATGAAAAACACTTCCAGAGTTCCAGTTCCAGTATAGGCAGGAATTTATTGACATTCCAGAACTGCACAAATACCAATAATATGGTAACTTGTAATTACTGTGGAATCATTAGAATTCGTTGTGGCTCAATTTTCGTGGTATTCGTGGGAAGCTATCGCCCACGAATTTACATCCTCAACGAAAACTAATTATAAAAGATCTAGTTTACCTTCTGAAACTGAAAACTGATGCATCCATGAAATTACATTCCCCCACGAATTAACAAAAAACCCACAATCCACGAAAATTGGCCCCCACGAAATTAAATGATTCCATAGTATTCACTAATATTATAGAGCCACAGGTGAACAATATTCATAAACTTTTACCAATTTCTTGATTTTGATCAGATGAAGCATGGTTAATATAAGATATAGAAAGACTATAGATAAAAACAATGAAAAAATGGATTAATGTTGAATACCTGAGGTGCGACATAATAAGGGGTGAAATGAGGGGTCTGTAAATTACCATCATCCACCTTTGCAAAGCCAAAGTCAGTCAGCTTTATCTCTGCATCCTGTAAGAATAGAAGAACTTTACACTTCTCCACAAGATTCTCTTGCCATAAAGCATATATTTCTTAAATTCTTCAGACATCTTTGAAAGAGTACAGTATTAATCTGATATTGCACCGTCATTCCGTAATTTGATATTGAAAGAGAAAACATTTTTTTTAACCCTAAAACAAAAAGTTGCTGTATATTTTTCTACTGTATACAGAGCTATTTTTTCATCCAATCAAGGTTGTAAAAGATTTCACTCTATTTTAAATCCACATTAACAACATTGTGGTCAAAAGGAAGAAAACTTGCAGATTTCAATAAGCCCCTTTTTAAATTCACCCACAGTCAAAATAGGGTGGATGGGGCAAAAATAAATTGGGGGCAAAATCTCCCTGTATATGGTGTTGTTCATGATTTAAGTATAAATTAACAATGTGGAGCACCTCTGAGTTATTTTTCAGCAGGAGGTTTTCTGGTTTGAGGTCCCTGTGGGCAACATTAAGACTGTGACACTGGTATACTGCTTCTGTGATATGGCGAAGGTATTTAGCAGCTTTCCTTTCAGTGAACCCACTCTCCTTGCTGATTCTATCAAATAGCTCCCCTCCCTCCATAAATTCCATTACCATTAATAAGCGTGCTCTAAAAATATATAAAATGTTTCAAATATATAAAAGGTTCTTATAAATAGTGGTTGATAAAATAAATTGTAAAATACACGCATATAACCATAGAAAACTTTAAAATAAATAAAAAGGGTATGTTGGCAAAAGATTGAAACAAAAAACAGTCCTGCTACCAAAATGTATAAAATGTTACAATTTTTTCAGCTACTATTTAAAAAAATGATTTTAAATTGCCAACTAATCAAAAGAATGCAGATAACATGAATCAATGAATCAAAATAAATTCTTGCATAATGAGCAGTGTATCACAAGAAAAAAGAATATGTATTCATGTGCCTATGAAATTCACATAAGAACCTAACAAAAGATTGGCTTACTTGGGGTGGGGATCCCCAGGAAATAGAACATCATTAGCGTAGACGTCTAGTACACGTACAATGTTGGAGTGGTCACTGCAAAGTCTGTGAAGTTTGACCTCTGTGTGGGCCTTCGGTCCATCCATCAAGCATTTCAAGGCAAACCTTTCCCTTGTGTCTTTCTTGATGCATGGTCTGAAATTATTAATAACAAATCTTTTGGAGAAGGTAAGAGTTGTGAGAAAAAAAACATAAATTGTTCTGTATGTATGAGTTGCTGATGTTTTGATGCATTGTAAGTTGATTTTGGACAATTTTTCTATTATTTCAAAACCCAGATAATAATTACAATTCTACTACAGTTATTGCCGAGATCAAAGAGATGCCGCGGACATTATTCTCCAATATACCACGAACGTCATCAGTAAATTATCAGATCAGAAATACCTATTTGTCTCGCACTGATCATGAAAGTACAACTTCAAACCGTAAAAAGTTTTAAAACCATGTCAATTTTACGTGTTAGTTCCATTCAAAACAATGTGTATTGCCTCAAATGTTTATTTTTAAGAGATCAATGCAGCTGTTCCTAGGATCTCCCTAGCACATTTTTACTGCGTGTTTTACATAATATTTTAAAGATATTTTATAAATAAGTGAGGAGTATTAAAAATCCAAAGAAAAATTCTGTCGTCTGCATGTGATTCCTTTGATCGATACACATGTAAACATTACTAACAAAACCGTTGGGGTTACATGGAACAGCCGTCAAAATGACCTAGATCGTCTCTCTATAGGAGAAACAATCTGTAGAAATACTGGGCTGTTAGTAGAATAGAAATAAAGTTCTTGTTATCGTGAATGTTGCAGGATAACCTCCTAGGTCATCAAAACAACATTTCTCGACCTCGGAGGTTATTCTGCAACATTCACGAAAACTCATACTTTATTTCTTAAACATACTGAGCATGAGATTGAGGTGAACCAAATCAAAGAATTTTAAAGTTCTTTGGATTAAACATGTTAAACTGGGGTGTTTTTTTTACCTGACTGGCCCTGTGATACCAGTTCCCAGCTTCTCCTTCCACAAGACAATGTAGTCATCTGTTATAGAATGGGTCTGAAATTGTAATTCAGTATTTCAGTTAATTCACAGAAATAGGAAGAAGGAAGAAAATCAAATAACAATTCACTCATCTAAAATTGTTCAATGGGACTCCTAAAAATTAAACATAATATTCATTATCATATAGATTTTTTTAAACTTTATCGGCCAAAAGGAAAAAAATTCAGTTTTTGCACTTAAAATTATATCCTATTTTGGATATTATATTCCAACGGGCTATTTCGTGTAACCCATGTGGGCGATTCGTACCTGTACAAGTGATGAAATAACGAGCATGTATGACAATGTGGCATGTCAATATAGTCAATAATCATAAAAATGACATTCTTACCTTAATGTTGAAATTGTCACACCCACCACTGGAGCCTGACATCCTAATTTGTAATAAATTTCTGAATTAAAAGAGATTCTGACATTTACTGTTATAAGTTCTGCTTAAAGAGGAAGTGTAATGGCTACTTTCACTTTGAATGGGGATAACCTAAAAAATTAAAATCTGGAAATCCCAAATCTAGCAAGAAAAATGTTTTCTTTTAAACCAAGTCTAAAGGTTAAACAATACTTTTAATCAAAATAGTGATTCTTAGGGAGGTTTGTTATATTGTGTTTAATATAAGCTTTTTCTTTGAATATATAACCCCCTTATTACTAATGGAATGTTCCAATGGAGGCTGAAAGAGGCTCTCACTAAATTTGCAGGCTTATACATTTCGGACCATTTGTGTCATTGCTTCGCAACAAGAAATTGTGTAACATATCTATTTCAATATGTTATCTTAAAAATATCTCTAATTTTGAGAAAAAAAATATGATGTTATTTAAGAGCTAATAATAGTAACAAGGGTAAAAAATGAATAGCCAGAGTGCCGAAATTCCGGTCTGAAACAAAGAGGGTACAAACACTGGTCACAATCGTTACCGTGGTAGTTTATTCCGAAGTCGAAAGATGTTCAAGGTGTCACGTTGACAATGGATAGAAAGTATTGGTTATTTGGTGGCATTACAGCTGCTGTCATATCAGGCGCATATGTCTTCTGGACCTCATCTAATAAATCAAACAAGAAAAAGGGTAAGATATTGGGGTTAAAAATTAGATTACAGTATAGCAACTATTTTATACAGTACATCATCAATAAATTATGTCTATAACCAGGAAAATTGATGTTTGAAGATTATGCATTAACACTACGGTAATTATCAAAAGGTTAAAGGAAGCATAAGAAAACGAAGCATTTAAAAATTCCTCAACTTGCCAAGAGTTAACATAACATTGACTGTTGGATCAGATGGCAGCACCTTGGGAAAATGTATTATAGTCTGTCCCTAGAAAGAATTATCTTACCGTGACCAGGCTACGCTCAGGTCACAGTAAGAATTTGTCCCATATACTTGCAATGTAGCAGCCGCGAAGCAGATCTGCTTTGCGTCAAATTTAAGTCTGTTAAAAATAATCTGCAGGGGAAAAACACATTAATTTTTCATAAATTACAAACTTTTTTGAACATGCAAATGTAGTTAAGTCCACAAAATATCCATTTATTGGGTCATACCAAGGCATTTTGTTAATCTTCACATTTGAATTTGCCTGCCATTTCGTCGGAAATCGCACTCAGAATGTCTCGGATTTTATCATTAACATAGCGACCGTAAACAGCGAATTTTCAAACGTGGTGTTAAAAGTAGCAGTGATTTTGTTGCAAAAACAGTTAATGTGGTAAAATGGGATTGAAAAAGAGTAACATTGCAGGTATTGCAGAAACTCGGGACAGAGTACAATATATTGGAACCAAATATTTATTAATCATATTGGTCATCTAAGAAGTCGTATTTGTTTATACTATGTAGCCAAAACAATAATTGCACTAAATACATGTCAGTCATTAAGATTTATTTTTTTATTCAAACTTTCATATATATATACTAATATCAAACATTTTTTAGACATATATATCAACATATTCACATCACTACACACATGGACACAGACACATACCGTACATTAACATGCACATATACAGACAAATATATACACACATGTACAAACATAGTAAAAAAAAAATTTTTGTTAACTCCTTTCCTATGAAAGTTTAAATATTTTATAAGGGGGTGTGAAAGAGGGTAAAGAGAGAGGATTTGATTACTGTAAACCAACTTTTATTCGCGTGCGAGAATTTTTCGCAAGGTTCACGAGAGCCTTGTTGTCGCGAATATTTCTCACCGCAAACCAGCCCTTGTCATTTGATTCTTATCACAACATGGGTCTGAATAAGGCTTGGTCATGAAAATTATCGTCGCGAACCAGTTTATCTCCAGTAAATCACGAAATAAAGTCGCCACGAATAAGAATTGGTTTACAGTATATGTTGATTCCTCTGATACTCATGTTACGCCTGTGTGCATGTATGGCCCATAAAGGAGACTATGATATTTTTATACCCCCGCTCCGAAGGAGAAGGGGGTATACTGTTTTACCCTTGTGTGTCTGTCTGTCCGTCTGTCCGTCCATAACAAAAATTTCTGTCGCATTTATCTCAGCAACTATTTATCGCAGATGCTTGAAATTTTAACACACTATTTGTTAAGGCATGCCATATCGTGGGATATATTTTTGTACCAATCGGACTTCAACTTCCTGTTAAATGAGGACTTTGATTATTTTTAGCCAAAATTTTCAAAAAAATTTTCGTCAAAGATTTCTCAGCAATTGTTTATCGCAGATGCTTGAAATTTTTACACAGTATTTGTATAGGCATGCCATATCGTGGGATATGTTTTTGTACCAATCGGATGCCAACTTTCTGTTAAATGTCGACTTTGCCTATTTTGCATATTTACATCAGAGCGGGGGTATCACTAGTGAGCATTGGCTCACAGATATCTTGTTATATCAATTAAGTATTGACATTATACACCAGGTGCTTTACAGAAGGACATGATCAAATTCAGATACAGGTAATCATTGTACTGTACTGTTAAGTTTACATTTATCAGTCTTCTTTGAATCCTGTTGTACACAGTTTTACTTTTTGAAGTCTACTTGCAGTAATCAATTAATGACTAAGACAATATTAATGCACTTAACTTTAGCTGTCTGACAAAAAAATCTACTGGTTTTTAAAGTGGATGTGAAATGGTTCTTTTCTTTATCACTCTCTCTTTATAATTGAAGTGCCTGTCCAATATGGGACGTCAAATTTTATTTTTTTTGTAGACTTCTATTTTCTATCAACATTTTATTAACTGTCTTTTCCATTACATTCCTTTCCACAATCATCATTTCTATATCTCTGTCATCCTCCTGATCTTAGCTGCACAAGGATTCTCTTTAGCATCCTTTCTGTTTCACACTCCTGAAGATGCTAAACCTTGCACTAAAGAAGGAGAAATTGCTGAGGAGAACAAGGAAAAAACTCCTCTCTGGATGGTACCAGGTGAACAACTAGTTCTCATTGAAGGAATGAATCAAGTTTTACTTCCTTCTGGAAAAAATAATCTGTCTCTGCTCTTGGTTATGGTATCATATCATTTAAAATAATTTTTCAACACTTGTCATGATCTTACTCTTTATTCTATAGCCATCAAACATAATTTATCACATTTCTTTGAAAAACCATTTTCTCCCTGAATAGAAAATATCTTTGATACTCTCCAGTTTGTAAGGTTCTTTTTCATCTTATACTTCACTGGAACGTCTGCTTATCATGTCCTCTTTTTACTGTCTCCTCATGTTACCAATCTTCATTGTCTTTAGCTGCCTCATCACAGCCTCCCACCTCAACACTCGCCCAAGCAGTTGACCCTAAGTCCCTAATTGATTCCTCTGAATCAGAATTGCCTTTGGAAATTGAAAACATTCATCCAGGTGACATGGCATTTATGATCCTTTTACAGTGGAATTAATGATTCTATTTATTATTAACTCACCTGAGCCAGAGGCTCAAGTAAGCTTTTCTGATCTAAATTTGTTCATTGTCTGTTGTCATTGGCATTGTCGTTGTAAACGTTTCACATTTTCATCTTCTTCTTCTCCAGAACCATTGGGCCAATTTCAACCAAACTTTGCACAAAGTTTATTGGGGAATGGCTTTCAAGTTTGTTCAAATGAAGGGCCAGGTCCCCTTTAAAGGGAAGATAGTTAAGAATTATTGAAAACTTCTTGATATTTTTAAAAAATCTTCCTCTTTATACTCAATTCAGTTTGAACAAATTTTATTCTAGGCCAACTGTAGTTTATCGTGATGCATGCAGACAGACCATATGCATAACGGAAACAATATTTGTGCTTTAATGAGTCTAATTAGAACCATCTGACTTTGGCTTGTCACACCATTGGACTATGGCGACTGCACGCAAACCATCAGACTTTGGCGTGTCACAACAGCAGGGTTTGGCACAGACCATCGGACTTTAGTGCTCAATATTTGATATAACAAAAAATCATCCGGTTACAAAACAGGCTCAATGTTTTACAAAAGAATATCTGGAGAAAATCTTTTTATACAGGACCTATTCTACTACATTGTCCAGATATTTTGTATATATGACTCCATAAAGCTGATTTTATTATTATAATGGCTATTGTTGCTCAGGTGAGGGATGTGGCCCTTGCACCTTTTTAAATTGTTCCTGTTTAAAACTATTTCATCTTAAATTTCACTGGAACTTCTGCATATTCTCTCTTCTTTTTACTATCTCCTCATGTTACCAATCTTCATTGTCCTTAGCTGCCTCATCACAGCCTCCCACCTCAACACTCGCCCAAGCAGTTGACCCTAAGTCTCTAATTGAATCCTCTGAATCAGAATCGCCTTTGAAAATTGAAAACATTCATCCAGGTGACCTGGCATATTATGATCCTTTTACAGTACAACTAATGGTTCTATTTATTATTAAATTGTGACTGGTCTTTTATAACTTTTTCATCCTACATTTTACTGAACTTTTGCTTATTCTGTCCTCTTTTTTTTACTGTCTCCTTATGTTACCAATCTTCGTTGTCCTTAGCTGCCTCATCACAGCCTCCCACCTCATCACTCGCCCAAGCACATTTGGAAGTTGTATACATCCATCCAGGTGACCTGGCATTTATGATCCTTTTATAGTGGAACTAATGATTCTATTTATTATTAATTGTTACTGCTCATAACTATTTCATAGGGCAGATACGATATTAATGTTTACGTTTTAGTTAGCGTATCACTTGTTCTGTATGTCTTCATCAATAGAGATGTCATAAAATAATATTTACATGTTTGTTTTTGAGCAAGTATTTTCTGGTGCCTATAAGAAACTGGATTTTATTTTTATACACAAATAGCCTTTAAATGGATCCGATGAAGTTACCTGGTGTAACTTGGTTTTGATATTTTTTTTGTGCAGATCGATGCCCGGGACTGGAAAATCTGGGTAATACCTGCTTTCTGAACTCAGTGCTCCAAGGGCTGGCCTCGTGTGCGAGAGTAAGGCTCTGGTTGTCCGACTATGTAAACAGTGGGCATCTACAGACCCCTTCTCTCACTAGGACACTCAACGATGTCATCAAAGGTAAAATAGGATTTATGTTGCTGTAGTACATGTACATGTATAACAGATTTATTATATACAGAATTAAGTTTGTCCATTTAACTTCCAAATCTGATAGCAAGTTTCTGTATGTATGCTGTAAAATTTGCCCACATTGGTTTTATGATTATAACAAATGACAGTTAGCACGTATGTACTACAAATTAATCATATTAAAAAGAAATAACAATACAACATTTGACTTGTAAAAAGGAGTATGCATGTTGTATATATATATGCATTTTATAGTAATTTTCGTGTTATTTTTAGTGCTGAACAATGAGACAGAATTTTATGACGATGTTCATAACCCAGATTATGTGTTCAACACATTGCAAATCAAAGGATGGCACATCTCTCCTGAAGAACAGGTAAAATCATAGGCTATTTAAAATCCAATTTTGATTGTAAGAATATGCAAAAACTTGTTTTGTGACATGTATATACTTGATTAATAGTGATCTTTCTGAGCACTAAAAATTAAATTCTTATTTCTTTAATAATTATTTTATAGATTTGAGTCATTTTTACATCTAACTTAATTAATTTATCCAGGAAAATTTTTTAATTATTGTATTGTTAGTACGCAGATACATATGCATTAAAAAAACTGTTATATTTTTTCCAACAGGATGCACATGAAATGTTTCATGTATTGACCCAGACCATCACAGAAGAGACCATGAGTTACCCAGGAGTCGTCCCCTTGTTTGAGGTAGAGTACGAAAACAGAGACACTGGTGTAATATAATAAAGCTGTATGGTCAAGGCCATTTTAAGACTATTCAAACCTTGGGGGAAAAATTGAACTCTGAAAACATACAGCACAGGATTGGGCATGCATTTTTTTATATCATAGACGTATATATCTATAATTAGATTACTGTGTAAAAAAAATTTGTTGGAAATTTCCATTTGTAAGGCTATGCTTGATGTCATCCAAAGGAAATTCTTTCAAGAACAATCTAGTCTCAGTTTTATCAAATTGCTAAACTTGTACTGTTTCATTTTCGACATCATATACTGCCATCAAATGAAAGTAGATAATAAAAATGAGTTAGAAACATGATATATGTTAAATATTTTTTATATGATTAATGTGGGGACTGCAATTGACTCTTATTATATTATGAATAGTCCTTTTCTATGTGTTTTTACGAAGCATTCCAGACTGTATAAGTATTTTTATTATACTTTCATGTTAAATAGTGAAATCTGATTGGTTTAGACGCAGTTGACAATCTGTTCTCATACCCTCAGCGTTAGCAACACACTTGGCAACGGGCTGATAGAACGAATTGTTACATGCGCGTAAATTATGCGCGTACGGTTCGCCCTAGAACTCAAGTCTTTTCTATATAAAAGCAGTAAAATTTGCTATAAAATTAAGACATTCAGTATAATAAAATAAATAGTGCCTGCTTGGGAGGGTACCAGTTGAAATTGACACCCCTTGAAAACCATTGTCAACCTCCGCTTCGCGTCGGTTGACAATGGTTTTCTTGGGGTGTCAATTTCAACTGGTACCCTCCCAAACAGGCACTATTTATATAATATGACTACACTGTCGACTTTACTTACAGAACCCCGATGTTGGGTTTCGGGAGAATGACCGGGCTTTATCCAGAATCCAGAGCCCCCTCCCCCTCCTGCCTGAGCGCCCCATAGACCACCCATTCCAAGGCTTGCTAGCCAGTCAGCTTGAGTGTATGGAATGTGGCTACAAGAACCCGGTCAGATACGACCATTTTGACAGTCTTTCCTTGACATTTCCTCAAAGTGTCTGGGTATGTCCCAAGATGTTTACATTATCAGAAATTATTGCCCTCATTATTTTATATTTCACTCAGTTTTAGGAAAACAATTTTTATGATACTGACAAATATATTACAATATTAGTTTAAATCTACATTAATAAAGTTATAGGGATCGAGTTTACTTTTGAGATATGCACCAGCAGAGGTTTTGTAAATTATCTACATCATTAATACAACAGGTGGATCGCAGTCTGGAGACCCTGCTTTATCACTACATCAGTGTTGATACAGTGAGCAATGTGGATTGTGTGGGATGTAGCAAACTAAAACAAAGGCCTGCTGGCTGCAAAATGCCACTCAAGAAGACAACCTTCAAGAAAAAAATGACCATCGGAAAGGTGGGAATAATGAACTGAAAATTACTGTTTTGTGGGGAAGGAAAACCCAAGTAATTACCCAAATATTTAAACACATATTTGAACACACACTGTAAATTTGATGACATTAAAGAAACTATTGATCTGTGAGTCCATTCAACTCAATTCATTTTAAACAATCCAAGAAAATTTGGCCCACCTGAATATGAATGATTCCATAGTATATGTATGCCATAGTATTTATGTACATGTATGCCATAGTATTTATGTATGCCTATTTGCGTTTCTTTACACATGATTCCAATGTTTAAACAGTTCTCTTTTTATCTGTTCTTCACCCAGCTCCCACAATCCCTGGTCTTCCACATCCAGAGGTGCCAATGGCTGAATGATGGAACGGCTTGCAAGAGACAAGATTTCGTTTCATTCCCAGAAATCCTGGACATGAGTAACTATGTGTACCATAAAGTAGCTGCCAAGGAATCCAAGAAAGGTGTACTAGGGGGTGGCCAACAGTTCCTCTTTGGGTAATGACTTATCTGCATTGTTGCTACTGGTTGTACACCGCAATGTGTCAGAGAATGCTAGATTTGTATTGGGTCCACTTAACTTATGAAAACAGCATGTTATTCTAAATGATGACCTTTTTATCCATTTATTACATTTATGACAATTGAACAAATGGTAAAATGCAATTTAATTGGTTTGAGTAGGTTGAATAAGATATCTCATTAGCATAAATTGTTTCATCACCATGTACTTTTGTGTACTAGTATATGAGCTGTGGGCATTCCTTTGGTGTGTTTGCAAAATATTATATGATATGGATGACTAGCAGATTTTATTGATAGATTTTTTATCATTGAATATTGATAGAGAATTATTTATTATTATTAATAGATTTATTCGTTGTTTGATACAGAGCAAGTAGTGAACCTAGAGCTGAGAGTTTTGAATCTGCACCTTCTGTTACTCTCTTAAGAACACTGAACTATGATAACAGGAGAACACAGAACGGCTTGTTCATCCAGCCTCAGATGGAGGACCAGAGCCGGGATTCGGACGTCAATCACAACGGTCCGGCCATTGTCAGTAAATCCTCCGATTCCTCGCTCACTTACAGACTCTGTGCGGTGGTGGTGCACATTGGCAATATCTCGTCTGGACACTTTATAACCTACCGTCGCAGTCCTAACACAGTGAGGGGCAAGCGCCGCACAGACAAGTGGCTGTGCTGTTCAGACAGAAAGGTTGTACCAGTCAACAAGATGGATGTGTTAGCAGCAGAGGCTTATATGCTGATGTATGAGAGGCTCTAATAACATCGCCTGAATGGAGTTCTCTCTGTTTATCCTTGCCATATATCAAGAGAAAATTCCAAAATAAACACCTGCCTGCCCTTTAAGTTAATGCCACATTTTTTTTATGTCCATTTTATAAAGAGTGTTTTTAATTAGTGTACTGTGGTCGAATGAAATGTGTTTTAAGTGAAGAATGAAGTAAGAATGTAAGATGTCTCAGTGCTTCCTTCAATAGCTTTGCATTTATGTTTACAACATCTGTCAATGTTTTAAACATTTGTGCATCTTTGTTTATACATGTATGTGTTCATGATGTGGTCAGTGTGCAGTGGCAGTATGTCAGAATAAAAATGATTTTAAAAAAAACAAACAATTTTGTTGATCAGAGTTTGCCAAAGTATGAATATGGCATTTAAAATGCCAGTAGTACTGCACAATATTTGAATGTGTGCTCACAGTTTTTAAGTCAGATGTGTAATTGTGGTACTGAACATGTATTGGTTTTTAAAGATAGATTGTGTAAAAAGTTGATTGAGTTTGAAATCTGCTTTTAAGATGAACGTATTTTTGATGCATTACCAGTGCGAGTAAAGCAAAAATTGTATGTGTGTTTTGTCTGATCATAATGAATACTAGCATATCCAAACAGCTGCAATAGAGTGATAGAATAATACTATGTATATACTAGTACATGTTTTTACATTGTTATTGTTGGTTATTTATTTCAAAATGCTGCCTGATGTGTAAAGTTTACTTTGTTATAAGTTGTTTATAAAGTGCTACTGTCATTGAAATAATGAAATTGGATAATATATAAAAACTGGATTTCATTTTTGATCTTGTTTGTTTTTAATTTGTCTCATGATAAATTCTGTATTTAACATCACTGAATTTTCAGAACTTGCTAGGAAGAAAAATTTTTCAACTAACATATTAAAAAATATATAGAGATTTTCTTGAATCAAAATGCTTTATGTTTTGTCTAGTCCAATGATCTGTTTAATTCATTCATTCATAATTTCTTCCCCAAGGAGACTTTTTAACCTAACACATTTACAATATTATAATATTAACATAAACAACAAGAAGAATTAATATTTATAAAGGTGGTAAGTCCTTACAACTGAATATCGATTGCATGATGGGACTTCAAAAAAAAAGTACACTGTCGCATCCCCTTTAAATATAAAGCTAGAGATGGCGTGGTACTTAGCGACTACAAAAACTATTTCGATCCAGTGAACATTCGACACACCACACAAATCTGAATTTATTTCCGATGGTATCCCATCTGGCAATGGCTTACCTAAAGACAAGGGTTTCCGCACATATGGTAGTGACATGCTCAAAAACATATGTCAAGGAGGAGTAAGTACATACTAGTATCGGCATGGTTATGTTCTCTTTCGCTTCACTCAGCCGAACATAAATTATTTCCTATTCTAATTAAACAAAATAAAAACAGATATTGTAGGAGGTGACAACGTTAGCCATATTTATTGACATTTTGTTAACATATAAAGCCAGTTTGTTAACTTCTTTGTACTAGGCAGCCTGTGTTGGTTTTCTATGCATCTTTTTCTATACATGTCCACTTTGTACCCTGTTTTCCTCAAAACAGAAGGTCCATAAAACTCCTTCTTCTTCTTTAAAATACTGAGCAGGGCTCTTCAAAGAACGTTAATGCACAGGCGCGTGGCAGGGCAGTTAAAAACTTTACAATTTGAAATAACGGTACATAAAAGTTTAAAAGCTGGGCCAGTCATCTGGAGTTAGGCTAGCTAGGGCTTAATGGTCTGCTGGTAGCCTGCCTAGCATGACCTCAAATTTCCCCACGGATGTTGCTGTGGGTGTTGGGATATTGTTCCACTGCCTCACAGTCCTTGGGAAGAACGAGTATTTAAATACATCCGTGGGTAATGGTATGGCCCTTAGACGGTGAGATCCCCTGGTCCTTGCATCCCCTGCAGTGACAAAATGGCTATGTGGTATCTCGACATCACCATGGAGAATCTTGTACATCGTGGTGAGTCTTGCCTTGGATCTTCTTAGTTGCAGGGTCTCCCAATGTTGGTGTTTCAAGATGTTAGTTATGGTTCCAGGGGAGTAGTCGTGGTAGTTTTTACTACGAATCTAGCTGCCCTTCTCTGCACCATTTCGATGGAGTCAATGTGCAGTTTGGTGTATGGATCCCAGACTGTTGAGGCATGCTCCAGTGCTGGTCTAACGATTGCGTTGTGGGCTTGCAGCCTCGCATGTTCCGTCTGGTGAATCCAAGGGACCTGTTTGCTTTGTTGGTGATGTTGCTTATATGGGGGTACCATTTCAAGTCCTGGCTGATGATAACTCCTAAGTACTTGCCGGTTTCCTCTTTCTCTAGAGTGTGTTCGTGCAATTTATAAGGTGTTACCATTGGATTCTACTTCTTGGAAACATGAATTACCGTACATTTTTCTGGGTTAAATGACATTTGCTAATCACTCTCCCACTTCTCTAAAGCTTCTAGGTCCTCTTGCAGTTTGATGGTATCCTGGCGCGATTGAATTGGCTTGTAGAGAAGGGAGTCCTCTGCGAAGAGTCGGATGTCAGAATTCGTACAATCAGGCGTCATTGATAAAGCCTAAAACTAAGAGGGATTCGAGCACTGTTCTTTGGGGGGGGGGGAACTTGCGATCCAGTTGATGGTGTGACCTCTAATTCCATAGAACTCCGGGTTTCTGTAGAAGTCTCTTACGGGACACTATGTCGAATGCCTTGAAGAAGTCTAGAAGAACTACATCGGCCTGTTCCCTGGCTGCCATACTCCTGGCTAGCTCATGGATGGTGATGATGAGCTGTGTTTCACAAGCTAAAATCTCTTGGATTTAAAACCGTGTTGTTGGTCGGTAAGTATATTCAGATGGTCATAATGGTCCATGATGGTACTGTGGACTGCTGTAGTATGTGTTGTAGGAGTTTGCAGCAAATAGATGTTAAAGAAACAGGTCTATAGTTGACAGGCTAGTGTCTCTCCCCTTTCTTGAAGATGGGTACGATGGAATCTCTTCGTCAGTCATCTGGTATTGTACCACTATCAATGGAGAACTGGAACAGTTTTGAAAGTATGTTGGAGAGTTCCATAGCATGGTTCTTCAAGAATCGGGCGGGTATCATGTAGGTCCGGTGGCTTTGTGTGGTTTGAGTCCCCGTAGAAGTTTATGGACACCTTAGCTGTTTATTCATATGACCTTCATATATTAATGTGGTGATGGCCCCTTATCTGGTAAGTATGAGAGGTCCTCCCGAGTATAAGCTGACTGGAATTGGTTATTCAGTAGTTCAGTCTATGGGTCACTTTGAAGAAGTCCATTTGCATCTTTCATTGATGCTAATCCAGTTGTATCTTGCTTTTTGCTCTTCAAGTAAGTCCATAATCTTTATATCTTCAACAAAATAAGCTGTAGTGTGATAGCATAAGTATCGACGTGTTGAGTTATTTTGGAGCAGATCGGCGACGAACAACATGTAGAAGATAGTGAATAGAACACCTCCTAGCATGATACCTTGAAGAACTAGTACATGAACGGAGTACGTTTGGTTTTACAAAATTTGTCAAGGGAGAGAGAGGCGTTTACATGACTGTTGTTCATTAAAGTCAACAGACGTCCAGATATACCGAATTTGTACAGGCAGTGAACATAAGATGAATCCTGTCTATATAGTCAACATACAATAACAGAGAGAGAGAGAGAGAGAGAGAGAGAGAGAGAGAGAGAGAGAGAGAGAGGACACGCATGATCGCACACACAAGTATAAATTTACATATTTTCATTGTTTTCGTATGAACTGGATATTTATTTACAACACCAAAGCATCTAAATTGCACAATTATTACATGAATGCACTTTTATAGTTAGATGGCACATTGTTTCAAGCCTTAAGCTTTAAGAATGCCCGATGTCCCATATATGCAGTCTGGTGAGAGCACCATTGGTTGGATAGACGGATACATCATGGTACTTTCTGTCTCCAAACCATCTCAAGAGAATTGAGAATTCCGTCACGCGTTGCCCCGATCATTTATGAAATGCAAACGGTCCAAATGAAATACTTCCGTGGAATTGTAAAATGGCAATCGATTGGAAAAACGAAGAAAACCCAAAATAATCTCGAAGAGCAGTTGCAATATTTATTTTCTTGTACAATAAATCAATTACTCCGTGCCGCCTTAAGGTAACGACTCCCTTGCACTAGGATGACTGTTTCCCCCGGAGACAAACTCCTTAAATCACCTCAGAACAACGGAATTTAAGAAATGTAGTATTCTTTAGATTAAGGTTATATCAAGTTTTGCGGGCGGCGATTTCCTCCGAGTTATATGCACATTAACAGAACAAAGATTTCACTGATTGGTTAATAATAGTTAATATGCGCTCATTTTCTCAACATTTACAACAATAAATATTGCAAAGAACAGCTGAGACCAGAAACAAGTAAAAAAAAAAAACCAGTTTCTTTAACAAAATAGTTTGCCATTTAAGAAGAAAATGTTAGTAACCCGCACCTTTTTATATATAAATGTTATACAGTAATATAGATGTCAGTCGTAAACAGACCGGTGGTAAGAGGAGCATGTAAGTAACCTTCATTAAGATACCGTTCGATTATATAACCACATACTTTATTGTATAAAACATTTAAATTTGAATAGATCAGACACATTATGTACGCATATATACATGTATATACGATAATTGTTTACATTTCATTACTTGTCATGAAATACACTAGCTGTGTGATAAATAAACTACTTGTATATAGTAATGACAATAATGATAATAATTAAAACTCGGGCCTTATAATCTGACGACAGGCCTAGAATTCCTTTTCTATGGCCAAACTTTAGTAGTATTTCTCGCTCGTTCCCATATACGCCTTTATTAATACTGGGGACAGATTTCATCCGGCACTTGCAGCGCAAAACGATGCAACATCACTGCATGAGCACTTACAATACTAGTATCTTAACTTTCACGAGATAGAGAAACTGTAATTTTGTTCTAATATTGCGATGTTTCATAGTTTTGATTCGCGGTTAACCAATTCACGCCCTTTATTATATTTTGTGTTCTTTCTCCAAACCCAATATAAATTCCATAATTGCTTGCTTTAACGCATAGGTTGCGAATCCCTTCACTACCTTTGATATCCTTCGTTATTACCAATGATTTTAAGAGCTAGCAGAAACAAATATAGATTTTTTATGATCAACAGCAGTAGAGTGCAATATGATCTAGCTTATTTGGAGCTATTTCTGCTGATTTTGAATTAAACCATGGTTGCTTTTTCCCGTTAATCTTCACATAATTACAGTTGTTACAGAAATCGCCAAGGGAGAGACAAGTGATGCGAACTGCACTGTAGCATTTGGCCTTCTCCTCTGACAGTTAGGATAAGGTGGAAACACACTTAAACACCTCAACAATACGCAGATAAAGAGGACTCTACATATTCCATGTTCTTATTAAGCATTCTTTTACACATCGCTTATACTTTTTACAAACTATTTATCTCCATATTCAAAATACAAAATTGAAAGTTTGTCATGTTCACAAGAGTACAGAAAACTAGCATGCAAAGGTTTGACTTTATCAACCAAAAACTTACCCAAATCTTAACCTAATTTTCCTTTTCGTGCATGTAATTACAAAATACAATGGTTCTATTTAACTGATATCGTTCTATATCCTCTAAGCAAATTGACCGTCTTTTAAAATCTCATGGTGTAAATCAAAATATTATGAAGAGAAAATACTGGCCTATTTAAAAAACAATTTTGAGTGTAGTTGCAGGGTTTTTCGTTATGGCTAAGAATGACATACAATTTTTTTGGTGGGAAGATGAACATTTCGTCAAATCATCTTGTAATGTAAGAATCAAGATAAATCAAATAACCATTTTGGTGGGAGTTTTTTTTCCTTTGCTATCATTAATTATTACAGTTACATGAATGATGCATTTGGTTCTAAACGTTTTGGTACCAATTACAACGAACTCTCATTTGTATAATACAAAACATAATAAATGCCGTATAACACTCATCAATCGGAATGATTTATAATGACCCTTTCCAACATGAAGAGAATATCTTTCAATCCTTTTAAACATTTATTCAGGCCTTTCTGAAGGCAGTTTTAGAAAAGACTTGATAAATGATATCAAAAGGTTGGGACCATACGAACGCCAAGTCTGGGTGCGACTTCTTTCTCCGGAATAAAAATAAGGGTTCAGTGTTGTATCACTGTGCTAAGGCGCTATCTGATTACATTTCTTGGTTGTTAAAGAAATCCCAATTTCGAATCAGTTTTCGATCATTTAAGTCCTATTCGATAGCCGCGCGTACTCTTTAATAATAGTTTTTGTTTAGTATTTTTAAATACACAATTGCGAGAGTGAACGGAATTTTAATTGGCCAAATATTGGATAATATTTTCTTAACTAATTCTAAACTCTAATCTAAACGTTATAAAACTCGGAGAGGCTGTAATCGCTGACTACCTAATACCTTAAAAAAGGTTTGGTTGATATAGTATTCCGATTTTATTCCTTGGGGAATATGGCCATTGACTTGGATAATAGATTTGAATGCATGGGCCGGTGAGCATTACTCCAAATAAGAAACTGCTATGACCATTATAGGAAAACAAGGATTTTATCAGGCTGCTTTTCTAGCATTTCAATCAAGCGAATTTATGTGCAAAATTGCAGCGTTTTAACCAATGGAAGGAAGCGGTCGTTTGCAAAGCAGAAATCAGAAATAAGTATCAGGAAAGTAGGGAAGTTGTATTAAGCGATTGGATTTTTGGTACAAAAGTTTGTCAAAGTAAATTATGAGTTTGTTATGTACGCCGTCAATCTTGGTATCGGAACAAAGCCAATCATGGCAAGATGATCGTGGACCGACTGATTAGATAGTGTTTTGTCTTATAACACTGCAGGGATGGGGTGATTTAATCGGACCCCGCCATCACCTCTCAAGACACGACCAGAATATATTCCGGAGTCGGACACTCATCACCGTGCATCTCTTAGAATTACTGAATTTACCGGTTTCCAAAAAATAGTAAAAAATATTTAGATGTGAGGAATATGCCTGCATTTTTTGTGTTGTTTATCGTTTGCAGTTGTTTAACACTATGTTCGGGGTCTGAGCCTATAGGACTTCTGATTCCCTCGACTTCTAGCGTTCCAGGACTCCCGTCCAATGCTACAGTGTTTGGGGCTTTTAGTCAAGCCCTGGCCAATGTAAGTGGTACTCTGCAATTCAAGGTATTATCCAAGAATACAAATTGTGAAGAAGGAACAGCCTTAAATGAGGCTTTCGGAATTAAGGACATCGTGCAAAGCTTCATTGGTCCAGTCTGCGAGAAAGGTGAGATCATTTTCCATACATGAGTTTGTATCGCCAATTCCTGGAAGTAGTAAAATGGTGTGTGTGTGTATATATATATATATATATATATATATATGACCTTAATTTGTACAGTTGTAAAAAAAAAGTATAATTACTAAATAGCTTCCAGTCAAAATTATTCGTTAATTATTTTCACCTTTTAGTTCTATTAGTTCTAAAGTATAGAGAATTTATTATAATTTATAACACTTGTAAAACAATGGCAATAGTACCATCAGTCCACTGTTTAGGCTTGGTAATACGCTCCGTATCTTGAGATTAGAATTAACGGTACATTAACTATATAGTAATGGTACATTACCCACTGTACAGGGAAATCCTGCAGAATTTGATTTGTTGCGGCAATGTTGTAAATTTTTTGTATAAAAATTGACAGATAGAGGGCCATCATTATACATCAACTCTTAACTGATGTTGATGGGATGTCTTGTAAAGAAGCAAGGATGCTCAGAGACATTGACTTTTTATCCAATTCACATTTGCCATTCATGGCTACAAACCTTAGGCTTTTTAAAAGTAATTAAAGTTCTTAAACTGTTCAGTGTTTTTTCACGAAGCAATTTTGTTTAATGATCATGAAATATGCTATTTTTTCTTCCTTGTTTTCACGCGTTGCCTCGACTCTAATCAAAATACAAAAAAAAATAGTCTTTACTAGCATGCAGAGTTTGGCGCCTTTATCGTTTTCTCGCCCATCCCGTTACTCTTAATTCGGACCTATTTGTAGAGGTAATTTCATCTGATGATTTGGATGTCATACTCACAATCACACTATAGATATTGGTATTTTCGTCAGAAAAAAAAAGAGAGGAAGCATTGTAAATCAAAATCCATCCGAAAGTTCGTAGACCCTGCAAAATTATCTTCCGCATCCATTTCTGATGTTGCTGATTACAAGGATGAGACAAACCTATTAGATTTTCTACCTTGAGCCTTGAGTCAGCTTGTAAATATACTTAATCTTTAGAACTAAGTCGTGTTACCATTATTTATTTTTACATGGGTCATTTGATAGTATTTGATTGCTCAGGGATCACAGAAGGGCTTAGAAGAACAGATAAGAGAGTTCCTGTTACTTAAATTGGCTTACAAACGCCGGTTATTCCAAATATATAGAAGAAATCACTGAATGATGTCTTTGTGGAATAGTTATAAAAGACCTGGAGATAGTTTCGTTAGAGTATCGTTTGATAAACATGCCATTCAGATAAACGCACATAGAAGAAAAAAAAACAATGTAAATTTGTCAATTCTAAGCATCTCTCTATCAATGGAATTTAGTTACATACCAGTTACTTAATATATTTTTAAAAAGTGACCAAATGTTTTGTAGGTAGATAGAAAATTTTAAAAACTTTGAATTCAAAAAGATATTACGAAAATTTTCAAATTAAGTTTGAAATATCTGTTTACATGTTCACTCCCTGAATAAATTAAAAAAAAACACCAACATTAATTTCGTATAACCTCAAAATTAAACAATCACATAATTATAATAATGGTGATTTCAATAGGTCCTTCAGTACAAGACGAGTCTTCATTGTTGTTTCAACGATTTCTGATTTTTGTCCCGACATACAATGTCTTGAATAGCCATTTGCTCGCTCATATAAAAAAAATGATTAATTGAAACAGAGGTGTAGAGTACAGAAAAATATGCTGTAATTTGATGTTTCATTATTTTGATTATCTATTTTGTTTCAGAAGTAACAACAATTTTTATTTTGACAGTAAGAATGAAATAATTTTGATGTAGATTAAGCTTGGTAAGACAACAATATCCATAGATAGTGAGTCAGGCTATTATATTTACTGATGTGTCAATAAACGGTGCATCATTGTTAGTCATGATCAGGTAACAGATTATGGCTCAAAATCTCAAGAGCGTTTTCGAAACAACGAGATAATCAGCTCACGATATTATTGTGATAAGATGAAAATAATATTTAGAGTTTGCGTGATTGTTGGAAACACTGGCCCAGAAACTGAAGTATGAACACCGGGCGAGGTGTTTACTAATACCGCCATGTCCCTCCTTGAATCCTCATTTTGATTTCTCGTCTTGATTCTTATCGACAACTTCTCGCTGTGAGCGAGATTATGATGGATGTAATCAAATTTAACCTGGAAATACTGTGGCCCTTACATGCTCTACTCAGGGGGAATTTGGTACAGTGTGGTCCGTCCTTACGGGCCGACAATCACTGAATGTAACATAATTTAGCGAAACACCAGACCATTTCTGATTAATATAACCATTAATTCGGTGGAAGAGTGAATTCAGTTTTAGCGATAAGCATCGGCACGTTTTAGATAAATAATAAAAGATAAAAAAAAAACACCTAAAAATACATAATGGTCAATATATTACTACTCTTGGGATATTGGTGTTTCCGAAGACGTTTCAAAAGAAACCGTTTTCACACAAGATAACATATTGATGAACAATAAAAGCAAATCAGGATAGAGAAAATGTACGAGTTAATTGTTCAAAAAGAATATGGAATCTAAAATCAGTATATATTCGTTGGATGAAAAGACTCAGAACACATTGTTATAGAAATAAACATTTTTTTCAGTTGTTCTAATTGCTTTTCTATTTTAAAATATTGTCGTCATTATACATGTAGATGTACAGTAAGTGTATACAAAATTGTCTTATGTTCTGCAGCAATAAGGAGCGTTGCCATGATGGCGGCGTTGTGGAGGAAACCAGTGGTTACGTGGACGCCCATTAAGGAGGACTCTGACTCCTTCCCTACCCTCATCGCAACCCTGGGCTCGTACGAGGACATCGCGCGAAACATAGCAACACTTCTACAATGTCAGGGCTGGAAGACGATAGGTAAAGGTATACCGGTATCTGTAACCGTTCCCACAATGTCTACATGGGAAAAACAGACGCTGCTAACCACTCAATCCCAGAAACACCGTATATCTCTCTATATACAGCAATCTTGAACTTTTTCAAGAGCCGTTTTCTGATTTGGGTCACACAAACGATTCATTTGATTAAGCAAACCTGTAACTGACAACAAGAGGGAATGACGAACACCCATGAAACATTTCTCTGAAGGTTTTCCTGGCTGGACAGCGCCCAAATGGCGGATTAGAAAGCCCTTTATTTCGAATTTATGATAATTCTGACGGACAAAGATAAAGAGGGTTTTTTTTTTGATGATATGCAAATAATGTCCCGACAAAAAGAATTATCTTTTTGATGACATTTTACTTGACACCCCCGGTAAAGGCCAGACGATAGCGAGAAATGGAAAACAAGCGATCGGCAACTATGACCGCTAGAGGGATCAATATATTTCACACAATAAAACGCTTTCAAATCTCTTGTGTCATTTAGGTGCTTAGAAATTCTTGGCGATATTCTAGTTAAGATTAACAAATGCATAGGCACGTATATATCTTTAGAATCTATGATAAGAGCTGTTAGAAAGTAAGCATTTTCAATGCTCACTTTCCGACCTCTGTCAACATAGAGAAAGGATGTCTTTTCTGTTAACGTTGCTAAACTATTTTTCATCTCCCACATTCTCATTTGTTTTACTCCTTGCATCCTTTGTATTCCTTAATATAGAAAAAAAATTGACATCAATTTATCAACTATAAACTAGTTTAAATAAATCATTGTGTGAAAATTTAAATTTAGAAATAGTTTTAAAAAAAATTTGTTTCTTTTGTTTAGTTGTGGACTGGCTGATTAGCTAGTGGAAAACTATAACAGCAATGGAAAATATAAAATATATAAAATATATATACATGTATGCAACAAAGTTTATATTTTTTAGGTATAATACACGCAAATACTGAAATACATAGACAAATGGCGAAGACGACAAAATCTGTGCTGCAGGATGATGACGTCACAGTTAAACGTCTGCTCTCCACCAACATGACCGGTGACTCAATGAAATCCACGCTCTCTTCTATCAAGGCTTTGGCCAGGAGTAAGTACCACGACACAGCAACCTATGTACAACCCAAAGGAATCGACCAAAGTAAAAGGGTTCAGACGGCTTTTATTGCCCTTTACAATGGTCCTGTCTTCCTCTTTACGAGGGCATAGAAACTCTGTGACTATTTGCTCAAAGAAGGAGTTTTTGACCATAAATGCAAAGATGATTCTCTTGAGGTTTCAACGTGGATTAGAAACGCAGACCAAATATCAGTTTAGCGAACTTAAATTGAATATCAAAAGGTCATAGTTTTACTTGTATCTTTATTCGAGAAACAGGGCTTTGAATACGACCGGGATTCTATCAACAGGAATTAAAATTACAAATACACTTTGTTGACATTTAAATTCCAACTAATAAATAAGAACAAACCTCTGGATACCCAATATATAAGTGGGTATCCAGAGGTATCCAATATATATACATATAGTGGGTATCCAGAGGTATCCAAAAAACATATAGTGCTGTAAGTTATATTTGTACTCTTAACACGTCAATGCTCCTTTGTTCTTTTGATAATTCGAGATCGGAGTACATGTACTAACATGCATTATTCAATTTTAAAAGTACAGTCCAAGTTATTTAGATGTTTATCAATGAATTAAACTCGCTAAAAATACCAATAAGTTACGTCAGAGTATTACTCAAAAGTTACTAAGAGGATATGAAACTTAATACTAGTAGTTATGTGTTGATCAACAATTTGGTTCCTTCTCTATAGACTAGCATTTGGTTAAATTATTTGGTTCGCTCCACAAACTACATTATACAATGTATATAGAAACTATTTACCAAACTGTTGTATGGCACAGGGGCAGAAAACTACACAATTAGCATCGAGCTTCGTTCACAGACACATATTGCTGATGGTGGTCGACTATATTGCCCTTCTACAATAATCACAAAACAAAACAATAAACACAAAACAAAACAATAATCACAAAACAAAATAATAAACACAAAAACTGCATAGTATTGAACTAGTTATGTAGACTTAATAGACTACTGGTATTTGAAACAACTGTACGCTTGAAATAATTACCTCCTAGAAGTTGAAGATAATAACATGTTACTTTTAAACTGTTCATTGTAATGAGAGGAATGAGTGATTATGGTAATTTTTAGACTATATTTACTCGGAGACAAAAAGTTCTGAACAAAGACACAGGATAATATTCAAATTTTAAACCTTATATATTTGGATTCCATATGTATTTATAGATACTTAATATAGTAATATAGTATAAAGTTCATAGTAAAAAATCATGTTTCAAATTTTAGGTTAGAAATGCTGGGTAATTTGTTGTGCATCCAGCCTCTTTAATGGTTTTTGTTGTTGTTGTTTTTTTTAAGTCATAGTAGTGCTTGTTCCTGAGATGTTTCTGGAGACCTTCCTAACGGAAGTGACGTCAGAAGGAATGAACGACGGCTCCTATATGTTCATTCACTGGAAATTCAGCCCCGCACTGAATCAATCCTCCGGACTTAGCGTCCCACATCCCAAGAACACGCTCCAGTCACTACTTCAGATAGGACCATTCACCGCCTCACAAGGAAGCTACGACCAGTTCATCAGTCGCAACTCATTTTCACAATCGGTAAGCTATCGTATACAGTAAAATATGCTTATAACGAAGTCCCAGGGACGGGCAATTTTACTTCGTTATAAGCGTAATTCGTTATATTCGTCAAGTTTACATGTAATAAAGTCACGGGGAATGAAAATCACTACGCTGTAAGCATCAATTCATTATAAACGTGTTCGCTATAACCGTGTTTTTCTGTACGTAGTTAGGTATCTTTCAGGTTTTCAAATTCACGCAATCTTAAATGATCATCATAATTATCTACTTATTCGCCTTTTTATATTTTCAGTTTTAAATTACCAATGTTAACACCTCCCCTTTTCTATGCTGGCTAATATCAAATGAAAAATAAATCTGTGCAATAGCATAACTGGGAACATATATTTCCTTTCGAACTTATCAAATCGTTATATTTATTAAATGTTACATGTTACAAACACGTAAAAATAACCCGTTTGATTAATAATTTAACAGCAAACAGCAACATCCTTTTAAATTAAAACTAAAAGCATTTAGTTATAATGGACGGATGAAAAAAAACATTGCTAATTGTAGAAACGTCAACTACATGTATATATTAAGACCAATTGGTGGTACTCACTCATTTTATGTTTCACTGTACGGCGCTCCTTTACAGGCCAGCGAGTTCTACGCATACCTATACGATGCCGTTGTCCTGTATAGTCACTATGTATCGCTCAATAATACATATCCATCTCAACATCATCAAAACCTACAAAGAATCAATTACACAGGTATGTTTCAGATAATGAAAACTAAAAACATGTTTTACAACAAAAGAAGACAAAATATAGCTTTAACTAAGTTAACATAATCCTTTTGATCTTGTTTAGAAATCAAATACCTTCAGATAATTTTTTTTTTAAATTTAGAGAAGTACTGCTTAGACATGTAAATTTCTATCAATGAGATAACAGAAATAAAAATCCGTTATATATTTTTACAGCTTGTTTGTTTTGCTTCATGTGTTGTGTGATTTGCCATTAAATAAAGTTTTGAACTAGTTGATAAGACTTTTAAAAAATATTCTTAGGCTGGACAGGTCACATTCGATTTAACAACTCGTTCGCAACTCGAACCTACCGTGTCTCCCACTACCAACAAGGCAACTTCTCAATCGTGTACGAGCTATCCTCTGACCAGTGCGCCAAGACCCTGACCCCCATGGAATGGATCGGGGCTGGGCCTCCACAAGACACGCCCACCTGTGGGTTCACCGGTAGTTCCTGCAAAAATAACGGTATCTATTTTAAAAATTGTATTTTCACACTTTATACTAGTACAATTAACATGTATGATTATTTTTCATGGTTGGCAGAAATAAACTTAAATCACGTATAAACATGATGAGATGTTTCCATTTAAGAAATAAAATTCCATATAGACAATATAAATAATAATAATTCATATTTCCACTGATGGATTTTCAAAAAAATTCCTTTTTTCTTATAGGATATAAAATTATTTTCTAAAGGTTAATAATTCAAACAGATACTTTTCTACTGAAGCTTCATTTTTTCATACGAATTTTCAATCCTATAATATTTTAGTTCAAATTCTACAGAATTTAAATTTCCGTAGAAAATAATTTGATAACGTAGCATCTTATAAGAAAAAGTTCTTCTACCGTAAGAATATTTTGAAAATAAAATGCACTGACAGACAGACGCAAAAGTGTCACCGGCAAAAATTCTTTTCTTCTTCATTTAATGTTGTTAAATAATTTTTTTTTAAATTAACATTTTTTCAGACGATGCGAATGAGAGAGGGGCGATAATCGCGGGAGCCTGTATTGGTGGACTTCTCAGTGTCGCTGCTTTCATACTGGCGTTTTATCTTTACAGGTGCGGGTCTTATTTTAAAACTAAAATATACAATCAGTGTGTGAAATTATCATTTAGCGCTATACACGCGATAAATTAAGTCAGTTATGAATGACAGCTAGCGAAAACACATATTTTTGTTTAGTTATAAAAGTTACACATGCTGTAAATTATAACAAAGAAACAAATTAAAGAAGTTGTTATTTGCTGTGATAGAGATGTTGACCAAAAAAAAAAGGATTTTTTTTTTCACAAATTGCAGAAAAATGCGTTTTGAAAAAGAACTGATGGGAATGTTGTGGAAAGTCAATGAAAATGAAATCAAACTGAGAAACAAGCAGGCGGCTCCTAAACAACAGGCGGGCCCACACCCAACCAAAAAACTGGTTCGGATGGTAAGTAATCAATGTTTTATCTTGTTGGATCACTCATTTCTTAAATCTCTTTAATTTAAAGAAACTAAAAATGTATGATAAACACAATTTCTTCTGCAGGAAACCAGGGGCACCTTGGGATTTGGTTCCTCCTGCAGTCTGGACAAGAACTTCCTATTTGCTCCAATTGGGAATTACAAGGTATACATGTAGGTCTTTAGACATCAAAGATGGGTGGTATATGTAATTTACATTATGAAATGAAGTATTCATGCTTTAATCCATTTTTGGGAGTTGATTTTAATCAACCCTCCTATGCAGTTACTCTGGCAAACCGAAAGTGAAACAGTGTTTGAACCTAAGCACAAATCATCACCGCTGACAAGAGTTAGTTCTTGAAATAATAGATAAACGCGGTGTAATGTATGCTGAACCATTGTTTTTCAAGAAAACGTATTTAGAAATACCTTGAAAATAGTCAGATTTTAAATAGTACGAACAATTTAGATATCTTTTGTAGTCGTATGTATTCCTACGCCCGAGCGTTCAACCAGACACTATCTCTGACAAGCAGAGAGTCTCTCTTGGTAGTCGGAGATTAACGAAGACAGTCGAGCGTCTGGTTGAACGATACTAGAGTTCAATATTGCTTGAATCCAGACATGTGTACAATTTTTAGAAATATTTCGATTACTGATAATAGTTTGATGGAATTAATTATATCTTTAAATATTAACGTTACACAACATGATTCATATGGGGTTTTCTCGAAATTCTTGTCGGACTGAAAAGTCCGAGAATTCATATTATAAAAATGTGCGTAATTTGAAAAGAGATTAGAAATCACTTGTCATGCTAAATAACATATCGTTGATTCTAAAATAAATAATAATCGATAAAATCAACTCCCGTCAGTACTTCAGTACTTTGATTATGACTATACCTTAACTGAATTGCTAGGGTGCTGTGGTGGCGGTGAAGAGTTTACAACGAAGGTCTATCCGACTGACGCGAGATGTCCTACGAGATCTCAAAACGGTAAGACCAGGCACGTAGCATCGTTTTTGAAAGTGGGGGGGGGGGGGGGAGCAGACTCATCCAAAAAATCTATCCAAGAAAAAATAAAAAGACTACTTCCAAAAATCATGAAAATCCTAATCCGTGTAGGGGGGGGGGGGGGGGCTAGTATACCTATAACTTCAATTTCACTTTTAATTTCCTTCTTTTCATTTCAAATATACATACTCCTAAAAAAGTGGGGGGGGGGGGGCAAACTCCATGACAATTCATTTTTTTTAATGTAAAAAAGAAAAATGTTTGCTGCGAGAACTAGTATTAATTGAATGCACCAAATATCAGATATTTGTATAAATCTGTTTCAGTTACGAGAATTACATCATGACAATTTAAACCAATTTGTTGGTGCTAACTTGGAGCCAGAAAATTGCTACGTTCTAACCATGTATTGTTCCAAAGGAAGTTTACAGGTAATAGTTAAAGTCCCCTACAATCAAAGCATCAAACAATAACACTGTTTATTACTGAAAAGAAACATGTCGATGTGTTAATTAAGATTAAATAACATTTGAAATCAAAGAAGTATATAAGAATATTATTCGATTTCTGATATCATTCGATTAAGTTTTTGTATAATTTTAACCATTTTTTTTCTGTTTAGGATATTTTAGAAAATGACGACATCAAGTTAGATTGGATGTTTAAAATGTCTTTTGCATTAGACTTAGCAAGGGTAAGCATTCGTTTTAAATTCTCTGATTCATAAAATAGTGAACAATAAAAACACAAATCCAGAATAATAAACCTTTTGTCTTTGTAATATCAGGGTATGGAGTTTTTACACAAGTCTTCCTTGAGGTCCCACGGTAACTTGAAGTCCAGTAATTGTGTGATAGACAGTCGGTGGGTGCTAAAGTTGACCGACTATGGCGCCATTACGACCCACCCAGAGGAACCCACACAGGAGGTCGGGGAACACGAGTTCTACACGGGTATTCATATTTAATAACATTTATGACATTCATATTTGTCAATGGTGTGTCTGTTATTAAATGCACCAATTTCTTATTGATTGGTGCATGGTGCATGTGTTAAAATTATATTATGTAATATGCAGCAACAAAATATAGAATTCTTATTAGTTTTTGCAAAGACCAACTTTAAAGAACTTCATCTGGTAGGAGTATTATCAATTTTTTTTTTGAAAGAAGATTCTTGTCCTTTTCAGGCTTATTCTGGACAGCACCAGAGTTGTTACGGCTGCAGAAAATCCCCCGTAAAGGGACACAGAAAGGAGATGTATATAGCTTCGGTATCATCTTACAGGAAATCTTTCTTAGAACCACTCCATATTACTTCAATGTCGTGTCATCTCCCAAAGGTTTGTTTGCAATTATTGCTTCAAAACATATCACGATAAAGAAAATAGTTAAAGCTTCTATCTAACGAATGTATATTTTCTTAAAACTTGACCTTCTTTTTCCAGAAATAATAATGAGGGTGCGGAACCATGAGGTCCCCCCTTACCGGCCTCACATACCGGATGACAGCAATGTCCCGGATAAAGCGGTCTTCTTGATGAGGTGCTGTTGGCACGAACATTCTGAATCCAGGCCTGATTTCCATAGCATCAGGAAGAGGCTCATAGACATAAATAGTGGAAGGTAATCCAACACTTCTGGATATACTTGTACTTTTAAAATAAATTAAACTTCTTGTTTCAATTTTACATATGAAATTTAAGCAATTAATATTGTATTTTTGCATGCAATTGCTAGGCTGGCTATTTCCATCATCAGAGTACATATGCATGCCAGCAAAGCAATTGTAACTCATAGTTCCATCTTCAATGAAAGTTGTTTTCAATCTTGGTGTTTACATAAAAATTTAAAAGAAAAATATTTAATAGATTTATGAATAAAATGGTACAAGTAAATAGTGTCCTAGATGTATATGCAAACATTTAATGGCGTTTTAAGCATTTTAATTGTTTACTTGATCGAAAATCACAGAAAAAAATGTTTATTGTTACAGAAAGATCAACATCATGGACAACATGATACTGATGCTGGAGGCGTATAGCAACAACCTGGAACAGCTGGTGACGGAGAGGACGGAGGAGCTGGCCCTGGAGAAACAGAAGACGGACAGACTACTGTACAACATGCTGCCGCCGTGAGTACAATTCTAACCACGCCCACAATAAAATCACGTGACTCACCCCTTTGTTTATGGAACACTTTTAAAAGAACACCCACACATTTGGTTATTTGTTGCATTGTGATTTACTGTGTAGGTTAGTCGCAGAGCAGTTGAAGCGGGGAGAGTCTGTTCAGCCCGAGTGTTATGACGAGGTCTCCATTTTCTTTTCTGATATCGTCGGCTTCACGACGATAGCCAACCAAAGCGAACCACTACAGGTGTGTGCTCAATTCTACAAGGAATCTTTATACATATAGATTCGTGTTCAGTAAAAATAAAATCCACTCTTAAGAACATTTGTAGAGACAAAGCAAGAGAAGATTTACGTTACTCGTGGCAGAAAGTTTAACCTTGCCATTTTTTCGTCAATCATACAAGAATTCACTTATAATTTGGATAACAAATATATGGCGTGTTCTATCATTTCATTAGGTTGTGGATCTTCTAAATGATCTTTATACAACTTTTGATGAAATCATCGCTCGACATGACGTGTATAAGGTAACTGTATGCACAAGTAACAACTATAAAACCTGATTTATAAGACTTTTTAAAGTACCTATTTGTTCTATCCATTATTTGTTTGTAATAATGAAACAACAAAAATAAGTGTTCTGCAAAAAAGTAATTGTCAATTGAAAAAACCCCACTGTAACTACAAAAGTGGATAATTTTAAGTATGGTTATTATTTCTTTACCACCCGTCAGGTGGAGACTATTGGTGACGCCTACATGTGTGTAAGCGGCCTCCCTCGCCGGAACGGAAAGAAACACGCCGGGGAGATCGCCAATATGGCGCTGGACTTATTGAATGGAGTCACCAACTTCAAGATCCGCCATCTTCCGGGGTCCAAGCTGCAGCTCCGGATCGGTCTACACACGGGAGGGTGTGCCGCGGGGGTGGTGGGCACGGCCATGCCCAGGTACTGCTTGTTCGGCGACACCGTCAACATGGCATCTAGAATGGAGTCTACAGGGAAAGGTAGGGCGCCGAATCTTTTTGACTGGGTACTTATTGTCACAATTTCATAAGAAATACGTTTGAGTTCAGTGTTTTGTCTGATGATTAACATGTACCTAATGTAGATGTTTTTACCCGTAGCATTACATATCCACATAAGTGCAGGAATGAATTCTGCGCTCAAGGATCTTGGTTGGGGGTTTATGACGATGGAACGGGGAATTATAGATGTGAAGGTGAGTTAATACTCGTGTATTTAATAACATTATATAAAAATTGTTCTAAAGTTAACAGAAATTATGAAATATTTCTTTTTGTGTAATAAGGGTAAGGGTTTGCAGAAAACTTACTGGCTGATTGGAAAGACAGGATACTCGAAACCATTGCCACAAACCATGATCAGGTAAGGAATCAAAATTTGTGAAAACTTAATTTTAAACTGAATATAGATATCAGCAGAGCAAAATGGAAACTTTGTATAAATTATTTATTTCAGCTTACAAGAAAAATGGCGACAGTCTCAGGATACAGGCAGACCATGTTCTCCAACGGAATCTCATATCTCAGATCGTGATCATAGCGACAGTATGTATGGGCGAGCATTCCGGAAAACATCCATCGCCATCAGTTTCCTCCACTCTTTGTCACGTGATGCGCAAAATTCAGACAGTCGCTCAGTATCTGAACTTAGCGTTCAGGACTTACATTTGTCGTGTGAGAGTTTGAAGGACAAAAGACCCTCTCCCGTGACCTTGTCTCCAGTGCAGAGGTCGCAAAGCGTGGGAGAAAGTAAGATCAGGCCGATGATTAACAATCTAACCAAAAACAGGAAGTCCAGACCGGATTTGAAGAGTAAATCTTCAACGGACTCATCTAGTGACGAAAGCAAGGACAGTGATCAAAGTAATTCGTCCAAGGAAACGCCAAAGAAATTTGCCATACCAAAGATTGAAATTTCGTAAACTGTCTTTCATGACTATATATGCCAAATCAAAAGCAATGTTTACCCGTTACAATTTTGAAAAGTCCATGTGACAACTAGTTTCTTCCCTAAATTGTTCTGTTGCAATATAATTTTGTTACTGGTATTAGCTATTGTATATACATAATACATGTTATTATTTATAAAAAAAATTAAACTTATTTTAATTTGTTTTAATTTTTTTTATTTTATTCAAATGTTTAAATTTAAAACACGCATGTAAACTGAAGAATAACTTTCAAAGTTTCGTTATTCCTTGGTTTGAAAAATAATGCATTTTAAATAAGAGTGGTAACTCTTACCGAAGAAGATACCACTACATATAGTTTGGTTCTACCAGTTTTTGTAGTCGGGATCATTAAAAAACTAAGGTAAATTAACATACTGCAAGAAAACAATACAGTTTCCCAGTACGACAATTACAAATGGACTTTACTAAACTTTAGTAGACTTATTTTTCAGTATTCGGACATCAGTATTGATAAAAGGGTCTGTAACACGTAACTCTTGTAACACTTTTTCAGAAGATGCATATCAATAATGATTCAATGGTCTGTAACCCTTATAACCCTGTTTCAGACAAGACATCTATACTACTATATTAAAATAATAGACTCGAATTTTTGGGCTTTAATACCGAGAAATCGGAAGAGTACTGTCTTTTGTTTTATATATCTTAAACATCGTTGGTACTTGAAAATTACCAGTTTGTTTTTATTTTTTCTCAATCAAGCTTCGCTAATTAATAATCAATGAAAATTCCTTTTTAAAATCCGGAAATCATCTGGATTTTTTGGATTTTTTAATCTTGCGCATGCGCATTACATTTACGCTAATCACGGGAGGCTCTTTAGTTTATGTTTCCACAATATCACATTTGCATGGATAAACTCAGAAACGATAATACAAATACGTGTAAATTTTCATTGAAAGTTTGCTACATGTATATATTCTGATCATCAAAGAAAATACGGGAGATAACTCTAACTCAGAGCATTTGATATGAAAAATCCCGAGAGTTACGAATGTCTACATGGTGTGTAAATTTGAAGAGAGTAAAAAAAATTGGTGTAAAAGTGTTGAATTCTTCATAAATATGAATTAAATTTTTAGATGAAATGTATTTACAGCCTCAAAATGGTTTATTATGAATAATTTGACTTATTTTCAATAAAGCTTCATTAATTTTCTCAAAATCGGAGCGATTCTGCAGTTTTTTGCTACATTACGGGTATATAGGAGGCATTTTAACCGTGGTGAAGGCCTGTCCCGAGACACAGTTCGATTATTCTATTATAATAATATTAGATTATTCAGATAGCATATGCAATGTCAACCCGTGCACGCACGGGTCAAAGTCTAGTTAATTATATAAATGATTTAGCTTTTATACCATACTTTTCCCCCTAATTTGACCCTACATAAAGAACAAGAATTTTTGCTCTCGGTGTAATAGGGTTACATACCGGTAATTGCCGTACCGGGAAACTGTACTGGATTTGTGACATTTCTGTAGAAAGAATGTCAACAAGTATTCGATCACTCGACTATCGCTTGATCACGACGATAATCGACTGAAATCGGTATAGATTCTATAACTATTAAACTTGTATTTTAAGGATAAATTTAAAAGTAAGGATATATATTTTCTATTAATTAAGATAAAATATACTCAAAACAATCACCAACCCCTCAAAAAGAAAAAAGAAAAAAGAAAGAAAAGAAGGAAAAACAAATACCTAGCTTTTGTTAACATAAACATGGTATGGTGATATTTTTCACCCGGGGTAATGCCATATTACGCTTTGTACAGGTAATACCTGTAGTGTGACCGATTAGTGCACACGTAGTGTTACATATGTACATGTAACTTATAACAGAGTCCAACCTGTTTTTGCCGATTTAAGCCAGATCTCCGATCTTTCCAATTGGGTAAAATATTGCAAGCAACATGAAAATAAACCAACATCAGTTTCCTGGTAGTCATCATTAGATTTACAAACGTTTGGAGAACACTTGACATTAATGTGTGTGGCCTTAGTATCCACAGGTATATACATGTATGTACCTATATACACAATCAACAAACTGGTTTTTGATTGGTTAATATCAAACCATGCTCTTCCGCGTGTCTCACATTTTAGTGATCATGATGAATTCGGGTAATATTTGAGTGCCACAAGAACTAAAAAGAAGTTGCAATGTGTATAATGGGTTTTTTTTTATCGTACAATAAAAATTATAATCAATATGTTCATGCTTTTTGTTCATGACTAGCCTATTTCAATAAAAATACCAGTCTATTAAATTCAACCCATACATTTATGTTTAAACCAAGTCGATTCTTCTTTTATTGATGTTAAAACAGTAACCTTTGATTGTACATCATTTGAATTTATTGGACTGTATAGTACAAAATCGATTCCTAGTGTTATCACAGACAAAGACACTTAAAAATGTAAATATTTCCAAATAAGGTCTTCATGGGACATGCCAATACAATTATGATTACATATAAATGCATATCGGAACAGTTTAGATTAGTACAACTAATCTTACATGTAACTTATTGGTCTTTGTTCAGTTTACTAGTATATAATAATGTAATGCATTGATTTAATGCATATTACATGTACATGTAATTATACTCAATTTGGCTCAAAGAAAATTGAACAGGCACATCTTTATTTTAAGGATTTTTTAAAAACAATTGCCAAGAATCAGTAGATATATACAGGTATTAACAAAGCCAAGATTATTCGCTTGATCGTTATTTGAAAATCGGTCCCCTTTTGATTTATCTTATTATTTTTTTAATACAAATCAACCACACACACTCCAAATGACGGGTATATCCACACACATGTTTATATGCATGTTGACAAGTACACCATATACACTATGTAAGATCGGTGTTTCCAGCTCGTAAGACGACGATGACTCGCAACTCTGTGACGTATTTGTTTGTCGTCATAACTGACCAACCCTCCAGCCAATGACATGTATATAAGCAACGGGACACCATTCAGTCGGTACAATCTCTCTACGACTTCTCTAAGAACAACAGCAACAACAACGAGATGAAGGCTTTACTCCTGGTGACCCTTTGTTGTTGTGCTGTGGTCCTGGCATCAGGCCAGGGTAACAGTGCTTGGAACAGGATGAAGAATGGCGCTCGATCACGCTCCTTCGGTAACAGAGGCAATGGTGGAGCAAACAAAGCCGATAGTGCTACAACTGGAGACAGCAACACAGGAGTCGACGGTGATGGCAATACTGCAACCGGAAACAGACAATCTAACCGCGGGAGAAGACCAAATTTCTCGCAGCAAGGAAATGGTCAAAACCGAAGACCTGACTCTGCTCAAAATGGGCAAAGAGGCAGAGGTCAATGGCAACGTCGCAATGGTGGACAAGATTGGTCGGTTAGTACGCTATAGTATTATTCCATCCTTTTGTAATGTATAGTTGTCCTGTCTTCATGCAAATGACGAATAACTAGTTCCTTTGGTGTAAATTTAAAAGTAATCGAATATAATTATATTGAAATTCTAAATTCATTGAGCTTGACATGCAGGATGTGATAAAGGCCTCCTGGAACACGTCCCTGTCCGGTGACGTTGTCATCAACGAAAGAGGGTTCGTCTCTAACAACAACCAGGTCGGATTTTTAATGTCCACTGATACTGAACTGACCAGTGCAGGCTACAACCAGAGTTTCACAATGATCGACTTTGGAGCGGTTAGTGTTATCGAATTATACATATTAATCGTAAAAATTGCTCCTTTTAAATTGAAACATTAATTCAGAAAACAAACAAAGCAGCACAATGTCTATTTTCATATCATTCTTATTTTTTCTACTTTATTCTTCGACAGGGTAAGGAAGCAATTCGTGTGGAACTTCGGGATCCAGAAATGGCAGCTTTTAACCGAAGTGCCGACCAAATTAGGAGCCGGGAATTCTGGGCCCGTAAGAAGCATATCTGCTTCATAATGGACGTTCCTCTCACATTTACGGATTTCTCTGAAGCAATTCAGCTTCGTTCTTCTTTCTCATGGGTAACGTTACATGTATATACACAGAAAATATACATTCGAAAATTATTAAGAGCTTTACATTACGACCAAATATTTATTTATATTTTCCACTATTTAACACCGAATCGTTGGTTTTAGGCGGGACCTATTCCAACTGGAAACGTGAAGACTTTTGTCGCCCGACAGGACAACAGATTGACGGACCTAGGAACTAACGGGGTGATAGATCGCCTCTGTGGTAAAGCTGCGGCCCGTGGGCTGGCATTCTCCATTGTTGCGGGTACGTACACGTACCGTTCTGTTTCTGCATGATAAAAATCGACCTTATGATTTATTTTGTTTAAAAGTAGTTAGTTCATCAACTTGAAGTGTTTAAACAAAACCTGGTCACATAATTATGATATTTACAATTTGCTTTTTACTCACAAGATCTCTCTCACCTATTCACAGATTCTTCAGTGACAGAACAGATGGAGAAGATCAAGGTTACGGGTCATGTTGATCCCCTGCAACCTTTGACCTCTGTTCCGTACGAGGTCAAGGTTGAGGCCGGCATACTTGCTTCATAACTTGTTGAACCCTACTGTGTCTCAGAAATCCCCGTGTTCCCTACATTCGTTCATAAATATAACGTATATGTAATGGTGTCTACTGTTGGAATATCAAAGAATTTGTATACTTTCTATATCTATTTCAGTGTCATGTTTTTTATAACTTACATTTAAAACTTAATTATAGAGCGCAACTGTTTATTTTTTGTAACATTATTTATGTGCATTTTCTATTGGTTTTTTATATTTAATAAAATACATGCAAATATCATACTTGCTTGCATTGCATTTCTTCTTTTAGTTACTGATTGCACTGCAGTTTCCCTGTTACACTCGATCAATATATGTACTAAGATCTATTTACCTATCGGTAGAATACTCTAGAATGAAGAAATATTTACAAAATGTAATTCAAAGTGACTTGTTTGTGTTACACTCGACGAACCTAACATATTAATAAAAAAAAAAAAAAAAAAAAAAAAAAATATATATATATATATATATATATATATATATATATATATATATATATATATATATATATATATATATATAAAAAACACGAATCCTCTTTTTGGTTAATGAAAAAAATACCAAGGGTCAGTGTCGGCCTAAATGTAATGTCACATGCTCAAGTACTATTCTCTTTGAGAAGAAAACAGGCATTTAGGCTATGCCTGTCCACTTCTCAAAAGAGAATAGCTAATGTACATGTATTTTTAATAGCTAGGCATGAATACAATTATTTCCGCCTAAATTATTGGTGAAGGAATTTCTTGATGATTTTAAAACTACGCCGTTGTCAGTCCTGAGTTAATTTAATTTTGTGATAAAAGTTCAAATGACACGAGATACAGTATGTGTAATAGTGTTTATTCTTGATCCAGACTAGCTCATACCACAAAATGAACATGTACATGTATCATAATTATAGTACCTTTGTTAAGTGCCCAAAACCTATGAACACACACGCAACAAAAAAAATAGATTCATTGACAACATGATAAATGCGTAATCTGAAGCTATGTTTTAATCAAATCTCGAAACTTTCATTGCCATCTCTCTCTCTCTCTCTCTCTCTCTCTCTCTCTCTCTCTCTCTCTCTCTCTCTCTCTCTCTCTCTCTCTCTCTCTCTCTCTCTCTCTCTCTCTCTCTCCCCCCCCCCCCCCGAAAGAAAATAGTAAAAGTTACTAATTTTAAAAAACCCACCAAAAACCAATCGTAACTACTCGGCCATTTCCGCTGGCGAAATATAACGTTATTTTTCGCCAGCGGAAATGGTCGAGTAGTTACGATTGACAAAAAACTAGTGCCTTGTTTCATAGGAACCAGTTTAAAAAGGTAACGGGACGTTTCGCTCCTATAGACGTTTCGCGCTGAGACGTTTCGCTCCTAAAGACCTTTCGCGCTGAGACGTTTCGCATCTATATTATTTATTATATATTATTATTACATATATTGCGATGTTTTAGAGATAATATTTAGATAAATATTTATAAATAAATATATATGCGTGTAATAAATATTGACTTTATTGAAAACATATGATCATGTTTATTGTGGCACATTCACTGATAACTTTAATATTGTATAAAACGATTATCCACGTGAAGATGTATAATTATGTTTATTTAGCAATCATTATTTAGTTCTGAATCGGTTTCCTCATAAAGGTGTGAAAATTAATTTGGAGGCGCCCCATGTCAAGCTAAAGAGGAGACGGGTGTTAATTATTATTAATTATTATTAACTAGCGGTTACATATACATATGATGAAATACATCGTAATTCATCATATAAAAATTTATAACGGTATATATAATATGCAACTTGAAAACAATGAAAATTAAAACATATATTGTTAATATTGCTTACTTTTAGTGTCGTTTTATCCAGGTTTTATATATAAATCATTGGAAAACAAATTTTTTTCATTTATACACAATGTTTTAATGTAAGTAAATATAATGAGTAAATATTAATATGAAATACATCGCAATTCATCATATAAAAATTTTAGAACGATATATGTAATGCGATGTTTTAAGATAAATATTTATACAAAATATTAAAATTGACTACATTCAAAAACCCTCTTTTTTAAACTGTCTTTGAAAAATTCTGAATTTATATAATGTACCAAATCATTATCCGCGTGCATATATAATTATGTTTATTAAGCAATCATAATTAACAGATTTCCCTTTTTCATAACTAATTTGGAGGCCCTCCATGTCCAGCTAGAAGTTTTCATTGTATATATTATATATTTATGCTTATTTACTATTTATTTACTACCTATCTATTCACATATAAAATGTACCTCTGACTTTTGAACTGTATAATTATACTGATTGATCTCATGTACCATTTCATGGTTTGAGTGAATAAACTGAATTGAATTGAGTTATGGGTGTAATTAGTTTACTGCATAATGACCACATAATTAATAGGCGCGAAACATCTCGGTGCGAAACGTCTCGGTGCGAAAGGTCTTTCGGGGCGAACCGTCCCGCATTCGTTTAAAAATGGCGTCCTCCAGAGGACAGTTCATTGGGACAATTTACACAAGGTAATATAAATGCAAGTCACAACTATTTATGAAAATGTCAAATAACACAATATTTTTTGTAATGTACCTGTCTTTTTCTTAATCGTACAAAAATGACATGAAAGTGAATAGGCATTTCGCACAGGACAGGTGTAACGTTACGAGGAAATTCGGAGCTGCTTGCTGACAGTGTTTAATCATTCATGATTCTGGGGATGGGGTCCAAACTCTGATATTATAGTCTGTCACAAGATATTTATGCAGCATATTTAGACGAGTTTCAATAATAATACACATACCTGTAAAAGAAGTGCAATTGAAATCGATGAAATGGAAAATATCAGATTTACCATTTATTGAAAAATTTGTAATGTACAACAATTCATACATATGTACTGGCGTGCAACCAGTTCTCACCGCGTACCATTTCTTGCCAGTGCATTGTTACGTCATTTTATCAACACATAAAATTATATACGAAAAATGACGTAACAATGCAATGGTTAGAAATGGTACTCGGCGAGAACTGGTCGCACGCCAGTAGACAGATTCGTCGAGACTAAAAAAATTTTGACAGACATCTCTTCGGAATCTTCCGAAGGACATCTCTCAAATTTTTCAGTCTTCTAAAAAGATGTCAGTCAAAATTTTTCAGTCTTGACAATCATATTCTGCTTTTTAACTCAGTTGGCTTTTATCAGGTTTAGTACAATCACTAGATTTTGCTCTGTAGCTTGAATTACCTACTTAGCTAAATTTACCTACCTGAAGTACGCTAGGTTTATATAACATCACTGCTTTTGAGCAGTTTAAAGCAAAACATGCATTTCTATTGTTTGAGTAACTGAATGCCACCTTGTTTGCAAATGAGGCATTAATAATTGTGATAACTTCACATTGTGCTGAATTATTAACAATCGATTATTGATATCATGTTAACCAGAACTGTAAAGCCCTGTCTTTTTTCTTATTTCATTGAAGAAGTAGCTTATTTTGGTCAGTGGTCACACATAAACAGTTATACAAAGCCTCAAAACTTTAAGAACTTTAACTCTTAATTGCGCCGAAAGAGCAACATTTTCAAGAGTTGTTTTTTTATGAATTGTTTTCAGATTAGTTTTAAGGCCGCACAAAGTTAAGAATAAAGTATGATTAAGTAGCTAAATAAACCTTCTTCGAGTAGATGAAAAAAAGCTATGTAGGTAATTTAAGCTATGTAGCTAAATCTACTTGACCTAATTATTGCTCAGTTGAGGAATTTCTTGTTTGGACTTTGTATTAATTTGCTTAGATGTTGAAACTGCTTTTCAGTGCTTTACAGTGTGATAATTTGCCTGTCTTTGTAGAACACAAGGATTGATTCGGTCTGGTGCTATGAGAAGAGAAAAAATCCCTCTCTGGTTTAATGTTTATGAAGCTTTTCCACCATTAGACAAATTTAATGCAGAGGAAAAAGAGCCTGACCAAGCTCGCAGAATTAAACGAATTAATTACCCAGAGGACCTACTCCGAGTGTAAGTGTAAAAATAGAGGGCCATGTTGTTATTTTATCAATAAGGTTTGATTTTGTCATTTGAGCACCACATCTTGTTGAAAAACCGGTAGTTTCTTTATGTTTTATTTTTGTGTTTTAAAATTATTTCATTGTGTATGCATGTAGGTATAAAAAGTTTACAGAGATTAAAAAACAATATAAAGAAGTTTTTACTTTGTTTATGCACTCATTTCAAATGCCAGCATTTATGTAGTGTTTAAATGCATTGTCGGAAAACCACAACCTGTGAGTTGGCCTTGTGTAAATATCCATTTGAGATGGGCAGTCACTTTTGGTTTCTGATAATGTAATGTTTAAGATGTAATGCTATTAGTTTTAAGTAAAGTGAATTTTTGTTGACTTCAGGAAATTTTATGAGAGATATGGTACACCAGAGGTAGTGAATTTGGAGAGCAATGTAGACACCCTTAGCCAAAAGTAAGTGATGTTTCTATTGATAAAATTTTTGTACAAGAAAATGTGAACTTTGGAATCACTGATACTGTATTGTGGATTTTCATCATAATCATGGGTACCCATGAAATTAAACATTCATGGATATTGTACACATTGATTAAAGCATTATAAAAGTATTTTCTTTTAAGATATTGTCTATCCACTTGACTATATTACATCTCAGTGAACCTATAAACTAAAATTAACATTTTTTGCATGAAAAAATTTTTTTTTGGTTATCCTTTAAAATAGTTGGATCATTTAAGTTATCCACTACCTTAAGGATCTCCGATCCTCAGCAATGTACGATAACTCTTAATTATCCAGAATTATGTTATTCGTACCACAAATCTGCCTTTTTTATAGACAAATTTAATTTGTCTTGAAGTGTTAATATTATGCAAAATCAATTAACAAACTGCTTGGCTTACTGGATCCGTGGAGACCCTACTAACTAGAGGTAAATGGGTTCGAGCCACCAATGCAACAGTAAAACCGTGTTTTTTTTCTAATTTGATCTCATTTTGTATACGTTATTTATTCCATTATATTTATTGTGGCCAAAATTGCAATGATTTCGTAAAATGTGTGGATACCATATTTCATTGATAAACTTTGAAGGATAAATAACATTTTTATGATGACACAAATACTTTGAGGCTGAGGATCGGAGAACCTTAAAACACCTGAATTTACATCTTTGATTTGACTTGCATCATTGTTTACCGAAACAATGAAAGTTTATTAAGAATCATGTTTAAATGTTTACACACAGCTTTTTATTTTGTGACTTTGATTTTATTTAAATTCTGAAGAAAGTTTTAAATATTTTACCCTCGATATCTCGAATACTCGGATATCTCGAAGTTTTTAAACAGTCCCATCTAGTTCGAGATAACGAAGTTTGACTGTACCTCATATGCACTGTAGATTCTTTATTTTATGTGAGAACTTAAAAAGCTAAACTTGTCAATTCTCTTCTGTTGTTAATTTAGATTTGCAAAATATTACATTGCAAACAAGAATTCAATGTTGAAAGAAAAACCAAAGTCATCCGAAAGTAAACAAACTGAGGACAGATTGAAGGAAGGGGCTGAGGACATGCCCACCAGTGAGGACATGCCCACCAGTGAGGACACGACCACCAGAGAATCCCAGGTCCAGTTTGAGGACCTTCTCAGAGTCTTTTCACATGATCACAATCTCAAAATGAGTGCAGAAGACATTCGTCGACAGAAAAGGGTATGATTTCTTTTCATACAGGCATATGGCTTGTAATTCCAATGAATCAACTTTTGAAAAAAATCAAGTTTGCAGATTCCATCAAAATGATAACTATTCATTGTCCAAATAATCTGTACTCTCAGTTTGAATTATCTTTAAACATTCAACATGTGTAACCATCTTGTTGCTATCCATTATTAGATGTACCTGCATAAAATACTGTCATTATTCAAAGTTACTCGTGTATTATGCCAGCTTGATTCAAGTTCTACATGTTTTACCTGTTAATTTAATTAATGTACATTTCTGATATTCTTCAGGTTGTAAGTGTTAAATATGTATGAAGAAATATATCTACTGTAATCTAATTATTGTTTTCCTTTAATAGAAAAGACGACAAGAGATTATGCAGATAAGGAAATTAAGGAAAGACAATAAGGACTTCAAGTCGGAGAATATCTTTGGCACCTGGGATGAATTAGAGAGATCCTGATTCCGCGTGGAATGTAGCATTAACATTAACAAGAACATTTTGTCTGCTGAAAAACCTATGACCAATTTTATCTCAGTGATGAAGTGTGATAGACAAGCCAAAATGCCAGTTGTCAGAAGAATTGACGTTGTAAATCTTGATTTCATCCTTCTGTGTGGTATTCAATTGAATTTGGAAAGAAAGATTAATCTGTAATTTAATGAAGATCAGGAAATTCAGCAGTTATCTTTCTTGAAGCATGATTGTAAGAGTATCACAGGTTTTTGCCCATTGAATTTTTTTTTTTTTTGCACTGATTAAGAATGATAATTTCGTGCTATGTTCATATATGATATTAAACTTAATCCCGTATAAATGATACATGCAATATTATAATTTATAGAAGCTACACATATTATATAACAAAGGTAGATAACTCTTCCTTCACATTAACTGGTTTGAACATTCAGTCCATTAGATGCAGGGACAAAAAATAATTATATTTTAGCATGGTAATATGTTGGACAACAATAAATTAAAAAGAATAAAAAAAAGTTATATGCATGTCATGTGTCACTTATTATTGCAGTCTTGTTAACTAAACATTATGAAGTCTAATTGAATTTAGGATTATTAAAAATCTGTTTTTAAGCACTGCATGTAATTGGATGTATTGGATGCAAGTACGTCACAACATGGAGATTTCAACACTTTGTGAAACAGTATATCACTAGAACTTGCGTCTATCTCTGTGGCGCAATGAGATTAGCTTCCGACTACCAACCCGCAAGTCCCGAGTTTGAATACAGCAGGGACTTTTATTTTCATGAAGAGTGGTAAAATTTAGAAAATTGATTTTTTTTACCCCAAAATTGAATTTTGTTTGGTCATTTTCAAGTCGAACACATGCAAAAAAATCCATATCTTTGAGTAAGTAAGATGAATGGGCTTGTATGCAGAACTTTTTACAGGTATGTGGAGGACCCTTATAAACTTGTGCCAGGATCAGAATGCGGTGACCACACATAGTCACCGATTTTTTTCATACTTTACGGCTTAATAGTCTTTATTGAGAAAAAAGCAATATTTTGAATATTTTTAAAACTGTTGCTATGTTGTTCCGTTGCCTTGGTAACATAGGGTAGAGACGACAAAATGGCATTTTAAAGCTTTTTTGGGAATCTATTGTGAGTTTTGGCAACAATTTGGGGTTTCCAAAATAGAATGTATTATGGAAAAAATAGAGAAATGCATATTTTCAGTGTTTTTATGGTAACTAAACAGAAATTTGAAAAATTGTTTTCTTCACTTAATTTGAAATGAAATCGCCAATCATAAAATTGTTTTGGACACTATTATGACTGAGCAATAAAAACCCAAAAATGAAATTGAGAGCTGGTGCTATGGTAACAAATTTAGAATCTCTTTGCTTTTCATGCCTAATTGTATCTATGTTTGAATATAAAGAAAATTGGTGACTATGCGTTGCCAGCAGAGACATAAATTGCTAAACTTCTATATAAATCTTTGCTTTTTACATATTTATTAATACTTCATTTTATTTTAACTTGTAGATACGTACCGGAATATTATCCTTTTATTGTAAACTAATCTTTATGTATGTGATCTCTCTCTCTCTCTCTCTCTCTCTCTCTCTCTCTCGTATCTCTACGGTCTGTTTGGTAGTCGTACCAGCACTAGCGGGTCCCGCCGTGCAGTAAGATGGTGTCTTTATATGTAGGTTTCACTGTATAATGTTAAATTACCTATAACCGACCGCTTAATCCACAAATTTCAAAACAGTTGAGTTACAACATTTTAAAGCGATAAACTGGAATTTATAAAAGAAGCAATTTTGACATTTATAGAAGGAGATGAAATATTAATGACAATAAACTACTAAATATTGCAGACATTTTTAATGAGTATTTAAACAAATATTTTAGACTAAAATTATTCATTGACCTCCATGTTTAATCACTGTAATGAAATGAAGTGTGACAAAAACAAACCCGAATGCGTATTTACACATTGTATTGCAAGGCTGACGCGTGCAACTTGAACATGTAATTAACAAAGTTGAAGAGAATACGACCATACATAAGATTCCTGGAATGGCTATAAATTATGTATTCATTCATCTGCATCTATAAACTGTCAGAAAAAACTCTGTGATTAATAATAAAAACTGGTAATTATTCGAATATTTTGCGGGATATATGTTGAATGCACGTGAATTTTAATGAGACATTGTTAATTTTTCGTGAACATGTTTTAAAATTGTATGTATGTACCGCTGGTTATGTTTGAGGAAGCTGTCCAATATTGGTAAAACATCAAACTTAATATTTTTTGAATTTTTTGAGCATAAGTTCATCATTAAGTTTATGAGCGTAATTTTTGCTTGAAACTAAGAGAACGTTGTGTCGTATTTGAAACAACTACTAATCTGGTTTTAAACACCCAGTAACTGAAAGGGTCTAAGGAAAGGAATAGAACATTTATGTCGCAAGGGGAAAGCAAGTTCCTTAATCCCGTAGTGAAGTTGACAGATGACAGCTTAAGTTGGGCAGGAAAATCTTTTCGCTTTATTAACGCGAATTCGGTATTTTGGGTCTCTTTGGGAGCAAACTGAAGAGTGAAGATAAGGAATACGCCATTTCTCAAGCCCGTCTTATCCGCCGTGATCAATCTAAACTGGTTCCCATTTGCATATTCCTAATGCACGTTGATCTCCAAAAAGGACCGATAACGTCGTACGGTCCGAGCTTATCTGTGCAGCGCGGCCTCTGGAAACAAAGCGAGGCATTGTTCTCCATGTAATATAATTCTCCTCAGAAGGACCCCTGGATTAAAGGCCCAATAACGCTCGTTTAACTGCGTCGTTACGTGGCGCGATCTCCACTTCCGTTTAGCATAAAGTTGCTGCTGCTGTCTGAGAGGTGACGTTTTATTCATTGTCTTTTTGGCCTCCTATTGCTTTTTTTATTGTTCCACTAACTGAAAGATATTAAACGATTTTTCACAGACGGAACATTTTGAGGCTACATGAATAATGAAAATCTTTAAAGAAAACAACAACCCATTTTTGTTTATATGGTATTTCTTGCTCACACAATTTTGCGTGTAGATTCCAGCATGGATGATCTTGGGTCCATTTCGGATAACCATTACGTTCACAGACAGCCAGCGTGGTTGACTTCTTGTACAATAATCCAATTAAACCGTTTTAGAAACCCATACTGTTATCTTGTAAACACTTTTGTGCGGTAAATATGGATGCATGGGGTGGTCGTGAATGGCGACCATTACCCGGAGGGTGTGAATACGGGCGAGTCTCTTACTCGCGGCGCCTCTCGCACCACTGTCAATAACACACGCGCGCTCTTACAGACGTTGACGTTCGTGCACGTGTCGACACGGCGTTGTTGTCGTTCTTTTCTGCTTTTAGTCATTTCCGATATTGTTTCAAGACTTTTCTTGGGTCAGCTTTGTTTCTAAGTAAAGACAATGTGACACTTGCATACTCGTTTGACATTTGACGGGAGAAATCCGTTAACCTGGATTTTACCGTGAGGACAATGGTAGATGTCTTTGGATCTTGGTCTCCACAACAACAGTTTTCATCTATCTCAATCTTGAAGCATGACTTGTATAATGCTTACATACTTTACATATTTTTAATGTTTGAATAAAACAAAAAATGATATGTAACCTTGTTAAATCGATTTTGCATTTTGTGAAATTATAAACATTACGAAGTTTTCATAGCAACCTTCTCTCACGCCTTTCACAGTGCTAAAGGACTGGGTTTAATTGATAGCTAGGTCCAAAATAACAGAGACTTTGATAAAGTTGTTTGTACAGATGTACAAAATGGCTGGTATTAAATTCACTTCTTTTTCATGTGTTTCTCCTGACTTGTTTTTATACTTGTCAGACCGTTTTATAGATGACGCTAATAACCCCTCTTCCATTTGACCATTTAGACGAAATTTGGTGTTAAATGTTATAAATGCTCTTTGTAGGAATCAGCTTTGACATCGCTTAACGGTGGGTGGTGATTGGTTACAAAGAAGTCTGTAATTTTCCAATTTGATTGGTTTATTCTGCTTCAGTAACCTTGACCTTTGCCTGGGGCAGATGACAGATGTTATCATGTCCGCCTTCACTTGCGAATCCCTGATTAAAAAAAAATCGCGAAAAGGAAATCTTTTTCCTTGTCTTTATCAATACATAAAATGTTTTACTTTAAGAATTTTTTTTATCTCTAAGTATAAGTTATTTACTGATGATTAATGAGCGTACAATTTGATGTCGATATACATTAAATCTTTTTAATATATATGATTATAAACTTTTCCTAATACTGTTCATTTTAGCAGAATTGTGAGCTCTGTATCTTTCTTACTAGTATAACTCTACGACTGACACTCAAAATTCGGCTGATCATTAAAAATGCATTAATAAAGCATTGTAAACAATAAAATAGATTTTTTTTTTTTACCAAAATCGTGACCATGTCCCTCTAATATTTTGCCAAATTAAATACTGAAGACACAAACTATGCATTTGATGATGTAAATATAACCATATAATGATTACTTAATAGTTTGGTCAAACTGGTGGTTTTGTATGTTAAAATGTTTTGTGGTTCCTCAGCAAAATTTGATATCTGATTTGTATGTAATTTCTTTTCGTGATTATTTCTTTCGTCATATTGAAAATCTGTATTCCAAATCAGCCAGTTAATTCATAATAAAAACACAATGTTGTAATCTGTGTATTTATAACCAATTAAAAATTTACAAACTTGATTCTTTAATTGTGCCTGATCTACATGTATTATTTATTAGAGATCGCATTACATAAATATAACGCTCTACAAACATTTGATTTACATGTTTGACAATAATTAAAACATCACCCCAACGCCAAAGAAAGATAAAAAAAAAAAACCAGCGCTTCGTTCTCTTGGTTTCTGTGATTGAGATGCACAGTTTGCGCTGTGTACTTTATCAGTGATGTTGAACAGCATTCGTCCTGGCATGCAGTGATGGACATTCTAACAAGAGTCCCTTGTCTTGGAGTCAGCGACAGACCTCTCTTAACCCTTCCTACAACAATGCAGCCATTGTCGTACTTCATTGATTCCAATTTCCGAGTTTCCTTGTTTTCATGTCATTCTCAACCAGAGACGAAATCAAAACGGCGAACACTTTGGGGGAATGATACACGGAGTACCAATGAAGCTGATCAACTTCTAGAATTATCGAGTCTCCCTATGACTATACGTAGTTGTAATGTTGATGTACACACAGTTAAAACGAAAGTTTTCCCTTGTGTGTTTTCATCTTACATACTAATTGCTCAATCAAAATTTTTTTCATCAGGAACAAGAGTTCTGGGTTTTGAAAAAAAGTACGGTTTTAGGAAAAACGGATATAATTGAATAATTTGACCAACTTCACGACACGGGGATGACTTGCATCGTCTGAATGTGGTAACAAAAATACCACAACAGGTACAAAAATATTTCCAACATGCGTTTGGAATTTAAAATAAGCCTAACTTGCATTGCAGAGAGGCACATTGTTCTGATTTTTATTTGTAAAAGTGCTGGACCTAATTTAGAGAGGGCACTGTCTCTTAAGTTCATATTTATGATGGTCCCCAAACCATGTTACTATAAATAAACCAGGACTTGACAGTTGTATGCATGCCGAATGGTTGTACATTCTCGGAAGTTGACGGGCCTGCCACACTATATAATATAAAATCATTCACTTTATAATTGAGTATTGATCGGCATGGACGTGCTAGTTAACATCGAATCACTTTCACCTCAATGAATCTAAGACTTCATTGCTCAAGTCATCTTTTTGTGTCGTTGATAGAATGGGAATTCTGCCCTTGGGTTCCCAGGCAAATTAAACCAGAAAATCGTAGTTTTCTACCAAAATATGTGAAAATCGAGAGGCAGTGGGTACATGGCATGTCTAACCGGAAGTGACGTTGGCACCCTTTGAATCGGGAATGTAATCTCACGCTCTTCTTTGCTCCTTTCAGTTACCTTTCCTTAAATCATGTCGTCTGTCATCAAACTAAACCTTTCAAACAGCCCTACACCCTGCAATTTCACAAGATTTACAGACTCCGTAGACCTCAAAGCACGAGTACCCCGCAATATCAGACTCTCTGTCAAAAGCAATTAAAAGGCTCCCCTCACAACAAGGTTTTGGCGGAGCTCTCTACACGCCACTTCTAACAGAATCCAGGATTTGACTAACAAGAGGGCAACTTTAAATGAAATTTACGTGTCAAGCTTATTGGGCAAACACTGATGTATCATCATCAATTGAACTTAGTTCTGATAAAAGAAATTGAAGGGATTTTAGTTTCTTATTTTCTGGAATCAACCTTAAGCTTATTGACGTGGTCAAACTGGTATACGATACTAACGATTTATATAACAGGCAACAAACCTACCTTGACCAACAGTTTGAAGGAAATCACGGCAGTGTTATATTTCTCTTTCACAAAGCAATTATTTTATAATTATTTGTAATATAATACAGAAGGAAAATATATGTCATAAAAATAAAATTCACAATTGTGATTTTGTCAGGTATGTGAAATTTACGCATTACAGCGTCTTTAATGAGACTATCAAATTTAATGATTGGAATACGCATGGGTTCTCTTATATTTAATACTTGGTATTTGTGTGAAAGCGAACATGTTGTCTAAGCAATAAAATTGTGCTAATCCACAATTATCTATACATTTATGCAAATATGGAGGTTTAATTGTAACGCGAAGGTTGAAGAAAATTATAAACGTCATTGCAGAGAAAGCGCATGCAAGGAAACTGCAAAACTTGGATTTACAATTCGTTCTCACCGTTGGTGGTCGTTAAAATTAAGGTAATGAAGAAAGAATTAATACATATGTTGTAATCTACCTGTCGAAAGATCAAATTTCATATTAAAGGGTCTTAAAAAGATATATATCATGAACAGAAGCTGTGGAACGATATGACGTAGTTCAGCTGCCAATACTTTGCGCAAACTGACAACGTTAGAGGCGGACTAGATCACATTACGCCATGATAAATCATCGGCAACCATGTGCAAAAATCTCCCGAAAAATTCTCACCAAAACGTCACTTCTCCGATTTCAAAGTGGCCTGAAAAAGCTTTTAATCATTCAACGACTATACAGCAATGCATTGTCCAGTGGGTTTTTTTTCCTTTTCAGACAAAAAAAGAACAACGCAAAGACAGTTAAAAAAGATGGAGCATGTCTCTGTTCACACACGTTGCGGATGAATATAAAGCTATATGCAAATGAAGAAAAGTTTTCGGTTGTGCGAAACGTGAAACCGTGTAAATGGTACAAATTATATGACCCAGAAAAACACAGGGCTTGAAAATACAGTATCCGAATCCTTGATGATAGAATCATAGCTCGCCCACCCAGAGGCTGAGACTCGAATATCTCATAAAATACATTTAATGACGTCCTCGAACGGTAGAGTAAAGTCGCGCGCTATTGTCAAGCAAAGTTTCCCCCTTAAAACGCTTGTTATTCTTTCAAGGATATCGTAACAGGGTGTTTTATGAATACATAAATTCTACCGTGTCTGTGTTACAATGTGTTGTATTTGAAAAATACACCGACAGTTATTATTTGTCTGACCTCAACTTTTTGAATTCATGATTTTATTCACAATTTTTTTTTTTTTATAATTGTCTCGTTTTGGTTTTTGCAAAAAAGGTCCTCTGTATAGTTTCCTACATTCCCCCCGATGTTGTTTTTTTGGTTTTTTTTATAGAAACATAACAGGTTTTTTCCCAAAGATAGCGGCGTGAAAGGCATATTTATTAATCGGGGAATTTGTGCATGGATAGATGAAGGAGGAAACTTTTGTGTCTTAGTATAAGAATAATTTATTTTTAAAATCTGTGAAATTGATGTCAAATATAATTTTTGATCAGGTGATTGATGAAGCATGGTGGCTCTGGCACCTTAAGGTAGAGGTTTATGGCTGTATAAATTACGTTATGTAGCATGTACAAGAATTCCACCACAACAGTTGATGTTTATTATACCTCTGACATCTCATTGCTGTTTACTCTTACCGCTTAGAATCTATATAAAATATTATTGACAAATGCGGTTAAGTTAAACGTCTACTTCTCGCGAGATTAGCATTTTTGTGTTTGTCACCTTTTGTGTACCTTCTCGCGAGATTAGCATTTCTCACCCCCTGTGTACTCTCAAAGTTTAAGAAAAGTACAATAACAAAAAAAAAAAATGCTCATATCTATCAACACAATTATTTTGAATAGGACAAATAGCTATTTTATTCATAATGATGATAATATTTTCAGTAATTACAGTATTTATATCCAAGAAGAAACTCTGTTTGCTACATAAACTTCTTGCCCTTGAAAGATAAATTTTTCTTATATAATATTTCGACTGACAAGCGCGTGTCGCCGATGCAACATAGGTCATTTTTGATAATTAAGACTAATCCATCTGTGCATGTGCACGTGTTATTACACAGCATAATAAATCTTTCTCATCATTTTCACATTCGAATTTTATTACTATTATTGCGTCAAAATACCCATGTCCTGTATCTAATAGACGTTGTATCTAAATGACAAATTTCCTCATCTATAATACTGTAATAGTTTATTAAATTGTGATTTCAGATCAACTTTGAAATAAAAGACAAAAAACCATATCCGAATGAATTCATAGGCGAACATTTTAAAACTTAATCTGCATAGAAAGTTATTGAAACTGTTTGCACCTCTAAGATTAATTATGGTTTTCAGTTTCATGCACGTGATACTTTGTCAAATAAATGCAAATATACTTACATTCCAACGATCTTGTCTACCGTTTAATGAGTACGGTTTGGTTTGAAACGACCTGATAAATATTTTATTTCTTTAAAACTCTGCGAGTAAAGCCAGTAGAATCACACCTGTTAATTGTCAAACAAGAATAAATCTTACAGGAATATATATTAAGAGTTACAAAGCCTTTAACCACTTCATAACCCTTTATTACCCTCTAAAATTTATTAGATAAATGTGCATCTATTCGAAAATCTTAAAAGTTATGAAGATGCAGAAATCAGAAATAATATTGCAGAAACGAGTAACAACAACGATCAGAATAAACAAAAAAAAAAACCCCAAAATTTAATTATATATTTTAAAATTAAGCTTCACAACAAGATAGAAAACCAGATAGAACTTTTAAAACAGTCCATGAACATGGGCATAAACCATTATATTGAACAATTAAAACCATTAGAATATGACAAAAATAAAAAAATGCAAGTAGAGTATATACACAACAATAAAATAAGACAACTGCGAGTCCGGTTTTAATGTTGAATGCGTCAGTGCGTGAGTGAAGTTTACATGTACATGTGTACACGTTCATGGTAATTTTATATATCACTTTTAATTATATGTTTATAGTTGTTGTGTATGGATTGACAACCAGTATATTTGTAAAAGTAATGATATAAGTCAAGACAAAAAGTTAGAACAAATATAGACAACTGACAACAATGAAATAGAACAGACAGTCTAAATACGACAGTTTCCGTCACAATAAACTGTGGAAAAAAGTATTAAACCATAGCAACGACAAAAACAATATAAACAACGATAAAAATAAGGTATAACACAAGTACAGCAAGTATCACATTATATAATGCTGGGGACAAAAGAAAAAACAACAACAACAAAAAGATAAAAAATAAAAAACAAAAACAAAAAACTCAAAACATATCAAAAAACAAAACTCACAAAAAAAAAAAACCCCGTAGAATAACTATAGGAAAGGTCATCAAGTATTCATACAAATATGATTGGAAGCTGCACAACCAACAAAACATTTTGTCCATTCGTCAGGTTATTAAAAAATAATTGAGATGATTCGAAAATAAGTCAATGGACAACATTAAGTATTATTAAAGTTAAAAAATGAGGGTAAGTACAGTTATCAGTGATTATTTTACGACTCTCAAATAACACGTTAGGATTTTCAAGGCTAGTTCTATTGCAAAGTCAGTGTAAAACTGATATAAATTAAGACTTTAAACATCTTTAGGAATTTTTTTTTTAGAACGGCACTCATTTTAATTAAGGTCTGTGCATCTAGAATTTGAAAAATAAAAGATTTGCGTTTTACTAAAAACTGTTCGAAAAGCTGTTGTGTTGCAAAGTAATTGCACAATGATATCATAACTTTGTGTAATGGTGAGTATAAATATCGACGCCAACTCCTTGTTCTGTCATTTATATAATCACACACAGTGCATATTTTGTCCTCAAAATGCAAAACATAAAACTAATGCGACACATTTCTTCTCATCATTATAAGATTTATTCAGAGGCCTATCTGCGCCGTATTAAAAATTATTTTATCTGCTAAAAAAAAAAATTGTAAAGACGGACGAACCTGAATTTAATTATTTATACATATATTCACTAATCATTTCAAACGCAGTATTTTTTTCTCAATAAGAAAGCAACATGACAATTATTAACTTTCTAATCCCGTTCCCCCTGGGAACAGGTCATTGGAAAAAACTATCGGATTTGCTTTCATTTTTTATGTAGGATCCCTTTCGAATTCAGCGCTTTAAATTTGTATATATTGTCTTGATAATTAAGAGAAAATTAAAGTTTGTCTAATATATTTAGGTGGCGCGTTATTCCAGTGTTGCTGTTGTCTCAGGGGACTGGATGTGATCTCCATTCGTTTACTTTTTATCCCCCGCACGAGGAACAAACCACGTTAGTATTAGAACGGACTATTAAGTGCGAGTAATAAACTAGAAATTCTTCCATCGATTGGAAGCTGTGAATAAAAACTGGTTAACAACAAATTATGCTCAGATTGGTGAAAGAATGTTCCGAGTTTATTGGTAACAGAATTGTTGGTTCCGTGAAATTGGATTACACCAACAGACAAATGAGAAAACGAGATAAATTGGGATTTGATGGCGACAAATACAGATGGGCAACTTCTGATCTTCAGAGTTTGCCGTTTATTACCTGTAATGAAATACACTATCAATTTATGACATAATTATACATATGGACTTCTGTTTTTACCTAAACTAATTTTTTTCTTCAATTTTTAAAAGTTAACACAGAGAGAGAGAGAGAGAGAGAGAGAGAGAGAGAGAGAGAGAGAGAGAGAGAGAGAGAGAGAGAAACAAAGAAAGAGAAACAGAGAGAGAGAGAGAGAGAGAGAGAGAGAGAGAGAGAGAGAGTCGGGGGTGCTGAGATATACATGCTTGGAATGAATAGATGGACAAGGATTCGATTCGTGACACGGTTAATATTCGATTTGCTCAGATCTGACATGCCGATTATGACAGTAGTGATAACGAAATGCGGGCATTTTTTTCTCCAGTAATTTGTCGAGATAATGAATTTGGAATCGGGTTTCCAGAGGCAGCCATCGGCGTCAGTGAATATGGCAAGTTCCGGGACATTTTGTTTAACTTTATGTATTTTTCTGTCGTTTTAATATCGGAAATGTGGCGAGTTATGTCCATCGCACGAGAGAGAATTCGTCAAAGTAAATGAAGGTGTCATGAAGAGCAGCCTGGTTCGCGTGACGAGCCGGCGGTCGGTCCGTATCGTTGCCCTCTAATTTTCCTATTACATCTCCAGAGTATCATTGAGTGGACACTCCAGGAAAAGTTGGAAACGATCCCGTATTTTCGTCTGATACACTATATCTAGAAACTGTATTTGCAAAATATTATAATAGGTCAGAAAGAAGATGGGGGATAAGATAGCGCAAATGCCCATTCTGTTTAGTCGTAAAATACAATTTTTGATTTTTTTCCCCAATTAAATCTATTCAAATATATTATAATACAAGTTTGCCAAAGCACAATTTTTAAACTATATTCAGTTTTTAATACATTTAACAAACGATAAGAAAAAATATGTTGCCTTAAAGTTTGGTGGTATCGAACCCACAATATAAAACCCTCGAATTTTATAAGGTATATCTGGTGCTCTCACCACTGAGCCATTTCAGGCACAATAAAGTCGGCTGTTCAAATTCTATCTGTGACTTTGGTCGCAAAATTACGGACGTATTTTTTCAAAACATTCAATTGTTGGGATACAAAAATGAAATTTTTAATGTATAGGAGGTCATCTCTTCTCGTTTTTGTTGATTGAAATCGGCTTGCTTTCCATTAGACATTATTTAGACAATGAGAAAAATATGGAGCACAGACCCATCTATAAAAGAAAAGGCTTTGAAGTTCTAAAAATTGACACTATTTGGAGGTTTTGATACGTATACGCCTGTTTGAGTCAACAAATTCCAAGTATTAAACATATTTAAAGGTTAAAAATCGGTTATATTTAAATAATGTATTGTTTTAAATAATAAAAAAAATCAGATTTATTGATATTTTAATTTTTCAGTATCTTATCCGTCCGTGAATAGGCATTTTACACGCCTTATCCACCCATCTTCTTTTTGTTCAATATTTAGCAACTTTGAAAAACATTATATAAGAGATGCATCGAACAATGTTCATATTTTGATATAAGACCTTTGTCTTTTGTTTTTACGGCAACCTGACGAATGGGGAAATAAAGTTAATGTTTGTAACTAAGGGGCAAAAATGATTTGAATGTCATGGTTGAGATAACGATGTACCAAAATTATTTTACTCTCATAAAAAAAGATAATTCAATACATGACAGCGTGCAATACTTCCTAAACAATGAAATTGGCAAAACAGAATAATAAATGTGTAGTCACCTTCTTTTAAAAACTTAAATAATGCATCGGAATGGAATAAGCATACTTGATAAACTGTATTTATGGATATTAACTGAATATGTTATTTATGAAGTGCGCATAGCGGTACATAATAGTTTTTTATTATCCAAATCTGATTGTTGCAAGACTTCACTTACTAGACTGTCATCTATCTAGTGGTTAGCTTTGATGCCTGTTTAATTCAGCTATTTATTATCCCCCAGTCAATTGTTGATATCCTCTGCATCGTTTCTCGTACACCAGTTCAATAAAAAAAGTCTGACAGACGACTTAAAGCTTATTTCACAGACAGAGTCAAGCTCACCTATGTAAATCTTGGAGTGAAGCCCGTGACGACACGGAAACACATTCATGCAAACTACTGAATATCATTTTCATACAATTTGTTCGGCGTTAATCGTTAGATAACGTCATTGTTCATAAAGCCGAGGAAGACAGACATGGGTAAATTGATTACTTTGGTTCATACAAAAGTATGCAATAAAGCATTCATTTGAAATAAGCCATGTTTGATACATTAAATTACCTGACTTGAAAAATACACAGAGGTTATTTATAGAAAGTGTTTCAATATTATTTAATTTTTAACTAGTAAATAATATTTGCTGCTTTATTTTTGCACTTCAAAAAACAAAAACAAAAACCCCACCTACCCCCACCCCAAAAAATAATCCCTAACAAAACCATGATCTGGTTGTCAAAAATGAAGACAACGAATTTGAGATGTCTTAAATCAGTTTTAAACAATCTGACAATAAAAGATAAACATAATTTAACTTTTTTCATATTATAAGTTTACAGTTTACTGAAATCTTGAATAAATGTCAGTATATCGAGTGACAATGATGGTTTTTAAAAATAAACCGAGGTAGAGATCTTTCGACCCTAATCTTAAACTTCCTGTATGAAGAGAAAAGTATTGTTTAAAATATTGTTTGTATTTATACATTACCAAGAAAAATAATAATATTCTTACACGTATTAAAATGATTTTAACAATATTTTATAAACAAAATAAATGCATTTTGACCGCAAGCTAAGCCTTCGGGTTTTTTTGTGTCTCTTTGATCACAAGGTCTCAATTAACATGTGATTATGATATATGTAACAAAATATATCTGTAAATGAATGAAATGTTAAAGAAAGCAAAAGTTTAGAAAAAAAGAAAAAGAACTAATTGAAAGTAAAATTTGCATTACAACCCATTTCTTTTTTATGCTGTGGTCATTAGTTTGTGGGTGAAAATAGCAATGCGTTTGCAATCTACAATATGTGCAGTCTTTTAGAATTTCTCATAAATGTACAGTAGGCTCGTAAAAAATGTTAGAAGATTTACTAGTAATGAAACCCAGACTTTGAAGGTAATTTGCATGCATGTAGACGACTTAATACGTTACAAGGTAGGCCTGTTTCGAATCTATTAGGTAGATATTTCAGTCCTATTTTCCGTGACACCTACAATCATGTTTAAGAATTTCCTAAAATTAGCATAAGGAATCAATCGGGTCAAAGATGGATTATTTTGGGACTTCGAACTGTACGTTGTAACCTTGGAGTTTTGTCACAAACGACAAATATTTTGAGAACTACATTTGTCACGACATATTGACATTGTTCCCAGATCTATGATCAGTCTTTGGGACCAATTTGCATGAGACAGGGGGCCCCCAAACTTATAGACACAATGCCATTACCAAACTTGAAATATCTTGTTACGTCAAGCTATGCGATATATCATAATCTCAGGCAGGTTTTGAAAAATGGTGTATCTCTATAAATATCTCATCTACTTTGATTTATGTTTTCCTTGACAACAGGTATCTGCTTAAGAATGTCCACAGTTATATAATAAAATTATAAGTACTTCATACATTATTGCTATCAAATGAACAAAATTAAAATGAGCAAAACTGCAATTTACTTTAATGATCTCCCGGATGAGAAAGTTATAGAGAAAACTGAATTCCAAATATCGTAACAAATACTGTGTACAAAAAAGGCCTTTGAGACGTATTTTATCTCTCTCCTCAGTTAGTGACCCGGACTTTTGCAGGCTAGTGTTTCTGAGGTAAACGCGCACCATTCGATGTTCCCGAATCTTTGCATTTTTCATTGTGCGAAGTAACACTTTGATTTAATTTCGTGTTTATTTCAGGAAAAATATTTGCAGGAAATTAGTGAGTTTAATTCACGAAATACGGAACCACGTGATTTAAACAAGCAATCGGCTGACAGTGTGCCCTATATAATTGTTGCACTTTGAAATGAACAATGAAAAAAGGAAAAACAGATTTTTTTTTCAAAATCATACATTAATAATAAAAAAAAATCTTGAATTATGTAAATATAAGGCTTAGTTGTAAGATCATGTGGGTTTATGATGGTAAGAATCGATTGTAACATATGTTACAATCGATTATTTGACATCATAAACCCAAAATCACTATTAATATAGACGGTTTTTTTTTTAGTTCGAGTGTTACAGATACAGATATTGGAATCGAAGAAGGACCCCGTATGCGGACTTAACGTATTGTGAAGTCTTTATTTTTAGTGGACAGCCACAGTATGACAAAATTGCACAAAGTATCTTCTCAACTGATATGAATATAATAATAATAATATAACAGTTATTCAAGATTATTGTAAACAAATCAAAGGATCCTATATATACCGGTTTGTGTCCAGCGCTTGTTCCAACACAATATAAAAAAGACCTGGCTATCCAATTTGCTGACAGTTAAAAAATAAGACAAATTCCTAATAGGAAAAAATGTATTTATGCTTTAAATGAAAAAGGTGTTTCATTTCCTGCTTGATAAATTTATTAATATACTATGAAAAATTGATAAACTTGTATATTCTAATTACCAGTCAAATATCAACAGTTTAAGAACGTAACAAGATGTTTAATTCATCATATAACTTTAATTAGAAGTAAATATGATGCTTAATAAAGGTTAAATCTCACTTTGCCGAAAGGTTAATTCCAATCAAACAAAGCTGGATAATCGTTTAACATTTAGCTGTTACTTTCTCAAATCAATATTAGCATTCTAAAAATATTCATTTAACATTCTAATTCACTGTTCACTATTTTTTCCTTGACAAAATATCAAAGTACTGAAAGAATTGCATGCCAGTATACATTTGTAACGAATGAAATATAATGTATTAACTTTGAAATCAGTTTAAAATATAAAATTGTCCGCATAACACCATTTAACACTTGATCAATTTTGCATCTGTGTAGCTAAGAAAATATTTACGAAAGGTTCACGTCGATACCGAATATCACAAAAATAAATGTACATAATAATTTCTATGTTTTGCCATTCATAGTTGTCGTTCTTAGATAAACCACGTGACACTACGTCATCACCACACAGGACGTGATTAATCAGTCGATTCAATTTGTACCTTTTGATCCTTATGAATGATTTGTTAGACCAAAAACTGTTGTTGGGATTATCTATTCGTGTTTTGATAATATTAGAATGTCATCAATCAACAAAAATAATGTCAAGGACGTTCAATGTGAAACCATGCTCAACATTGTCTAGAATTTTCATAAAATAAGTCATATCTTGTTGTATTTAGACTAGTGAATTTCCGTGTAAAACTATCATTTTAATTTTTTTTTATTGAACAATAACAAACAAGTACAAATTTTGTTTGAATTATTAAAAAATGTAAAACTGTTAACCTCTAAATCAATCTTGTAATCGAAACTACCACACAGCACGTGACATAGATCTGAACTTTCCTGGACCACACCTTGTGTCAACAAATCTCAGAGTTCTACATGTCATTAACTTTTCATGTCATTAACATGCATGAAAAAAAGAGTATATACAGGAAATCAAAACTTTCGTGTTACACCTATATAATTTATTTAAATAGTAATTTATTGACAATATATAAATATCTGTGAAATGCAATATGTATACCTGACATATATTTGACATTTTTGCTGAGAAATAAGCTTCTATAATAATACCATGACCCATTACTATACAAAACAATCTTATAAATATAATGCAATACTTTTAGCAAATGATGATGCACCGATTCAATATTCCTTTACAGATTCCTGGCAATTTTACAACAGTTCATCGTATATAGATAGTAAAAAGGTTAACATTTTTAAGACTTTCAAAAATCGGTATTAACTTAGGTGTCAAACATTCACAAAACATAGTTGATAAAGGTAAATCAAGCTAGGTATACAAAAATACGATATATGTGAAAGGCTAGAAGTAAAGTGTACTTCTACATGACTTTGAAGCGGGGTATTTTATTAGCGGTGAAGGGGATACCCACACGGTAACGTGAGCCGTCAGCCCGGTGTATAAGGCAGCGACGTCTGCGGAGAGCAGCACTAAGATGGAGCTAAAACAGTCATTTTCGCAGCAGTTGGTCTTCGATTAAGGCGAAAAATAAAGGCATCGCCTTAAATATGGGTCATTACATATAAAGGCTCATGTCTCAAGTTGCCTGTATTGTTATGGGAGGGGCAAACGGCTGAAAGGGGGAAAACGAATATTTCACACATCAAATACATTTTACTGTGACATGTCTTCAGATATCTGAGATTCACATGTGTATTAAAATACATCATTATCATAAAAATCAGTTTTATTCGTTGACCATAAGACAATTGGCGTTTTAATTATATGATATCTGACTCATACAACACTAGGCTTCTCTTTTAATCCGAGTATTTTCTTTCATTTTTACAATAGCAGATGGTGTAAACTCTTTATAATTGCGTTATGCCTGTAGGTAAAAAAAAAATGGAAGCCCAAAAGACAGACATGCATATACATTGCATTAAATGCAAATGAAAGGACCGAAAAAGTTTTAAAGAAAGGTCAACAAATATTAGAATGACCGCGAGTAAGGTATCGATTGCGCAATTTTATATCAATTTACTTCATGAACATGTAATTTGTCTCCAATAATTTGAATTAATTAACACCTGAAATGTTTTGTTTTATGTGTTTTGTCAGTAGGTTGATGGATAGCAAACAGTATCTTTCTAGTGTCATTAAACTTTCATTTATCTTTCAGGATCGCAAAGTTCCACCATCAAGCACCGCAGGTCTCTTTCTTGTGTTTGAGATCCCGGTCACACAGATACGTGACTTCGGCGCTTTTCCGTCGGCTAGCTCTATGTTTTGATGCATGTTTCCGGATCCTGCGGCAATGTTGCTGAGCTTGGCAGTGTTTATCGACTACAAAGACTGCCGCTTCCTGCCCGACCATCTCCAGCTACAACACCTGCCAACCCACTCTTTAAACGGCCCATATCGTGAATAATTTATTGTAAACTTCTCTTGTCGCCTAGAAATGTATCTTGCCATAATTAGTACATTGACAAAGTTTAAGATTGAATTATTGTTTTTTCTGAAATATAATGAGGGACACGGAACCGCTAGTATGGCGTAGTTGACGCCTGGGAATGCCAGCGATCGGCGCTGGCTCAGCGGTCGACATCGTAAATAATCTTTATATTCTGTTTTATGTTCCAACATCACCGCCGACCCGATAGTCAACTCCATTCAAAAAAAGAGAACATTCATTTTATTATTTCCATTTTCTGTTTGTGTCCATACCCTCTGACGATGATGGTACATGGTACTTGGGCCGCTACAAGGTTGCAAAACAGCGCAAGATAAACTGTCACCCAGTTCCTCTTTTTATCCAATTTTGCTCTGCGAGTTGTTCGTAAAAACCTTTTTAAGTCGCTTTGACTTCTTTTATCTCGTGCTTGTCATCGCTGCTGACGTTGTGTGTAGAATTGCTTGCACTTCCATTGTCACGAAAGCAGCCGCGTGTCAAGTACGCCACTATAGAATGGACTATACGTAAAAAGACCATTTAATGGCATCACTTGCAGCTAAAGCTCTAGATACTGTTAGAAGTGGAAGAAGGGTTGGTGATGTTTTGTTTAGTTTGTTATATTGTTCAGTGCCTTTCGTTTGGTTTTCTGAGGTACTGTGGAGTCATTAGAATTCGTGATGGCTCAATTTTCGTGGTATTCGTAGGTAGCCTTTACCCACGAATTTACATTCTTGACGGAAAAAATTTTTAAAGAGTTAGTTATCTTAGTGAAACTGAAAACCGACGCATCCACGAAATTACATCCCCACGAATAAGCAAAAAACCCACAATCCACGAAAATTGGCTCCCACGAATACAAATGAATCCACAGTATTGGGGAGAAGATGAAATGCCTTTTGGTTGCTTTTTAAAAAAATTATACCTTTAATAAGTTTTGTTCAGGAAAAGTACATGTAGCACCAAAAGAACCAGGTGTATTCCACAATCTTTGGATGTTTATGAGAACAGAATGGTAACATGCGAATAATGGTTAAATGAGTTCTTTATTGCCAAGAGTTTCCACGATTTTATACCACTGCGCCGAAATATGTAACTGATGTCAACTTTCTTAGCTTCAATATTGTTTACTGGAATAGATACTAGTAGGTATTGTGATAAGTAAATAATCGAATGAGGTCATGTGACCTCTAAGTTTCAAAAGAATAAAAAAATATATCGAATTTCTAAGGATAAACAAGTAATAAAAAGGCGAACGAGGAGAAGAGCGAAGGTGAGGGAGTATTTATGCTGCATAGTTGTGAAAAAACATATGGTCTTTGAAAAATTTTAACAAATGAAAATTTTTTAAAAAGCAATAAAAATGAAACAGTGAAATAATTCTCAACAAACAGACGAAGCAAACATGAAGAAGAAATCATTTAGCCTCTTTGACCTACTCTATTGCGATTGATTCGGAGTTAATAAAACTCGAATGGTAATCCTCAAAATAGAAAATCAATATCGTTATACGGGGCATCATACATGTCATGACCGATCTCCTGTATGTCAAATTACAACCCCTGCTGCACGAATGCAAGGCTTAGTAAGGTATATTATGCAGCCTTTGCCGTTTGTGTTTGGTATGTCAGTAAATAGCAAAATATATGCCTAGTATATATACATTGTCTTGTAAAAGTTTGTACCTTTTGAAGAGCATAAAGATCTTTCATATTGAATTACGAGTTTAGAACCGAATATACCCAATTTATTTTGCGATTTTTTACTCGTATACTATATCGTCATGTGTAGTATAAACTTGTAGAATTTTGTGTATCTTAGGATTATACATGTACGAGGCCACGGTTCCCCACACGGCCTTTCTTCTATGAGTACGTGTATAATATACATGTATATCATTTCATACCAAGTCATACTACAAAAATTGCTCAATTAAGTTTGACACTCTCGACACGAGTCAAAATGTTGATGTTAATATTGATAGAATCTCAAAATCATAAGTCAATCATAACTTGAATCATTGTCAGCTGTCAAATAGCACATAAATGTAAGATATGAAATCATACAAATACATGTATGAAAAGACGAACAATTGTGCAATGAAGTGGGAATTCGCTGTACGTTTCCAGCAGTCCATTTGATTATAAATTATCTTTCATGCAGTGACTGCAGATCGAAATCCATACTAGATAAATAAAAATAAACAAAACCATAAATAGGATAAATGAATTGATTGATTCCCGTTTTACGTCCTCGGGAGAGCAATCCCCACACGTGGAGCCCATGATACGAGTTCAAACGACGCTCGTGAAATTCACGCGTGTGACTTAACAAACCTGTCTGGAGCATGAAGAGACTTTGTTGTCTTTTAAAAACAATTTCAGCATAGTTGTTCCTCCTAGATCTATGTTGTCAAGCAATTGTCTTTGAAGTTGACAGGGAGACAAAAGCAAAAACTCTGAGCGTCTTGTGGGTTTTTTTTTTATTTAAAGAATTTTCAATGCACATTAATTATTTATATGTTTTGCGAAAATCAAATTTAGAATCCAGATGGACCGCTTTCTATCCAAGCCTACCTATAGTCTATGTAAAGAATTGTTTTAAAGTTCAACATTGCATTATGTATATAAAAATAAATAAGTATATAGGTTGCTATGAAATACGATGTACAGATCCTTTCGGTCAAGACTATACATTTGAAAAACCCAGAAAAAAAGCCTAAACAAAACCATTGTATATGTCGGCACGATAAAATTTCTGAGTGAGATTTAAAATAACAACCAACCAATCAATCGGTTAAAATTCCTTAATACTATAAGTGAACCATGATTCCAGAGTACATGCATCTGAGACAACGTTCACATGACATTTCGAATTCTTCTATATACATCCACATATATTACACTTGCAACAATTCATCAAGTTCCCCGTCAAGCAGATATCAACCCCGTCATATCCCATATTGATTTAAGTTCTTTTTTTATTCCAAAGAGATATTTTTAAACATAGAACGGAATGATATGCTGATTCAAAATATCTGTTATTTATCGGTAATTACAATTTTGAATTGTCAGCTACCAGATTGCAACGAAAATATGAAAAAAAAAATTAAACACTCACATACCCTTGTAAAGGGTTGATCATATTTCTATTTTTTTTTTTTTATTTTTTTTAATTTCGGTTATATTAAGTTTAAAAGAGTTTAAAACCCCATCGTTTTGATGACTAAAGTGACAGCTAGTACAGCTGAAAACGCACGTGTGTTTAACTTCAGATTGCATCGTTAGGGAAATAAGAAAGAACGTTGATTCTGACAGTTGGAGTACATAAAAATCCCTTTCATATACCTAATTAATGTAATTATGAGTTTCCGGAAATTTAAGGGTAGTACAAACCGGATTAATCTTATATCGTTTATTTGTACCACGTGGATTTTGATTGACACGTGCTGAAAACTATATACAAGATCTTCGCCCGACTACGATCATGCAACTAAAACGGAACACATCATCACTTTCTCGATAATTTATAAATGGTTTACTAATTTCAGTTTATTTAAAAAAAAACAGACATTAATATGTCAAATAATCCCTCAAGGGGCCTCACTTACATAATGAAGTTAGGTTGTAGCAGCTCATGTGATAAAAACGCAAAATACATGCTTACAAAATAACAACTCTGGTTATATTTTAAAAACGTGGAACAATTATTACTTGGGAGAAGTAGAAAAAAGACATATTTCTATCAACAAACCTGTCCAGGAGAATCTTCGCGAGCCCTGAATGTGTTTTGTTTAAAGTAAATACGCATGCGTAATAGTATAGAAGGCGGAACCCCATAACACATTGCGATGTATATATTTATGGGTTATACATAATTATTAATTTTAATGAAATAATTAGATTGGTTTCATTGAGAAATTTGTAATTTTCTGAAAGTTTATATAGTACAGAAATACCGAACCCGATCGGAAAATTTTTTCAAGTCGGTTTTTTAATAAGATGCCCCGTACTGTCTCTTTAAATCATATACTGATTTATTTTTATTATCAAAAATTGTTTGTATGGATCAAAATGCCTATACATACATACATTATAACACAAAGGCTGATGAGATAGAATAAGCATGTTACAGGGCCCATAGGTTGAAAACCATTTGGAAATTTCAAAAACAGCCTACCGCCCCCACCCTTATCTCCAAAAGGGAGAGAAAATCGGATTTTAGAAAGAGATTTAATATGGTACATTGTATCGTGTGTAACAATATGATGAAGTCCCCTCATTATATAAACGTCTTCATTTAAGAAATTGGCCTTCATTAGGAAACGACACAAAATTGTTGCGATATTCCTGAAGAACAAATTGGGAAAAACAAGTAAAGATTTGTTTGGTTTTTTAATTCAGTTTTGCCATTTAAAGATCATGCAATAACGTTAATACAGTGTTTTAATTATTGTGGTTATGGTTTTGTTTTTGATATATATATCCCATAGAATTCATTATCACTGAAAATAGATTTAGCATTGAGCGATCATACATGTGTTTCTAGCGCCAAGCAGCGCGGTCCTTTGTGCTAACGAAAGTTATGGAAGAATTAGCAGGACCTTACACAGAGCTTTATGATTACATCTTTACAAATTATGTGTGCTTTAAGTTTCAAGCATGCATACTTAATATATACACATTGTCTGAGTATGCTTGAAAGAAAATAAGTAGAATTAGAATTAGTCACATTAAACTAGGCTGAAAACAGAACTGAGAACAGAAAAGAAGAGTGAATTAATAATGAAATATCATTGCGAGTTGTTCATATTCAAAGTATACTCAATGCATAGTTCCCATAGTTCCAATGAAACAAAAAGGCAACTAAATATATATCCAGAGTAGTTGATTTGGGTATCGGTGGTCATTATGGAAACTGTTGACTGTTCGATGAATTTAAAAACTTTTGATTTCGAGATCGACATTATCTCAAAATTTAAAAAAAAGATTCATATGTTAATATGAGATTTCGCTATTTAAACGCCGTTTGAAGGTATGCAAGTGTCTCTAAGAATCCCGGGTACAAAGCCGGCCAGGGTCCGGTTCGTTTATTCTCATATCTCGAGAATAAACGAATCAGACCCTTGGTTAGCAATAATGGATACAAAGTAATCCTTCATCTAGCAAATTCTCAAGATGGTATTTGTTTAGGGGATCATTAAATTATTAAAACTAAAAATGTTTCGGCCAATGCGGAATAATTTGTTCTTGATTGTTACATGCATGACTGTATATATGTCTCCCGAAAAACAAAGAGTTGTCAAAAGTTGCTTATCAACTTCTAAAACCTTAAACTTTAATAATAATTCAACCCTTTCCACTTAGCTGCAGATCTGTAGCTCCCGGTCTGAAAAAATCCCAGGTCGTCCATCCGAATTGTTTCAGATCGGGAGCTACAGACCTGCAGCTACTTTCCACTCAGTTGGAAGGTATAATCTCTGCTCATACTTAAGCTGAACTTAATTTTCAATGATTTTATGTTTTTTGGTTTACCATATGCATCAATTTCCGCCCTTTCTCGATATTTTTCATCATCAGTTAATATACAATATGGCACCGATTTTATGTCTTCTGAAAATTTTAGATCGTCGAGAGCTCGAATGCCTCTGTAGACAAGCTACTAATAAAATCCGTTTTAGAACAAAAATGAATCAGATAGGTTGTTGGAACATCTGCTCTTTGTAAAATGGGGTACAAATTGTCCTACAAAAATATGACCTTATGAAAATCAATGGCTATCAAAGATATTGCATAACAAAGTCTTTCTGGTCCTATTTTTAATTCTGTAGATTCAAAATTTAATGGAACTTTCTCTGAAGAAATATGGTTTTCGTGGAATTAGAATCCTTTGGAAATTAGGCACTTACTTTTTTCAAATTACCACATTTGAATTAATTAGCTAATGATTGATGAATGTTTTGCCTTGTCCTTCAGATTAATCATTTCTTATAAATAATGTACCGTATTAATTAGCGAATTTCAGAATCACGATTCATTTAAAATGCATTGTGGCCATAAAATTCATTTGGTATCAAGTGTATCTCAGATCAATCTTTTGATTGGGAGAACAAATTTCGTTTCATAATAGAAAGAAACTTAATTTTTTGCTTTCTTTTTTTTCAATCCAAAAACATGTACATCTCTTTGGAAATTCATGCGACAGCTGGTTAAAAAGAAAGTAGAACCTCGAGCGTGAACTCGATTATTTGACGGCCAGATTAATTTGTAAATCATTGCCCATCCTCCGGGACAAGTATTGCCATCAAGCAAACGCTAGAATGCGACGGTCTTGTGAAGTCACGTTACTGCTAATTTCACAGCTATAGGCCCCCACGTACATATAATTTTCTTGTTATCAAAAATAGCCGAATTACGGAGAGGGGACAATTTGGCGGAAAATTGCACAGATACTTTATCATTGTAAAATGGTCAGCCTGGAAATGGTTCTTTGAACTTGGCTGAACAAAGAGGTTTCCAAGGAACGGAACATTTATCCTTGATTAGATTGTTTGTAATTAGTTTTAAATTGCAAATTGTTTAAAGAATACGACAGAAATTGCAATCGGAACATAGATGGTTCACTGTTAGGGTTAAGGGTCAGCCTTTAACTGTTTCCTCAATGTAAAGGATTGTTTTTGGTTGCATCATTACACAACCTCTACGTGCTATCGTATATCTGTCTCTGCCCGGCTTTTATGATATTTGATAGGAAGCAGATGTCATGGTTTCCGGCCGGGTGATAGAATGGCACAGATTACGTCATTTACAATACATTATTATAGGTCCGTCAAAGATACAACGTAAATACGAATAGAAATCCATTCGAGTCTGAAATTACTCGAGTCGTCTGCTACTGCTGGAAGTCTAGGACGATAGCATGGATAGTATTTGACACTGTAAGCAATGCCAGTTTTCTTCTCAGCCGGACTTTTCCCCGTTCGATATCGATAGTCTTTGTGCTGTTCGCATAATGATGACCCCGCTGAGCGACTCACACTTCTTAACATGGGATCCGCCCCCAGGGGAGTGGAGGTGTCAGATCCCGAGGGAGAACGCGCGGAGAGGATTTCTTCATGAGTTGTATCGATGGATCTTCACAGTAAAACACGTTATTTCATGTCTTCATTTTTTTAAAACTGGATTTAATTAAATATACTAGTAATTCGGAAGGATATATGGATGAAAATACTTTAAAATTGATCTTTTATTATATGATCTTTCTTTCATCTTTGAAACATGCATAAAATTGTTCCAAACTTTATCTTATTGCAATATACTAAACGTGAACATTCGCACATATACAACTGATGTCTCTTCTAGTATCTATTGTCAACAGCAGGTTGTTTTATCAATACTTCACTCCACCGCAACACCCTTATAAACTTACTTTGTTTTACAATTCTATCTTTCTTTTGAAATACCGACTTATGTTTGTTTTAAAGCTAAATATTACTTTTTCCCCAATTTTACTCAGTTTTTTCTTATTTAATTTTTAAATATTTTTTTTCTATTTTGCTCCTCTTAAAAAAAATCATAAAAATGAGATGCGTTCATTTGTTTATGCTTTTGAGGGTTCTGAATACTATAGTATACATGTGTATATATTTCCCTTAAAGCAGAACAATGTATAAATATTTTGAAATAAATCAAAATAAGATCTGATTGCATCTTCCTAGTTTTACAATTCGTTACACATAAAATGCATTTATCCAAATACACACTTTCTTTGAACACGATGGCAAATTCCAAAGTGACTGGCCAAAATAGCAATAAATAGAACCGACCGTCCAGCAAATATTTGTATAGCAGGACACCTGACCAAGTTATATCAACATTTGGACATTGGAAAGGAAATTCGATTGTCTTTACATCTTAAAAGAAAACAGTAAATAATTGGCGTGTATAATTTGATCTCTGCTCTGATAACACTAATTGGAAGATTCAGCAACGATAATCCGAGATAAGGGGATCTTTGAACTGTTAGATAGAAGGTGTTCCCTTGTCTTTAGCGGAAACAGTTGCGTGATTATATGCGAATTTATTAACCCAGCTTTTTTTTAAATGTGAAAATTTATGTTTTGCGGTTTAAAAAAAAATATATCAGAAAAGATATCTTGAAAACAATACTGCTAAAGATGCACTCATTTTGTTCCATGTCCATTTTTGATTGAAAACCCCATGGAATATTATATATTCAGAAAGTTAGAGAAATATGTATGATGAAAGTTGCTTTTTTTATTACTTATTTGATATTTATAGATCTTACACATTTTATGTGTAAGAGAAATTTTATTTTAAATAATTATGAAACACATTGGCACATGCAATAAATGATGCTCAACAATTTCTTTTTACACTGTGTATACAAATTAATAAAAAAGGAAAATATGGAAGTAAAGGTATTTGTGTAACACTCTAATTTAAAAAGCATGTAATTCGATTCTATAATAGATTTTAGATAATTATAATAAGCAAAGAAAAATCTCAGTTCTGTGTAGGGTTTTGTTTGGATGATATTATCATAATTCTTAATACATATACTTTTATACGATTGGGAAAAAAATCCTAAAGAAGAATGAAGAAGAAAAAAATTGCAGACAGTGTAATTGCTCAAGTATTTATTTTGCAAAGCCTTCTCACACCCTTCTTCTAAAAAGGCGATGTTTTGAAATCAGTCTACCACATTTTGTTTTATTTATTCTGCCAATGGGATTAAATCCTTGAAATTAACACTTTCTCGGAATTCCGTTAAACATGAGAGAGAGGGGTGATTTGATTACGCGCTATTAATCGTCGCGTAACTCCCTCTTAACTTAACGCTGATGTTTACTTAAGGATTCTTAATTGGTTTGAACTTTGGCAATTATAATGCGTTTAGGCCCGCGAGAAATGTACCCAGAAATTATCGCACTTTGCAGGGAAATTTCACAAGCGTAAACAGACACCCAGGTACAAAGCCACGGATGTAAACCTGACCCCCGGGCAAAGATCACGCCCTAATGCCTCCTAAGTGTTTGGATTTAAATCTTTCTTTTTTCAATTTTGTTAAATTTTTTTTTATCGGGTTCCTTTCTTTATCTATCTATTTACGGTGTTGACAACTTCTTCCGTTTATTTTTTCAATTTTGCACATTAACAACAATTGTCCATGGAGAAAAAACTATAATCCAGTAAAACTGCAAGATTTGCAAACGAGAGCAAAAAAAATAAATAAATAAATAAATAAATAACAACCAAAAAACAAACAAACAAACAAAAACTATAATCCACTTAAACTGCAAGATTTGCAAACGAGAGCAAAATAAAAATAATAAATAAAAAAAAAAAAATAATAACAACCAAAAAACAAACAAACAAAAAAACCCAAACAAATAAACAAACACCAACAAGAACAATGTACATGTAACTATAAATTTAGGTGGTAAATTGATGGATGGAAGAACAGTAGAATGAACAACATTGATACGTGATGACTATTTACAAGATGACCGGAACATTGGAATTTTTGGGGGGGTCGATATTCTTGCCAAATTCTACATATTTATCCACCCATATTTTCTTTCATGAGCTGAAGAGATGATTGCTATATTTTCTCTGTACTCGCCGCACAATATGCACATGAAATTGGAAACATACCGAAATTACTCCAATTATCCATATAATTGAATGGGGACGTCTGTATATACTATGTAGATAGGTAATATACTTGTGGGTCAGATGCAGTACCTTGTGATCCAAGATGGAGTTGGCTCCGATAAAATCAGACGATTGTCGGGGTCACCTTTTAATCCCTCTAATCAGGCTATGGCAATGATTCGTGAGAGAACAGCAGCAAATCGATTAGATCGTTAATCAAGATATTAATCGATCATTGTATATCCTCTAATAATCATATTTTCGCTATTTTTATTTCATTTTTGCGATTTTAGTTCATTTTAGCATTTTTTAAAAATCGATAGTAACATATTTATTAATAAGTGACATTTACGTGTTTTCTTTTAATATTTCAGTATGTTTAATTTGTTTGATTTAAAAAAAAATACATATGTAAATAAATAGAGAGTTTCGCTTAATTCATTGAAAATCTTTTGTTTTATTTTTGCTTCTTTAATTTTTTTTTAACTACAAAGTATTTAATTGACTTTAAGATTTAAACATCCCATTTACATAATACCACAACCTCTCAAACACAGGCAGGTTCTAGCTCCAAATACTCTCACAGAAACCTAAAACTTGATGTATTGAATTAATAATTCCGAAGGCAAACAAATTGAAACCACTCCAAATCTACTTGTAGTCGATAAAATCGGTACGCAAAAATCAAATCAAAGACCGAGAAGAATCAATATTGATGTCTATAATCCGTGTTAAACCCCACCTGCAGGATTATTGTTCGATCATAGATTTGGAAAGTTCGTGATTTCTTGACTGATTCTAAGCCAAAAAGAAAATGTTGGAATAATTAAAAAAAATAAAAATGTAATTTGCATCGGGGTCTAGAATTCAGTTCATAAACTTCCACACAAGAATAGTGCAGAATTACAGTTTTGTTCAAATTTGATGAGTTGAGAGAAGAGAAAAAGAAAAAAAAATTAAAGCCAGTATTTATACGAGTGTCGGATATAAATTCTCAGCCAACGATGTACCGTTATTGGAGCAACACTTCACGCCCATACATTGGTCACGAGCAATGAAGCTGAGAGAAAATGCTTGATTGACGCGCAGGCCCCGCCCACTCGAAATTTTTCAAACGTGTATAACATGACTGTTATTACAAGTTTTACATCAATAACAATCTGAATTGGAAATCCTTCCCAGTGAAGACAGCTTTCTTCAGTAAAAGCTGTTTGGAGAAAAAAAGATATCCGTTCGTTTCGAAGTGTCAATGAAGTTTTGGATGTGTTTGAATGTAGGAACTGCCTAGTGATCTCACGATGCACTGACACTTTCATAAATTGTATACATATTCTACAAGGAAGGAAGCGTATAGGATACCCAGCTTTGCCGGCGGTGGTAGCCAATTTATTAATAATGGTGTGTTCTCTGAAGTGATGGTCGGTTATCTGGAAATATAAACATTTGGAAAGACAACATAAATCACCACACGTTTAAAGACAGATTTTTCCCGATCTATAATTTGCAATAGTCCCGTCATGCGCGAGTGACCAAGTACTAGCCGGCAATTCCATTCTCGTAGGATCTGCATATGGATGTTTACTTAATATAAACTTCTGAGTTATTAATTCAATAAATTTTACAAATTTAGTTGAGAATATTTTGCACTTCGTCGTCCCCTAGGCTTCACACTGGCGGTGGGTGGACCCAGCGCGATGGTGCAGTGCGCTGCATGTGACAGGCCCATTCTGGACCGCTTCCTGCTAAATGTTTTGGACAGAGCCTGGCATGCAAAATGTGTACAGTGTTCGGACTGTAAAACCATCCTCACTGATAAATGTTTTTCAAGGGACGGCAAATTATTTTGTCGAAACGACTTTTTTAGGTAAGACTCCCGCAAAATCTCCACAATCCAAATTTTGCTGACATGAGCCCCCCAAGACGTGATTCCGCAAATTTAATAAGGACTTGTTCTTTTCATTTTTCAATTGTACTCTCGCTAATTACGGTTCTCAGGTTTAAAACCGCATTTCAAAATCAATAACTAAAAAAGTATATTGGCTAAGTAAATAGTAAATGATTACTTCCTTCGCAAAGAAGCGATTGTTTAATGTCATTTCACTAAAATAGATTTTTCAATATCCAAAGTGAGATGCTTTTGTATTTTTCAACAACCGTTATGTCCTCATGAAACTCGATATCAATTATGCTTTTAAATCAATATTTCATTGTGCAATTAATACACTGGGTTTTATCTAATTCAACAAATGGCACCTGTAGTCTCCAGCATATCATACTCAAAAACCGCCTTATTAAATTATCCCATGTACTAAAAACCTTAATGTTTTATTCAAATACAGAACGTACGTGCATTTTTTTCAAGTCTCGAGAATATTATAACAAACTTGTCAATAATTCGATAAAAATAGAAAAGGGTTAACACGTGGATTCAAATTTATACACCGAATTGACAGTGAAGAAATGTCACACTAATATTCATGAGCTCTTCAACTTTCATAGTCTATAACCAAAGACTAAAATTATAAATGATGTATGGATTGTTTCAAATAAGAAATTCTAGATATGTATTATTAATTTGTTAGTACTTAATGCTTTCTTTGAATATTTGCCAGGTTGGTGCCTAAAAGAGAACAGAATATTAGAATTAATTAAACACTTTATCCCTTTATTATGCTCAGCTTTATAAATTATTTAGGAGAAAAAAAAAATAACGAGTATCAAATAAAACTCTTAATACCAACCGAATAAAATAAATTTATATTCTTCGAAATTTCTTTGATTTTTTTTTCTTCCAACAATTGAAAATAAACATGTATGGTTTACCAGCTAAGCTATATGTATAAAACATTATCTTCCAGTAATAGAGATTTAAAAAGATATAAATAAACATATATATTACTTAATTATTGTATTAATATAAAAAAAAAATATCAGGATATATCTCATAGGAATTAAATTTATAGCAACTGAATTAAGATAATTTTTTTAAAATTACATATCTGCAGAAAATTTGAAAGTATACTCTAGGAGAGAACATGTATAAGAAAATTGCCTTCGGTTCAACCCGTTTCAATGTATTTTATGTATAGTTGAATAAAATACTTCTTAAATAAAATAAAATTAAATTTGGATAGTATCAATTTTGCAATAGTATTTAAGTGACTTGCAGATTGTTGAATTTTTGAAAATTTTTACAAAACATTGATTGATGTTATTTTATTTACGTTTATTCATTTGATTTTTATACCTATTTTCCAGACGATTTGGAACAAAATGTGCTGGTTGTACACAAGGAATATCCCCAAATGATTTGGTCAGGCGAGCGAGAAACAAAGTTTTCCATCTGAAATGTTTTACTTGTATAATTTGTCGGAAACAGCTTTCGACGGGGGAGGAGCTCTATGTCATGGATGAAAATAGATTCATTTGTAAAGAAGACTATATATCTAGTAAACTACAAGGTAGGACTTTGTTTCTATATTTGCATTTACCTTAGCAATAAGGAAAATAGACCAAAAAAAAAATATTTAAAAAAACATCGAGATCGGCGTGATCCGAGGCGTATCTGCTAAGCACCCGCCAAAGTCTCGCGTGTGGTATTAATTGAATTTAATGGCCTCTGATAATTTTCACTAACTGCTAACATATTTCGTATTTTATGATGGACCGTGCTCGATCATGTATTATATGTATCAGTAGGTTTTACCCCGCGGAAAAACCTTTTCTATAAACATTTCGTTTATATTTAGCCGTGTGTTGTCACCCAATTAAATCGGACCCTATGATTTTTATCTGTATTTCTTTCGCTAACTGTCGCTGGACAAAGTTTCTAATCGCGACTTCGAATCGGAAAAAATACGACATGTTTGGACATTGATCTTAACGCACGCCCATCACAGCTCACTGGAAGCATAACAAGATCGAACTCCTTCCCATGTATTTTTCATGAGAAGTGTCTTGCATAATTCCAACTAATCCGAAACACAACGTTAATGACGCGGAACCATACCGCATCCTAGATTAAGGATCACATAAAATTAATAATTTATCCACAGTAATATATAAAAAGAAACGAGATGATGGCTTGTCCCTCACTGATGATAATTAGCGACAATTTGTCCTTTCTCGGACACCGGACAGCCCAGAGCCATTGTACGGCCGCTATCTACGGGGAATCTACATCGTGTATCAGATCCCCCATGTACGGGACCGCTACACGACGCGAGACTTCTCCTAGACTCGTACAAGACGCAAATTGTTTACTGTTTCATTCTACCACAATACCATCTATTGTAATATCTGTCAATATATTAATTCTCAGCTTCTAAGGAAAGAATGTTGATTTATACAAATTCTCGGCGAATGTAAATATTATATTTTTGTCCATGTTTGTCTACCTCCACGCCAATTTTTTTGTACGTCGCTGCTAACAATCCCCATTTTTGTCTTACTAAAAGCGACGAAAATAAAACTTCAGCCCTGTTGGAGTTTTCTAGCCGACATTTGCGCTTTGTAACTGTCTGTCTAAGTTTGCCTTTTTGTGAACATAACGTCTGTGCCATTTGATACTGTTAAAATGGGGTATGGTAGTCATCGTCGTTTGGGGGCTAGGGCGTCTAGAATATTTCTTTCTCCAACTTTTCGGCATATTTCCTTGACATGAGCCAACTGTCTGTTCACTCTATTCGCCTAATTATTTTTAACGTCGCTCTATTTAACCCCCCCCCCCCACTTCTTCACATTCGTTTGCCATCTCGATCTTCTTTTCATGAAGTCGAACCAACACAAATTAGTTCGTACTTGTCTGATTACGGATGAAAAATTATTCTTATATTAACATAAAGGTTAGGAGTGTGAAGCATTTGGTTCGCCGCGTATTATAACTGATACATTTTAATTCACGGTGAAACTTTGCGATCTTTTATTTATTTATGTGCGTTTAAAGTACCCAAACTCTCAAATTCTCGGTCTTAAACCGAATAATGGCTTTAAATTTCATGTAAATTAGACAGAATATATTTTCTACAATTTTTAAATAAATCAATGAATCGAGAAAACTTGATAATGTGGAACAAGAAATATTTGAAAATCTTCTTGCCTGGAAGCCCTTTTTTTTCTCAAACACCTGCGGTCGGTTTTAGAATAATGCATTACTTACCATTCTTACAACAAGAGCAGGAGCTTCAAGTGAAAATCACTGACTTAAAATACATGTAATTATATCAGACAAATTTGCAACATTCAGCGCTCTGCCCTATTCATGCCAAAACACGCGTTAATTTATGAATTACAAAATAAAACACTAGAATATTTTTTTAAAAGCAAAGCAAGGGAACAAATAACTTGTTTGGTGCATACATTATCTTATAATAAGAATCAGAAATATTAGTGGAGATAAGAAGTGTTGATGTTCGACTTTGTATAATTGACATCTCGGTTTTGCATATTCACGCGCCTAACACTGTAATTTGATGTTTCTTCAGAGCGGGATTCCTCAATCTAATTTGTGGAGTGGTGAAGTTCTGGGGGTCACATATTTCCTCCCCTATCATCACTTTCGCTAACCTCCGTAGCAGGGTAAAGTAGCGGTTGACTAACTGCTGCCCTCTGAACAAAAATTTGAGATAATTTCAAAACATATCAACGTTTACATGGTATTTGATACTTCGTTTAGTAAATAAACACATGTCAGTTATCCTGTTATAAAGATAAGCCAACATTTGACCTTTAGTCATCCCCATGTACGCGTTTAGTACGCGAGTCGCTAATTGACACGAATCAGTTCATTTCCATGTATTTTGTATGAAATGTGTCAGTACTAGTGCCTCTAACATACCATGCAAATTTAAAATTGAATTATCCAATGAATATTTGATCGATGCAGTTTTAGATCCAATTCATTGATAAAACTAGCACTGGAACCGGTATTTATTTTTTCAAAGTTGGGAAATTCAGACCGTTAGTAACATGCAGTTCGCGTGCAAAGCGCCGTTTTTCCTCTTCAATGTCTCAGTAAATCCCAAATGAGAGACAACCATTGCATTACATCTCAAGGGGATCACAAGACAAAGGGTTTGTGTTTCTATGTTGACAAAAATTGAAATTCGGCCCGCTCTTGTGCCTATATGTTTGTGCAAATTTGCTCATTGAAACATAAAAGATGAGTGTCAGGTTATTCCCGAGTTTCAAATAATTTAAAGTCTTCAGTTTTATGCTGACATCCCATAAAAGATGAAAAATTATCCAATTGTCCTGTTAGTCAAATTTTGTAGTATTATTCCTGTCTCCTGCAGCGCCGGAGCACGAAAGAGCGTGATTTGGACCTCGTGGCATTTGGGTAAAGCATTCTGTCGTCTGCTATCATGAACTTCGGGAAGCAAATTTCGCGTTTAAACATCAGTAACCCTTAGCTCAAATTTAGAAAAATTATGCATGAAAATGTCATAAATTGTGCAAATGGTTGTTATTACATAAAGTTCAATCTGGTTTATGATGGCTTACGGTGTAATTAAGGAAAGCATTGCGAATTAATGTTATCCTATGCTATTTTTTCTGAAATAGAGTCTACAGATTGCAATGCATTCATTAATAAATCGCTTTTTTTGGTTTTATTGTTATTCTGATCTGTCACTTCCTTAAATATTTAATTCGAACTTGTTTATTTTGTTTGTTTTATATTTTTTAATAACGAATAAATAAACTGTTTGGGTATTGCAGTCAGTCAAGGATTATAGTTCTGTGATTTTGGACTGTGTCCCCCCCCCCCTTTTCAGATTAAATCTGTTACTTCTCCTGTTTAATTAACTTCTTAGTAAGCATCCGACCGCTCTCTAATGATCACTAAACACTTGTTAGGGAAGTGTCATATCTCCATAGCTGATTAATTACAGTCTCCAAGATTTTCTCTGTTATATTCCAGGGCACCAAACGTTTATCAAAATCTTCTCATAAAATGTACTATTTATTCCAATTTCATTCATGTGCATACATGTATTTAAAATGTGTTACATTTAGTCGAATGTGAATCGCCATTTTGCTACAAATTTAAACCAAAACTTGGCAAATGGTCAGGTTATGTGAAGATCGTTAGTTTGGTCAGTTCTGGTGGTATTTATACGAACACACCACCACTATCTATTTTACTGTAAACGACTTGCAGACAGTTCCTCTCATATTCCAAAGGGAATAGCAAAAGTTCCGTAACATCCAAACCCTGCAAACAAACGGCAATCACAGTGGAAGGGCGGATTCTTGTGTGGCACAAACTGCATTCCAAATTTTCTTACATAATCTACTGCATAGGTTGTTTTTTTTTTAAATTGCCAAAATCATTGGAAGTCGAATTCAGAATAATCTGGGAAAGATCCCTGATTTTGTTAATATACTCACAGATGGAATTTGAGATTGTGAAAAATTACTTTATCTAGAATTGTTATTAGATGTTACATTAAGCGGAGCGGAAATCAGACAAAAACATTTTCCGAATCCTTTGA